>OX465263.1:4781744-5406744 GCA_949987775.1 Aproaerema taeniolella | reverse complement strand
CGGCTACAGATAGCGCCTTACTAACGCTAAGGGCCAAATCCTCCAAACTCTTTCGCGCGACAAAGATTTTTTTTCAGGATTTTTTTATATGAAAACTATAAATAAAGTTTACTTTTTTGTATTCTAAATAAACAGCGCTATTTAATCTTATTTTTTTTAAAAAGCTTATCCTTATGGTTTAGTTGTATACTGAGGTTTTTTTAAAAAAAAATTATGTTTTTCTGTATTGTTGCGAATAACTTTAAATTTTTCTATGAACGAGTGAAAATGTTGTTCCAGAAATGAATTCCCCGTCCTTAATTTATACGAAAACGATACTAAACACGACCTAATTGCTCAACTGATGCAGATATAGACGTCAAAGTCCGGCGCGGTAGATGCGACTTCTCCCCCCCTCCTCCACCCAAGTGCATGGTGGGGATCAGTGGGAACAGGGCTAAATCAGCTCAGACAACCTCTAGGTATGCCCACGCAAAGCGGCTTGCTTGGTTAGAAATTTGCAAGGTGATTCACATTATTCCTTCTGCTATTAAGTAAGCCATGTTTTCGTGGCTCCATCTATCACGTTAATAGCATTCGTAGCCTAGGTTAATCTATTACATAGATAGAAACACAAAAACATTATATTTTATTTTAGGTCTGCACCCAAGGATCCTCACGGAAGGTTTCGACGTGGCGCGTCAGAAAGCTCTCGAAATACTGGATTCCATGAAGATCCCCATTGAAATCAAACGTGAGAATCTGCTTGATGTTACGCGTACTTCACTCAAGACCAAGGTAACTTAATCCCCTTTAGTTTATTAAATAAAGACCACTGTCAATGTGTGTACCCCCAAGCCTGACGTGCAAGCTAGCGTACACTTGGCTGTAAGGAAGCGCACGTAGCCCAGTAGCGCTCACTGATCTCAACCGATCAGTGAGGTTAGGCAACGCACAAAGAGGCTGGGAACCTGATGGGTGACCAAAGTGGCAATTTATCACGAGCGTTTCCGTGCTTCGGAGGGCACGTTAAGCTGTCGGTCCCGAATGTTGTCGATTGACTACAGTTGTTGAAACCATGTCAGACGCCATTGTGCGGTTTGATAACTCTGACACCAGGGTTAGCCAAGTTCGCCACACACTTGACTATACTTACACGATAAGAAGAAGAACCTGGCTGTACGCCAACAAATACTACAGTCATTGAGCATTCATTGGTGTCAGTCAGTCTCCACCTACATGATCTAATCTAATAATCTGACTACCACTAATATTTAATTACATATTTCCATTTTCTAATACAACATTTTTTATTCATTTTTTTACTATTATAGAGATAAATTTTTGACCTTGGAAGTCCTCCTCTCTCAAATAAAATTGCGAACCCGGCCTGGGTCCATGAGTTCTCATAAGTATTATTGTCTGTCACCTTAAAAAACATCATGGAATGCAATTCAACATCATGGACGAGTTCTAGAATGGAGAACACGAATCGGCAAACGTAGCGTAGGGCGCGCTGTTACTAGGTGGGGTGACGATATTCGTAAGGTAGCGGGCAGTGGTTGGAGGAGGAGAGCTGAAGATCGAGCTCAGTGGCGTGCCATAGGAAAGACCTATGTCCAGCAGTGGACTGACAGGCTGATGATGATGGAATGCAATTGAATGATTGAGTATAATATATTTCGCTACAGGTACACCCTAGTCTAGCGGATGTACTGACGGCTGCCTGCGTGGACGCGGTGCTCGAGATCCGCACCCCCGGCCAGCCCGTCGACCTGCACATGGTTGAGCTCATGGAGATGCAGCACAAGACTGCCACCGAGACCACGCTCATTAAAGGTACGTCAAGTCTACGCTCATTAAAGGTACGTCAAGCGAGACTGCGCTCATTAAAGGTACATTGAGCTAGACAACGCTCATTAAAGGTACGTCGAGCAAGACCACGCTCATTAAAGGTACGTCAAGCGAGACCACGCTCGTTAAAGGTACGTCAAGTGAGACCACACTCATCAAAGTTACGTCGAGCGAGACCACGCTCAACAAAGGTACGTAGAGCGAGACCACACTCGTTAAAGGTGCGTCAAGCGAGACCACGCTCGTTAAAGGTACGTCAAGTGAGACCACACTCATCAAAGTTACGTCGAGCGAGACCACGCTCAACAAAGGTACGTAGAGCGAGACCACACTCGGTAAAGGTGCGTCAAGCGAGACCACGCTCGTTAAAGGTACGTCAAGTGAGACCACACTCATCAAAGTTACGTCGAGCGAGACCACGCTCAACAAAGGTACGTAGAGCGAGACCACACTCGTTAAAGGTACGTCAAGCGAGACCACGCTCATTAAAAGTACTTCGAGACTACGCTCATTAAAATACGTCGAGACTACGCTCATTAAAATACGTCGAGACTACGCTCATTAAAATACGTCGAGACTACGCTCATTAAAATACGTCGAGACTACGCTCATTAAAATACGTTGAGACTACGCTCATTAAAATTACGTCGAAACTACGCTCATTAAAATACGTCGAGACTACGCTCATTAAAATACGTCGAGACTACGCTCATTAAAATACGTCGAAACTACGCTCATTAAAATACGTCGAGACTACGCTCATTAAAATACGTCGAGACTACGCTCATTAAAATACGTCGAGACTACGCTCATTAAAATACGTCGAGACTACGCTCATTAAAATTACGTCGAGACTACGCTCATTATAATTACGTCAGACTACGTTCATTAAAAGTACATCGAAGCTAAGCTCAACCCGTCGCGCGCTTGTTTACGCCACGTGCGATACAAATCCTGCACACACGGGTGTGCAAACATCGCGCGAGGGTTCAAAGGTAAGTCGACCGAGACTACACTCATTAAAAGTGCGTCGAGATTACGCTCATTAAAGGTACGTTGAGAAACTCGTAAGAAACAGCATATAAAATAAAGCAGGCGGCAACCTCGGAGTTTAGCATTTTCAAATTTGTTTTTCAAAAAAGTGCGTGGGATAGTTTTGTCAAGTCAACATTGTCGAGATAATTCTGTTTCATTTCAATTCATTTATTCCTTAACAATAAATTGTGTTTTGTACTGATGGTCCAATAGAGACAGAAAACGATGTCACTTACGTATACTAGCATACCTTGCCACTATACAACTTTTTTTTTAAATTATTAGATTGGTTAACTCTTGACCATAAGGTCAAAGATGAGGTCGACGATGGAGCGAGTTAACCCAGAAAATGCCTAAAAAGGCACTGGTACTCCCACGCACCGACGGAACACAGCAAGCTGTTTGGCGTCGGACTTCGGCACGAGAGTGGTCGCGAACCAGACGGCCCTTTACAGAGCCTACCACACCGCTTGAGACCATAGGACGACACCTCAGATTCAGAAAAAAATGAAGTATCGTTGCCTGGGATGGATTACTAGGAGGCAGGTCTCATTTGTGTTTCCTTAGTCGCCCCTTACGACACCCACGGAAAGAGATGGGGTGGTGTTATTCTCAACCGATCACCACACGGTTGAAACTTGCATCCCGGAATACGCTTCCCTGTTTTAAAATAAAATACTAAAAAAAAATCTATTTGTGGCAAATGCACAAAGTCGTGCCACGCCATTTATATTTTAAAAAGATTATTTGATTGAATAATTAAAATTAATTTCTATTTCTTAAAATTAGTTACGTAACAAGTGGTTTGGGATACTGACTGCACCTTAGCAAATAGGCGTAGTTTTTAAATCCTTTAATGTAACATCCTGAATGAACGAATATGTTTGTTTGTACGTATTTAATTTTGACTTATTTTAAGTTACAACCTGAATGTTCTATGAAGTAAAGATATTTTGAATTGAATTTGCCTATTTCCAAGCACATGTAAACTAAAGAATATGATCCCACAGGTCTAGTCCTGGACCACGGCGCACGTCACCCCGATATGCCGAAGCGGCTGGAGAACGCCTACATCCTCACCTGCAACGTATCCCTCGAATACGAGAAGACTGAAGTCAACTCTGGCTTTTTCTACAAGTCTGCTGAGGACAGGGACAAGCTGGTGGCCGCTGAGCGAGAGTTCATCAGTTTGAGGGTGCAGAAGGTTAGATATGTTTTTCCCCTTAACCCCTAACAAGAAATAGGGGTGTTATAGGTTTGACGTGTGTATCTCCGTCTGTGGCATAGTAGTTCCTAAACGGATGGATTTTTTAAAGCTGACGCAATTGAGATGTTTCTTAGATAAGTATGGTTCAACATGTTAAAAGTTACTTTTTAAGTGATGAATGTCCGGGGTTTTTCCAAATTTTCAAGTTATGTCTTCCTCTTGAAACTATGATCTATGATCAACTATAGTATTGTACTAGCTTCCCGCCCGGCACTTTGTTCCTGTGGGAATTTCTGGAATGAGTTATACACAAAAACCTTCCTCTTGAATCGCTTCATCCATTGGTGAAAACCGTATGAAAATCCGCTCAGTGTTTTTTTGAGTTTATTGCATTCAGATAGGCTTACAGACAGAGGCAGCGGGTATTTTGTTTTTTATAATAAAGTATGATGATAGTGGGCAGATCGAAGTTTCTAGTGACTTAGAGAGGCCTCCATCATAAGATGTCCTATAAAGCCTCTTAATTATGTTTGATGAATCTAGCAATGTAAAGGCAAGGGAATTCGGATGAGACATTCGATATGTTCTTTTATTACGACTTAGTTCGATTTATTTTCAGCAACAGAATCCCCACCAAAACATATATTTTCTCGTAAATCCCTTTTCCTTTAATGGTTATTTCTGCAAATGTTGTTTAAGTAATTTTTAGATCTAAAAACGATCTTATCCGTTCCCAGATCATCGCCCTTAAGAAGAAAGTGTGCGACGGGACTAACAAAACCTTCGTAGTGATTAACCAGAAGGGCATCGACCCCATGTCTTTGGACGCGTTGGCCAAAGAGAACATAATCGCGTTACGTCGCGCCAAACGACGTAATATGGAGCGATTGGCGCTGGCTTGCGGAGGAACCGCCATGAACTCCGTCGACGACCTCACCCCGGAGTGCCTCGGCTTCGCTGGTCTCGTCTACGAACATGTCCTCGGAGAAAACAAATACACTTTCGTCGAAAACTGCAAGAATCCGCTCTCCGTCACCATCCTCATCAAAGGACCCAACAAGCACACGCTTACTCAGATCAAAGACGCCGTCCGCGACGGACTCCGCGCCATCAACAACGCCATCGAAGACAAGGCAGTGATTCCCGGCGCTGGCGCCTTCGAAATCAAGGCCAACATGGAACTCCAGAAGTTCAAAGACACGGTCAAAGGCAAAGCGAGGCTCGGAATCCAAGCTTATGCTGAAGCTCTACTTATCATCCCTAAAACTCTAGCCATCAACTCCGGCTACGATGCTCAAGATACCATTGTGAAACTGCAGGAAGAGTCACGTCTAAGTCCGGATCCTATCGGCATTGACTTGAGCACTGGTGAGGCGTCAAAGCCCGGTGATTTAGGAATATTTGATAACTATATTGTGAAGAAACAAATCTTAAACTCCTGCTCTGTCATCGCCAGCAACCTCCTTCTTGTTGATGAAATTATGAGAGCGGGTATGAGCAGCCTCAAAGGATAAAATTCCCCTCACACTTTTCTGTTCACAAAAATATTTCATTTAATATTATGCATTTGAGCATTTTATTTACACACATTTCAGTGTAAGCACTTGCAGTATAACTTTTGCTTTATTGCTGTTGTATTATCAACATAATAATAATATTATTTACTTATTTCGAATAAAGTTACTAATTAATTATTTTTGCGCTTTTCTTTCTTATTAAGAAAAAACAAGTTATCACATCAAGTATTTATTTATTAAAGATGACAACATTGACGAGAGGCTTTATTAAATACACAATAAAATCGATAAAATTAAATAATAAAAATTATACAACTTGTACTTTGATCATATCTTATCAAAAAAACAATATTACGTTGATCTAAAGCCTAAACTACATTACGCAAATGGAATCAATAAGAACTCTCTACAACTTATCTAATAACGGTTGTAGAAGACACATTATGTACTTGGAAAAACCCACATTTGGGATACCAGAACTAATACCGATTTGTGTCCTCCAATAGAATATCTAGTCCTAAATGGTAACAAAATATATATTTTTCTCTTTTTTCTTCACAACATCAATTACTACAGGTTCCTGTTACATTCGAGATAAAGTTTATCTGATAAATATAGGTTTCTATTCTACTCCACAGACACATAATAAAACATTTATATTTAATGCTTACATTTTACCGATTTTGAGACACATTACAGTACATACATGTTAGTAAGATTTACAACAAATTATAAAAATAAAAAAGATTAATAAATAGGACCAAACTTTGCCTGGCGCCATTGTTCTGTTCGTTAAAATGAGACATGGCTCAGTACAAAATTATTATTATAACATTGTACTTATTTTTAATAATTGGTAAGTTGATGTAACATCAAATATTTAAAAAAAAATGCTTTATAAGCAGGAGTTAATGACTTTAACATATTAAAAACCCCGAAAAACTTAAACAATACATATATTATTACAAATGACTTAATTATGTTTGTTTTCTTAAATTTTTTACTTTAAGAAATTAGGAACTAAATGCTTAAGTAAATAAAATGCAATATTATACCACGAACCCATTTAGGTTACCCTACATACAGTAGCACGGTCATCAGAAATGAAACAGAACTGGAATATCCAATTAATGAAACATCATATATTTTGCCAGGGGCCGAGCATATAATGATATTGAAGTCTCGCTTGTTTGCGGCGCCTGCGATACAAATGCTGCACACACAGGTGTGCAAGAATCGCGCAAAGGTTTAATAAATATCACAGGAATGAAACAATAGATTGTAAATCTTTTGTTAAGAACATGGTCTTAGAATTTACCATCGTAAGAAAAAAAATCTGTTTGGTGAGAGTAATATCAAAGTGTTGCAATACATAGGGATGATTTTTATGGCCAATCTTTTTTTTTTAATTAGTCTTATTAGCTTTCTCCTTGAGAGCTGCGCGTTCTTTCATGTCGATAGTGACAAGGTTCATAGATGCAACAATTCCGTGGATCACTGAGATAAGAGCCTTCACTATAGCCACAGGTGCGGTGAGGAAGGCCAGCAGTGGGAATAGACCGATTCCTAATACTGCAAAAAAAAAGAAAAGATTAGATATCAAATCAATAACTAGGTAAAGTTGTTAAGATAAACTGCATCAGGTAGGTATCATAAGAATCATATAATGATATAATTGAGATTGGATATATTTTCGGAATGTATTCTGTTCAGTAATATTTACTGTTAAACGCCCCTTTTCCCTGAAGTAATAGAGAAGAAAAAGAACATGAGAGTCCTAGTTTTTTCTGCTAGTAAATAAAGTTAGTTCTTTGCAATAAGAAAGACATTTTTATTTCCCTGAGTTTCATTCTGAGATTAGCTATTGAAGTTCTATAATCAAATAGTGTGCTTAGGGCACTGTTCCACTGAACATCATCTCTATATTTAAGAGAATACACTCTAGCATCTCTCATCTAGTTGCAGTATCTGCCACCTTTTAAGTCTCGCAGTGTTGTATTGTAACAAGTGTCTATAATAGCTAGATGGCAAGGAAAAGACATAAAACGAATATTTAAATCATACTTTTTCTTACCTGTAGGCCCAGTATGGAAGTGCATGACATACAAGGAAGCATAGAAGGCTTCATTTCCAGCACACATAGAGAAGAGGACCAGCTTATTAGTGTAATATACATGCATGATCGGATTCTCAGACATATCGATGAATTTGTGCGAAGTCTTTCCTTGAAGAGTCACTGTGTGAAGATAGAGCCAATGGCAAGTCACATCGATTACCATAGAGAGTTGAAACCAGAATGTATAATCAGGGTAGAAGGTACAGAGGACCATGATTAGCCCACATGTTCCTGCTCGGTCCATTAGCTGGTCCAGCATAGCCCCAAACTTTGTACCTGAAGAAAATAAATACCAAAGTAAGTATGTTTATATATTTTTTCCAAACCGTATATCTATAGACCATAAAAATGATTATTAGTTATAGAATACTAAAATAGTATGTAAACATTGTACCTAATGTTTGGGCAATAAACAAATTTTGATTTTTGACTATATTCAGTTGGATACTTTTAGGATTTTTGGGTATTTTAACCCTTTTAGCGCCAAGAGTTTCCGTCAAAAACGCACAACACGCCACATCAAATTTTTTTAAAAAAAACTTTAATGTGGCGTATTGTGAACGCTTGGTGAACGATATTAAAGTTAAAAAAAAAATATTTTTTTCTGATATATCAGACTTTGGCGGTGAAAAGGTTAATGTCCCTTGTGAGATTAGGTATTTTATCACGATGAAGGAAATCATCCCTTTCTCTAAATGGCGCAGTTTTTGCTTTTGTTGATATTATTGATTAGTTGGTAACATGCTTATACACAATCAACCTAATAGGTCAAGTAGTAGATATATATGATTAGTTGATTACTTAATAGGTCACCTGCAGACTAAATAAATAATTGAATTAAGTGATGCCATACAATCTCTATAGGTAGGCTCTTACTTTGATTGAGGAGCCTCGCTGCATGACCGTCGACGGCATCCAAAAGGGCAGAGATAACATAGCAACTACAGGCTAAGACGCAGTGCGTCCGCATGTAATAAAACGCTATTATTGCCAAGATGATCCTGCCATACCCTGAAAAACATTGGATAATGTAAACAAAATCTTTATGGGCGTATATGCGCACATTTTATCTGACTCATGACTCACCTATGATATTTGGCACAAACAGAAATATATTTTCCTTATTAGTATCAGCCATGGTGACAAAAAATCCTTGTATTTTGCAGGAAATTAAATTTTTTTCAATAGATGGGATCGATAACAACACTGGCTACAGTGACATACTCTTTGCTGGCTACTGCTGAAGACTCACAGTGTGTGATTGTGTGCAAGCAAAGAGAATATAAAAACACTAGTGTGCAGCAAGATTGTGTGAAAAACTAAAGAAAAAAAAAAATCGAGCGAGTTCGACAGTGGACCAAACTCACCGACTTCTCGTGGGACTTTATCCAAACAGTGTTGCCACATGAAGTAGACGTGAAATCTGTATTTTCATTACAAAAATCCGTATAAAATCCGTATTTCTGTTTTTATTGAAATTCCGTATAAATATCCCGTATTTTTATTGAAATTCCGTATAAATATCCCGTATTTTGATTGAAATTCCGTATGAATTCCGTATAAAAATTAAACGTAACATTCTTGAGTCAAGATTTAAATCAAAAGAGGGTGATTTCCCTAAAAGTTGTTTAGTAGTAGCGGGACCGTTATCGTCAAGATACATAGTTTATTTCTTGATTTCGTCTTCATTGAAGAAATTTGGCTGTACTGCCGCACTACAGTGGACCAAACTCACCAGCGTTGTAACGAAATTTGTTCAAAATTAGGTCAAGAAGGCTCGAAAACGGTGTCCTTTTGAAGCTAATTCTGTGTTTAGAGTAAATCCGTATAAAAATCCGTAATCTTGATTCATCCGTATTGAACTCGCAAAATCCGTACAAATACGGACAAATCCGTATATATGGCAACACTGTATCCAAAAACACATATGTCTTACCCTTTTTAATTGTATTAGGGAAAAAGAGTAAGAAAATCCTTAATATAAGATTGCTCTTATGGTACCACTTTGACTGACGTAAGCCATAGACAATATTATTTTAGCAGCTGGATTTTTGGTAAACATTGCTCTTATAGAAAGAAGTAGAAGATATGACCATTGTATTTTGTACATCTCACTCTAACATGTTACTTGTTGCCACTGCAATGATTTCATCAATCGAGAAACAATAGTTCCACAACTTTATTTTCTTAAAAAAATATCAAGTTTCAATTTTGCACCGCTTGAGGGAGTTTTTGTAGTCGTTGAAAATGTTGGTCGGGATCGGAATCTGTCGAAAATGAGGAATTCGGTTTTGCAAATTGTTAGAACATTTGTAATGTTGTAGATAAATTAGTAAAACATGAAGATATAACAGCTAGTTTGTGATAACGTAGTTAAGTTGGGGTAGAGAGTGGTTTTAGTGTGTAAAAGTCATAAGACCTGTGTCATCTGACTTCTCTTCCTTCAAGATGGCTCCTCCGCCGGAGTATGATAAGGAACCGAAAGCCCCGGATAAAAGTGTCAGCAGCTTATCTTGTGAAGAAACTAAGGCACTACACAATCTAGTTAACGACCAGCAAACGAATTCGGACAGTAAATCAGCTAGTTCTGCCGCAAATGATGTTGAGGTAAGTTGACCTCTGTTGCCATTTCAACGTTTCGGAAGTGTCGGTGCTTTTAGCAAATAATTAGCTTATACCTAAAGTCTTTGCGGGTTCGGTTAGTAAACAAGGGACGTGAAATATTATTTGCTTATGAACCTACGACCGTGGAACTAATTATATGGCCACAAATAGGCAGGTGAAAATGGCGAAGGATAAAATGTCAAAAATAATTTGCAATCGGCTCGGTACTCGGCGAGCGTGAGTGCGCACTTTATTTACAGATATTATTCTCTTTGAGAGATGAATAATTCGACGTTTGGAGCTGGCCTTGACCGTCGCCACGCTTAGGTGAAACTTGAAACAAAAATCGGCACATTGCTTTTTCAAATACGGATTATGAATAGTTGCAATAAAGCAACGAATTATATTTAGGTAAACTAATACAATGCTTGTATTGATACTGTGTATTGTGCATTTGGTCTGCCAGTGCCCAAATATCTGTAATCTGTACTTTGCCAACATGTGGTCAAATTAAGTTCCATTGACTAGATCCATAAATTTTGTGTTATACTTTTTAGTTCTACCTTCCATAACATATTCGTTTTCTCTCACAAACTGAACTTCACATGTTTAAAACAAAGTAAAATCAATAAGTTTTCATTATTTCCCGATACCTTCCAAAGTAAAATCATGCATGTGCTAACAGCTTCCATTTACTTTATCAAGTGTGCTTTCACTATTTACACGAACAGTATTTTATTACAACGATACAATCGAATGTCCTTGTTTACAATTACTTGGTTGAGAAAAGAATGGCAAAATGCACTTGCTTCAGCTAGTGAGTAATAAAAAATATGTTACATTGTGCAATAATAATTTATTATGTGCTCAGGTAACAATCAGCCAATCAGCAATCAGGTACCTCGGTTGCATGACATTCACTCGGGAAATTATTGCCTGAAATTTTGAGTATTTCAATAAAAAGTCAGATTTTAGTACTCAAGAGTATAAATATGAAAGTTTAATAAATAACATTTTGTACTTTTATTTAAATTTTCAGTGTTACCTTATTGTTATCTAATGTTTTTTTTACACACAATAACACATTGATGTTGACCTTGACATCACTTATCTGAATGGACACTGGACATAATGGACTAAAAATAATGAAATTTTTAAGAATAAGGGTAATGGTTATTCTTCAAAAGCAATTTTTCAAAAGCACTTAGTAGGTAGGTAAGTATTTTATGAATGACAAGTTTATAATATAATATTAAAGCTGAGAAAAGATTCAAAATTTGTCTTGTAATACTGGAAGGGTCACTTAAAGCAGTGTAGCTTATGGTAAAAGATTTACATTGTTTGTCTTGATTTTTGAGCAACCCTCCCCCTTTGTAGTTTGGTCCACTTTTTAACTTTATTTTGAGTTACTAGGTCTAGTTACTTTAATCTAAACACTGCAATTTTGACCAATGTCCAATGGGCAGAAATTTAAACAACCCTGCTTGATCAATGATCAGAAATTTGGAGCTCTATATTACAGTACTCACAGCATATTCTTTGAATCTGTGGAAAGAACAGTTTTTCATCAAAATGTATTCAGTAGTTCTGAACCTTTAGACCACTTTACTAAATATCTGTCTTACCCTTACTATGGACCACCAACTGTTTGGAGGTAAAAAACATGAAAGGTTTGTTCTATAACTACACATGAAATATATGAATATAATTGTTCATAGTCAGTATTTTAATTTTTAATCAAAAATATTTAATTTCTTAAGATACATTTTTTTTTTTAAAGTGACTACTTTTTTGTTATCTAACTAGCTTCTGAATCTTTGGTTCAGTGCTAGCCAAAGCCAAACACATGTCGGCTCTAGCAATGAGCAAGTTTTAGGGCTTTTGTCGACTCGTCACATTTCATATTTTTGGGATGGCTTAGCTGACCACATCAGGTACTTCCAGGGATCACAATTGGTCCACGAACCATCAGTTAAGAACTACGTTTTGAATGAAAGAGAGTTAACAAACATCCATCCTCACTACACTAACTCTTGTCTACAAAGCAATAGTCTAATTATGCAATGTGTATTGGCCATTTGGTAAAGACCTGTGCCCAGCTGTGGGGTTAAATAGACTTTACAAGAAGTTATATGGGCACCAACTAAAACAATACAAAACAATGAGACAATTAACAGAATAAACATTATGAATAAAATGTGTTTAATTATCTAATTAAAATTTCGGCTGTCTTAATTATAATTACTGTTGACATTGTTCCATTTCACTTTGCATTTTATTAAAGCTTTCATCTTTTCCATTGTTTGTTGAGGCTGAGACTTGAGATTGAGACCAACAATTTATATTTAACATGAATATGACAAGATTTGCAATCTGAAAGTGCCACTTTAATTTAATTCATTTTTACCGCCGGGGCTTCTTTCCCGTGGGAATTTGGGAGAATTATGTAGCCTATGTGTTAATCCAGGGCGTCAGCTATCCCCATACCAAATTTTATCAAAATTGGTCCAGCCGTTTGAGTGTAAAGCGTTTGTATGGAAGTATGTAAAAAAAATTAACTGATTGCTGTCTGTACATAAACGAAATTAGCACAAACTGTAACCTTGATCAACGTTATAAAATCCAAAACAATGATAGTTATAATTTTCGTTTGTTTATCTTTTTGTCCACGCGTTTATCTGCCTAATCTCAGAAGCCCCTTAACCGATTTGGGTGTAGTTTCCACTAATGTTTGTGGTAAGCTTCACTTAAAATTTAGTGTTTCTTTTATTTCAATCAGTTCAGAAATAAAAAAGTAAAATCAATTTAAATAATCACGTCGTAGATTTTGTTCAATCAAAATGCTATAAAATGATGTAAACGTAGTTGCGAGCTTGTTGCGAGCATTAACTACTCTATTAATAAGTGCCAAATGCCTACCCCAACATGAATTATAGGCGTGACTGTATCACATGAGTAATAAGTAAGTCATATCATGTATCATCCATTACATTAGAATTTTTTATTTTTAACATTTAGTCAGATCAACCAGATGGTACGCCAAAAAAGGTTGGCAAAGTATAAACTTCAAATCAAACTTAAATTCAAGCAATATAAGGCATTCTCGGTGTATTGCTAAGCCAAAATCGGATACACTGTGTTATTAATCATGAATGCAGTTTTTTGTGAAAGTTGCTCTCCATATGGACTGGGGTAAATGACCTCTGCAAAGTCTTTTAGTTTGTTATTATTTGCTTACTTTTTTATAATAGCCACTTGCTGATGCTGAATTGCCGGAAGCCGGTTTAATGCGCAATTTAACACAATAAAAATACCTGAATATGCCGCACACTTAAAAGCGCTCCCTAAGGTTTCCATTGTGTGTCGTGAGTCCTTCGGGACATATAAAGAAAGATAGATACAAACACCCAATACTGAGAACATAACATACGTGCCATGACTGGGAAAATCTCGGCGGGATCCGTTCCCAGAAACCGTTTATCCAGAGGCAGCGCTACTAACCTCTGAACCAAAGCGGTCCTCAAACCAATTTAAAGGTGCGGAAATCCAATCGAACAAATTGGTCCTTCTTTATAACTAGAGAATAGTTCAAATTATCGCTTCGTTAAGCCTGCGAAATCCCCAGGAGGCCTCTGAGCTTCTGGTCGGAGCTGAGGTGGTTGGATTAGCCACCGACTCACACTCATTCATAATGGACCACTTTAGAGCCTAAATGAATGAATATATCGAGTATGAAATGAATGAAAGATGCGGAATTAGGAGCCCAGATCATCAATCTTCATGTTAAACTATGTGTCTGGTACTCAATCCCGCAGGCTAATCGGAATACGTTTCCGCCCTTCTGTTTTGTCGAAAGCAGATCGGGAATTTGCCACGTCGATCGCTCTGTCGAACGCGTTCCTAAGTTCTTACCTGGTACAGGTCCACAGATTTTCATAAAATGAAATTTAGTTATGAATGTTACACCCTGGCCATGGTCTGTGGCATTGTAGCACATTCACAGTGAAGGTTCGTTCCACCTGGGAAACTTCCTCTGGCATGATTGTCTCTGCTTCGACCAACCTAAGTTTCGAGTCGGTTTAAAGAAGTTTGGAGTCTGTCTTAATACTTTCCAACCGTCCTTGTAAAATCATGACATGACCAGGACTTTCAGAGTACGGAATAAATGGTAAGGTAAAGCGTACACCTTGTTCTTACCTTATTCTGTTCATGTATTGACGATTCTTACTTTATTCTGTTCATGTATTGTCGAGTCCACCACACCTTTCAACAGTGGGAAACCCCCATTTGGTTAAAATTGCCATTCAGATATTATTATACAAGCCCTAAGGACCTCCCTGCTAGGCAATCCCACGGTCCTCAGCCATTCGCCACCAATTTGAAGAGGAGTTCAATTTATCGCGCCATCTCTTTCGTGGGTCAACGCGTCTCTTACATTCGAAGGGGCCCGTTTTGTGGTCTTTTTAGCTAATAGGGTGTCACACATTCTAGCCAGGTGTCCTGCCCAGTCCTATTTTAAAATCGCAGATTTGAGAGCTACGTCATTAAACTACAGAATCACAAAATAAAACAGCTTTAATACAATAATTGAATTGTTCCATAGTTCCAGGAACATCGCATAGTTTCGACGCCTAGCGGTCATTGCGGTCACGCGGTGTTAGTTTACTGCCGCGGACTTTATGCACCACGAATCAAGTTACTCTCACATTCTTTCCATTTATTTCACATTTTACTTCTATGCTAAATTAGTAGTAAAAAAAAACACAAAATGGGCCTGGTGTCGTCTCTTCCCAATTATACACGTACTGTAATAGCCGAGGGATGGTTTTGTAAATTTTTTTTTACCAGCCCCAAACACGAAGGGGATTTATGCCATAGTCCACCACGCCCAATGCGGGTTGGTGGACCAACTCGTCTTTCAAAATTTTTTCTTGGACGGGCGGGTTTCATCACGATGTTTTCATTGACCGTTGAGCAAGTAATAATTAGAAATCCGTACATAAATCCGAAAAGACGAATTTAGTGGTACAATGATACGTCATGTCATGTCCGACAAAGAAACTACATAAAATACAAGATAAAATAACTAGTCAAATAACGCTTAAAGGTACTCATAATGCTGGCTAAGCTACCACGTTGTATGGTCAGCGAATACCTTTGCACTGGGTATGCACCTGAGCGGCGATCACCAGTTTTTTAAATTTCAATCGCCTACCGATATCGGCGAGAAATCGTAAGGCCTCAGTGCCCCAATAGATAACATTACCGTGCCCAAGTCTCTGAGGTACACTATTGTGTGTGGGCGATCAGCACACCACCACACTTATTTTAGCTAGGTATACTTAACCCTCAGTTTAAAAAAAAATGTTCCTACTTTTTCGAAATGACATCATAATTCATGAACTTTATTACGTTCGACTTTTTAAAACGGAACATAAACTTACTCGAACATGAAGCTCGTTCGATCCAATAAAGAAATAAATTAGGTTACTTTTTTTATAAAAAGCAGGGATAAAAACGGCTGTTCAGACAAATTGGGATTTGCGCAGACTTAATGGCACCCCTCGCTTTAACGGACTTTCTTAATTAAATTTTAAAACTGCTTCTGCCTTATTTACTCGGTATTTTTCAGTCGACGAAATTCCTCTTCGCTTTTCCTATCTCATTTATTTAGGTAGTACATACTTGTCTTCCCACATTGTAACCTATGTTTTCTTATTCAGATAACTAGCATTCCGCTCGGGACTTCGTTCCCGTGCGAATTCGGGAAAATCATGTACCCTATGTCCATCCCGGATAATGTAGGATTCTGATGGTGAAAGAATTTTTCAAATCGGTCCAGTAGTTTCGGAGCCTACTCAATACAAACAAACAATCAAATCTTTCTATAATATGTATAGATAGATAACACTCCATTATTAATTAAAATATAACACGGTAGTAAAATACTGTTTTCCTTTTACTTTTTGGTGTATGTCTCAACTACTCGACTTGTTTTTTGTTTTACCTGAAAATCGATGACCGTTTTATTTACGACAGGAGCTACGTAGGAGCTACGTGCGGAATACATATTTTAGTAAGCATCGTATTATTACTTTGGCTCAACTTACGAAAACATGTCCTACACACGTGAATGTACAGAGGCCAGCGAATCAGGTTACTCCATTTTCATTGCAAAACCGCTCTTATAACAACAGCACAGAGTGCTCGCGTGTGGTAGCCTGAGTTGCGGCCGTCCGCACTTAACTACATACATACACCTACTTACCTCTGTTTAAACATTAATTATGTTACTAATTAGGACCAACCCATATGACGATTGATGGGCAATACGTTCATAATAATGGAAACTAGGTTTAATCTAAGTGATATGCTCAGTCCTTCGTTGAGATGTGCAAGCGGAACAACAAACTCATATACCTAATTTAACATTCATAAAATATAGTCTTACAAAAACATATATTCTTAAATCTAATAGTACCCTGTACTATTAAATATTCTTTGCCTATAGTTAAAAAACGTCACAGTGAAAAGCGTCTAGATTTTTGTAAGTAACCCGAGCTTGGCAACAATGCTAGTGGTGTTGCATTACTGCGGCGCCGGCGGCGCATTGTGCGCGTTCGCGGTCTCATTCCTGTGCTCTTGCCTTGCTTGCTTCCGCCACTACACGTTTTGGGCATTTCAACTAACTTTTTCTCGTTTAAGGTAAGGATCAAAAAAGCAGGACACACAGAAAAACATAGCTTGTTTGATCGAAATATTGACCACCTACGATCCTGATCGGAACTTATTGTTCTGATCTGTTATGAATTCCCTTTGATAATATTTGTGATTTGTTTGCCGCAAAAATGGGTAGTGCATCATGTGCTATTTTGTGGCTAAAAGTAGCTTAAATAAATATCCCTATGTAGTCGTAAGCCCACTCTAAACACTACGTCACATGACATCATAATAAAAATCATGACATACGGTCGGAAAAGCTATAAAAAGCTTGAATCGATTGAATTTTGCACTCCGAATTGGATGGAAATACGAAAGTCTTTCGATTCCGGCGAAAATTTAAAGGCGTCATTATAATAATAATAATAATAAAATCATTTATTATCAGGCATCTAGGCCCATAGATAAAGACTAACATACATATAAAATATAATAAAATAAACGAATTAACACTATTTCCCGGGTGCTTTCGGGATCGGGGGCTCCCTCGGAAACGGCGGAACACCACGCCCTCCGGCCAAAAGCTCTTCTTCATGACTGTCTCCAGCATGAACGTCGGGAATCGCACCACAAATGCTTTGAAACTAGCATGGTGATGCGTTTCCAACGGTTTCACTCTCTGGAGACCTAAGGGAGCTTTTGTCTTCTGCCGTATGTAGTCGACATCTTGCACCTCAGTGCTGCTGTAGTGCAGTCGCGACTAGTACACAGGCGTGCTCGAAGCTTCAGCTCGCAGACTCACTTCCGGGTCCGTCCTGCCGACGCGATTATGATACTCGTGGCAGGAGGGAGTAACCTTTCAGAAAAAAAAAGTCTGTCATTACCTGAAGTGTAATTAACTTTGAGGCAGTCTGACAAGTACTTCTGCCGACTTATGGCCATGTAGAAACTTTAACACTTATGTTTTCTCTCTTTGAACTTGAGGGGCTAGACGCTGCCACGAGGATCATAATGGTACCTTTAAATTTACACCGGAAGTGACAGATCTTATCACACTTCTGGCCAATTTGGAGTGCAAAATCCAATTCATTTTAGCATTTTATAGCTTTTACTGACTCTTGCGTTTTTAGTTTTTAACTCCCGACAAAAAAGAGAGGTGTTATAAGTTTGACGAGTGTATCTGTATGTCTGTGTATCTGTATGTCTGTGTTTCTGTGTGTCTGTCTGTAACATCGTAGCTCCTAAACGAATGGACCGATTTCGATGCGGTCTTTATTTTTTTCGAAAGCTGACGTAAGCTTTATATTTTTTTTTCGAAAGCTGACGTCAGCTTTCGAAAAAAATAAAGACCGCATCGAAATCGGTCCATTCGTTTAGGAGCTACGATGTTACGTAACCAAGATGTTTCTCAGCTATATTCAGCCATTTAAAAGTTATAAGCAATCGAAAGTCGGGGGTGATATTTTTTTAAAATTTTAGAGGAGTGTAAGGTCTTTGTATACTAAGATCTTTATTATTGTTGGAAAAAATTTAATTAAAAACACTCACTAAGTACTACGGGTACGTTAGTACTATTATTTATTCTGTGCTACGGGCTAAAACGGAGTCCAGATCAAACACTTTCTTTACAAAAACTTCGTTATTGCTTTCACTTTACCTAAGCCTTTTCCGACCCTTTCCAATTATGTCGTCTTTTTTGGTCGCATATTGTAATAAAACGATAAAGGTCACCCGATCTTTTGGTCTTCTTTATAGCTATATAAAAGCCATATGTATGCTTGATACGTAACACGAATAAATTACATTGTACATAATTAGTCTTCGATACTAAATAGTTGCCGCAATAACTGAGTTAGAAGGTGAAAACCCTTCTGTTTACTAATCTTAAAATTTTTAAAAAACATCATAGAAGAATTCCTTTCTTATTAATATTTGATAACCTATAAATTAAACACGAATCTCTTTAAAGTTTGAGTGTATAGGCATCTTTTGGGTCAACTTGCTACATCCTCGACCGCATCTTCGCCCTTGTGCTAGATTGTTGTCAAGAGCAAACCCATCAATAAAAAATCCATAAAAAAACTTAAGATGAAATTGCAGTCACATCACCAATTTAAATAACGTTGTTAATTCATAGATGTTAATTCAGCTCTATTTTACTTATTGAAGCAAAGGTTGCAAGCCATCATACTTCGCCTTTTATGATATCCACTCCATAGGAAGATGTAAGAAAAACTTTCTTGACTTAACTCCAACCAATGCACATTTAGGCCCGTGTTCACCAAAAATATAACCAACGGTTAAACGGCGGTTAAAAGCTAATCAGACAAAATGTCAAAAAAATGTATGAAAATGACATTGTCAAATCTCTGGTTAGCTGCTAATCGTTGGTTAAATTGTTGGTGAACACCGGCCTTAATATAATAAGTTTAACCGTGTCGCAACATATAGCGATCGAAAGGTTGTTTCTTATTTTTTTATGTTTCTCCCTAGTGTATCTTGTATTATTAATAATAAATCTTTCTTTCTTTCTTTCTAACACTTATTTTCGTTGTAATATAATATAACACTAGTAAAGATATTGCTGATCCCTTGGAAAATCTGTCGGATTATTTCGGTCAGATTGCTATAAGAGCCACTGGAAACCTATCCTCTGCCTTTCATCTCCACGGGAGGCTGATTACATTCGCTGGACTAGTTTCTTTCTACGTTTGTCGTCAGTTTCAGAACCCTAATTTTAGCAACTGCTGATTTTTATTATTAATACCATAGCTGACAATTGCTAGGCGGCAAATCTGTAATTATGTTTTCATCTCTATTAATCTTTATTGATCTTTATGCCCGGGACTTTTTCCCGCGGGAATTTCGTAAAATCCTTCCTTATTCTTTGCTTACTACGTACAAAAGTAACCTTTGCCAAATTTTAGCTTTCTGGATCCAAGGGTTTGAGCTGGGCGTTGAGTTGCTGCTTGGTATACATGAAAAAATTAGGATTTTTTCTTGTTCGGTTACTATATATACAATAAAAACTTGTATATGTTTTTTGTACGTATATTTCAATCTATTTACTATTCTAATCCGATTATCTTGTGAAACTGCGGAAAAAGCAATTAAAACTCAATAACAAGTTGGTTTTATTTTCTTGTACCTGATGCGGTCAATAAAACTGGGGCGTCTCACGTTATTGTTGAAAGTATTTCCAAGCTTTTGTGAACTTTCGTGTCGATATTAACGAATGTTCATCATGTAACTTTAGTGTCAACATTAAATTGATATCCTTACAAATGATTGACTCTGTACGAAAGGTTCTTGAATGTAAAGGAATCACAAGCGGTATTGTTTTGGTAATAAACCCTATCAACCCGCGTGTATTTAAAGTAAATAAAAAAACGAAACTCTTCTCAAAGGCATAAGGTTTTCCCTTGGATCGAGGGTCCCTCGGCACATACACAAAGACAGACACGAACACCCATGACTACAATGCTACTAAAAAAAATACGTTTTTAGCAGCACTGTTCCCTGGTAGCCTCAGGAATGGAATAGTACGTTAGCGTGACCAGCCTACTCCCCACTAATCGTATGAAGGTAACTGCGTAACAGAAATACGCAGAAACCTGTCGCTTCAACCGTAATAATGTATGTAATGAGATCGTAACTCCAACGTTTTACAGTGCCGCCGTAAAAAGCTTTTCATTGTAAGAAGTATTTCACCAGTGACATTTACCTAAAGTCTGTTCGCGGAGTATTGGTAAAAAAATCAGTGTCTAAATTCATTACATATTGCGACCCGCTAATTTATTTATATTTAAAAGTCGGTGACGTTTATCAAAACCACGAAACTCTGTGCGCGGCGAGATTCATAATCTAATCTTTATCAACTCAACTGTATTTCATAAGCCATATCAACCATTTGGTTCGCTCTTGACCACAGTCTAGCGCAGAGGCATAGATGTGGTCGAGAATGTAGCAACCTCACATAGAATAATATTAGTCACACTTATTATTCGGGTTTTATTTAGTAGATATGCAAGCAAAGAATTCAATTTTTAACGCTACTTCTGAACAAATAGTCCAATCTTGAAATTACATTTTTTTTGCTGTTACGACACGCGTACTGAGGGCATATTCAGGGCACTTACCAAAGAGTCCCGCGCAGCAGGTTACCTCATTTTTGAAGCAAAATCGTTGTTATCGGAACCACATGGAGTGCACTGGTAACATGACGTAGTGTGTACAACAACAGCACTTTAGGTTATACATTTAAAAAAATCCTAACAAAGAAAGACTTAAGGGCGACGTATACAGTTATCCTGTCAATTCAATTGAATTCTTGATAAAATGGCGTCCATGAACGGCAAAGTGGCCAATATCAAATACATTAGAGCAAATATCCGTTGATCAGCATCTTGCACCGCTAACAGTTGAGGATGATAATTTTGGAGCACTAAGATATTATGACCCCCACACACTCCCTGATACCCTATCGTGTGTACGAGTTGATATTTGTGACTGAAAATAGAAAGGTACAACTTTGGGGGTGTCGTTAAGGTTCACAATTATTGTGGTGAGCTATGGTAAGTCGCTTTTATTGACAACCCCAAAAGTACCTTTACACAGCCACATTTATTGTCATTTTAGAACTTACAGGTTCAATAAACATTTTACGTCATTTGTGGTTTCAGATTTTCCAAGAATTAAAACTAGTCTGTATTTTACTTTAATGTTATCCTGCTGCGTATGAAAGGCAAACTGGCCTAGTAACAACATAATTTTGTAAAAAATCTGTGGGGCTAACCCACACGCGTGCACGCGTGTGACAATTTCATCATGTCGAGGTCATTCATAACTGTTCCATACTCAAGCTATGCGTTGAAACGAGATGTATATGACAAAGTTATGTCACATGCTACGGTCTTGATTATATCCTGCGCGTGTAAACATGCTCGATTTACCAAACAGTCCTATGGTTCTCCCTCACCTTATACCTCACAATTAATAATAATACTGGTTTAATGCAGTTTGCAATAGCGACATTTAACCAATCAATTAGTTAATTATTTACTTCAATTTGGGAATGGTTTCAAAATATTTAAATGCACATTTTAGACTCTTGTTTCCAAGTCCAAAGTATCATCCAAATGTTCTAATTAAGGTATAATTTTGTCGTAAAGAAGTTTCCCTAACGCGGTGGATTTATCAAAAAATGTCAACTTAATTTAGTCGCTTGTCGATTCTTAATACAAAAATCTTTAGTAAATCCAATAAAGTGGTATAACCTTGAACCGTTCTCGGAATGCAGAGATCTGTGCTGTTATAAATTGTTCCTTTCTTCACGCGGACGAAATTCCGTGTTTTTATACGATAAGCCATCGGGTTTACTGTTAGCGGCGCGGCGCGGGCGCACTTCGAGCTGAACATCTCGACCGCCTCGAAAAAAACGCGATAATGCCCGTTACCATTCGCTTGAAGTATAGAGATTATCAAGTACTGTCATTGTTTTTAGCTTTCGTTGCCCCAGAGATAATAAAAACAATATCGTAAAGAATAAACATTTATTTATTACACTTGATAGGGTAACAGTGTCTAGCTACAATATCACAATTAACTTAAGAATAGGGTTGGGTGGTTTACTTAATAATAATCTCAATATATTTTTACCATTTATATACACTTTTTCTCATTGTATTGTACGAATACTCCACACTATATTGTAACATTATTTATTATACCTAGAAAGATCGGTTCAAACCCCTGTTTGATCCTATTATTTTATAGAGAAGGGTTCGGCAATTGCAACCTTATTCGGCAATTGCAACCTTAGCTATTAGTTTAGTAGAAGCAAACCAATGCAGTCGAAAACACTCAAAAACTGCGTTCATCCTTTCTCTTCTTAACACATTATGCATCAACAATAATCTACCTTACTATAATATTACACATATAGAGGAAAGATTTGATTGTTTGTTTGCATTGAATAAGCTCCGAAACTACTGGACCGATTTGAAAATTATTTTACCATTAGAATCCTACATTATTCCCGATGAATATTGGCTACATAATTTTTCCGAATTCCCACGGTAACGAAGTCCCGGGCGGTAAGCTAGTATACTATAAAACCTATTTTTTATGTCAATTACAAATATATGAATATCTTGGTTATACATATTTCACTAAGATATTATGTAGCCGTAACCATCCGTCAAGAATACGCGCATGTAAGACATAAAAAAATGTAAACATAAAATTATCATAATAGCTAAGGTCACAGTGACAACAAGGCTAAACTAACGTACAATTGTTGTCATACAGTTCGTAAATGGTTTTATTTTGGCGGACCTGCCAAACACGCCTATAGCTTGAAGCAGACCAATTTCTGCTAATGACATTCGTGTTTATAGACCATGCTTAGCAGTACGTTCGCATAAAATGTAAATATAGGATTCAATTAGAAGTCTTTTTAGGTTTGCGTAGGTTAGAGCCAGTTCCTCATAACGTCGTCGGAGAACTTTTGTACTGTTGACAGCGACACACACTGGCTGTATCGCGCTGACTCCGGCCAGTTTCCAGCATTGTGAGAATTCTGGTGCATTCTTCAGGTGAAAGAGACATGATTACAGCTTGAATAATAAATATTGAACACTATCAACGTGGTATATATACCAGTGGCGTGCATTCCATACAGGCAGAAAAGCAGTGCCTACCCTAGGCTTTTCATGGCAAAAAAAAATACAAAAATTAAATATTTCAATGTACACCAACGATCACAGATCTTTGTGAAACGAATAAACGTTTTCCGAAATGACGCCATCTTCATTTCTCTAACCTTTAACTTTTCAAAACAGCGCCATCTAAACTTCTAATACTGAACTAGTAAGAGCCCTCGTAGGAGCGCGGATTTGCCTTTCTAATTATTCGTTAAAAGCACTCGTTTGAAATGCCTTTTTTGTTGAGGTTTTGTGTTGAAATGGGGGCTTCTGATTGGCTGTTTCGCCTCCCCCGCCAAATATTAACAAACTGATTGTATGGAGAAAAAAGCTCTGCCTATAAAGCGATTCTACCAAATTGAGAAGTGTCAATATTCGGTAAGTTTGAAATGGCTGTTATAGATTTTTAATTTTGCGGCTTTTTTGTCTTATTGGATGCATTCAGCCATATTGGTTTGTTTTTGTTTTGCAACTACGTAGGTACGAAAACTTTTGCAAATTATTGTTTTATCAGTTTATAGTGATTGTTAGATATTGTTTAGAACAAAATGAGTGCAATAAGTTGTGAAAAGTGTGGTGATGATGTTTGTTTGCCTAAACTGCGTAATTTTTCAAGTTTACCTTTTCAAGAAAAAGTAAACATTACTTATCGCAAAAGGCCGATACGTGGATTTGACGCAAAAAAAGTTACCGCAGTAAGACATTACTAAAATATACTATATTCATTATTGGTTCACGGGTTGTGTGCATACTAACCGCTTAAGTATTTTGTTTTCTGTGCATTTTGTTTTCAAACTGTTATAAAAACGTATGGAACGGCGCAGGGTTATTTTGATTTGAATAACCTTAATACAGCGATTAAAAAGCATGAGCTTTCTGAAAAACATCTCAAAGCTAGGTACGTTGAAAGTTTTTTCGTTTGTCAAAAGTCGCATAGAAACGAGTTTGAGCGGTCAATTAAAACTAGACAAGTTCCCTGCCTACCCTGCCTAAAATGTCTATGCACGCCACTGATATATACCCACTTAAATGACATTAGAAAAAAAAGCAAAAGTAAATGCAAAAATTTTGAAAGTTCTATCTTCGAAAGTCTCCCTTTTTCTAATTTGTTTTTTTTTTTTGACATAATTTTATAATAAGTATAAAGTTTTAATACCTTCATTTCAGGAGTATTAAATGGTCTCTTAAACACAATTTATTTAATTAGGCTAGCATTTTTAGTTTCCGAGATTTTTAGGATTCTTCAAGTGACCCGGATTCTTTGCTCTCCAGTGTACTACTTTGAATATTTTTTTCGATGTCGTGTCACCGCATTTGTTGGTGTAATCCTTTATCGTTAAAATTACACGATAGCCATTGTAAGTATGATAGATTGAAGATTTATTACTGCTATTTGATTCTGGTCTAATGTTCTTTTATTATTTGAAATAACTGGATTAAAAAATAAAAAAAAGTCTTATCCTAATTCTGAGGCGCTCTATTCATTTTTAGTGAATTGGAAGTAGATACTTAGTCGCGTTTATACCTAATTGAAATAATTATGATGTTTAATAACGCATGTCATAATTATTTCAATAAATTATGACAGGCGTTTGTCGTTAAAACAATCATGCGACTTCTATAATTTTATTTGTGATCTCTACAAAACCACTTTGATATCGGGCGTGGTATTATTTGATAAAATAGCTGGAACTTCTTTCAGTAATATGACCGGGCACAATATTGAGTAAGAAAAGTACCCTTTTTGCAAAACCAATTTGCTTAGCTACAAATAAAGAAAATAAAAAGAAATAATATTCTTTGCTTCAGAAAACGCTTGAGAAAAAATTCTTTGCGGTTTATTTGGAGAATGGCGTAAAACGTATTTATAGCGAAATAGCATATCCGGGTCTATGTAGAGATATCGCAGAGACTTCACAAATAAGGTGTCCCTTCTACATTTGAGGTGACCCTTCTGAAATATAAGGATTGTTAAAGGAACTTCCATACGAAGTTAGATTCAATCCCTTTTTCCCCTCGTTATATTCAAAAGGGCGAAAGGCCTCCATTCAGGGTCATCCCATCAGTACAACAAGGATTAGCAACAGATGTCCCAATTTGAAGTTACAGGCTTTGCTGGCTCACGCGTGAATAACTTAAATAGCGTCTCAGTATTTTCTGGAGTCTGAAGGGTATTACAGAAGCGGGAGAGGCATTAATAGCTAACTTCACAACAATGTCGTAAAGTTTCGTTCAGCTTTCGAGTATTTCTTCACAAAAGCGTGTGTAATGTTTATAGCTTTGGTTAAGGACCCATTAAGAATTCAAAGGCATTGGCAAATGAACGTTTTCAGACACTTGAAGTGTCCATGTTTTATTCATTTTCGAAGCAATAAAACTTTCAGTTTGTTAGAACACCTTCGTACGGAGTTAGGTAAGCTTCCAGTCAAAATAATTTCACCTCAAATTCCAGCGAACTCACGTGTCTGTAAACAGTGTCAGTCTAGAGAGGTATTTTTAGTCTGTGTCTCATACCTGTGCGTTTTCAACGTAATCATGAGAGCTTTATTGTTCACCGCTAGCCAATCTTTCAACTTCGCCTACTCGGTGCCAATGTTCTTTGTTTCATTAGACTTTTTTTTCTTAACAACTAAATCTATGGTAGCACGTGTGCTTGTAAACAATCGTTTCAGAATTGGTATCGTCTCCCTCTAGTGTCACGGACGTTGCTAGCATCCTTTTCAAAGTAATGTAATAAATAACCTATACCCCACATCACAGGACCGGACCCCTCAAGAGCGGCTCCGCTTTAAAAGAAACTCGATTAAAATGTATGAGGCCAGCACTGGGTCGTAACTATGTTATCTTTTAGCAGGTATAAAGAAACTGTACTGCGTATTTTTTTCGTTAAAGCCAGATGCCGCAGGAACACGTCAATGCGATATCGTCAAGTTGTAGCGTAGACAGTACGGAACCCTAATCGTCGTCTGGCTGGCAAGTGTCCAGCGCTGCAGGTTATCGTAACTCCAGAATTCTGGCATACTTGGATTTTGCTTAACTTGGAAGAAATTCCTTTTAGTTAACGAGTCAGAAACGTGAGTTACGTTTTGGCTCAACACTATGCCAAAAAGTTTGGGTGAAATTGATAGAAGTTTGCTTGTACTTTTAAGAACTAACCAAAGCACAATTCGCTTAAAGACGCTGCAACAAGTTGCGAATGTGTGGGAGTCGTGGCATTGTCTAGTTTATCAAAATACAGTCTGTCTCTATATAAACTTATTTCCGTCTCAACCTTCCTGTACTTTGTATAACACAGTATTATTGTGTATTTTGGAGGGCTGTCCTAGAAAGTTTGCTAATCATGCTAAAACCCTCGGCGGGTGGCAAACTCGTGTTATTAGTTCCGAGAGCGCTGAAATTGAGCAATCGCTCAACAAGTAAGCTTTGAAATTTTGCTAACATGACCTTTATTCTCGCTATAAATAATTAAAGATAAATTTTGATACGAGCTTTTCAATCAAAACTTTTAAGGAGGATGGAAATTTCTCATTTCAATCGAGTATCGTTTTATAAATCTTCATTAAAATATCGATTAAGATTAATACTTATTCCACTTTGTTGTTTGATGTAAAGGCAAGAAAACCTCGACCTTGTTCCGATTTCTTCTACATTGTCATGCTCAAGTTATTGTCGTCCGTCACTTCAGCGACAATGTTGCACTCATCTCGGCTCTTCCAACTTGCTGCTTCAGCTACTTGAGTGTTCAGGTTCTTAACTTGAAACTTTGTAAGGAGATTACTTGCAAAGTGGCACAATGACGTTGAGTACGAGAGTTCTGTTAAAGTTTTATGTGAAACTAAGCTTTCCGCCGGCAACTTCATTCACATATAACGAAAAAAATATATAAAAAAGAAAAAGGATCGCACCCGACCAGGATTCAAACCCGTGTCTTTTACACTGCATTAATTTAGCGTAATACCAGTGGGCTACGTGCTCTAGTTGACGGATGGTCCAAATTGGCAAACAAATTATACACACGTATTTTTTTTATCGATTTTCTCCGTTTCCCGTGGGAATTTTGGAAATTCCTTTCTTAGTGCTCGTTTCCATTACCTCTATAGGAACGCGCGTGCCAAATTTCATGCTTCTCGACGGTTTCAGTTGTGCGTTGATAGATCAATCAGCCATTCAGTTTTCGCTATTATACAAGAGAATACGTAAGACGACAGAACTAATTAGCTTTCTGACCGTTTTCTTTCTTATTAATTCTATATCTTATTTTCATGCTATTATCTTACACTAATCAAAGTTATTTTATTGTAATGTAGATTCGTTGATTTCCAAAGCAGATTATTTAAAAATAAGTTTCTCAAACAAACCAATAAGAATTCTCTTTCCGCTCAGTCGCGAGTTGTGATTGGTCAAATCAGAATGCAGAGCCAGGTAAAGACGGAAATGCGTGAAAAGGGCCAAGGGCGCGATCGATTGCTCCCGGCGTTCCTGGCCTGACCCTGACCCGCGTGGGACCCGCTTTAGGACCCACGCCGTGACGTCAGACAACGTGACTTCTCGCCGTGTCAGCAGTTTCATGAGTATGTGGATCATGGATAGCCTACAATCACATTGGCAGTCCCGCGATAAGGTCACTCGCAGATCGAGTTACAAAGTCAGTAAAGTGCGTGTCATAAATACGAAATCGTTGTTATTCATACGCGTTCTTTGAAAGCTTTGTCCTGATGTAATCTCGGTAAAAATATTCGAGTGCCACATAAATGTTGCTTCCGGGCTATAAGGAGTTTTAGGGGAATCTTCTGGTCTCTGCTATGTATACAAGGACACAATCCCGGGTTTCCCCGGCCCGTCCCTGACCTGTAGAAATGTATTTCCACTTTGCTACGGGTTTTATGATAGACGACTAAATGTAATTATCAGGCTTTCTGAATATTTCAAACAATTCAAAATTGTGCCTCGCTAAATAATTCTTTTTTCTCTTATGTTTGGTTCTTTTCTCGACTTACTCATCTATGAGCAAGTCATTCGTAGTTTTCACTATTTAACCTAGTACTTACTTTGTATCTTACCATTTTCTTTTATTAAAAGTTACAATAATAATACTCTCCCCTGCAAATCTTTTGCCCTTGGGAAGGGAGAAGCTCATTTAAATAGGTAAAGTACGTAAAAGATGACGTCACTGTCCACACGCCCTCTGACTCATAATTTCAATACCACTGGTTTTTAGGCACGTACACTAGCACATTGTACTAATTTGTGCCTCAACATTTGTGTAACCTATTAACTTGAAATAAGCGCTCATAGCCCAGTGGCTCTCGCTGATCTCAACCGATCAGTGAGGTTAAGGAACGTACACAGAGGCAGGGAACCTGATGGGTGACCAAAGTGGCAATTTGTCACGAGCGTTTCCGTGCTTCGGAGGACACGTTAAGCTATCGGTCCTGGCTGTTGTCGATTGATTACAGTCGTTAAAACCAAGTCAGAGGCCATTGTGCGGTTTGAAAACTCTGACACCAGGGTTAGCCAAGTTCGCCACACACTTGACTATACCTACACGATAAGAAGAACTTGCAATAAGAACGGTTTTGCAATTTCAACGCTTTTGTTGTGTACCTAAGTCTCACTTAGACTAATTGTAATATGGTCCTCTTACCAGTAGCATTTTAAATTAAGATTTAATCAACTCCTCAAACATTCAACAAGCGAACAAACATTTAAGTGTTTTAATGCGCAACTAAGTTTGTACGAGTTACAAAGTTTGTTTTGTATTGTACAATGTAGTCTAATCTAAAACAATGTTGTCGTCGCTTCATGAGATGAGATGGAAGTAATTTTGTGATACTCATTTTGGAATAGAAGTGTTTATCGTATTACAGAGCTTCATGCTAAAAAGCATATTTTTTTTTTATCCTTACTACTATTATAAACGCAAAAGTTTGTATGTATGTATGAATGTTTGTTACTCTTTCACGCTCAAACGGCTGGACCAATTTTGATAAAATTTGGTATGGAGGTAGCTGACACCCTGGATTAACACATAGGCTACATAATTTTCCCAAATTGACACGGAAACGAAGTCCCGGCCGAAAAGCTTGTTATACATACATGTTTAAAAACCCAAATCTGACTAGCCGTTTTAACCGCCTGAAATTAAATAAAACATCATACAGAAGGCCGCACATGAGATTACCACATGCGTGCACTCTGTGCTGTTACGATAAGAGTGGTTTTGGAATGTGAATGGTGTAACATGTGCTGGCCTTTGTATATTCCGCAGGAAACACACTCAATATAAACATATTAATTAATTTAGTAAATGTTTCGAAACCATAATTTTATACTGTACAAATATGTACTTATTTTATCTTTTTTTTAAATTTTTTTTTAATAATATAAAATTAATTTCGCTCGACGACCTACAAAACACAGTTTTATGTAGTTTAGACAGCTTCTTATGATTTCTATCTTTGCCTTTGAAGTTCTTATGTAAGAAAATAAAAATAAAAATACTCGGCTTCCTGCACTCATAATGTATTAATATTCTTTTATCTCAAGATGATTAACTTCATTATAATGTTGTGTTTTCCTCGTTTCCAAATTATATTTCTTTATTATTTGCAAAAACACGTGCGTTTATTAGAGCTTGCGTGAGAAAAGTTTTACGTAAATTATGAATGTAATTATTTATTCATATTTACCTATACCCTTGGGGAAAAAGGAAGTCAGATGCACGCACAGTGCTTTAAGTCAGATTTTCCAAAAGTTTTAGTAGAACCGTAGAACTGTTATTTAAAAAAATTACTGAAGAACTGAACTGTTATTTTTTAAATTGTCATTTTTATAACCTTATTAATGTTGACTTTTGATGTTGACTTTTTTGCCTTTAGACTCTTATAATACGTCCAATGTCGTATTTTCCAGATAATTAATTTAAATTCTATAAAAGCAAACGAGAACATTGTTGTATAGATAGGCAGCACCGGTATTAATTAGAACAATTAACAAATTACGGAGTTGCGCCGCAGTTTGCGGTTGCTCTTAATGAAATAATGAATGGCGAAATCGAATTGGACTCGTTTTAGCGAAATTCACACGACGCTGTATACATTTTACACTTACTGGTAATTATTCTTTGTATTAATTTTATCTTTTATTATTATTAATTTATTCATCAACAATAGAATTACTGTATTTGAATGTTTTATAAACTATAAGTACTTCAATTAAACTAAATGCTAAAATAAAAATAATCTTTTAACTCTACTTTACAAAATAAATGAAAACACATTTAACAAGAGAAAATGTACAATACAACTTCACAAGTCTTCAACGAGTAGCAGCACTTTTCTGATATACCTAACAGTTTTTTTAACTCTCAAGGCAATTTATTAAATAACTTGATGGACTGATAATGAGGGCTACAATATCTTTTCTGTGGGAGCTATATTTTTTAAATCCATTCTTCCAGTTGCAACGAGGCGGCATGCGCCTCGTCTTCACCCTCCTTCTCCATTCTCTTTTTGCGACATTTGTACATTTATTTGCATGCAGTACATTTTCTTTGCATCTGTTCGACATTAAGACTCATCTGCAAAGTTTACAATCGAGATATCAAAATCAGTCTTGTACATAATAATATAGTTGATTATTATATCTATACTATACTAATATTATAAAGAGGAAAGATTTGTATTTTTGTATGTAACGAATAAACTTAAAAACTACTGGATCGATTTTAAAAATTCTTGTACCATTAGGATGCTACATTATCCCTGAGCAACATAGGCTACATAATTTTCCCGAATTCCCACGGGAACGAAGTCCTGAGCGGCATGCTATTCATTTATACAAATAGTAAAAAATACTGGACTCAAAACCAGACAACCCCTATTGTAACTTTAATTGCTTTAGACCTTTGCACGAGTTCTTTTTCTTCTCATAAACATCCTTAATTTCAACATTATTTCAACAAACTGTTTGCGGGTGCGTTAATAGAATTTCATAAGTCCCAAATTACTTTCTTTTAACAACGTCTTGTTCTATTTTGCAGTTAAAAAATTATGGTCCACAGAATTTTATCACGTTTAACCTACTCCTGGTAAAATGTTATTGGTAGTATTTTCTCAATTGTAAGATTCTTATTTCGTTCTACATAAATTATTGTATACTTATAGGTAGATTACAGTTTTTATCAAAGACTGAATAAAATAAGTAAGATTTATTTTATTTCAGTTTTAATTTGCACATGTTAGGTATGTCCCTACAGTGAGGGTTTTGGATGGAATTGGGACAAAAACATACTATAAGATAAATGCAACATGATAGAAACTGCAAATGTTCGGGCATCTATTCTGCTAATATACGAACAATACTGCAGACGAAGCATCAGATATCAGTACTCTTGAGTTATACAGCAGCGACAATGACAAATGCTCTGTTAACAGAATGTAAACAGTCTTTGAAGTAACATTCAAACGGCGGTCGGTTTTACATCATAATATTCATAACTTCGCAATACTTGCACTCCGCGGGGACAATTCTAAGAAGTAATTTCTCAAGACCGTTAAAACATTCAGGCCGACATTTCAACATTTTACGACCTCCCTCGGGAACCTATTTATTGAAATTCTATTTTGAGAAAACTCCAGCTGGGAAAGTTATTGGTTTATACTACAACTGCAGAAACTCAACTACACTCATCAACACTGTCTAGGGATATTGCATGATTTTTCATACAAAAAAGGGTTGTTTGAGTAGCTATAAAAGCATACTCGAGACATATGGAGGGATATAATTTTCTGATGAATTTTCAATTCCAGTCAATGAATTTGTTTAAATTGACATTTGTTAAAACGTGACGGTAACATTTGTGAATATCACTCGCGCGGGTAAGCGTTTAAAAAATACTAAATTATTTTGCAATTATTATCATTTGATACTGTTGCTAATCCTACTGCATTTCAATTTAAACGTACAGTCAAGAGCACGTCACGTTTGACACTACCAGTTTAAGCTGAGCTCTTATTTATACCGCGCGCCATACAATGCAGGGCCGGGCCAAAGTCCAAAGTGTCAAGCTTGACGTGCTCTTGACTGTACCTATCTACATAATAAAGATAACTCATCAGCTCATCACATCATAATGATAAGTTACCTAATGTTCTAGATATTTGCGGCTAACCTCTATGATTAGAAGATAGATGTATTAGTTTGCTTACTGAACAACATGTGTTTGAAAAGTGCGTTTCTTTCTTTAAATTTTATCAGTTTTCACTTAATGATAATTCACTTAAATCTTATCTAGTTATCAACCTCATATTGTATAACAAATTGATGCAACCATGTGTTGTGTAAATGTTCAATAACAGTTCAAAGAATGCTATTTCTGCAAGTCAGCATGAATTAATTGTGTATTGAAGAAGCAATATTTGTTCGTATCTTTTTGAACGAATTTTATCATTAACTAGCCTCCCGCGCGGGACTTCGTTCCCGCGGGAATTCGGGAAAATCATGTACCCTATGTCCATCCCGGATAATGTAGGATTCTAATGGTGAAAGAATTTTTCAAATCGGTCCAGTAGTTTCGGAGCCTATTCGATGCAAACAAACAAACAAACAAACAAACAAACAAACAAACAATCAAATCTTTCCTCTTTATAATATGTATAGATATAGATTCATTACTCTCTGTATCTTTCGATTTAGAGTTTTAGGTAGTATTTTGGGAAAGTGGTTTAATTTGTATGTACTGACGGCCACAACTCAGGTTATCACACGCGTGCATCACGTTAGACAGATGTAGACATTAAAAATAGCTTAATAACAGTTCATTTAACATAATTAAGGCGTTGTTGAAATAATGAACAACACACTTTTCAAACAATGAAATGACAAATTGTTGGGACTCGGTAAAACTAAAGTATCAACCGTAAATATGGTCTAGATGAGTACACCTAAAATAGATACACACTACACGACCTTCCCATCTTATTGTTATAAATGTACATACCTGTTTTTCATACTGCGGCTAGCTTATCAATAAACTGCTACTTGAAATGTAGGTGTCCATACAACTTAGCAATTACTATTTGTCAATTTACTTTATTTATAACTTTACTTCGATTGGCAAAGATAATTCTTAACAGGCCACAATAGGCATTTTTTGATCGAACAAACAATGTAGAGGACTCTGAAATCCACTATTCATTTATTAATTTTTAAAATGTAGTGCTCGGAAATAGTTTTAAAATGATGGCTGTTATGTAGCCCAAAATCACATGTGATGTACGTTATTTTAAGAAATTACAATTAATTTAAAGTAATTGGCAAATCTTTTAATCAGCCGGTCTTTCATAGCTCAAAATTCTGCGATTATTAAAAATTTATGATTCAATTCTTTATTTTCATTTTAAAATTAATAGTAAAAAGTAAAAAATAAAAAACAGTAAATATTATGTATAGTGAAAACTTTGTATGATGCAATAAAGAGTAACCATATTCTGACTAACGAGTCAGAAATATGGTGTTTCATATAAAGTAAATAAATGCAAAAAACATTTACTTATCTGCTTTGTAAAACGTTGAATTATACTCTTGTGTTAATATCTTATAGGACGACCAACGACTTATAAATAACTTAATTAGCAAAATATGTAATATAAAGCCAATTAAGTCTTCGCTATTATCTGAATTAACCTTACACGACTATGACTAAAATTGGATCAAGCAAGGGATCAAATTTAAAACTGTATTAAGAAAAGTTACCGAGGATAAAAATAAGACTTAAACCATAGAACATTCAAAGGATGTTAATATTGTTTAGTGTTGTTCACAGTTGTTGTTTTATGAATCCTTACAAATAAACTGTTTGAGTGACATCATGACATGAACGGGAAGTTCCAAAGACTCTGTTTTAGTCCCGCCAAAGAAATGTGTGTCGTGATCGCGAATAAAATCTGTACACAAAGACAATCACTATTGTAATTTTTACCTCGCGCACCCCGTTAAATGTAACAAATCTCTAGGGGGAGAAATACTTTCCGATGACGTACAATGCGGCGAGATGGAGTGACTTGTAAATCTCTTGTGTTAGTTGGCTCCTGTCCATACAACGGAATCTCAAACGCCGATTGACGGGCCAGCCAGATCGCACTACGTTAATTCCTCGGTAATTGCTCCTTTAAATTTTTATAACAGCTAATCTTCACTTGTTTTGTCTCTTAGTGTCTGCGATTCATTTTTATGTATAGATTTTTCAATCGAACTTTGATCTCTTATATTCAGTTACGAAAGTTGAGAATATTTTACAAAGAACCTTCCAGAAAGGTCTGGAAATTCTAGAACCTAGAATTCAGTACGAATAAACGCAATCTTGGGCGAGCTATCATAAACTAAATGCCTAACGGTGTTAATGATGCTGGCCTGGCATAGACATGAGACACGCTCAAATTAGATGTAAGAATTAATTTAGTACTTTAGCTACATTTAACGACTGCACTAAATCTTATTCCTACTTCATTCTTTGTAGCGTTCTTAGGTTATTTGTAATGAGGTCTCCGTAGGTACAAATATGTGTAAAGACGCCCGGGATTTCGTTCCAGTGGGAATTTTAAAACATCCAGACCCTTTCCATTTCTGAATTCCTTGTCTTATTATTATAAAGGAAACTGCACATTTTTAATGTTATTTACTCAAAACATTTGGTCTAATCATTGATAAGATAAGTAAATCATTGGGCAAGGACTTAGATATTTGCTATTTTCGATCTTTAAATCAGCTGGTGGTAACCTTGAAACTCAAGCAATATCAGGTTCTAACCATCGAGTAGATGAAAATGTGGGGCACTTAGCAATCTTAAGTTGAGACTCTACATCAGGGATTCTTAAAGTGGGGTCCACGGACCCCTTAGGGGTCCGTAGCATGTATATCGGGGGTCCGCAGTAGGTCAGTCTGTTAACATATTTATTAGGAAAATGTGTTGTAAACTGTTTCTCATTGAGGCCAAACAACAGCATACTTCTGATTTACTTAATAGCAAGTGTAATTAAAGTACCAACAAAAGCATTTTTTATTATATGGATAAGGTTTTTCTTCCATTTTCAAAAAAAAAATTTGACAGGGGTCCGTGGAATTGTTTAAGTTGTGAAACTGGTCCGTGACTGCAAAAAATTTAAGAAACCCTGCTCTACATACAACGTAGGTATTTCTCTTTTGTAACGTTCGTCGGAAAAATGTGTGCTCAACGACATCTCGCTACCTTGTACAAATCCTCTAGTCTACATGTTTTAGAGCATGTCTACGGAACACTAAAAGCTGTAGAAAAGCGATAATTTGTGTAACGCTATCTTTATCCATTTTCATAACTGGGGTATGATTACTTTGGCCTTGCTGATAAGGTGATGATGATAAATATCTAGGTGGATGTGCCATCTTAGCAAAAGCGTGACGATTATTTGCTCAATTAGAAGCATTTTCCCACGATGTTATGGAAATTATTGTATTAAATTAGTATTATTGATGTGGTCTTATATCTTCTTGCATAACGGGTATTTTTAACTGCAAAAGAGGTTAATATTTTTTTATATTTTTTATTATAAGATGGGTTAACTCTTGACCTCAATCTTGACCATAAGATCAAAGATGAGGTCGACGATGGAGCGAGTTAACCCAGAAAATGCCTATAAAGGCACTGGTACTCCCACACACCGACGGAACACAGCAAGCTGTTTGGCGTCGGACTTCGGTAGGAGGGTGGTCGCGAACCAGACGGCCCTTTTCAGAGCCTACCACACAGCATGAGACCATAGGACGACACCTCAGATTCATAAAAAAATGAAGTGTCGTTGCCTGGGATGGATTACTAGGAGGCAGGTCTCATTTGTGTTTCCTTAGTCGCCTCTTACGACACCCACGGAAAGAAATGGGGTGGTGTTATTCTCAACCGATCACCACACGGTTAATAAAATTTAAATATAAAATAATTAATAGTTGTTCGAGTCAGATTTATATCTACGCAGACTCAATCGATTTTCCAATAAACCAACAAATAAATTCGAGTCGCCCGATAGGTCTTAAACAAACTAATTAACTTGAAAGTGTTTACGAATTGCGGTACAGCCATAGCCTTGGAAATACGTTCGTTCATACACTACTCATATGTTCGAAACAGCCCATGAATTCATGATGTAAGTAATTTGCTTACAGCGCGGCGTTATCAGTAACCTGATAAGGCGACTCGACGTGAAATATTCTTAGCCTGTTTCGATCGCTTCGTAAACAATAACAGTTTTACTTTCGTCTCCAACGCACATTTGTGTAATTTTCTTTGTGTTATTGTAACAATACAGTCAGCTTGTGCTTATTTTTTGTTTATTTATCCTTGAAAGAGGTCAGTAGGTTTTACTTTTTACACATGATGACGATGGAACAAAGATCGTTCTTTTGTTTGGGGTAAGTAAGAGTTGTGACATTTATTGTGTTTAATTCTGTTCTAAAATAATTAAAGTCATTGCTTTTCGATGCAGTTTTTTGCAGTACATATACTAAGGTCTCCTTAAATTAGCTTACTTTTCTTAAAAGTGGTGTGCGGTAGTATTCATTGAGATGATCTCTTGAACAGCATCGCTATCAATCGTTCTTAGACATTTATAGATTCGGCGTGCTAACTTGTAATAGATTATCATTCTTGCGCTGACTGCTGTCAAACATCTTTTATAAATATTATGGTTTTAGAAATGTGAAAGAGCTCGTTTGTTTTGTGAATGACGTGGCATTGTGATGGAATTCTAAGTTTCCTTTTGCATTGTTTGCTGTAAGTCTAAGTATTATTACCCATTTAATTCAGCTGTTGTTTAAGTCGATATCAAACGATTTATTTGACAACTAGATTGGTTTAGTGGTAATGATCCTGCCTTATAGGAAACTCGCTAATTCGGTTCTTGGTCAGGATAAAAACTTGCGTAAAAAAGCAGATGTTTATTCCCGTGTCTGGGTGTTTTTAACACTGTTTGTGCGTTTCAGGATCATGATGATACTGGGAAAACTAGTGTGGGTAGACTGATAGTGGCAAAACCAATGTGGGCCGGGCCTTTGAGTGTGTGAGGTTATTCACTAGTTAACCGACTTCAAAAAAGGAGGAGGTTCTTTAATGTCACTAATCGACATGTAATGTCATAGATTACGAAAATTGGACCTAAATGGCGTCACTCTCGAGTGTGGTCCAAGGTAAGTCGTGGCTCATTAACGAATGAACCGATTTCGATGCTTTTTTTGTTTGACAGCTGACGTAATTTAGATGGCACTTAGAGTCTGGCTATCAAAAGTAGTCCCTGGTTATTTTTGCAAACTTTTTAAGAGGATCGTCTCAGTGTTTTTTTCCCATACAAACGGCGTCAATGGATTCCATCCCCTAAACGTCAACAGATTCCTGTGAAATTTTGGTATAGTACACACATCAAAAAAAGTTTGCGATCACTTGGAAAAGTGCTAACATTTTTTATTGTAGAAGAATAAAACTTAATCACTTTTTATCTTTTGATTCCTTATTTAAAAATATGAAATTTAAATATAAAATAATTTCGTAATTCAAATGTTTTTTCATTTAAAAAGACAATCAACCCTTGCTTGCTTTCATTCAGAAATCTGACATAGTCGCAACTTATCAATATTTTCAATTTGTTCAAAAAAAATTAAGTTGGTAACGATGCCGAGAGGATTAACTGCAGTTTTACGAGCCAGAATTCTAACTTTAAGTGGAGAAGGCTATTCCACGAGGGAAATATCACGCAGAGTTCATGTATCCCAATCCTGCGTGGTGACCACGTTGGAGAGGTATCAGGGCATGGAAGATTTAGCTGATCGACCTCGCAGTGGTCGCCCAACTGTTCTTACTGCAATTCAGAAGCGATATATCAGATTACTGGCTGCCCGTGACCCAACAATGAACGCTACTAAAATGAAAGCAGAGCTGCGAGCTGCCACCGGCCGCGAAGTTAGCACCCAAACGATTAGAAATTGCTTACACCAAGCTGGATTACGAGCAAGGAGATCCTGGCGAGCACCTCTGAACTCACAGCAACGGAAGCGGCGCAGATTGCAATGGGCTAGGCTCCGTCAAAATGAAGAAATTGAGGACGAAAGCATCTGGCAGAACTGCTTCTTCGTTGACGAAACGCGGATCAGTACACATCCAGATAACCGACGTGTCCGTGTCTGGAGAAGACCTGGCGACTCTGAAAGGCAGAGAACTGCCACTGGAACCGTTCAGCAGGGCGGGAAATCAGTGTCCTTTTGGGCCGGGATAATGATTGGGGCTAGGACGCCCTTAATCCCGTATCAAGGCACCATGACCGGAGCCATGTACAAAACGATTGCAATCGATGGATACGTCAGACCATTCCGCATCAACCACGGGCGCCAATTCATAATGGTAGATGATAATGCGCCCGCACATCGAAACGGACGTGTTGATGCTGCTCTCCAGCAATACGACATCACCAGGTTAGACTGGCCTGCCGGCTCGCCTGACTTAAACCCGATCGAGCATGCGTGGGATGCTCTTAAGCGAGCTGTTTGGAACCGTCAGCCACCTCCGCGAACAGTGTCAGAAATCAGGGCAGCTGCTATTGAAGAGTGGGACAGGTTACCACAAGAAATGCTAGATAACTTAATTCTTAGCATGCCCAGAAGGGTTTCCGCATGTGTGCGAGCCAGGGGAGGAGTCATTTTATACTAACTATGTATTAATTTTTTCGTAATAAATTTTGTTTGTTTTTTCATTAATTCAATTTTTTCATTACATTACATTTAAGCCAAAATTGCATTTCCTAGCTTTTGTTAATAAAAAGTAAATAATTAATAATGATTCTTTTATTTACTTAGTGCATTTTCATTATAAAATCATAAAACGTAAACAGTTTCTTTAAATAATTTATATTTTAAAGAATACACCTGATTTTGCTACTGATCGTAAACTTTTTTTGATGTGTGTAGATCACCAATAACTAGGTCCGTATGTTTTGATTTTTGTGATATTTTTAGTAGACAAAAAGATATTTGAGATTATAAGTCAGCATTTTTCGCAAAAAAAATTCTCAACATTAAAGAGGTAACTGTTGAAAAACTAAGAACATTTATGGAAAAAAAAAACGTATGAACCTCGTTTATGCGCTTACAAATCGATAGAGACCAAAAACGTATGATTTAATTAAGTTTTTAGGGTAGGAATTCATTGACGCCTAAACTCATAATTTTGGAAATAAAACTCGGCATTTCGCCGGAAAGCTGCAATTGTCCCTTTCGCACAAGTCTGAGGCGGGTGGTCGACATCGAGACAGCATGAAAAACAACTGAGACGCTAGTCTAAACTGAGACGCTCCTATTAAATGGTATTGCTAAATGAAACGTCAATTTCCCAAGTTGTTAGTTGGTCGTCAGTGCTATTATCATATCTTGTTTTATCAATTTACGGGTGCAAAAATGAATAAAACTATTAAAAGCGAAGTGCGGAAGATGTTGTTCTGCATGATTTCAAAGTTTAAAGAAAAACAACAGGAGAAAGACACCGAATTCAAACAAAAACAAGATTGTTTACGTGTGGTGCTTGATTTCTTAAGTTAGTATGACGCAATTTTTTTGATACTTGGTTTTTTATCAACTAGTTTATATCTTTTTTTATCAACTTTCAACGATTTTTTCATAACGGGTTCAGTAAACACCACAATAATAGTGCACCTTCTTTATATAGAGTTACTGAAGGTTCGGAAGCTTTGCACTCGATGGATACCGCATGATTTAAGGGAAGACCAGAAACAACTGCGTGTAGAGTGGTGCCAAAAAATTATATATAAGTTAATTTGATGGAGGAGAGTTATTGGCTGTCTATAATATTGTAACAGGTGACGAAACCTGGGTGTATTGTTTCGAACCGCAAATAAAAAGCCAGTCAGCAGAATGGGTCTTTCCTTTTGAAGAGTTGCCAACAAAAGTTAAGAAGAGTCGGAACATTGGCGAAAAATGGTTGCGTCTTTCTGGACATTCTGGTGTCGCTTGCAAGTCAAAGAACAGTCACTGTACATTGGTATGTAAACAATTGCTTGCCCAGTGTTTTAGAAAAAAATCGTTAAAAGCTTAATTGTAGAACTTTAATAACTATGCATAGTGAATAGATGTTGTATTTATGTAGGTGGGAAATTTTTCCCGTAAGGTAATATATATTTTTTTTTCTAAAATCACGTCAGCTTTTAGACCGAAAAAAACAGCATCAAAATCGGTCCATTCGTTTAGTAACTACGATGCCATAGACAGTTAAACAGATACACACTTAAAACTTATAACACTCTTCTTTGTGTTCTTTTCTGTGGGTTAATACATCTCTTATTTTTTAGGGTTCCGTAGTAATCTACGAACCCTTATAGTTTCGCCATGTCCGTCTGTCCGCGGGTTTTCTAAGAAACCCTTGGTACTACAAAGCTGAAATTTAGCATGGTTATACATATTAATCACGCCGACAGAACTATAGAGTAAAACCTTAGAAAAAAAAATTTTTTTCGGGTGTCTCCCATAGACGTGAAAGGGCGATGATTTTTTTTTCTCGCCAATATCATCGAGTGGGGCGTCATAGAATAGCTTTTTAAAAGATAGAAGGGGTTTACTAAGAACGTTTTTCGGTTTAACACTCCGTTTGCGAATCATAAATTTTTAAAGTTAAAATGTTTGTCAAACACAAGTGTCCCCCCCCCCTCTACCAGCTAAACGGTTGTTTCTAAAAATGTGGAAAAATTCACAGAGGTAGAATATACGTTAAATTTAAAAGGAAAACTATAAAACATAAGTTGGCCCTTCAAGTTTGCGAGTAATGGTAGACCAAGTGCCAAACATTGTTGGGATTAATAAGAATATATTTACTAATATTAGATCCTTGGTACTACAGAGCTGCAATTTGGCATGTTCATACATATTAATTGCGCCGACAAATAGAAAAAATAAAATTTTGTAAAAAAAAAAATTTTTGGGTGTTTCCCATACATGTGAAAGGGCGATGGATTTTTTTTCTCGCCGATATCATCGAGTGGGATGTCATAGGATAGTTTTTTTAAAGATAGAAGGGGTTTACTACGAACGTTTTTCGATTCAGCAGTCCGTTTGCGAAAAATTTGAACCATGCTGCTACAGAACCCTACAATGCGCGTGTCCCGACACGCTCTTGGCCGGTTTTTTTCGTTGGTTTGGTCTTGTGGTAGTAGCGCTGCCTCTTGATCGACGAGTCCTGGATTCGATTCCCAGTCGGGGCGAATATTTGTGATGTTTGTTCTCAGGTCATGGGTGTTTGTCTTTATATGTATATTCCAAGGGACCCACGACACAAGGGAAAACCTTATTGTGGTCCTTTGAGTGTGTAGCGTTATGTTGATGTTAACAGAAATGTGTGCACATGCGATGGTGTTTCCTCATTAGCGGGTATTACTACTTTCTCTCATAATTATCTATTTTTAGACAGCATTTGTATCGTTTCTGTGTTTCAGACGTCTAAACCTGTATTTCTTGACCTTGATCTAGGATTTGCCTCTGTCTAATAATCTCGTAAATACAATCTTGATTTTTCTACATACTTGATACTTTGCCTACTATTTGTAAAATACTCGTGAGCGTAAATCCCAAAGTACAAATAAAATCTAGTCTGTAATAATCTAATAATGTAGTGTTTTTTCTTCTAGCGATTTGTCGCCTTTCACATGTGTACAAAACTGTGTAATTTTTCGTCTGTCAACTTTATTTAAAAAAAAAAACAGACTTGTTCTGTCCCATTTTAAAATCGGTCTTTCTTAACCGCGTTTTTCATTCGCTGATAGCAATATTTTAAGAAAGATTTAGCTGAGGCAGCCGTATACGCAGGACTTTAATCTTCAATTTGCGTGGAGCTGATTTATTCCTGCTGGTAGCTGATCTGCAACGCAGACATGTTTCCAATTACCTACAGCTCGAGCTTCTTAGCGGCGCGACCTCTCCTTGAAATAGATTTTTTAATACAATCTAAGAAACGTGCTCTAACGGACATTAGGAATTCTAACTGCCTTACTTAGGCCCGTTTAGTCAACTGAAATATGTGGGGCTGAGACGATAACTATGTTGTATACTCATATAAGCGTTACTCTTAGCTAGGTACACAACTATAGGTATTAATCTGTGACGAATCTATGAGACAAAATTTTCTGCCTCATTTGATGGAAATGCGACGCGGCGATTCGCTTTAATTCTGAAATTCCCAAATAAAAGAGTGATATTAACCAGTTACCAATCATTATATGGTGGGGTTACATGGCGCTGTGTGAATTTCCTAATAATATTAATTTACAAATAATTTTAGGGAAAGAAAATGTGGTATGAGTCTATAGTTCTCCGTACGAGATATAGATGGCGCTAACCTACACGCACGACGTAATGCTTAGTAAGGTGTTGAGAAATTTTGCCGCTTGAAATGAAGGCACAATAGCTCAGTTGGTTACAGCACCAGGAGATCTAATCTTGGGGTCGCAGGTTCAAGTCCCATTCGCGCCGAACATTTTTCTTTCCCTAAAATTTTAGGTATGCTTATGAATTTACTTTTTAATAGTTCTACTATTATTCTGGAATTTTATAAGAACTGTGTCTTTCTCTGGCCATTTTGCCATGTTTATACCTCACCGTTGGCCATTAAATAGTACGTGCTTGAGGATCAACAACTTGCCATATCTCTCTCTCAAGTTAACGACTTCATGCTGATACCAACTGCTGTGACCACTTCAAATAGAATGTTAATCGATTTTCACATTAGTCTATTCAGAACTAATATCACTACTATATCTAACGTAACGTCTTATCTTCGATCACGTTGGTAATCGTAATTAGCGTAACATGTACTACCATAAAGTAAATATTACTTTGTTCACCGAACAAATTGGAATAGAAAACAATTTATGACAATCGTAAACAACACATATTACTATTGTTAATTTTGTTAAGTTTTCAAGAATAATACTATACTCATTTAGATCTTATAAAAAGTAAAAGTACCTACATTAAAAAAAAATCGTGAAGACGTATTGGTGGTGACCTTATTGCAAAACGCAGTATTACCGAGCATCCTTGAGGAAAATATTTTTATGATGAATCCTTACCTCGGGGTATTGCATTGAAAATGTTCTTCCATTTGTCAGAATGCGAAGACAATTTAATTCAGTTGCAGCGAGATGAGATGAGCTGGCCGCAGACAATAGTGACTGCGTTTTCTTGAAAATCTTGCGGAGAAATACGATATTTTAGCTTTGTCATCCTTTTGACAAGACTTTCCTTTGAGTTTTTTGATATCGGTGTTACTGAACTCTGTTTATTTTTAACTCATTTATGTATCTATGTTTCAAAATAAATTCTTTTAAATATTTGGTCGCCTCACATAATTTTTTTTTTCATTACAAACTTTTCTCTTGTATCAAAAAAAACACTAACTTTGGCCGTGAATACGAGACGGGGTGTGTGAGGGGCCATAACGTCCTCTTTTTGTCAACTTACCCTTTATTTCAGCCTGAAAACTAGTATTCATGCTTATTCATGACTTCATGACATACTAGGCCAAGACTGTTCCATCCGTGCCAACCTTTTTGGTTCTGTGCCAATCCTATCTAGTTTCCTATTGTTCGTTCACCTTACATAGCCCCGTCAACATGAATAACATTGTTAATTTTGCCTTATTTTAGTAAGGTAGTTCATATTACTTAAATCTGAAATCAATTATCCTTTTATACTCTGTACATATGAATAGCAATAAAGGATTGAATTGAATTGAATTAAATTTTCCTTTTAATTTCTTCAATTTTGCAAATATTCATACTCGTTATCTAAGTGCCTTTAAGCCCGGGACGTGGTTCCCTTAAGAATTTTTAAAATCCTTTCTAGTCATAAGTCATAGTAGTCATAGTAGACGGAGATCCCAGGGCCGCCAGACCTTACTTATTTTCTCATTAACCAAGTGTGTGAAAATAGTAGTGCTATTACGTACTAGTAACGTATGAAAGTCAAAAGTCAAAAATGTTTATTTCATAGAACATAGAAAGTGCTGCTTAAAAACGTTATAAAAATACATTAGCAAAATCAATATAAATCATTGAGCAAAATAGTGAATTACATTAGCATTTTTGACTTTGCGCCTATTCGCAAAGGTGCAGTCTTCCTCAGGAGAAGAACAGGCAAGAAACTCCGAGGGTCGCTCTTTTTACGTCAGTGATATACATTTTCTTACTTCTAATTTTAATTGACTTAGTATCTGAATAACTCTGGAGCTGAGCAATTTATTCCCATGGTTGATTGTCTAACAGATAATCAGAAATTCTATAATAGCCCTTTTTACACAGTATATTTTTACAAAAAATGAATACCAGCTAATCTGAGCCGACGGCCAATTTTCAGCAACCAGGTTCTGAAAGTACTTCCAAAAATTACTCAATTGTCTTGAAGTCTGGCTGCTGATATCTTATAGAATATAATTCATTAAATATAAAAATTAATGATCAACACCGCCAGACACTCCGTCGCGTCGGCTGTAATTTCTGCCATACGCTTTACAGTTCGCAAGTAAATTATGCGATTATACCTACAATCTGAGCCGTGATTTGTGTATATGATGTTCAGGGGACTATAACAATACTTTTTATAGCACCCAGACTTTAAGACAAGTGAGCGATTTTAGTAAGTACCTTCAGAACCTGGTAGCTGGTATTCATATGTTAATAGTACATATTAGCACTACTCTTTCCCATACTTTTGGTTAATGAGAAAATAAGTAAGGTCTGGCGGCCCTGGGATCTTGGTCTATAAAAGATACCTTTGATTTCTGGTTTGGGCTGGGCGCTGATAATAAGTTGCTGAGTCAGGACCTAAAATATCGTAAAATAGAAGAAGGAGATTATAATGTCTTCGGCAAAGATACTCATCATACTATTTATTGTAGTCTCAAAGCTCCTGTTTACCCATTTTCCCGCTCATATCTTCCAGGTAATGTAATCCCGGTAATCTTGTTGCGACTCCAACGAATCCTGCGTAGACGGTACGAGCGTATGAGTAACTTAAATTATATTGTATCCTCCTTCGAGTTAAACTTTTTTGTAGACTTTGTTCTATGGGCACCTATTACACTTAGATATGATAAGTGTTCATAGTTTGACAAAATCTATGTTCTCTACGAATATACACATCAGTGGTTACAAGCTTACCTAGACGTCGCCCTCACTCCGTTTATAGTAGTGACAATATTCGTAGAGCAACTTATAAAACAAGATGTGCTGTTATCAGTACGTCCTTCCACATATTATCCTTTATTTTTCCGTGAGGGTGCATTGCCCGGCAATACCGGTAGCCCGCAAACCTTGATCTCGATTCTCGTACAATGTATGAAGCACTTTCCCTTTCTGTTCACATGTGTAATTGAAAATAGATCAGTGGCCCGCGCGATACGCAGCTCTTAGCTGATAAGCGGGGCCGCTTTCTAACCTTGACCTTTATGCCAATAGTCACTTGTTTCCGAACGTTCGATTAACAAAAATTACGGAGTCTGCGTCTTTCTCTTATATTCCCGTACAAGTTCTATAAAGCTATCTCGCTTTATGAAGATTTAGGTCGTATAGTTTTTATTTTATAAAGTCGCGAAACAGGTTCGAAGAAATAAATATTGTATGTGAACTAGATAACGCGTACAAGCATTATGCGTTAATAATGTCAAGAAAAGTCAAGAACACTCATTCTCTCTCCATAATAATAAAAATCGTAATCAATAAAAAAATATCTATATGAAGTAAGTTATCATTATACATGTTCAAAATGCGTTGAAGCGGTAGACGCTCACCAGCATGCGTATTACAAGTATTAGACATAAACAGACGGTGAGGATACGACTCTCTGATACGTTGAGAACTACTAGGTATACGGTAGTTGATTCTGTTTATCAATTCAGGACAGTCAAAATAATTACACAATAATTTATACAGGAACATGGAATCCAGAAGCAACCTTCTAGTCTTCAGCATAGGCAGATTAAACTGCTCGAGCGACTTAACATATGATTTTCTACAATGGAAACATCTATATTGAACGGCCTTAAGAAACTTGCGTTGGATGAGTTCGATTTTATCTGAATATTTTTCATAAAAAGGGTTCCAAATATTACTGGCGTATTCCACTTGAGACCTAATTAATGTTTTAAAAAGATATAGAAAACTTTCAGGGCGCTTGAAATCAATGCAACTTCTCAAAACAAAACCGAACAGCTGGAATGCTTTATTAACAATGTGATCTATATGTTTATCGAGGTGTAATTTTGAATCTAATAGGAGCCCAAGATCACGAATAGTAGTAACACGTTCTAGAGGAGTATTGCATAATGAATATGAATAATTAATTATATTTGTCTTTTTAGTAAACATGATAGTTTTACATTTCCTGAGACTAAGGTGCAATTTATTATTAATACAATAAATAGATAGCCTATCAAGATCCTCCTGAAGCTCCGAGCAATCCTCAAAGGATTTAACACCACGATAAACTTTAAGATCATCAGCATATAATAAAAACTTACTGTTTAAGAAACATTCACCAATATCATTTATAAAGAGGATAAATAATAATGGCCCTAAAATTGAGCCTTGTGGCACCCCAGAAGTCACTGTGAGTACACCTGATGCAAAGCCATTAACTGCAACCCTTTGAGTCCTATTAGTCACATAAGACTGAAACCAGCGCAAAAGATTTCCTTTGATCCCGTTAAATGAAAGTTTCTGGAGAAGAATCATATGGTCCACTTTATCAAAAGCCTTGCAAAAATCTGTGTATATCGCATCGACTTGACATCGATCATCCATTTGCTCAAATAAGAAATTGGTAAATACCATGAGATTAGTAACTGTAGAACGTTTCTTAACGAAACCGTGTTGCTCTGGTGATATTATATTATGCAAACTCGGATAGATTGAGCTGTGAACCAGTCTTTCCAAGACTTTTGATAAAGTAGACAATAAAGAAATAGGGCGATAATTTTCGACATTGTCCTTGCTGCCGTTTTTATACACAGGAATAATATTAGCAGTTTTCCAGATTTTTGGAACTACTCCTTCCTGAATACACAAGTTATATAGAATGAAGAGAGGTTCACAAATAGTCTTTGCCGTGTGCCTGAGAAACAATGGAGGCAATCCGTCGGGGCCTGGGCCCTTGGTTACATCCAATGTGTCAAGCACCTTAAAGATCAATTCCTTACTAAAGAACAAGTTTGACAAAATGACATCATTTTTACTTTCAACAAGTGAAGAAGCCGCAATATCCAAATTAAACAGAGTTGTTGGTTCGTATACAGAACCAAAGAACTGAGAAAATAGATCACAAATTTTCTCTGGGTCATCGGACTTTGTATCACTGAATGTCATTACAGCTGGAAGGCCAGACTTACACTTACGACTATTTATATAAGACCAAAATATTTTTCATATCTTTGTCATATTATTCATTTAGAAAGATCGTGTATCAAACCTTGCTAAGTAATCAATAAAAATGTAAAGATTAAGTATGTCATGCTCTGGGAGTTCTAAGTAACGCTTTAAACATTCACTAGAAAATTAATTTTGTTATATTTTAGTAAAAGTGTTTCTATCTATGTTTCTTAAATCACATATTTAGATTGTTTGTGAAAACTGTGTGTAAAACTGTGTGTAAAGTCTCTTAAGTGTTTATATTTAGATGTGGAAAACGATGCTGGCTGTACTATTAATCATAGTTATTGTTATTTAGATGAGTAAGTACATATAGTATTGCTGTTTGTTATCCTGAATAAAAAAAATAAAATAAAATAAAATAAAAATAAGTAAAAATGACAAATCTTTTAGCATATTTATGTTCTTTTTGTTTTTATTCATATTGAACTGCTCCTATTAATAATATTAATTAAGCCACAAATTCAAACCTACACTAAAGTTTCCGTCGTGTCGTGGTCTCTTAGGTTAGGATACACACATACACAAATATATTCCCCCATTGGGAATCGAACCGGTCGCCATCATCTATTATCATCTTTCAAGAAAGACGCTAAAACACATCTTATTTTGAACATTCTTGGGAAACATTCATCTAGCACTCTAAAGAGTGTTTTCCACGGCCAAGTCGTAAATTAAAACATTGCAGCTCTAGTTCAAAAAGTTAAGACATTACGCTCACTTATTCACTGTAATATAACTCTAACTACAATGGAAATTTGTAACTTCCAAGACTCGGTGAAATCAGGATAAGTAGGTTATAAAATAACAAGGTTTCTGAACTGAATGAGGTTTTAGAGAAGTATTTGTTTTGTTTGTCTGAGTAATGGGATATTTTCTATTCAGTTAAAATAAGTACTGCAATATTTCATGTTTACCAATTTCTATGTGGCATTTATGTTTTTGAGTTATGCTTCTACGATTAATTGAGTTTTTTATGAAATCCTCAGGACTGGGTTCTATTCCCGTCTGCAGGAAACAGAAAGCAGTTAATTATCATGCTCAGATCTGGACTAGTGTAGTTTTTTTGAGTCTCTAGGGGAGCACAATAAAACCTTTAATGTAAAATCTGATTTTATTTACCTATAGCCAGATCAATATTTTTATTTTATTTTATTCGCTATAACAACTGCCTATTATAATATAATCAGGTTACGATTTGATTTAACTGTATGGAAATCCAGAGATTTATAAGACTGATTTAGTCTTGTGAATCTCCTATCGTTGGAAACTAGTGCCCTAACAGGGTTTCATGTTGATACGTAAGCAAACATATATAACAACTCAATGTACACATGAAAGCAATAAAGAATTGAATTGAACAGTATTTTTTACTGTGATAAGTCGTCGACATCAGCCCATATACGTTCCTACCAAGGGGGATGGGCCTCTTTTCGAAGCAGTAAAGACGATATATTTTCATTGACAAGTGTAATATTTAACACGAAACTTTTGATTGTTCCAGAACAACAAACACGTGGAGACGTTAGACGACGGTCAGCTGCGGGCGTTGCTCGATGAGGCCATCACGTACAAGTGTCCAAAGGACCGAGAAGGCAAAAGTAGTCTCTTTAAGGTAAGGGTTTTGCTGCATTATGGGCGAACTCTTACTATTATACTCATTATACATCGTATTTCATCTAATGACCCTAGGAATTTAAGTCGAATGTGGCATTAAGTGGTTCTAGAACCACTCTTTGCTCTGCCTACCCCGATAGGTATTATAGGCGTGACTGTATGTACGTATGCATGTAGGCTCTGAAGCCTAGTTAGTCATCAGGTACAAACATTCTTGGGAAAATATTCATCAAGCGCTCTAAAGAGTCTTCGACGGCCGCCAGTCATAAATTAAAACATTGCAGCTCTAGTACAAAAAAGCTAAGGCTCACTTCTTAAATATGATGTTTTAAGACAACTGTCCACAAGCAACATAAGTTCGAAATATTATAAAAAATTTCAACTCCATACAAATTTTGCATTCAGCCTTAATAATAATAATAATAAATACGTTTATTTTACCATGCAGCATACAGATACAAACATTTAGACGATCACAAATGACATAAAAAAACACACATTTAAAATAAACAAAAATACATACAATATAAACAGATTAATTTGCGTATGGATGCTGCAGTGAGTAAAAAGGCCTGGGCTCAGCGATTTTTTGTCAGTCTGTATTTCAGACTGGCAACACTGATTTTCAGCCCTCGCCTGTGAGTGGAACGCGGGGCGTAGAAATAATAAGGCTGTTGTGTTGTGTTGTGCGTGTTATGGTTGGTTATGTGTGATGTCTAATATGCGAAGTCGAAATTTTTATCTTTGCTCGATGAGGCCATTAGGTACAAGTGACCCAGTGATCGCGAGGGGCAGAGTCCAAACATAAAATTGTTATGGAGATAAATGTCGCAAAAGTGCTTGTTTTAATATCGAGGATATCCTTATTTACGTCAAGAAGACGGAAGAGACAGTATGATATTGATACGGACGTTTTAGCAACAGTGATAACCAAGTAAATATTGATCGGTTGGCTTCCAGGAGTTGCTGGAGGAGGTGGAACAAGACGAGCAGGCGTGCGAGGCGGCGGCGCGGGGGCTGAGCGCGCGCGGGGCCCGGCCGGGCGTCACGCGCACCCGACGCACCAACAACCTGCCGCACTCGAACTCACTACAGGTACGCTTCCCGCCTTCCTATCAAATCTACACTAGTAAAGAGGAAAGATTTGTATTTTTGTATGTAACCAATAAACTTAAATAATACTAGACCGATTTCAAAAATTCTTTCACTATTAGGATGCTACGTTATCCCTGAGTAGCGTAGGCTACATAATTTTCCCGAATTCCCACGGGAACGAAGTCCCGAGCGGAATGCTAGTCAAATATACTTTATTCAAATTCAAATTCAAATAGCCTTTATTTCCAAATTTCACTGTAACATTACACATATCCATTAAATTTTATATCATTGACATTGTTTACATTATTACATCTCATGCATTTTACTATTTTAGAAAAGGAAACATTTATTTTTTATTTTTTATAACATCTTAAACATCGCAATAATTCTATTTACCATAAATAATATACTTTATTATGCACACATAAATAAAAAAGTACATGAAGTGACTTAAACTAGATTCAGTGTGAATATACAATAAGGCGGCCTTATCGCTTTCAAGTATGTGATGAAACTGAATCTCGGTGTTAGTTTTCCAGCCATCAAATGCCCTGTGAATTAATTTAACGATAGATACTCTACTTCCACGTTGGACTGGGAGTGAAAAAAAAAACCTTAGAATATGCCAGCTGACTGCTCTTTTCAGGCATTCATTAGCCGTGTGGTGATCGGTTGAGAATAACACCACCCCATCTCTTTCCGTGGGTGTCGTAAGAGGCGACTAAGGAAACACAAAGACCTGCCTCCTAGTAATCCATCCCAGGCAACGATACTTCATTTTTTTCTGAATCTGAGGTGTCGTCCTATGGTCTCAAGCGGTGTGGTAGGCTCTGTAAAGGGCCGTCTGGTTCGCGACCACCCCCCTACCGAAGTCCGACGCCAAACAGCTTGCTGTGTTCCGTCGGTGCGTGGGAGTAACAGTGCCTTTATAGGCATTTTCTGGGTTAACTTGCTCATCATCGGCCTCATCTATGATCTTGGTCAAGACTGAGGTCAAGAGTTAACCCATCTAATATTTAAAAAAATACTGTACAAACCAGTTAATTAGACGCGAGGGTTTTGTTGCATTCTACACTTACTCCAGTATTTAAAAAAAAGCTTGACAATCTAATATATTAATTTACTAATTTTGCCATAACATAACATACATATCATGGTCATGAACGTAAGATAACGTATAGCTAGGATCCCTGCCAGGGGCATCTAAGAACGGTAAGAGTCTTGTGTACTTCTGGGACGACATTGGCTGGGTGACATTACGCACAATGACCCAATCGACAAGGTGCTGAAAACGCCCGACAAATTTAACATAACATAGCACACTAGTCTTCTAGCTAGAGGATGGACGAACGTAGCATCAGAATCCAGCCTTTTGATAATGGTAATTATTTTTTGTTTTGCAGGACCTAGTAGCGGCGCTAGCAGCCGAGCCAGCGCCGCCGCACCGCAAGCACCGGCCGGCGCCCGCGCCCGCGCCCGTCTCCACTCGCGCCATCCACGGCGGCAGTCTGCCTTCTGGGGTCGACACCTGTGAGTCTCGGCCACACACACATACATTGCTGTTATACAGAAATCAAACTATTGACACTAGTGGCTCTGTGAGCTGTATTACTCGCGGGTTAACTTTTTTTTAAATGGCTTTCAGCCCCAAGGCAAAGGCTCAAAAGTCGCAATAGTTTTTTTCAAAAGTACGAATCCAATCAATGGGGACGCGATTAAGGCCAAAATCGATCTTTGGAGCAAAAAACAACCACTGCCCACGCCGTTTATTTCGCTCATGGAGAGCCTTCCGCTGGGACATGATCTCGCATGGTCGACTTGGAAGTCTTTGAATAGGCTTCGCAGTTCTGCACCCAAGTCGGGCGGAGCGAAGATATCCGGTTCAGGTGGGGTTTTATTGATGGCTATGCAAACCATGACTTCATTTAACTTCATGCTCTGCATGCCCCAATACCTGCACTCGAGAAGAACTTATGGCCGCTACTGACAGTGCCGTTAATGTGGCTAAATATTGGCCTAAAAAAATATGACTTATGCAATCGACACGAAAGACGAAGAAAAACTATCCATTATTAATAAAATAAAATATCTACACCCTACGTTTCGAAGGGAGGCCCTTGGTGGGGACATAATATGTTCCGAAGACTATAAGAAAATCTGTATAATTTCTAGCTACATATGTAGTAATTGGTTGCTAGCGTTCCTGCTAGGCGAGGAGCCGCCGCGGGGCAGCGGCGCGGGGTACCTCGCCACGGTGCGCTGCGTCAACCCGCCGCCGCTCAACGAGCGCCGCGTCTCCGCCTCCGATGCCAACTGCGTCGCAGAAGTCGAACTGCTTAACAGGTAGGCAGGGGTTACCTATGAAAATGTACATTTTTCTTCATATTTTTATATTAGATTATTTTTCTCATCTTCTGGGTGAGCTTGCTTCATACTCGACCGAATCTCCGCCCCTGGGCTAGATTGTGTTCGAGAGCAAATCCATTATTTGTTACAAAAAAAATACAATTTATGGAAGAATTAGAGATTACAGTAGGTGCAAAAGCACAAAAAAACGTTTCCGTTTTTCTTTTACCGTTTTGTGTTATTTTGGTTTTGGTGTGCAATAAAATGTAAATGATATTCTATCCTTGGGACATGTGTACGTAACGGCCTAACTGAGCAACTTGGCCTTATCTTAGAGAGAAGTATGAATTATTTTCTATCCTTGAGACGTTTGTACGTAATGACCTCAATGAGCAACTTGGCCTTTACTTAGAGATATTGCTGAGACTACATGCTCATCTTAAAAGTACTCTTACCATCGAAGTCTATAAGACAACTTGTATATACTTAATGGCCTCTACGTGTAACTATTCCTCAATTTTAAGTTTAAGAGATTACATACCTAAGAGATACTAGATAGACGCCCCTGTACCCCTGACAACGTGTATGCAACATATCATGGTGTTCTGTTGAATACTTGAGGCGTGAAAGCGAATTAAACAAACTCCATTCCGCATTTATTATATTGGTTAGCGGTTAGGGTGATATGGCTTGCTATACCTATCTAAGTGGCAGATCCAGGAAAAAATCTCTTTAAAAATGCTTTTTTATGTTGTTTCTCAAAATAGATAAATCTAGTAATTAGCTTCGGTAGTAAACATCTTTTTAATTATTTACTACATTTCCGCACACACTATTTTTTTCCGATACATCTGGTCGTGCCATTGCTCCGTTACGACGTGAATAAAAAACAAACAAAACACACTTTTTTTTACTAGTCCAAATACGTCCCCACCGAGGGGCACAGTCATAGTCCACCACGCTGGCCCAATGCGGGTTGGTGGACCGCTCGTCTGGTGGACCGTTTCATTACGATGTTCCTTCACCGTTGAGCAAGTGATAATTAGAAATCCGTACATAAATCCGAAAAAACGAATTTAGTGGTACAGGCCCGCACCAGAGTTTGAACCAACGACCTTCGGATTACAAGTCTGGCTCATTACCAACTGGGCTATCACCGCTAACACACACACTTATTGCATTGAAAATACTAGTAAGGGTTTGCGTAGGTTTTAAATTAGTTAGCGCTTAGAGAGAATGAAGGATGTGAATCGGCCTCTGAACTGAATAACTTTCCACAAAAAATATGGGTCGAAATATGAAAAAGTCGTAATTTTTTGAGAATTTCATATGGGCTCCATGACATAGACATATACTTTATTGCACACCATAGATAACACAAAACATTACAATAACAGACAAGGACAGAAAACAGTAATGTACAAAAAGGCGGCCTTATTGCTAAGGTAGCAATCTCTTCCAGGCAACCTTTGGGTAGGAAAATAATGGAAAAATATAAAGCAGAGCGGGTGGTGGCTAACAATAAAAAAAAAGACAAAAATATATTGGGGAAGCACTCACCCCCTAAAGTTTCTCTAATCAATTTGAAGTCGACGAATACACTTTCACAACACTTTTACAGTGCTTCTTATTTTTTGTAGTTTGCGGCAATCATCCATTTTCCTAATGCACACAAATTATTTATGAATTATTAGATTTATTACCTACACCCTATCTAAGTGGCAGATCCAGGAAAAAAATCTCTTTAAAAATGCTTTTTTATGTTGTTTCTCAAAATAGATAAATCTAGTAATTAGCTTCGGTAGTAAACATCTTTTTAATTATTTACTACATTTCCGCACACGACATTTTTTTCCAATACATCTGGTCGTGCCATTGCTCCGTTACGACGTGAATAAAGAACAAACAAAACACACTTTTTTTTTTACTAGTCCATATACGTCCCCACCGAGGGGCACGGGCCTCCCTTCGAAACACGAAGGGGATTTAGGCCATAGTCCACCACGCTGGCCCAATGCGGGTTGGTGGACCGCTCGTCTTTCGAAAAATTTTCTTGGACGGGTGAGTTTCATCACGATGTTCCTTCACCGTTGAGCAAGTGATAAGTGATACCGTGTGAGTCCCCGGCAGAGTAGAATAGGACCACCCTCTTTCTATACCGTGTAAGTCCCCGGCAGAGTAGAATAGGACCACCCTCTTTCTTACCGAGGTGTCGTACAAGGCGACTAAGGTAAATATGCAAGCAAGTTCATCTGCACACAGAGAAGGAAAACTCTGAAATTATATCAAAACCCTCGCCAACCCGTCTGCCAAGCGTGGTGAGTATGGCATTTACCCCTCATGTTATTGAGGGAGGCCCGTGCCCCAGCAGTGGGGACGTATATGGGCTGATGAAGAAGATTTATTGCTCTCAATAATTTTAATTCAGGTTTAAATTGTCATGTCTATTCCTTATTAGATTTATCGTCAATAATAATTTAAAAAACATACTTTTATGCTTATTAGTTTTAATTTCGGAAACTTTGAATCCTCAAAGTTTTGCCTTTCAAATTTCACAGTAATATATTTATATTATACTAACTGATGCCCGCAACTTCGTTTGCGTGTTAATTTAGATTTTTACATACAAAAGTTTTTTCCCGCTTACTCCCGTTCCCGTGGGAATTTTGCAATATCCTGTTGCAACTAAGCTTTAAGTTTACTAAGGTACCTGCAAGCCAAATTTCAAGCGTCTAACTTAAGCGGTTTAGATTTTTTATACAATAGGATTTTCCCGCTAATTCCCGTTCCCGTGGGAATTTCAGGAATTCCTTTCTTAGTGCACCTCTACGGTACCTAAGCTATGTCCCTTCCAAATTTCAAGTGCCTACGTTTAGCCGTTTAGGCTGTGCGTTGATATGTCAGTCAGTCAGTTTCTGCTTTTATATACTTAGACTAGCTTTCCGCCTGGGACTTCGTTCCCGTGGGAATTCGGGAAAACCATGCACCCTATGTTCATCACGGATAATGTAGGATTCTAATAGTGAAACAACTTTTCAAACTGGTCCAGTAGTTTCGGAGCCTATTCAATGCAAACTAACAAACAAACAATCAAATCTTTCCTCTTTATAATATTAGTATAGAATAGATTTTCGCCCGGGACTTAGTTCCGTGGAAATTTGGAAAAGTTATGTAGCCTATGTGTTAATCTAGGATGTCAGCTACCTCCATGCCAAATTTTATTAAAATTGGTCCAGCCGTTCGAGCGTGAAAGAGTAACAAACATCCATACATCCTCACAAACGTTCATATCCACACTACATCTTCTTCTTACCAGCCCATATACATCCCCACCGAAGGGTACGGGCCTCCCTTCGGAACACGAAGGGGATTTAGGCCATAGTCCACCACGCTGGGCCCAATGCGGGTTGGCGAACCGCGTGCCTTTCGGAAATGAATTTACTTAGATTTGCGGGTTTCGTCACGATGTTTTCCTTCACCGCTGAGCAAGTGATAATAAATTAGAAATCGTTACATAAATCCGAAAAGATGACTTTAGTGTTACAGGTCTGGCTCATTACCAACTGGGCTGTCACCGCACATAGGCTACATAATTTTCCCAAATTCCCACGAGAACGAAGTCCCGGGTGGAAAGCTAGTTTATATTAGGAGAATTATTAGTAAGGTTTGATGTGTCTGTGTGGCTATTATAGACGCGTGTCGCCGGCGTGCGGGTTCCCGATGACGTATACTGCGCGCGCCACGCTCGAGATCGGCAGCGGAGCCGTCAGCACCACCCGCGCCACCACCACCACCACCGCCTCCAACCAGGTGCGTACCCACCGCCCCCGCACCCACCGCACGGGACTCCCCGACCACCCCCACCGCAGGCGAACCTTCCCGCCGAACTCACAACTCGACAAAAGCGAGGAAAAGCTCCACTCCTCCTCGTCTTCCCAAAGCTTGGAGAAATCTAACATAGACGACTTAGACCCTAAACAGTTCAAGCTACTGAGTGCTTTGCTAGTCAGCAATAAGAATAGTGGTGGTGGTAAAGCGAAAGAAAAATCCAAAGCTGACAAGCGTCGCCAGCAGAAATCGAAGAAAAAAGACGTGATTGTAAAACAAAATACTGAAACGGATGCTGTTATTGCTAACTCGGAAAAAACTGAACGCAAAAAAGAGCTGAGTACAGCTGACTCTAAAATATGGTACGATAATGTTAACAACTGGTATGAGGGCCTGCAAAACTATTGGACTTTGCCTGCCTATCGTAAAGAACCCGATCCAGTCCAAAGTTCTTTGACTGAAGATAACTTTGACAAAGATATTTATGAGGAAGACGAATATGAAATGTATCAATCATTTTCTCCAAAATCCTCATCTTTATCTTCCGATGAAAAATATCCTGCGAAGACTTCCTGCAATACTTGCTTACAAAATATTGCAGTTAGGAAAAGTGATTACAACTGGACAGAGTTCTATCCAAAATCTGATAAAACTAAAAGTAGTTCTGTCAAAGCATCTGAAAACACTTCTGGGAATATTGTCAAAGAGTCTGAAAAAAATTTAGAGGTCGTTGTTGAACTACTAGAAAAACCTCTTGAAAAGGGGGTTAAAGTACTTGAAAACCCACTTGAGAAGGTGGTCAAAATAGCCCAAAAACCCCATGACAAAGCTATCAAAGTATCTAAAAAACCTCTTGTAAAGGTTTCTAAACTGCTAGAAAAACCCTGTGCGAACTTTCAGCCTAAAACATTATGTAATGAAGCATTCTATGGCAGGCCCGCTTACCGTAAAAGAAATCCTTACAATCAAAACCTATATCTGGTCCAAAATAATTATAGTACCGGTTTCAATAGTTACTCCTATCAGATAGAACGTTCAAGGCAAGGATACAGAGCGCGTGTAGAGTATTTGAAGTCTGAAGAAAATTTGGTTAATCCAAGAAATGTGCGACGCATGACAATTGGAAAACCTTTGCTCAATTTTGACGACGAAACTACTGAAGAAAATTGTTTACCCAGCGTGGAAACTAAACGAGATATTGACCTTAAAAAGACATCAGATGTTCTGGAAGATAAGAGTACTGAAGAAAGCACACCTTTGGAACCACAAAATAATTCTATTTTATCAGACGATAACGATGGTCTGTTTTCAGTACACGCCAAAACAACCGAAGAAAATGAAGTTGTAGATGAAACGGAAACTTATTTTGATTGTGACAATTATGATAACAGTGTTGTATCACAATCTGATTTGCCTAAAGACACAGAAAAAGATGACAAATTGGAATCAAATTGTGATTTTATTTCAGAGGTTGATATAAACGTCGTTAATGTTGACACCGGCGTAACTTTTAATGAATCGGTACGTTCGAGCACACCAATAAATGAACCTAACGACTCTACCGTAATGCAAAAGACTGATCCCGAAATAGACGTAAAAGAAGTTGAAACCGTTTCCAGTATTTTTGAAGATGATAATCTGAAGTCTGAAGTTTCAATTCCAATCCAGGAAGATAACGCAGAATGTGACAAAGGTACAGTAAATATTCCTGTAGATAGTCATATAATAGATGTTGAGGAAGACTTTAAATTTTGGGATTTTTCTGCTTGTAGCCGAGACGACGACGCTTCAAGCGGAGTAGAGCTCGTTGATATGTCCAGCAAACGCGAAGAAAAAATTATGAACACCTCTAACCACTCAAGAAATAGCTCTGTGAACAATGAAAATGACGTGGAACAAGAAGTGGCTTCGCATAGTTTTGAACAAAAAGACAATTTAGATTTATTAGGTGTCTCTTCCGAGTGTCGCGATGAAACTTCTCAATATTTTGCTTCGCTACAAGAGTTTTTACAAAATTTTGATTATAGTAGTTTAGTTGATAGTGATGAAGAACATTCCATAGTTAGATTTATAGAAAACAGTGAAAAAGTACAAAGTGATGACGAAATACAACAATTGAAATGTGTGAATGAATGCGAAGAGTTAAGTAAAGAAGAATCTCATAGTATTATAGTAAAAAATGAACACGAACAAACTGAAGCAGAGTGCCTTGTTAGTGTAGTGGCAGAACCTCCGATTACTGTTGGGGAAAAGGCGAACGACGATCAGTGTGATTCAGCAATGCTTTCCAATAACGCTTTTGTATTATTAACTCTCCCACAACACTTGCTTTCACGTATTAGTTACAGCGACATAGTTCAGCCACAAATAGAAAACAATAACACCGTGCTTTACGTGACTGGAGGTAAAGCCAAATCAAAGAAGAAAAAAGATTTAGCTGTAGAAAATCCGAAAAAGAAAGAGGCAATGAATAAGAATGCTCTTAGAGCCATTCTATTTGAGAATCTTTTCAAAAATAGTGCAGACAAGTCAATAAGCAAAGGACTGTCTACCATCATCGAGAGAGAGGTAGGATTCCCCATTAGCTATCTACAAGGGCGTTGGGTGATATAAATTTATTTTTGGAACTCTCTCGAAATTTTATTTTTATTGATATTTGTTGCAAAATTACTCAGCCTCGATCGGTACCCAGCGTCCTTCTATTATATTTTTATTTTTGGCCTTGTTACGTTTGCCTTTGCTACATGGATGTATATTTCGGCAGGTGGACACCGCTATACCATTCAGTTGCATCACAACACCAGAGGTTGTGGCCAGTTGCAACACAACGTCTTCCACGTCACAGGCCGTTGCTGTGGACCCTAAGGTAAAATTAAATTCTCTTGATGCGATTTCTCCAGGTATTTATTTAATAATAACATTATTGACTGTACTATAATTAATTGTCTCTTTATTATCTTAGACGAAAAATTTTACAAAACTGTTATCCATTTTCGTCATCAAATTCCTTGTAAATATGTTACTAACATTTTTATTGTTTAAATTTTGCCTACTATGTTTGCCGTTATTCGCAGGACTTCACCATTTACACACTTTTTGCCTGTCATCTACTGTACTGCTAATATCGTACTTTTATATTAATTATATGGTCGAATCTTATTGTATTGACAGTAAGCTTCATTGTACGAATGGACATATAGAAGTGCACAATAACCTAACCTAAAAAAAATAACTAAGAGAACATTGCACTCGAACTTTAAGCCTTCAGTTTCAAATATGAAACAAATTATAAAATATAAACTAAAGATAGAAGAAAAGGAATGAGGTATTATTTTCGTAACCGGCCCAATTTATGTTTTATTATTTATCAATCTTATAATTTTAGTTTGACTGGCAATGACTATCGAAAATATTTTGGAACTATATATTTGTGGTCTTAGGGAATAGGTTCCGTTTAATTTTATGATAGAAATAAATCTTCAAATGGCTTAATTCGTGCTATTGAAACCCGGTCCGAAAGTTGGCGCGTAGCCGTTTCCCAAAATACTATATAAAACTCTACAACTTTATGTAACTTACAAACCATTTTGACACTAGTTCCTTCCTTAACGTGTAGATGTAATCAGAGGCGAACTTGACTAACCTTAGTGTCAGAGTTTTCAAACCGTCAGAAAAATGTTTTAACTTAAACTTGTGCAACTCGGGGTAATGTTGGATGGAGGAGTAGCGTAGAGCAGTAGTTAGGAGGTGTGTTTTGGCAGCCGTTGCAGCTGGACTCCTCGTACCAGGCCGTGAGCAGCGTCACGGGCGTGACAATGGGCATCACGGCCGCACCCATAACACCCGTGACACTCATCGACCCCATCACACCCGTCACCTTCGCACAGATGCCGCAACTCCATGCCAACCATACCGCAACCCTATTTCACGTACGTACGGAAGGCATGCCAACCGACGCATGGCGTCACCAATACATTTAACTCCTAGGACAACAAACGAAAAATTTATTTTTATTGTATTTATGTTTTAAGGAAACCAACACCATAACTTAAGTTATGTGTTATATTATAAGTGTTTGTTATAGGACTTTAAATTAGTTAGCGAAACTTTGGGTGATTGGTCCAGTGAAATTGCAAAACATTCGCTAAGGCGAGGTGAACTTGTTTTTTCATATTTCGATCTATGCTCCTTGGAATGTAGCTCAGTTTAGTGAGCCGAGTCAGATCCTTAATTTTAATTCGCTGGTTAATTAAGTCACCAATTTAATACAGATTACACCGTATTAAAAAATAATTATGTTATAATTCCTAAGTAACTATTTAAGACACGAATCTGATAGATATATTAGATTTCCACATGTGTATGACTTACATTATGGACCTTTATATGTAAAAAGATATATGTCTAAGAATCGGGTCTATACATGGTGGTATTTCATTCGGCAAAGATCAGTGAACAGTGCTTCTGTTTTTTTAATGTCTCTCGGCAAACTGTCTGTCTCATTCTTGTCTTTTGAAAATCAATTATTTTTTTTTATGATAAGAAGGGTTAACTCATCTCCAAGGTTATAGATGAGGTCGACGATGGAGCGAGTTAACTCAGAAAATGCCTATTTTAGGCACTGGTACTCTTACGAACCGACGGAACACAGCAAGCTGTATGGCGTCGGACTTCGGAAGGAGGGTCACGAACCAGACGGCCTTTTACAAAGCCTACCACACCGCATTTACTTATTCGAAATACGAAATTTGCCGAAGCACGATAAAAAGCAGTTCACATTATTTTAAACAAAGAAATTTGACAAAGATTGGAATTTGACAAAGATTTGATCAAAGGAGTTTGATGAACTGTCGATCAAGAGGCAGCGTCACTACCACTCCACGAACCCGGCCGTCATAGTAATAGTTATGTTTATGTCATTAAAACTCAATCATATATGGTATCTACACTTTCCGAAACTATGTACAATAAAAAAACACAAAAATCACATAAAACTTACCTAAAACACATGCATGACGAACTTTAAACTACTATACAGGGCTTTAGGTAGATACCGAGAGGTTGAAAGAGAGATCTCTTTCAACCTCTCGGGTGGTTAATCAGTTCATGAAACTGAACAACTTTCCCGAGGAACATAAGTCAAAATACGAAAAAAAAATTTTGATCTCCCATACAAAATGCGCTATATGCTGATGAAGTTTGTATGGGAACATTTTTTTTCGTATTTTGACTTTTGTTTCTCGGGAAAGTTATTCAGTTTCATGGACTAATTAACCACCCGAGAGGTTGAAAGAGAGATACCTAAAGCCCTGTATATTAAGTTAAACGATGCATTTATAATTAAAACGGTTATATGTATGTGTAACACTCTTGTATCTTATTAGTAAGATGCATTTCTATGTGGCTATTATACAATGCTTATATCGTTGCAGCACTTGTAGCTTGATTCAGCAAAAAGTATGTAAATGGTGCGTCCGAATGTCTTGCGGTGATACGCTTTCATTGTACTTAGTTATAAGGATTTGTTAAATTTATTAAGAGACTACTAAAATATTAAGTTGAGGGATGAAAAAAAATGTTTAGAAAGTCCATAAACTTTTGATTAAGGAAAAATATGTTGCATGCAAAATGATGTTGTAAAAATTACTTTATTAATATAATTGTTGACTTGATTGCTTAACCAAACGCACGCGAAACGTGAAGCTTATCAAGATCAACCTTGGGTACACGTTAAGATATAAGTGTCGATTTTTGACGCCCAACGAAAAAAGTGGGGTTTTAAATTTGACGTGTGTATATAAGGTCCTAATTTATTAGTGACTTTTCTTTTAACACGTTATTGTGTAGGTCAAAATATATCATTTGAGTCAAAAAACAAAGGCATAATATTAAATTGAAAAGGTCTTGAAAAATTTTGTTATGATATTTTTTCATTACTATGATGAATAAAACCCATCCATTCAAACGTAAATAATAATGGCAGTAGTAGAGCGGGCGAGCGGGGAGTGGCCGGCTTCAAGTGATAGAGAACCATTCCTTTATCTTTAAATGGAAATTTTTTTTTTTGCTAAATTTTATTTTAAGATAATTAAATTTTATGTTGTTTTTTGGAATACTATTAACCTATACAATAACGTCTTTGAAGGAAAGTCACTAATAAATTAGGACCTTATATGTCCGTCTATGGTATCGTAGGTTCTAAACGTTTTTTATTGTTTGAAAGCTCACGCGAACGAGATGATTCTTAGCTATATTTTATTAAAATTGGTTCAGCTGTTCAAAAGTTATAAACAATTAATGTCGGGGGTGATACATACATACATAAGCTCACGCATTTTGAAATTGATGATTGATCAATTTCAAACATTTTGATCAATTTCAAAATGTTTGAAATTGATCTGATACAACATTTTGAATTAGAGTTATTATCACGATGTTTTCCTTTACCGCTGAGCAAATGATAATTAATTAGAAATCTGTAAATAAAGACGAATTTAGTGGTACAGGCCCGCGGTACCAGGATTTGAACTCGCAACCAGGTTACAAGTCTGGCTCATTACCAACTGGGCTATCAAGAGTTAATATTCTGTGCTTTTGTCTCTACGACTTAGTAATTACTTTATAAGGCTTATTCTGTTTCAGCGTTAGGGCAAAGATACTCGATCACATCTTGGCTCCATTGATGGATTTTATTGTTATTTTTTTTAAAAAACCCGTAAATAACATGTACAGGAACTGCAAGAAATGCTTCTTGCATTATGTTGCAGTATTAAAGTTATGTATTACGTAAGCTAATTCCAGACAGGGGTAAACTGTCTTTGCAAATTTACGTTTTAGCGTATATGTGACTGTGAAAATTTACAACTTTCGCGATAGTCGTTAAGGTTAACAATTAGTGTGATGAGCTATTGCAAATAGCTCTTATTGACTACCCCGAAAGTTGTACCTTTTACTAAACACAGTAACATATGTTTGGTACTAAATTATCTTGTTTATTATACATGCACGTCCACGCTGGACTGGGAGTGAAAGAAAAACTTTGAATGTATCAGCTGCCAACTCTTCCTAGTCATACTGTAAAAATCAGTAATAGGAACGCGAGGGTTTTGCTGTATTCTTGGCGAAAGGCTGACAACCTCTCACCACTATAATAATATAGACAGACAGACAAAAAAATGTCTGTCTAATATTATATCATGTTTAATCTAGTATCCCTCAGAATTTATGTCAAACGTGGCATCAAGTGGTTCTGCTCTGCTTACCCCGTGTAAGCGGATACAGTGTGAGTCTTTATAATGTGCACATATTAAAATGAGGGAAACTATACTTCATTTCACCGACGGGAAAAATACAAAAAAAATATTTTTAAAAATGATTTTTTATGGAATTTTAAAAATTCTTGTTTGTTGCTGTGCCCCCTGTATAAACAAAAGGGTATAACTTTTAAACGAAATGATCTATCACATTAACTCAATAACAATTGGAAACAACAGACAGGGTGTTCTCATAAAATTAAAAACGAGGGAAAACAACCGCCTCAACTGAAAATAAAAAAGATTTCTAACAGAAATCAGGTTTGTTTTTCGTCAAGTTTTTCAAAAAATGTAAAGTTTCTCAGTAACAAACGTGGAATTTTTACTATTAGATGGCTAATACGATGTAGAATAACGTAAAGGGGCGTTTTACTGAGAAACTTTACATTTTTTGAAAAACTTGACGAAAAACAAACCTGATTTCTGTTAGAAATCTTTTTTATTTTTAGTTGAGGCGGTTGTTTTCCCTCGTTTTTAATTTTATGAGAACATCCTGTTGCTTCCAATCGTTATTGAGTTTGTTTCAACGTGATAGATCATTTCGTTTAAAAGTTTTACCGTTTTGTTTATACGGGGGGCACAGTAACAAATAAGAATTTTAAAAATTCCATAATTTTTTTTTTTTTAAATTTAGCATTTTTTTTAGTATTTTTCCCGTCGATAAAATGAAGCATAGTTTCTCTCATTTTAATATGTGCACATTATAAAGACTCGCACTGTATATGTAATGTTTATTGTATAATATATATGATGTGGCAGCCTCGCAGTGTTATCTCGAGTAGTTTCAACGGGCTGCCTCTCTCCCGACCAAACTACGGCTCCACGTCCAATACTACTCAGGACGAATATAAGGTAACATATAAATACTCGGTGTAATTTGTGAGTGGTTACGCAAAAAGGGACCTCAAGGGAAAATAATTGATTTCGAGTAAATCGCGTTTAAAGTTTTGAGTCGAAATGAGTTTCGCCTCTGCCCCGGCTCACTAAAAAATGAATTACAAAAAAACTAAGGCACCTAAAAGTATTCTGATTAGACCAAAACAAAGTAGGAATATAAATGTGAAAGATCACAAAACAAAATTCATGAAAAAAAAACCGTAACCACTCACATTTATATTCCTACTAGCATTCCGCCTGGGTCATCGTTCCCGTGGAAATTTGGGAAAATTATGTAGCCTATGTTACTCAGGGATAATGTAGCATTCTAATGGTGAAATAATTTTTTTAATCGGTCCAGCCGTTTCGAAGCCTATTCAATGCTAACAAACAATCAAATCTTTCCTCTTTATAATATTAGTGTAGATGTCATTTGTATGTCCAGCGATATCAGTAGTGAAAAAAATATATGCGATAGCAATCAAAAATCGGGAAATCTTGATTATGCAGTTTTCTTTGAAGATCTAATCTTTAATCGCTAACGATATGGCACATATTCCTTTTATGTAATCTTGTTTCACTTAACAAAGTGAATTTTATTATATTTTAATTTTAGAGGTCGTCCATTAATTACGTGAGATTTGTAGCATCTTTTTAATACCCCCCCTCATAATAGACAGACAGACATTAGAAATCGCGTGTTCAACAAAACATCTCATTACACCTCCCTTGTGATATTTCGTTACTTTGTACAAACTCCTTCCCCCATCCTCCGAGCCTCACGTGAAAAATGGTCGTCCCCTTAGTTTCATCTTTCAAGAAAAACGCAGTCTAAAATTGAAAGTATTTTCCAGAAATCCATCGACGAAAATGGCAATTCAGTACAAGGATTCAGTTCACCCCTCTCAGGGTCTAGTCAACAAAAGAAACCCAGGAGGAAAAAGTCTTCCAAAAACGAAACCGTAATCAAATCGCACCAGATCGACGGCTACCAGGGAAATAAGGATCTGAATGAAGTTCTGCGCTTTATAGAGTCAAACGCGGATAGTTCGCGCGCCCATAAGCTCGGCCGCGCAAAACATAAAGACGATTCAGATGAAAAGGGCGGGAAGAAGCGATCCACTGAACGGCGTAAAGAGAAGGAGAGTAAAATGAAACGGGCTACGTCAATGGAGGAGCTTTCGCGGACGAAACTGGAAGATTTAACAGATAAGCCGAGTAAAAAGGAGCGTAGGGCAGATGGGAATGCGCCGGCGAAGGCGGAGCGCCGGTCGTGGGGTGACGATGCAAGGGACTCCTTCTACTATGAAACGGCGGAAGTACCGGCCGATGCGGATTTCCAGGTAAACTTGTTATATTGGATAAGATAACATTTTATTTAGTAAAAAAAATTACAAATAGTATCTCATCATAGAACATATACTATTAATGTTGTAACTGTATGAGTCGCCAATACTTACAATAGGAACCTTAGGGTTTCTGTGTTATAAGGATGGAAAGGGTTCCCACAAAATTATGCGAAAATTATGGATGTAAGGTAGCTTACTTAACTGAGCCATTTTCCTAAGTAACGTAGGTCGAAATAAAATCAGAGGTGTGTCACTTCGCAGTTTAGGCCTGTTCGGCCGTTTCGCAAGTAATTAAGAAATAGTTTTGTGATTTTTCTAACGAACAATGAGTTCTAACCGATCGTATAATCCGTATAAAGGATTTATACGAAAGCAGACCTGACCGCACAGAGTTACGCGATAGAAAGAGATGCAACTTTTAGGTGAATAGCTTGGGAAAATGAAGTTTATTGCTTTTCGTGATCCTTTTGGCCGCTAGTACTATTATTTATTTTGTGGCGCAGCCCGCCACAGCCATTGCGTTTTGGACTTTAGTATGAGAAGTCGATTTTTTTTATGATTCCAGATAGTTTCCTAGGGGGAAGTTCGGTGTTGTTGGCTTATCGTTTATTTTCGCTAACTATAATGAACCGATTTTACTAGTTATTAGTTACAGGAGTTCTAAATAACAGGTTCTTATCCGATTTTGTTTTAAATGAGTATTGTTTCAGGAGACCTTTTGTTTTAAACACTCGTTTACAGTAAACGGCCATAAGTAATGCACATCGGCAATCATCGCATTTCCGAATACAAACGAATGCTCATTTCCATGTACATGAATTATTAGATTAGTCGTTTATCAGAATTTGAATTTAGAACTAAGTTCTTTATTGTTGTTTTGTTTTGATTTCACGTGAAATATATAGAGATGTAAAAACGATGTAACTATTTTTAATTATTGCTATATTATTGTTAGAGAAAAATAATCTTCATATATATATTTTATATACGATCGACAAAAAGTGCAATATTGTGGTGACAAATTGCTAGACCATCGACCACAACACGGTTTTACCCTGTACCCTTCGTCGACTTATACGACACCCCCGGAAAGAAAAGGTTGGCGTTATTCTAATCAATCACTAATATATTCAATTCCTTCCATTTCACTATCTGTGCTCTCATTGAGGTCTGTGTCACTGCTACTATCAGCTGTATTTATTACTACCCTATCCAATCTATCTATTGTGTCGTCTATAGCGTGTTGAATTCCTCGATATTCATTCTCGCATTTGATCGCATGATCGCAAACCTTTTTCCACTCATCAGCCCCGATCATGTACTTTTTCAGTTAATAATGTCTTTACTGAACTTAAATTCATATCCACGTTTCTCGCGGCTACATAGCCTTTTAGTTGAGACCATATATTTTCAATTGGATTAAAATCCGGATGGTACGGTGGCAATCGCAACACACACAGTGTGCCCATGTTCGGCTAGTATCTTGTCCACGGAAAACTCTGTAAATCTGTCCTTGTGCTGACATATAATATTATATATCTGGGGTTTTGTTAGTTTATGATCAACTGGAATTTCGTGTCTTTGTAACCAATTGATCATTTCCGGTTTATTCGTATTTGAGTTGGGGGGGTCTTTCAACATATTTATTGTGATAGGGTGCGTTGTCGATAACCAGAACAGAATTACTAGGTATATTTGGAATTAATGGATTAACCAGCCACTTCTCGTAGTTGTCGTTATTCATTTCGTTGTGGTAATCACCTTTTGTGTCCGTGGATTTATACGTTAAAAAGGCTCCTGGTACAAAGCCTTTTTCGTTACCTGCGTGAACAATTATCAGACGTTGACCTTTTGAAATCGGTTTTTTTACTCCCATTTGCTTATCATCACTCCAAGTTTTTCCTTTAGTGTGGGTTGTATGTATGTACGACTCATCCATATAGATAATATTTTTTCCTGCTTCGCGAAAATCGCGTATTTTGTCCAGATATTCAATTCGTTTGAGAGCTACATCTTGCTTTTCCATCAGAACTTTTCTGTTGTCTTTCATTTTAGAGAACTTAAATCCCATTTCATGAAGAATTTTTCTTAACTCTTTTCAGACCCATTATAATTAATAGCCTCCGATAATTCAGCTTTCAATGATTTTACTGTCGGCAGTTCTTTGTAACGCAGATGAAAATCGTACACCATTCTTCTTACAACATCGTAATCAAAATCGTCCATATCTAAACGAAATTGTTTTTTTGGTCTCCCACTTTTTTGAGAGCTGGATTTTGTTCCACTGGAATGTGCATTATCAGTGCCAGTATCGACTTCATTTAATAAATTGTTCAAAGTTCTTCTTGAAATTCCAGTGGCATCTGCAACTCTCTGTTGAACTTTCTTAAAATAATTACTTACATTAACATCCTCATGTTTTTTAAATTGGTTGGCTTCAGATAAAAAATATTTATGAACATTGTGGATAATTTCACGTGACTGGTAGAGTAACGGCTCACCTTTTTTCCCCATAGTACAAATTTAATTTTATGGGGTTTTAGCAGCTTTATATATATATTGACTTAGATAGACGACTGCACTCTCTCGCATTTGAACCATGACTGACAAAACAAACGTCATGGTGCGTGTGACAAAGATATCGCTCTACGAAATCGAAATTAGCCGATTGCCTCTTTCTAAAGCTCGATGTGCATTACTTATGGCCCTTTACTGTACTATGTACTTCCAGACAGTAACAAAAAAGCGCAAAGCGCGCCGTCGCGCGGACGAGGCTTGCGAACCGCCCCGCGCGCGGCCCAGCTCCCGCCCCCGCCGCGTGTCGGCGCCCCCCTCCGACCGCAGCGACTCCAACGACGACCTGGACTCGGTGCACTCGCTGCCCCCCGCGCGCCCCGCGCCCGCGCCCGCGCCCGCGCCCGTCTCCTACGCGGACATCGCACGCACGCGGCACAACATACCCGACCTTATAGAGTCGTGTAACTTCTATGCGGAGGGCGAGACTAGAGTCGCTACAGGTAAACTAACTAGTATAAGTTTATTGACTCCGACGACGATTTGATGTGCTGGCCTCTACCGCACCGTCTTCCTAGGTGGTCGCTCTACCTGTATACCTATACTTTCTGAATTATGTCGAATGTGGCGTTCGAGTGGTTCTAAACTGCACTGCATGACTTTTGAAATCGGTCAAGTACCTAGTATTCGGTACAGACATACAGAAATACAAATATTTTCTCATTGTAATATTAGTGTTAAATAAAAATAATGTTGAACATAGCTCTTTTCAATCAAGTGTCTCATGTTTTATAATGAATCCTTATTTTTGAAGAAACACTAACCGAACTACTGATAACTAGAGTTATGAAATGAATTCCCATTTATTTACCAAAACAGAACTCAACAAATCAACAATAAATTCTTGCGGTAGTACAAAACCACCATTTCACTGTTGAATTAAATGTATTGGGGATTTTGCGAAGAAATTTGGCAAAATACAAAACACAGAAAAGTAGTCACTTTTTTTTATAATGATTTGACAAAAAGTAAAGACATCGAAAAATAGACAATAAAGCAAAAAGTCATATAAAAGAAAACTTAATCAAAAAGGTTCTGTCGCCAATAAAATGTTTTCTTCTTTTTTTGTTTTTTTAAACTTGTAATGTATAACACATACAACCATTCTACTGTCGAATTTATTGTTGTATCTTCTCGTTTTGGGTTTTTCGAAACACTGCACTGATTGTTGCTTTATAACTTCTAATGTGATGTGTCTCTACAATAAAGGGTTCCCGTACGGGGTGGGGTCGCTGGAGGCGGGCGGGGGCGGAGCGCCGGGCTGCGCCGAGGGGTACCCCGCGCTGGAGCCCCGCGCCGCGCGCCGCCTCCCGCGAGACAACAAGCCCGCGCCGCCGCCGCCCCGGCACAACAGGAAGGTTTGTCCGGTTAGTATACAATACAATACACTTTATTGCACACCAAAAAACTTAATCATAACACACGTTCATCATAGTATGTCCCACACTCCTAATCGCATTTATTTAATACTTCCTCGCCCGGGACTTCGTTCTCGTAGGAATTTGGGAAACTTATACTTCCATACCAAATTTATCAAAATTGGTCTAGCCGTTTGAGAATGAAAGAGTAACAAACATCCATACATCCATCCATACACAAACACTTTCGCGTTTATTATATTAGTAAGGAATTCCTGAATTCCCGACACACACACACACACAAACAAACTCATACACACACACACACACACACACACACACACACACACACACACAAATACTCATACAAACATGCCAATACACACACACTTACGCGGGCACGCGCGCTAACAAGAACGCACGCACGCACGCGCACACGTTGTAAATGTTAATTTAAGAACTTTGATTTTATTGATGAGCCTAGTCTTCAGCTAATACATTAAGGCCTGTGTTCACCAAAACGATAACCAACGGTTAAACAGCGGTTAGAAGCTAATCAGACAAAATGTCAAAAAAATGTATGAAAATGACATTGTCAAATCTCTGGTTAGCTGCTAATCGTTGGTTAAATTTTTGGTGAACACTGGCCTACCGCGGTTAGAAGCTAATCAGCCAAAATGTCAAAAAAAATGTATGAAAATGACATTGAACGAATAAATTCTTTATTGCACACGTAAACAAAAACAGAAGGGAAAATTTACATTAGTGCAAAAGGCGGCCTTATCACTGCAAAAGGCGGCCTTATCACATTGTCAAATCTCTGGTTAGCTGCTAATAGTTGGTTATATATTTGGTGAACACTGGCCTTATAATTGCCAAAACGCACTCACGCTTTTTAATAAAAACCTTGAAATTATCCTTACTTTCTTAAAAGTCCCTTTCCTTACTAATAATATAAATGTGATAATATCTATTTGTTTGTTTGTTATTCTTTCAAGTCGAAAAGCGACAGATTGACGTGATTTTAGTTGGAGGGTTGGACTATTTTTCCACGCCGGAATGCCGCCTCTAGTTTCGTTATATTTGAAATCAGGAAAAAATAAAGTTAGATTAAGTTAACTCGCAAAAAGCTATTTGTTTACAAATTTTCTTTAAAACCACAAAACGCAACAAATAGCATTGATCTACTTCTAAACCGCTGCTTTTTACGTTTTAATATTACACAGGAGAGGACAGAGGTGGCCAATACGGTGGAATGTCCGGCGCCGGACGTAGTGTCGGACCGGAGGCCGCCCGTCATACTGCTCGACTCCAGCGCGCGCCCCGGAGACATGGATGGAGTCACCTTTGGCTTCGATATCAACGAACAGCTGCTAGGTATGTACATACAATACTTAGCACAGATGTGAATAAGGAGTGTCTCACCTGTCACATTTTTTTATATTTTTTTTATAAGATGGGTTAACTCTTGACCTCAATCTTGATCATAAAGGTCAAAGATGAGGTGCGAGTTAACCCAGAAAATGTCAATTAAGGCACTGGTACTCCCACGCACCGACGGAACACAGCAAGCTGTTTGGCGTCGGACTTCGGTAGGAGGGTGGTCGCGAACCAGACGGCCCTTTACAGAGCCTACCACACCGCATGAGACCATAGGACGACACTTCAGATTCAGAAAAAAATTAAGTGTCGTTGCCTGGGATGGATTATTAGGAGGCAGGTCTCATTTGTTTTTCCTTAGTCGCCTCTGCTCCACTCGAGTCCCGCCCGTCAACCAACTCTCGTGTCTTACGCTGTGGTCATTGTTTTTTTATTGGAAAATGGAGTGTATTAGAATAAATAATTTTATTTTAAAGCAAAAAATAAGTATTTAAAAAGTTTAAAAAATATATATATATTTTCCTGAGGGAAATTCCACTGGAAAATATTTCAGAATGATGGGCTCAGTTCAGGGTTTCAGTTTTTGCTAAGCTATCCCTTAAGGGTGTAATTGAAAATAATAAATTAATAAATAGAAAACATATTTCAAATGAATACTCGAATTGTTGAAGATTGACGCGGTTATTTTCACTAGTTATAATTAAAACTAATGAATTTTTTTTTTATTGTCAGGAGGCGGGGCGCGCCGGCCGCGCTGCGACCTGGTGCGCGACGCCATCGACCACGCCGTCGACACCCCCAGCCCGCCGCACTCGCAAAACAATGCAGACACGCACACACAGACACACAAGGTCACTTATAATTATTAATTAACAATAAAATTTCACAAATCGTTACAATATGACATGTACTTATTTATGACATATTATATGACATGTACTTTATCAATATTTTAGATAGGGGATCTTTTTATCGTGTCGGTATAGTCAAGTGCGTGCTGAACTTGACTATTTTATGTATGTTTTATGTATGTATGCAAGCTCTTTATTGCAAACTCTTACAGACTAGTATAAAAGAAACATAGCTGTGTGCAAAGGCGGACTTATCCCTGAAGAGAGCTCTTCCAGTCTACCTTAAAGATGGTGAGAGAGAAACCCTGGTGTCAGAGTTTTCAAACCGCCAAATGGCCTCCGACTTGGTTTTAACGACTGTAGTCATCGAAAACAGCCGAGACCGACAGCTTAACGTGCTTTCCGAAGCACGGAAACGCTCTTGATATAATTGCCACTGGTCATCCATCAGGTTCCCTGCCAGTGAGCGTAACTTATAATATTACTAGCTTTTACCCGCGGCTTCGCTCGCATTAAATCCATTAAATGAGTATCAGAAATCATACAATAAAAATATATCAATATGATAACTATATTTTTTTGCTTGGGTGGGATTATCAATTTTTAAAAATTACTACGTACAATGAAGTTTCAAAAACTCAAAACGTGCTTAATTGAAATACAACAACAAATGTTAAAATATATTTTTCTGTAACAAAAATAAATAATTTTGAATTCTCACAATTAAAAAGATAAAATGCAGAGTATTAATCTAGAACATTTTTGTAGACTATGTTATAAGTTTTTCCGTCAGGTGCAAATATGTGTAAATTCCGGGCATTAGATACATGTGAACACGCTATATATAGTAGGCCATGAGAGAAGCATGGCTTTTCTAAATGCACTCCTGCTACTTGTAATGTCTGCCCTTGTGCTTTGTTTATAGTAACAGCAAAGCTAAGCTTGACGGCAAACTGTACTCTTTTAAATTGAAAGGAAAGGTCAGTTGGAATAATTGGAATCCGACGTATGATAACACTTTCTCCCTTGCCGACACCTGTTAAAATAGTAGCATTAAGTATATTCTGCCCCAGTTTCGTTATACGAAGCCTTGTTCCATTACATAGCCGAGGAGCATCTAGATTGCGCATCAGCATTACTGGTACATTTAGTTTCAATTGAAGTTTATGTGACGGTACACCTGACAGTTCAAGTGAATTTAAAAACTCGACAGGATATGAAGTACTTAGTTTCGTATCCATAATTGTATCCATCGACAAATATTTATTAGTTTCTCCCTGCACATCTTTTAAAATGTCGGTGTTAATCTTATTAACCACTTCATTTTTTGGTGCTAATATTGCTCTTGCGCATAACCACTGATCACCACTCAAATTTTGTTGCAATTCTGGAAAAAACATTAGCAATGAGATCCACATCATTTGGATGCATATTTACCTAAAGTTGAGATGTTGGCTGTTATGGAAAGCACTTTTTTTATATAAAAACATCCTGTGATTTCGCAATTATAATTGAGAACGACGGTTTCCTTCATTTTGTTCATTTTTTTATAGTAAAAAGTATCATAATGTTACTTCTAGTACCTCCGAGAACATGTGTACAAAGTTTCATGATGATCGGTTTAGTAGTTTTTGCGTGAAAGCTTCACACTCAAAGGCCCACATTAAGGTTTTCCCTTGTGCCGTGGGTCCCTTGGAACACACAATGACAAACACAAACACCCATGACCCGAGAACAAACATCTGCTTTTTACACAAATTAAAAAATCATCATTAGCCCACATACGTTCCCGCAGTTCTTATCTGCTTCTGTACTTAATATTAAAATTATTTGAATATACATTTATCACACCACACGATATATGATGAGCTCTCGAATATGTTTTTCGTGGTGAGTATAGAGCATTTCGCCTCATGTGAGTGAGGGAGGCCAGTGCCCCAGCAGTGGGGACATATATGGGCTGTTGAAGTGAAAAAGTGATGGGTATGCCCTCTGAGGGGCAAAGTCGGGAAATGTGGTTTTGAGTTCATACACTTTCAGCAGGTCTCTTAAAAGAAATGTAGGCGAAGGGAAAAATTTGTAGGTGTTATAGGTAGGACGCTACAACTCACTGAATGTGGTCCCTCACATGGGCACTATGGGGTGTCATATTACTGAATCTGGGCAATATGAACGATCATGAATCATGATGAATGGCAATATTTAGCAGGTAATTTGTAGGGCTACATACATAAATAACAGCTCTTGTTTATTAATAAACACAAAGTAAATCCAGTGAGTTTGTGGACCCTCAGTTCGCACTGACCACATTCAGTAAGTTGTAGCGTCCTGTATAACACCTACAAATTTTTCCCTTCGCCTACATTTCTTTTAAAAGACCTGCTGAAAGTGTATGAACTCAAAACCACATTTCCCGACTTTGCCCCTCAGAGGGCATACACATAAGAAGTGAGAAAAAAACAAAAAAACTACAAGAACTAACAGTCACTGTTAGATTTGAACCGTACACCTCACGATTCTGATGAAGTGAAGAAGTAAGATAAAAACCAAAAAATAAATACAAAAGGTACCTAACAGTCACTGTTGGATTTGAACCGTACACCTCAAGATTCTGAGTTAACGCCTTGACCATTACGCCATGAACTTGTTGCAAATGTGGTTGCAATTAATGATTGCTTTCCTCTATGTTGATTTCTGTCAATCGTTCCCGTGGGAATTCGGGAAATTTATGTAGCCTATGTTACTTCTAGTACCTTCCCGAATATGTGTACAAAGTTTCATGATGATCGGTTTAGTAAGTTTTTGCGTGAAAGCGTAACAAACATCGCTACTTTCACATTTATAATATTAATAAGGATTAAAAAAGTGTTTTGGACTATGTTTGTGAACCTATAAATAAATAAATCATTATTATGAGTTCATTGTATACCTATCTGTAAGAATTATTTTGTAAAGTTATGTTCTGTTTTTAGCAACTAAGTAAAATAATAATAATAATAAATATTTATTTACGTAAAACTTAACTCTAAATACATTCTTAAGAAAACCTTAAAAATATTATAAGACTTACTGCCGTACTCAGAGACGTCAATTAAAGATAAGAAGTAATTAAATGTCATGCTATCCTTGTTTATTTCAACAAAAGTGAAAGAGACAACATTAGAGTTTAACAGTACTTATCCTTAATTGACGTCTCTGAGTACGGCAGTTATATTTCTAAATATATTAAACCCTACCTCCCAAACTAGGTAAACGTGTATCTCGGGAGACAGTGTTCGACTACGACCCTTTATTTTATTTTAGTCATGCGTACTTAGAATAGATAGATTTAACATAGGATAAGCATGTGTTTGTTAAAATAAAAAATAATTATTCCGACAGGAGGGCGCGGACGGCGTAGTGCCGCCCGTAGCGGTGTCTGTGGAGAGCGGAGCGGTCGCGGACGGTGTGAGCGCGGTGGTAGCGGAGGCGGAGGCGGAAGCGGAGGCGGGCGCGGAGGCGGACGAGCTGGCGGTGGTGGTTGGGCTGGGGCGGCGCGCGCTGCGGTACCGGCCGCCGCAGCCCGCCACGCACAAACACCTCGCGCAGATCATAGACTACGTCGGCACAGGTACAATATATATTTTTTTTTTATCAGACCATAGATATACCATAGATAGAGACATTTTTTTTCTCCATCACACAAAGCCCATAGCATTTCGCCTGGGAATTCCGTCCCGTGGGAGTTCGGAAAAATTATGTAGTCTACGTTACTCAGGGATAATGTAGTATTCTAAAGGTAAAAGAATTTTTCAAATCGGTCCGGTAGTTTCGGAGCCTATTCAATCTAAACAAACCATCAAATCTTTCAAAATTAAAATATCTTTATTTCATAGAACATTCAGGAATACGAAGGGGTTTTTAGCCGAAATACGAAGGGGTTTTTAGCCACAGTTCACCACGCTGGCTCGATGCGAGTCGGTGGAGCGCTCGACTTTAGAAAACTAATTTTCTTGAATTTGGTTTCATCATGATGTTTTCCTTCACTGAGAAATCTGTTCATAAATCCGAAAAGACGAATTTAGTGGTACAGGCTCGCACCAGTATTTTAACCTGCTAAACCTTTCGGTTACAAGCCTGACTTATTACCAACTGTTTTTAATTTGCTAAGTTTATATTTATTCCAGCGTGGGACGATATAATCCGGTGCGGCAGTGGCAAAGTGCGGTATTTCACCGAGTAGCAAGCGGAGCCGCGGGCGAGCGCTCTCTATACAGGACCCGCGGACGAGACCGCGGCTCCCGCCCCGCCCCGCGCCCCCGCCCCCACAGACTACTTATTGTGTCACTTACTGTGAACAAAATAACTAATTTACGAATCTTCCAGTCTCGTTGACGTGTTAAAATAGTGTTACAGTGACGTTGTTAAAATAATAGTGGGATTGAATAGTGATGTGACTTGTGAAATGTCCGCGTTCGATGCTGTCAGTACAGTGCTCGTTACGGAGCGCACGCGACGCGACGGCGTGTCAGTTGTGTGACGTGTCCGGTGTGTGACGTCTTGCCCGGTGGTGAGTGACGTGTCAGGTGTGTGACGTCATGTCCGGTGAGTGACGTGCTTGGTGTGTGACGTCATGTCCGGTGAGTGACGTGTCCGGTGTGTGACGTCATGTCCGGTGAGTGACGTGTCAGGTGTGTGACGTTATGTCCGTCGAGTGACGTGTCAGGTGTCACGTCAGGTGCGTGTGAGAGCGCGGCGCAGGCCACAGACTAGCTCCCGCCCCCGAGTGCGCCCGCCGTCGCCCCCGACGCTCCCCGCTCAGTCCATTAGCGAGATGATTACGTCTAAGCGTTTTCGCTGTGATTAAAATTTAATTTTGTTTACGCTTTGTAAATGTGAAGTGAACGAGAGCTATTCGAGCATTTAATTACTATGCACTCAGAAAACGTAAAAAAAATTTAATCCTTTATCGGTTAGAAGCTGCTATTTTGTTTGTTGGAGATTTTAAGTTCTGAATAGCCTGGTGCGACTGAACGGAAGTAAGTGGGAATTGAATTGAGCAAAGAATTATCTGTTTGGTTTGTTGCATTAAATAAAATCTGGATTTCCTTTTCTGGATTCTGTTATAAACTGTTAAAGGATTCTATGTAATATAAACAGGCAAAAAACGAGCGCAAGCCGCACCAGGCAAGTTGTTTTTATAGTCGTGTACTACCTAAGTGTTTGTAACGATTGTATATTTTGCTCTTGTTTGGCTATTTTAAAAATTGTTAAAAATATTGATTGAAATTGACTTTTACCTTTTTTATTATCTTTTGTTAGTTTTTTCTTTACAGTAATGTATCTGTTAGTTAACTCTTACTAAGATCATAGCCAAGTGAAAAGAATGTGTGAGCTAATATGTGAAATTAATACTACTTTATATAATGTGTATGTAATGTATTCATATACATAATTATATTACATGGATTGTGAAATACATTTTGTCTATGGTTTACTATTTCCCTATTAGACATCAGTTACTTTCACTCTTTTTTATTTTAGTTTTTGGACAAAAGATGCATTAAAATTTTTTGATACTGTTTTCTTTTTATCATGAAAAATAATTTGAGTTATTTGGACACCAAAGACTAACTGAGACTTTGGATTGAAAATGTATTTCATGAAACATGTGAAAACCTTCGCGTGATAAGAGGTTTGACCAAAATGCGTTATGTATACCTATAAAAATATATGTACTGTACATAAATAATTCTCAATTCAAAAGTTATATTGTTATGTGTGGTGGTTCTTACGAGTCCTGGCTTTATGTGAACCTAGTTAGCTTATATTTATTTACCAAAGAATGTTAAAATCCAGAACATTGCTTTATTTTGTAATACCTTGAATTTCTATAATCCATATAGTGTTCAAATAACTTTTATACCTTCAATATTCCATACACATACACATCCCCATCGTATAGCAACTTTAAGATACAAAATAAAAATTCCGAACCGCCCTGCTGGATTTCAATGCTTAGGGAGTTTTGTTAATGATAAACATGATGCGCTTAAATCTGTATTGAAAGTAACATGTTATATGGAGCTAATAATGGTTTGGGCTGTAGATTCATATTGAGTTTATCTTAACGCTGTATAATGGTTCTATAGTATTATAGTAGATAAAAATGGGATTGTTTGTAGATTTCTGAATTTGAAATATGATAAAGTCTCAATTAGGTTCACATGAACCTGTCTCGGAACTATTAGCAATTACATACGCCGCATTTACGTAAAGTGTGTGGAGTTTGTACTTTGCCGACTCATTGTACATGCATTCGATCTAAGAACCCTTCTCAATGATCACTACATTCATCCTCGTTGACGAAAACCTAGTCGAGAGAAAAAAATCTTAAAAAAATTACCCATTAATCCATTTTTTTCTTTTAACATAAGTAATGTTAAAATAAAAGTTTAATTTATTACTGATACCCATAAGAATAAGAAGATGTTACGTTACATATTCTGTAAGATAAAATAGATTGCATGAAAATTGCATCCGACGCGAATTCGCGATCGAAGTTTGCCACTTTTTGGTTTCAACCTTCTGTCGAAATTATAACTGCCACAAGTGGCGAACTATACGAAACTATTAATCTTTTATAAACTTAGATTTAATAAGATTCTTTATTTGAGGAAAAGAAACTGTTCATTTACTCTTTTCTCAAATTTTTTTTCTATAAAAACTTAATGTTCATTGATGTGATTGAAAATTAAATGGCCACAATTGTAAATAAAATGTACATTATTTTCATTTTATTTTGGAACGGTTACGACATTATTACATTTATTTGTTGAGATTGATATCAAAGAACTGAAGGAACGCTCATATCAGAGGTATAGAAATATTATTTTATTATTTCTTTCCATTGTAAGATATGTAAATAGTTGTGCAAAAAATTATTGGGATTTTTTATTGTTCTTAGTGCATATTTGACGTAGAAGCAGGGGATCTCTTGGGAGTTGTAACAAAACTTCGAAAAGATTCGCGGCACTTCTTCCGATCTTAGCTTTTTGATGGAGATATTGAATTGGAAACTAGCAATATTTCATTTTTTTTATCTTGCTGTTTAAGCCAAGCTTGGTAAATAATATGAATTTCTGGTGAAATAATAGTTTTTTAAATTCTCTTAGCGATTTTTGATCTTATATTTTCCTAGTTATTGATAAAAAAGCCGTTGTTTTATGGCCGAAAATGTTAACTTTTTTTTTGCTTTTCCTATTGAATTGACAGAGCTTTAATTAATTTAAATATTTATTTCACTATACTTAGAGAGATTTGGTAATATAAGCACAGGGATGTTTAAATTTAATTCTGAGATATAAATATAGGATCACAAACACAGTAGAACATATTACTTTCCGAAGTTTGCGAAAAAGTCTTAATATTTGCCAATAGACTGGCTTACAGCACATGACTTGCTAATACACAAGAGTCGGTTCCATTATAATATCTCCATATTTCTCATGAGGAAGTGCGAAATAGATGAGTTTCCCAAATCTCCCCTGAATGTAAGAAATGTTGGGTTTTTGGGACAGTCAGTTCTTTCTATACCTTGTACGATCTTTCGTGACTTGCGGGATCAGACATGTGAATCTTAATTGGTTCATCTTTCGGATTTAGTCTCGGTTTTGCGAAGCCACAAGCCTCTAATACCGACGCTGCTTAAATAGGCTGTGTTGTGTTGTGCTTGATTCTGTTATGAAATAAGCGAAAATTTTGAAAGTGAATCAACACTGAACTGAACAACTTTCCGTGAAGAATATTTGTAGAAATATTTAAAAATAAAATCCCTGGTCTGTTTTTAGTGCCAAAGGGTAATTCACATCTTCAAACTTCGCTAAAACCTCACATGAAGAATCGTATAAGGTTCATGCTCGGTCCTCCCAAACGTACTGAACTTGCCACCATATTCAAAGAATGTGTTCACTATACCAGGCAGACTATGTTGCCTCTCAGCCTGTATATTGCATCCAAGCAATTTTGTTTATAACTTAATTTAATTTGTTCAATATGATTGATGCGATCACTGTGCGTGCTATATTCTTAAGCAAAAATTGTTGTGAAAAATAACAGCTTACGCTCCTGGGGCTCTACTCTGCTATCTACGATCGGCGGACGGCCGAAGGTTTACATTAGCTTAGTGTCATCTTTATAGCGCAATACAGATGTACTGACTTTCGATGCTTCTAATTTTCGGCCGTATAGTACAGAGGAGAGCTCCTGGTGTAAGCTGCTATAACTGCACGCTTGCCAACTGTTTTAAATATAATTATATTTGGGTTGTTTACAGGTTTGAGAGATGCTTTAAAGGTTCCACTCTCCTTCAAATAAGAAGGATACCTGCAAAATTGCTTGGTTGAGACAATTTGTTGAAACACAATGTAGCTACTAATGGCCTGATTAACGGAATAAATGGTCTACTCTCAGAAATATTGTTTTCTTATTCTAACCACCACGGAAATTGTAATGGTTAGAATAAGACGGATAATGAACACAACATCGTTTATTGTAACTTGGAGTAGGCCCTGTAAGAGTACTTTAATCTCACAGTGACTTGGTCTAACACCTAAGACACGGAAAGTGTTTTCAAACGTGCTAATTATCGTAGTGTCAAAACTGCGTTGAGCGACAACCCGATCAGCAGCTCTTTTGTTTGGTTCTCGGGATCTCATTTAACGCGATTTTGGCCGTAACGAGCCCTTCGCTCAGTTACAGAAACATTCATTATAATTAAAGCTTCTTTAAATGTAATGCCGTCCTTGTTTACGTAAACTCAACGGAAAGTGGTATTATGACATTTAAAGTACAATTAACTTTAATTGAAGTTTCTGCAACTAGGCGTTAGTCTCATAGATAAATGAAGTTATGACTAGCCATTGAGTTTTTAAAAAAAGTACCATCTAAGTAGAAAATTGTACATATGGAATATTTGATATACTTGTCGGTGCGTTAAGAGGGAACGCGAGATAATGTGAGTCTGTCGTGTGCATAGGCTAATAACATGTGGATTGATGCCATTTTGTAAAAGTGCAGGTACTATTGAAACGCATTGTCGAAAGCAAATCGTATTATTAAGATTAGTTTTGAGCGACACTTATTTCTTATGTGCATGTGTACGACGCCTACGACATCTTAGGTGGTCATTTAAAAATGTAAGAAATTGATGTTTCAATCCTTGATTTAGCTACTTGCCTTGGAGTTAAAAAGATAACAACATTGTGTCAGAGCAGATACTTTTTATGCACGTGATCTTATTAGTAACTTATCCACGTCTGTCGAATGTCTCACAGTCATCAAACTGCTTATTGTTACAAAATTCAATTACACTGGCGGGCTCTCTCTGAGCTGGCTTCCTCATTTATCTCATAAAAGTTCGGTGGTCAAAAGTCAACGCAAAATACAGCCTGTGCACACCACAGGCGCGCCAGAAACCTTCCTTCACTTTGGTAAATACTGTTAATTTTGTACTCCACGCCTTGAGATCTATATCTAAAACAATTATAAGTATGAATGGGCTGCAGTTTTGAGCTACTATAAATGTAATTATTTTGTTTAAACACTGCTTAGAAAGGCTATTTGGCGAAAGTGTAAATGTATAAATAAATTAATGCTGAAATAAGTTTCACAAATGTCTCATTATCTGATTTTTAAATCATAAGACTAAATTATCTGTTTGAAAATCTTAACAATAAGATTAGATTTACTAAATTCGATTGTAGCCAAAATAGCCGTTGTTTGAGACTTTACATGATTGCATTAGTTTTTATTTCAGGGAATGAGACAATTGTTCTGTATCATAATATGTATTAATACGAAGAATTATTTATCTGCTTACTTCTAACTCTTAATTCTATATTTTTACTTTGTTCTGTAATTCTTGTCAGGTTTTAAATATTAAGTACATACTTAAATATTACAAAAGCATGTTATCTTCCTTTATTAGTTTTAAAATTGTTTTATAATTATAAAGGTTGGTTTTCACAAAATTCACTTTAGTTGTTTCGTGTTTAACAAAGGACAAAGTAAAAATGTGGTGTCAATTTTAACTGTAAAAGATTTGTTTATAAACAATAATGTACCCAACTGCAATTTACAGTTATGTACTTTTTCACTGTTTCCGTTTTCTAAATAAAAATGTTGAAAATTTAATTATGTTGTTTGGTGTGAACAAAAAATGTTTCTATCTCGATCACAAGCATCAGAACTATTTTAATCAAAGAAACGACCTACATTTTACTAAGGTTCCTAAGGGACGCACGCACGAAACAGGGGCTCTATAAACACTTCGTACAACAAATTAATAATTAACTTGCATGTGGATTGAGTGAGCACCTTGCTGAAAAAAATGAAATGCCGTTCATTTAGTAAAAGTTATTGTAAAAGTGATCTCTGTATTTGTAAAGATCCAACAAAATATAAACGTGCGCTCACTCAGTTCTCACAAACTATTAAAAATGAAAACGAGCGCTGTCAGACTTTGCTGTTCCCAAAATATCAAATTCATTTGTTATCACTTGGTCGGATTCGCAAAAGGTCGTATTCTCACTTTGCCGGAATACAGTAAGAAGTTTGTTCTCTTTTGTATTCCCATGAGAACAATTCAAATTTGAAAGTTATCCATTTGAGAAAAAGATTCCATATGAACGGAGACGAGTGAGTGTACCAATGTGGAATAAAAAAAAGTATTCTCTGCGACATTATATTTTATTTTTCATAATCAACATTATACAGATGTTATGGCTTTGTATTCAAATATTCTATGATAAAAATATTAACAAATTATCTTACATCCACTTGAAAATGTACAATTTGTAATAGATCTTACAAAATATCCTAGAGCACTTCAAGTTGATATCAATAGTTGCGGTTTATTTAAATTTTCTTTTGCCGCAGCAGTGAAAGTCTTTACGATTAATTAATAAAAACGATGTACACAATCAGTAGTCAAGTTGGAGAATGCTCGGCAACAAGAAACTAGAAATAAGCTGCTAATTCCGAATGAGGTAAAATTTATTTCTTGCCTAATATGCTTTGCATTTTTATACCCTTAATGATTATAATACTTTGATATCAACTTCAATTCACTTTAACACTTACAAAGATAATGCTCCTACTAAGGCATTAAATATAGTTCTACGCATCGGTTGCCGGTTTGAACGTCGTGAGCTAGGTTTAATGCCCGTCAAAGACGTTTGTCCTGCTCTATTGAGAAAAGCGTGACAAAGCGTTTTATTAACAAAATGACCTTGAAATCTTGTCTTCTAATATAATAACTAGTGTTTGACCGAGAGTAGTAGCCAAAGGGGACAGGTCTTTATACATTATATTACACTATACCCAGTCTTCACTATTTAAACCGTCGTACATACTAGAGCACTTGAGATTTTAATGTCAGGATAAACACGCGGTGAGGGTTAGCAAAATTAATTCGTTGTTTTTTTTATAATTTACACAATATAGACTGCAAAACTTTTCTTAAAAATGTCTATGAGCTAAAACGGCAGATTAGGCCACAGCGGATATCAATTAAATGACTTTAAATTATTGAAGTTTGAGGGTGTGATCAGCCTACCTAGTTGCCCAACTTTTCATAAGATACATAGGTCGAATCCGATTGTCCAAAAAACTTGGAGATTGCTATAGTGTAGAAAGCCGAAATTTCATTTTGGGAATTTTAAACGAATTTCTTTGGAAAAGTTGGTAAGTTTCTTGCGAATAATCACTTCCTGCAATTTCACTAATTCAAGTTACTTCATATAAATAAGCGATAGGTACATATGTACAAAATAAGGGGAGGGTCCAGTATTTAGCCTCATCAATGACACCTTTGATGTCCTTCAATTGGCGAAATACTGGGCCAAATTACGTTTGCCGTCGATACGAGGTAGGAGGCGAACGATTTCCGACATAACAAATGTACAGCGCAACAGAATAAGGTCAAGAAAATAAATTGATTGGAATCATACGCATATATCTACATAGGTTATAGTATAAAAAGTAATTTAGCTGGATAGATCAAACTTAACAAACCCACGGGCCAGTCGAATCTGTTCCTGCTACATTGTCACTATGGGTGAGTTTTAATAAATTATTGAAACATAGAGGGTGATTCTCTCCAAGGAATTGAACAACGTTCCCCGAGGAAACCATTTGAAATTCTCAAAAAAATAAGGTGATCGCATGAGTTGTTTCGTTCAAGTTGTATGAAGAGGCAACATTTTTTTTTTCATATTTCGACTCATGTTCTTTGAGGAAAGTTGTTCAGTTTCATGGGCTGATTCACGTCTTTAATTTTCTCTAACTAATTTAAAGTCGTCCAAACGACAGAAAAACGACTTTAAATTCACAGTAAAAACTTTTGACTGTCGTTTTTCTATATCGTCATGATGTCAATCTTCTGTCGCTTGCTCGCGACAGGCACGTCGTTTTATGAAGGTTAATCTATCCAGCTAATATTTAATACTATTTATAGGGCCACTTTGAAAACCCTCGCACAATGTTTGCACACCCATTTGTGCAGGATTTGTATCGCACGCGGCATAAACAAACGCGCGACGGGAAAAATTTAGGAGTTATTTCTCATGAAACTGAACGAGTTTCTCCACGGTCGAAATAAAAAAGAAAAAATAATTGTCTGTCCATACAACTTAAGCAGCCTTAGAGTGAGGACTTACTTAGCTGGCTCTCTTTGCCTCCGATATAAAAGTGCGTTATTTCTTTTTATTTTGTGTCAAATTTTACTGTGGGACGAGATTACAGTTGTAGTATACAACACTGGAGATTTTGCTCAACTTTTGACTGTGAGGCGTAAAATTTGTCCTTAACTAGATATGCCATGCTAATAGTGTTGTTCTCTGTGACTTTCTTTAGATAGAGAACACTGGGTGACATTGATTGACAACGAAATAGACTGTTTTTTTTTTTTTTGTTAATTTAAAGTTGCTTTTTTAGGAAATTTTAAGTAAAGAAACCTTTAAGGAAAGTTGTTTAGATCAATGAGGAGAGTCACTTTCTAAATCTCATTAATTAATTCAGTCACCCCATATCCTAATATTTTAAATATAATGACATGATCTTTTGTATAGGGGAGTTGTAGCGCTGCAAACGAATAGCGTTAAAAATGTAGATTTAAACGCTATTGAAAACGCTGCTTCACAACTTTTGACAAAAATGTTATCTTTATTTACCATTAAAAAGTTATGAAGCAGCCATTTCAATAGCGTTTCAATCTACATTTTTGACAAAAATGGTATCGCGATACACTATTTTTGACAAAAATGGTGTCGCGATGTACTATATTTGTCAAAAATGGTGTCGCGATATACTATTTTTGTCAAAAACTTACTAAGCAGCCACGGTAAAATTCACAGTTTTCAGCCCGATTAGCCCGCTGGGGAGTGACATAGGCTACGAACGCAAACGAAGTCGCGGGCGGAGAGTCAGTAGAATGCAGCTAGAATACGGGTGCTAGAATATGTCCGGGCAGTCGGTCCAGTCCTGCCGCTGCTTGCAGTCCCAGTAGCGGTTGTTGTAGAGGTGCCGGAGCTGCGGGTCGCCGGGCGCCGCCACCTCCCGCGTGAACCACAGCGGGCGCGGGCCGTCGGGGGCCGGCGCCCCGCGCGCCGCCGCCGCCTCCGCCGCCGCCTCCAGTGTCCGCCGTTTGGCGCGCTGGAACACGACACATTTATTAGATAACTTTCTGTTATGCAGACTTTAGTTGGGTGCTAAAGGCGTCATCTTCTATCAAAATTGTGATTTATTTGAAAATTATAATAAGAATTAGGTGCGGGACAATCACGGGAATGTAGACAGACATAATAATTAAAACAGTAATTAATTCTTTATTTGACATTTGCAACAATAAATCAGCTAGCGCTTATGTAGGAAATCCTATTGATTTTATGACCAAATTCCATCTAAAAAGAGTTCTTAAAAACCGAATAATACTAAAAAAATAAGCTGGTCAGGCCGATCTTTATCCCACTCGGACTGCAGCGGCTCGTCGGTGGATATAGCAGCAGTGTGAAGTTGGTGCGTGTTGTACAGCAGTGTGAAGTTGGTGTGTATTGTACAGCAGTGTGAAGTGGGTGTGTATTGTACAGCAGTGTGAAGTGGGTGTGTATTGTACAGCAGTGTGAAGTGGGTGTGCATTGTACAGCAGTGTGAAGTAGTTGTGTATTGTATAGCAGTGTGAAGTTGGTGTGTATTTTACAGCAGTGTGAAGTCGTTGTGTATTGTATACCTGTTTCTCCTCGAGCCTGAGCTTCTCGTTGTTGGCTTCGTCCCAGAGCCCCTCCTCCATGAGCCGCTGGTCGGGCCGCAGCCGCGAGTCTGTCGGCGCGACGCCGCCCTCCATCTCGTTCAGTTGCGCCGCTAGTAGTGTGAAGTTGTACCATCTGACAAAACATACAAAAACAAATATACAGTTGAACAAAGCACCTCCTCCTTTTTTGTTGTCGGTTAAAAATATGGGTTAAAGTATGAAATTGACGATTTCTTCTGAAGAATTATTTTGTTATGACTAAAAATAATGTTTAGAATTTTGAAGTAATTATAGAATAATTTTAAAAGCAGCCGTCATAATTAAGTGTAACTGAGCGTTGATGACTTTGTGTGCTTCTGTGTGTAAAACAGCTGGGTTTTTTTGGAGATCATATTCATGGGTACTTTCATTTGGCAAAGGGAAGTAAACGAATAAGACTTCTTTGTGTACAGCCCAATTGGTAATGAGCCAGACTTGTAACCGGGAGGTTGTGGGTTCAAATCCTGGTGCGGGCCTATATAATTTCATTCATTTTATGGGTTTATGTTTGGATTTTTAGTTTATTATAATTTTTTTATCGCAATGTTTTCCTTCACTTGCTAAGCGGTGAAGGAAAACATTGTGATTAAATCCACACGCAAAGAAAATTCGGTCCAACAACCTGTATCGGGGCCGCGTGGTGGACTATGGGCTAAAATCTCTTCGGTGGGAGGCCAGTGCCCCTCAGTGGTGATATGACATATAATAGGTCTATGAAATTGCCGTTTTTCATACAATATTTTTGGAAAACTGAATTTTTCATACTAACGTTTTTGGATTTTTCTCGGGAATGCGAAATCCAAATTTAGCAAAATGTTGTGGGAAGGTTTGGACAACATTAAGATAATTTTCATCATACTTACTTCATTGAAAGTTGTAACTGTAACAACGGTACAGCAAAAATAAGCAATGAAACGGGCAACGGATGAAACGAGCTATATTTGAGCTTCTTTTTCAGCAAATAAATCTAAAGTAAATATGTATTAATTTGACTCTATATCTCCGTTATATGGCCAATAAAATAAAGCTTGAGAAAAAAACGGCAATTTATAGGTAAACTGTTAAAAAAAAATATAACTGACTTGTCGGAGTCAGCTGGTTCAGGCACCCTGGTCCACGCGGTGGTGAACTTGCCAGTCTTGCACTGTAAGTTGTCCTGCGACGCCGACGTCACCGGCGCTACCTCCACGCTGCGGTCCCAGAACCCTTGGATCACATAGCGCGGCTGAAAAACAATTGCCACTTACAAAGCTGCAGTGTAACCACCATGTCTTAAAACCATATTATAGTAATCTTATTTTAGGAGAAACAGAGATAAAGCTATATGAGAAAAAAGGATAACGCTCTACAAGTGACGTCGAAGTAAGATTATTTGAATTTGATTATGATCTAGAACCCTGGCTACAGGGGGTTACATTTTTATTAGCAGCTTAACCTTATATTATTTTTTAATAAAACGTTACCTACCTTAAACTATTTTTTATAGGTGCCGGTTTTTGATTCTTTTTTACTCTTGATATTAGACACCAGCCAATCAATTAGATTGTGAAAGCTAATTTTGATTTCGTTCTTTTGAGGACCTAAATTTCACTTTATTTGTCACTCGATTAAATACGACCTATAGAAAAATCCGTGTGTAATATCTAGCTAGAAGTTTGATGATGTAGCTGGGACTAACATGACATGAGCCTTAAAAAGGCGACCTTGCTTTCTTGGATCATGACAACAATATCTCTAACACTCAATTAATTAATGTCAAAGCTTCTTTATATGTAATGTCGTCCTGTCTACGTAAATAAAACGGAAAATGACACTACGATAATTAAAGTAGCATTAACTTCAATGGACGTTTCTGCAACTGTGCGTAAATTTAGTAAATGGTTCCATATTTACTCGTATACAATTGAAAGCCTTAATCTTTTTTCGCGTAACTTTTCACGCATAAAACTTCTTTCGCATAACGATATTTTGTTATAACGACGAACTTATTATGACAAAATATCATTATGCGAAAAAAAATTAGGGATTTACATTTTATGCGAGTAAATGGAATCGTAATAAGTTACTCACAACTCCATTAGGGTCCTTGACCACGCCGGTGACTTTCCTATGCGTGTCCTTACTGAAGTACCCGTAAGGTAAGTACTTGAGGTGCGCTACGTAGCCTGCTGCCGGCCCTTCTTCGCCCACGATATCCATGTCGCCGTGGTTGTCCACCCATAACTTGCCCACGATTATGTTGTGTACTGTCGTTGTCACCTATAAGATTTGAGGTATGCTTTATTCTAAGTCGATCATTAATTAATTTAGATCATTTTATCGGTTGCGCACATGGTGTACAGTTGCGGGATGTGTAACTTTTACCTAAGCTCTGATTAATTCTAAATTTTAGTATTCATCAGTCCTTCGATTCTTAAAAAAAACTCTAAGTCCGTTTCTTTGTTTTTTAATCTTATATATAAAAATTAATTCCTATTTCCTATGTCATCACGCGTGAACAGCTGGATCGATTTCGCGAATTCTTTGTTTGTTATGTTTGTATATGGGAAAAAACAGGATGTTGGGTCGGCCAGTCTTAAATAAAATTTCAGAACTGAAAAATAAAGGCATAAAGAGGTAAAACTAACAGAGCTAATTCGAGCCCACTTTTTGTTTTTAAATTCCATTTTTTTCATTCAGTGAGGATATCGATTGAAATTCAGTTGTTTGGCATTTTTTTTAAACTAACGGAACAAATTATGAATTAAGGAACTAATTAATTATTTTAATTAGCTCGATAGTACTAAATTTAATAAATAGTACATACACACATACAGGTTGAAAAAGAACCTCCTAGCTTTATTGAAAATCCTGAACCAGTATCACTTACAAACACTTTTTTTCTTTTTTTTTATCGGTGAGAATTTTTTTCTACTCCCCCAAGCGCTTCCCGTACCCCTCGCGTGCCTTGTGTAGGAGAATGTCTACGTTTAGGCAAAAAATGAACTATTCCAATTGAAAAAATATTTTTTTTTATAAATGTGTTTTTTGAGTAATACTGGTTCAGGATTTTGAATATCTCCAGTGTTGGAGATGCTTAATTGAATAAAATATAAATAAAATGATCTGTGGCTATGCTGCACGAAAAACATACACACATACACACACACATATACATACACTCACGCCTTTATTCTCTAACAGGGTAGGCAGAGAATCAGTGGTTCTAGCGAACGACTTCATGCCAAATTTGACACCAATTGTGAGGGTTATCAGATGGAACAAGTTGTGTAATGGTGAGAGGTGGTCAGCCTTTCGCCCATTATACAGCAAAACCCTCGCATCCCATTTACAGATTTTTACAGGTGAAGCGGGTGCACGAAAAAACTATAAATAAATGCGTTATAGGCGCACCCGTTTCTGCGAGTAAGTGTATAGGTTCCCATTGTGGAACCAGATGTAGTTGGAGCCCGAGTAGTTGATGGCGATGACGAGGCCGCGGAAGTGGCTCCGGAACGCGCACGTGTTGTCGACGCTCCATCCGCTCGCGCTCTCCGCGTGTATCGCCACCGTCGGCGGGTGGTGATTTACCTAACCACACTCCACTATCGCGTCATTGCCCTTCTCCTACTCTCCTATCGTAACTGTTCGCTTTTTTGGTAAAAATAAGGGCTGATTCCTGTCCGTTTCGCATTTTGAAATGTTCTAATTAAATATAAGTAATTCCAGTTTATGATTTTTCGATGGAACTGTATTGTATTATACTTTCTCATTGCTTTCTGTCGTTTCTGTGTGTGTGCAGGAGTTAACGTGAGTGTGCGGGCGCGTTTGTGTGTCGGCACGTATGTATGTGTGCCGGCGCGGGTGTGTGTTATGGCGCGTATGTGTGTGTGCCAGGGCAAGCGTGTGTATGCGTGCGGGCACGTGTGTGACGAGACGTATGAATGTGTTCCAGTGTGCGTATGCTGTGTACAGGCACGCGTGTGTATGCATGTGTGTGCATGCACACGTCTGCGTGGGCTCGTATGAGCGGGCACGCGTGTGTACGCGCATTCATTCGTGTTTTGTGTATGTGTAAGTGAGTGTGAGTACACGTTTTTATTGAGTTGTCGATCGATTAAAAAAGTATTGTTGTAGACGGCGCGTATGTGTGTGTGCCAGCGCGCGCGCGTGTGTGTGTGCGTGCAGACACGTGTGTGTACGCATACGCATTCGTGTTTGTGTATGTATAAGTAAATGTGAGTACACGTTAATGACTGAGTTCGATAAATTAATTGAAACGGTATTGTAGTAAGGTGTAGGAGTGTATCAGTACGTCACACCTTCCTCCAGGTGTAGCGGTTGCCCGAGGCCACGAAGCGCGCGGAGGCGGCCCCCAGAGGCACCACCTGCAGGTACTTGCCGCGGAACTTGGTGGTCATGGTGAACTCCTGCCAGCACTGCCAGCCCGCGCAGCCCTCGCAGAACTGAGCCACCATCGGCGGGTGGTGCGACACCTACCCACAAATCTCTATATTAAACCCTCGCGCGATTCTTGCACATTTGTATCGCACGCGTCGTGAACAAGCGCGACGGGTTAACCTGGATACCTCAACTAGGGTAAACCCACGTGCCAGCGGCGATATAGCAGTCTTTTAAACACTTTCACAGTCCGCGCTATCCACTTTCACAGTCCAACATACAAAAATACCCTGTTTTCGTATCCATTTGGATAACGTGGACTGCGAAAGTGTTAAACTACTATACGGGTTTTAATCAAGTGCTTGCCATAACACAGGAACGTGTTCAGTAAGTCAAGAAAGGACAACAAAAAATATATTTAAAAAACTGCTTTACTTTAACCACAAACGCAATAGTACGTTTTTAAGCTGACACATTTTAGTATGGCGCGCAATTTAATTAATGCCATGTACGAAAAGCGAGACTGAATATTGGTACTTCTTAAGTTTTTTCACTCATTGAGTAATATAGATTTAGCTCATGGCTAGCACGCAGGTTTCTTCTAATTGAGTCATCCAGCTATAGTATGTACTATATAGAGATTTATGCACCTACCATCAATTTTGAACTTTAACCCCTGCTCTGTCGGAATTTCAGATTGCATTTACGATCTGACAGAACAGAGCTTAACGCCGATTTGCAGAAACATTCACTTCAGCACAGCTTTTCTAACAAGTGCTTAAGGATAATAATTTACCTATTAGAACACACGTGGAATATACGAACGGTGTGTTCACCTCACCTTTGTGCAACTTGTTTTTCATAATATACAAAACTTTATGAAATATAGTACATGCAACGCACTATTACAAATCTGACGAACTTTCCAATAGAACGCGAGTGCTCTCTGGTGAACGTTTCTAGAATTCGGCGTAAAATAAGCCGAAAACAGCCGATAGCAGCATATACATAGAGACTGGGACGCATTAGGGAATCAATTTGTATATGATTTCATATTTTAAATACTCGAGTTTGTAATGAGATCAATGAGTCGATTCATAGATACAATTTTCGGCATAGATATGTATTACTCATAATAAAGACATGCTAATATCTAATGTTGTAATCATTTTTTCTTTGAATATCTAAATAAATTTTCTAGTTTATTAAAATAGACAAAAATAGAACGAATTAGCAATCAGAGTTTCAGGTAATAGGGTTCCCCTTTAATATTTATATATTTGATTTTAAAATTAAAATTTTAAAGAAAGGCATACATATTTTATTTATTCTCTAATGTATCCCATCCCGTTCTCTATGTATTAAAAAAAATAGGAATTTGGATAAAGCAGGAAGGCAAGTGCTGGGAGAAGGAAAAAGGACAGGCAGGAATTAGGTAGTTATTTCGGACCGTGGAACAGTTAGCATAGGAGAGTTGTGACACGATAATACAAAACTAAAATAAAGAATCAACAAAATAAATAAATTAAAACAGAATAATGTTTTAGATTTCTATGTCGGCAGTTTCAGTATCTCCGAGCACTGAAACTTCCGCTTAAAAGCTCGATCAAACAGGCTCACAGTATAGTGTGGTCGCCAAAAGAATACTAATTTTATAGCTGCCAACTGGCATGACAAATGACATAAGTCACGAGCTATGTTTTAACACATTCTACACCCAGTCACTTGTGTATGTAGTATATACCATAAGGCAGTGTTTTTCAATCTTTTCGAATTCACAACCCCTTTGGAAGTTGAACGTTTTGGCGACCCCCGAAGGCCTCTAAGATCTACTTTGGAGATTTTAAAACGTAATATATAAAGAGCTTGCCGCGGGCTAGGCGAGGAAGACGTGAGGCATCATTATACAGGCACAGCCGTTTCACTGAAATTTTAGCTTCTTATTGGAGTGTAGGAACTACAAATAACTGTCTTTTTCTTTTACCTGCGAAAGCTTCACAACCTACACTTTGAAAAACACTGCCATAACGCCATAAGTTAAAAAAACCCTGAAAATTGAAGATCTCTATAACCTAGAACATTACGCCAAATCGGTAATCTTTCAGCGGCTGCACTTACTGTTTCCACTGCTGGGCTTTGAAAGAGAGTGGTGTAAATTACTTGACGATAGCAATATGGTGTTGAAACGGGACATTTGTTGATCCCATGCAGACCTTTTCATACAATCTGCATACGTCCGCTTTCATTATCCTATGGTGCAAAGTCCTTCAATACATATTCACGACAGCAACAAAAAAAAATTTTGTGTTAATGTGTCCCGTACCATTCAGCGTAATCTTGTTTTTGTCTATATTCTTACTTTTCTCTATGGAAAAGTAGATGACTGATATTAAATATCATATACATTAACATTTAACATACATAATATGATAACAGATTTCAAAATCATATTTGAAAATAGTCGAAAAATAAAAAACTTATCAAACCTTTTTGTCTATCTCTCTCTTACAAAACGAAATTTTGTATTTAATTTATATGGCAGTACTGAACCGTGACGTTATCGTTCCTTCTCTGTCTTATTGAGAGATTTAAACGTTCATATCTTTTTCATTTTTAAAGATATTAAAAAACTATTTACACCAGGCTATTTATAAGGTAAAGAAGCTCCAATTTTAAATTAAAAAAAAGTTATCTACCCCATTGTATAGACACCCCCATGTGGTAAGAATATTTTAATAACTGACCTGTTCCGATATAGATCTCCAACCGAGGTCAGACATTCGGTCACATTCATATGTTTCACCGAGTAGAGGGTTGAACGGCTTGTTTGTTCTGAAAACAGATATGGTAACCATAATTTTTTTTGTGGTGCGGTTCTCGACGTTCATGCTGGAGACAGTCTTGAAGGAGAGCTTTAGTCCGGAGCGAGGTGTTCCGCCGGCACCGAGGGAGATTCCCAGCTGCAGACACCCCCGGAAAAACACCCGGGAAATAGTGTTAGTTAGTTTATTTTATTTCATATGTATGTTAGTCTGTAAGGTATTTATCTATGGGCCTTAGATGCCTGATAATAAATGATTTTATTATTATTATTTATTAATTTTGTGAGGTTTTTAACAGGATAAGACAGGATCTCTAAATATATTATTACGTTAATACATTATTTTAGTGATGTAGGATAATAACAGTTAATTATTGTTATTCATTAATTGAAACAATGGTTTGTCAGTTAAAAACTAAAAGCAAGACTTACTAAATAAAAGGTAACAATTAAAGGAGTGACAACTTGATATTCATTTATTTGTATTAATCATACATTGTCAAGAGTCGTAAATACTAAGATTACCTAATTCAAACTGGATACGAGAAATCTGAAACCAGGCTTAGTTAAAAAATGGCGGCTTGTTCCGCGGGTCAATAAACTGAGCGGCCTAGACCAGTACTGATGAGTACTAGTACTGATGGTAGTTACCTGACCGCGGTGGTGGCGTATGATGAGACGGTGAAGGCGGCCACGTAGCCAGTTGCTGTACTGATGAGTACTAGTACTGATGGTAGTTACCTGACCGCGGTGGTGGCGTATGATGAGACGGTGAAGGCGGCCACGTAGCCAGTTGCAGTACTGATGAGTACTAGTACTGATGGTAGTTACCTGACCGCGGTGGTGGCGTATGATGAGACGGTGAAGGCGGCCACGTAGCCAGTTGCAGTACTGATGAGTACTAGTACTGATGGTAGTTACCTGACCGCGGTGGTGGCGTATGATGAGACGGTGAAGGCGGCCACGTAGCCAGTTGCAGTACTGATGAGTACTAGTACTGATGGTAGTTACCTGACCGCGGTGGTGGCGTATGATGAGACGGTGAAGGCGGCCACGTAGGCCAGTTGTTGCGCGGGGTCAGTGAACTGAGCTGCTTGGTCTAGTACTGATGAGTACTCGTATTCTTCCGTCAGCCGCTGAAGCATCGACAGCGGCTCGCTGAAGTTCACCGGGATAGGGATCTTCGATAACTCTTTACCTGGAATTGGATAAAAAATTAAGTTGATAAGAATTACAACATCTTCTCTAACAGTGTTCGATCAAGAGGATTTTCAGCCGAAACCGAAAAAGACTTAAAATATCAATAGTAAAAGTTGTCTAATGTATTTTTTAAACATATAAAAATGGAATCCCTACGATAAGGATCACTGGATGTAGATCACAGACAATATTCACAATATTCCGGGAATTATTGAAATCACTAGGAGTTTCACAAACCTTTGATTCCATTTAATTTATAACAGGATGACTTTAAATTAGTCAGCGAAACTTTAGGAGGTGATTCCTGCCATGAAAAAAAAAACTTTCCGTCTGAAACTGCTATTTCTTATGCTAAGGAAATCGCTTAAGTTGTATGGAGGTAATTTTTTTTCTTTCATATTTCGACCTATACAAGATGTTTCAAAAAAACCCAAAAAAAAGAAATTCCAAAATTTTATTTTAAAAGTGAAATAGTCGCAACTCTAGTAATCAGTTGCACGGTTTGACATCTACAAAATGAAAGTTTCATATAATTAATATGACATACTTGTCATATTTGTAATAGAGCTGTGCAATAAGCTAAATTTTAATTAATTTTGAATTATTATTTTTTTTGGGTTTTTTTGAAAACCCAAAAAAAAAATTATGTTTTCTTTAGGAAAAGTCGTTCAGTTTCCTGGGTTAATTAATCTGATGTTCGCTAACTAATTTGAATTTTAAACTTTCGCAATTGGAACACATCATTTAGAACAAAAACGGGTCAAAAAACATCGGGAACACAGAAAAACCGGCCAAGAGCGTGTCGAGCCACGCGCATTGTAGGGTTCCGTAGCAGCATGGTTCAAATACATTCTTATTAATCCCAACAGTGTTTGGTACTTGGTCGACTATTACTCGCAAACTTGAAGGACCAACTTATGTGTGATAGTTTTCCTTTAAATTTCGTTCTATATTCTACCAACGTGAATTTTTTCACATTTTTAGAAACAACCGTTTAGCAGGTATAGGAGGGGGACACTTGTGTTTGACAAAAATTTTCACTTTAAAAATTTATATTTCGCAAACGGAGTGCTGAATCGAAAAACGTTCTTAGTAAACCCCTTCTATCTTTTAAAATGCTATCCTATGACACCCCACTCAATGATATTGGCGAGAAAAAAAAAATTCATCGCCCTTTCACGTCTATGGGAGACACCCGAAAAAATTTTTTTTCCAAGATTTTACTCTACAGTTCTGTCGGCGTGATTCATATGTATAATCCTGCTTAGTTTCAGCTCTGTAGTACCAAGGGTTTCTTAGGAAACCTGCGGACAGACGGACATGGCGAAACTATAAGGGTTCGTAGATTACTACGGAACCCTAAAAACATAATACATATACAGGGTGTCCCAGAAATGGTGAATCAAACTGCTATGGGAGGTAGCTTGATTAAGTCCTATCCATAAAAACACGTACATGGCCATGAAAAAAAGAAGTTTGTAAAAAATGTACAAAGAAACCCAAAACGCAATAATTAGAGCTGGAAACTTAATAAAATTTGATAATTTTCCCGTTTTTCGGATATTCTTTTTTTATGGTCATGTGCGTTTTTTTTTTCTTCATATTTTTTATGAATAGGACATTAGTCAAGCTACCTCCCATAGCAGTTTGATCCACCATTTCTGGAACACCCTGTATACGCGAATTTTGACCCCAATAAACCAATAGATAGATAGCTCGCTCACCTATACAATTCTTCATGATAGACCACAGACTGAGCGGGTAGTTCGGTTTGTCGGGCACGCGCGTCCGCCGCGGGTGCCCGTCTACTTGAGACACCACTTGGGATACGTGGGGCTGGAATATACACTCAAATCATTAATTAAATAAATAATACCTACCTTACCCATGTACGTACGAACACCTATAGTAGTGTAGCACAGAAATAAGGTTTAGAATAAGTACCTAATTTAAGGTTTTGTAGAGAAACAAAATAAATGTTTTTTTTTTTTAATAAACGTTACACACACAAAGGTCCACACTAACACCCATATTCTTAGAAGTTAACTCGAGATTTCCTCGACTCCACTCAACCTCTGTCAAGGATTTTGACGTTTTTATTTGACACTTCCGTCCTCGACTTTACAATTTTCCTCAGTGGAGTCGAGGATGATTTGAGTAATCAATTGTCGAAGTTAAGGTACCTCGCGACCTACCTTAAGATTTTCTTAACGCTTTATTCGATGCTTGAACTTGTTGTATGCTACTTTTTCATATGAAAAATAAATTATTTCGAAGATTTCGTTGATTATCTTTATGATAATATATCGTTAAAGATTAATATCGAATAAAGATTTACGCTAGCTAGTGCCATCTATCGTCGAGTAGCTGTATGCCACGTTCAAGGAATCTTGAGGTGACAACTAAGAATACCAAATTCGAGGTCGTTTCGAGGGTTTCCTTAGCTGAAGTTGAGTGGAGGAAGTTTCGAGTTAACTTCTTAGAATAAGGGTGTAATGTTTTCCTTTGTGTCGTAGATATAGTAAGACAACGTACAATTTTATGTAAAGAAAATATTAATTAAGAGGAATTATAATTTCGTATTTTATTATTAATTAAATTATTATTTTAGGTGGTGTTGTTGGTACATTATAAATGCGAGACGTACCCATATCCTCTGTTCGCGGACGACCTTAACACCCTCCGGCGTGTTGCCGCCGCCCATACTGCTCTCTGGCCGCTCCTTCTCCTCGTCTTTTAAGAATATCACCTGCACAAACAAACAATATGTCACCTATTAATATGTATCTACTTAGGCACCAGCCCTTCACAAATACTGTAGAAAATATACCTATGTAAAATGTTTAGATAGATAGATAGATAATACGTTTATTCAATGACCAGCAACTTACATAAAACAAACAACTTCACACAATACACAAATATAAACAAAGAAAAAACATCAAGGGGAATCGTGATGTGAAACGCTGGTCAAGGAAGAGGTCCTGACTCAGCATAGTGTTGTGGTTGGAGCCACAACGCTGATATTCTGTCAGTGCCTTTAAAACTATACGCGCACTTCGTAGAACAAACAAAGAAAAACAGGATTAAGAGTAGGAATATTACCTACTCTTAATCTCTTATTGTTTCATCGTGAACCTTATATTTGTGGTGTTGTAATAAATAAAGTATTCTTTTTTTTCATGCTCGTCCCCATTGGGGGTCATCCAAATATTACGTCACAGCGTATGGGGGAGGGGGGGTCATACCAAAGGTGACAGTACATGTTAATGGGATACCAAAAAAGCGTGACATAGGGAGGGAGGGGTTCAAAAAGTCGAAATTTTGCGTGACGTAATATATGGACGGCCCCTGAGAGGCATGGGCCAGATTGAGGTCAAGAGGGATTTAGGCCAGGCTGGCCTAATGCGGGTTGGTGTACCGCGTGCTTTCGAAAACGAATTTTCTCATACATGCAGGTTTCATCACGATGTTTTCCTTCACCGCTGAGCAAGTGATAATTAATGAAAAATCCGTAAATAAATCAAAAAAGACAAATTTAGTAGTATAGGCCCGCACCAGGATCTGAACCCGCAACCTATATTGTTAGGGGAAAATTGTCTCGACGATGCAACAGTACTACTGATACCGCGTGGAGTGGAACAAAACTATAGTAACAAGTTCTTTTTGCGCGTAACTCGGAGATTGTATATGGGGTGATTTTTAATTCATTATATTTTTATTCTTATTTTTGTTGGAGTGCAATAAAGTATAATGTATTGTATAAGCGAAACTTTGAGGTAACTGTGCGTTTTGAAAACTCTGACACCAGGGTTAGCCAAGTTCGACACACACTTGACTATACCTACACGATAAGAAGAAGAAGCGAAACTGTAAAGGGTGATTCTCCTCATGTGAAATTAAAAGTTCCAATCCATACTTATATACTTATTTTACTTATTACTTATTTTACTTATATAATATTATAAATGCGAAAGTAACTCTGTCTGTCTGTCCGTCTTTCACGCCTAAACTACTGAACCGATTTAGATGAAATTTGGTACAGAGATAGATTAGAGCCTGGGAAAGGACATAGGCTACATTTTATCCCACAGTTGGGCACGATATAACCTGTAGTCTACGCGGGCGGAAAGCTAGTACTCAATACTTTATTGCGTTTCCACATTGAACATTAGGTCTAATGCAATAAGGGTAGTACTAGTAAACATGTGGAACCCTGCTAGGGTACTGTACTAAATATAATATAAATATAATTACATCTTTACTTCGATGAAATCCAAAGGAGTTGATAACTGGCACGTACTGCAAGCACCACATGCTGGTTTTTAATCACTAACAGCAATAATTACTGAACATTTAAGAATAAAATCGGCACGAGCGGCGCTGAATGAGCGAGGAAGTAAACAACTTGCTTACGAGGATGATCGCAAGGTCAGATTTACTTTCGTTATTACAACAATTATGTTATGACGGAAGGCAGCGAGTTCAAGGCATAACAAACAGTTCTTTATGTTCTACTAATAAAGTTCACTTTTGCTAGATGAATCAGATGGACAGCCTGTTAGGGATTGTATTCGCAGCAGAACTTTGTAATTATAAAGACTGTAATCGATTTTTGTTTCTAATTAGTTATTTTTTCTATTTTGTGATGATAAATGAAATGAGTTTATATTATGGGGAGGTATGTTTGACATTTTTATACATTAAATGTCTCCTCCTATTTTTAGTTTATCGACTGGGTAGAAAATTCACAAAAACATGTAGGTATTAGGTATTACCACAAAAAATAAGCTAAGGCAAAAAATAAGACTAAGGCCGTATCTGTCTACTACGGTTTCAGTCTACTACGGTTTCAGTCTTCTTACCTTAACTTTGTTTGTGATTAGTTTTTATTGTTTGCAATTGTTTTTCACTGAGGAAGTTACTGCAGTCTGTAACACAGCTTTACCCAAAGCTAGCACAGGCTGCAGGGCTTCTTGTCTCCTTATCAATGTTTTAAGTTACAATAAAGATTTATTTATTTATTTATTACAGAAGGCGACTCAAGTCTTGATCTATACTTAAGTATTGATTGTCTCTTTCTCTCACTATCAAAATGACAAAGACGACTGCTACTTAAGTATAGATCAGAGTCTGAGTCACGTTTTGTAATACGAACTTAGACTTAGACAAAGCCTAAATCCGGCTTTGTATTTTTTTTGTAAGGAGAAATAAATTTTTTGTTTTAATTTTTTGTGGTAAAATATTATCCGCTCCGTACATCGTCAGTTTTGCAGAAACAAAACATTATTCTTATGGTCGAAACTACAACACCTTAATCTAGTGTTTAGTTGTCTATTAGCGATGCAAATGTTAAACGCCAAACCACAACCTTTTGTGTGGAAAAGTACACACAGCAGCACATCAGGCTATACATGTTGCCCTTGACGTCGCTCTTATCTCGCTCGTAATAGCGCCGACTTTCGTAGTGCAAATGGGTAACCTGACATGCTGCTATCTGTACAAATTACTCACAGCTCCGCCACCAGTGATCTAATCTTAACAAGATTAAAATTCGGTAATGAAAAACGGAATATACCTACCGAGAACGAACTGGGCATTTGATTGTGTTCGTAGCTTTGGGCGTTAATACCGTGTACTTTGACTTTTGTGTACTTAATATTCGGGAAAGTTCATTGTGTTGTGTCACTTAGTTTTAGGTTTTTTGTTAATGTAGTGACCTTTTTAATTCAATTCCAAAGTCGTTACTGCTTCTGTAAGTATCCAAGAGCGTGCTGTTTTAGTAGTAAACACTACCACTATCTTTACTTTTGCCTTTTATTTTACTTTTATTTTATTTTTTATTTCTTATATAACATAGCTACTTACTCTACATCACCTCTCTTCTATTTCAAATTTTCACCTTCACTGCCAGTCTTGCTAAAACTACATCTAGGTCCTGACGGAAGATCAGCGCTGTAGTCTTTGTCTGCAGCATAATGCTGAGTCAGCGCCTCTTCACTCCTGTGACACTCAGTGTCGACTGATTCTTACTATTTTTAATTTTGTTTTTATTTTTTAACTTTTTCTTATAGCTTTGTTTATGTGTTTTGATGTGTGTTATTGGAGTGAATAAAGCTGTTATATATCTATCTATCTTTGGGAACAAAGAAAATATCTTTCGTTATATTTTCTAATGTAAATTGGGGTACCACTGCTTTAGAATAAATAAAGCTAAGCTGCCCACGATAAATAACTTCCTGTTAACAAAGTTTCACTGTAAACACGGCTGCATACAAGACTCGTGGGTACAAAAATAGTTATCATAATATTCGATAAAGTAGTCAGTAACCGTGATATGCATAGTAATTTATAAATGTGAAAGTTAATTTCTTCGTCTTTCCTGTGTGTTATATCGTGTAGGTACAATCAAATGTTTCACAAACTTTTTTTTTTTTTAATAAGATGGGTTAACTCTTGACCTCAATCTTGACCATAAGGTCAAAGATGAGGTCGACGATGGAGCGAGTTAACCCAGAAAATGCCTATAAAGGCACTGGTACTCCCACGCACCGACGGAACACAGCAAGCTGCTTGGCGTCGGACTTCGGTAGGAGGGTGGTCGCGAACCAGACGGCCCTTTACAGAGCCTACCACACCGCATGAGACCATAGGACGACACCTCAGATTCAGAAAAAAATGAAGTGTCGTTGCCTGGGATGGATTACTAGGAGGCAGATCTCATTTGTGTTTCCTTAGTCGCCTCTTGACTTGGGCCCGTATTACAGAAGGAAACTCAAGTCTTGATCTATACTTAAGTATTGATTGTCTCTTTCTCTCACTGATCTATACTTGAGTAGCAGTCGTCTTTGTGTCAGCTTTTGAAACTCTAATAAAATAAAAAAATCTTGCACACACGGGTGAAGGTTTAATCAAATTTTTTATATATTTTTTTTAATTCGTATTTGTGAAACACGCGCCCTATACACATATATTTATAAATAGTAAACTACTATGGAGAGTATAGTAATAAAGCTAGATTGTAACTATAAAGCAAGAATTAACAAGGAAATTAAAACTAGACAAGGGCACGGACATGAAGTTTGTGGATGCTAAAAATTAAATTATGAATGTAGACGTTACATGAGCGGTGATAGCTCAGTTGGTAATGAGGCAGACTTGTAACCGAAAGGCTGCGGGTTCAAATCCTGGTGCGGGCATGTACCACTAAATTCGTCTTTTCGGATTTATGTACGGATTTTCCATAAATTATCACTTGCTCAGCGGTGAAGGAAAACATCGTGATGAAACCCGCACGTCTGAGATTCGTTTTCGAAAGGCGCGTAGTCCACCAACCCTGCATTGGGCTAGCATGGTGGGCTATGGCCTAAATCCCCTTCCTTCTTCTTCGACTTAGGCTAAATCTGTGGCCTTGTGGAGGTCTTCGCAAGTACAGGAGTTAGGACTCGCGGGGCATGTCAACAGGTGTGCCATAGACTGCGGGGAAGTACCGCATTCGCAGGTGTCATCCACCCCGTACCCCCACCTACACAACTTCCCCTTCCTGTTTCGAAGAGAGGCCCCTGTCCCTCGGTGGGGACGTTATGGACTGATTAAAAAAAAATGGTTGTATCAACCTCCAACTGTATTCGCTGATTTTGTTAACATCAATTTTTTTAAGTTGCGTCCCTCCATGGTAGCAAATTTAAAAGAAAGAAAGCTCACGTCAAAAGAAATATTATGATTATGAGGGCTTACCTGTTGTGTCTCCGTCACTGTCTCTCCTTCAGAGTCATCCGAGCTCTCACCAAGCTTCACTTTGCTTTTCCTATTTATCTGCAAACGTGCACACACGGGGTCAATGAACCATGGTCAAATGCAATGACAATGGGGAAAATATTTTTTTACATAGTGACGTCATTCTGAGCTGATTGACAGGGTCAATTAAATACAGGAGTGTAAGGGATACATTAGCAAAAACTGAAGCCCTGGAATGATGTTCTGAGTTCAGGGCTTCAGTTATCTTCAGATACATTTAAATTTTTTTTAAATGTTTTATTTTTATAAATTATTTGTACACTCCATTTTCCAATAAAAAAAACTATGACAACAGCGTAAAACACGATAACCATTAATGTACCTCGTAAACTACTGAACCTGACGTTTCCGGGAAAAAATCATTATTTATAGCCAATCATAGTAATGGATAGATTCCACATCTAAGTATGTGCTAAACTGTCCGTTACACCCTGTATAATTTTCTTTAAAATCATGTTTTTGAATAATTACTTACTGCAGTTTTTCGATTCGGGAAGCCGTTTGCGAAATATTTAATCCTACCGTTCATTTTAAACATTTTTTAGTTTGCAAGACTCAAAATGGCATGTAAGCGTGTAATGAATTGTATAAATGAATTTTAAAAGGAATTCCTACACTTATATTTTTATTTTTGATAGGTGTGACGTAAATTGACACGAGGCAACTCAAGTGGAGAACATTGTTGCTTATCTTTACTACTAATATTTATTATTATTCTCCGGCTTTATACAAAATATACACTTAAAGCACAGCTAACCCAATTGTGACTGCAGCACAGAGCACTTAACCAGTAGAGGCACAATCTCACAACACTTTTAGTGAATTTTCACTGATATTGGTAGGGCAGCGCGCAGTCACACTAGCTCCCAAATAATTTTACGGAAAGAAAAATGTTCGGCGCGAATGTAGTCGGGCAGAGTTAGGTTTTGCGTCAAGGAAATTGTAACCAGCAATAAAAAATTATTTTTCTATAGATCTTTGCATTAGTATTAAACATATTAATTTTGTACAACTTTAGAGTTGCAGCGCGGCTGTCAAAAAAATGTCCAAAACTGTCAAAACAGGTTTTTTGCGATTCACCGGTAAACTACGCGTCTGGCGGTAAAAAGTGTTATGTAACAAAAAACCGCAATAAAAAAAAAGAGTTATTGAATTTCGAAAAAATGGCCAAAAAACGCGTTTTTTTGCGGATTGCGCAAAAACTACCAAATCGATCGGTACTCCATAAAACTTATTTTGTTCGTCTTTTTATTGCGGTTTTTTGTTAAATAACACTTTTTACCGCCAGACGCTTAGTTTACTGGTAAATCGCAAAAAACCTGTTCTGACAGTTTTGGAAAAAAAAATTGACAGCCGCGCTACAACTCTAAAGTTGAACAAAATGAATATGTTTATACTAACGAAAAGATCTATAGAAAAAACATTTTTAATTGCTGGTTACAATTTGCCAGATTTTAGCACTGTGATCGGCTAAGGCCCGTGTTCACCAAAAATATAACCAACGGTTAAACCGCGGTTAGAAGCTAATCAGACAAAATGTCAAAAAAAATGTATGAAAATGACATTGTCAAATCTCTGGTTAGCTACTAATCGTTGGTTAAATTTTTGGTGAACACTGGCCTAATTCTGCCCGACTAATGGGACTTGAATCAGCGCCTGTATTAAAAAAATAATACTTGTGTCATCAATTCATCATCTCTCTCCCTCTTTACCTCAGTATTTATTTCTAACTAATTTTACGTTAAATGCACCTCTACTGGCGTGGCGACGCGCTCGAAGGACTACAGTGATTCCGTATATACTAACAAACGACTCCATTAAGGTCACCCGACTGATATAATTGATTGCTTTTCTCCATTTAATGTCATTTAGATAATTAAAACGACATTGTCGCGTGATATTAACCCACTACCTAATCGGCTCTCGGCATATTCTGTTTTGAATAACACTAAATAATTAAATAAATAATAACAAATGCTACACACGTCCACACTAAAGTTTTCCCTTGTGTCGAGGGTCCCTGGAAACATGCACAAAGAGACACGAACGCCAATGGTCCGAGAACAAACATCTGCTTTTTACACAAATATTTGCCTTGACTGGGAATCGAACCCTGGACCCATCGATAAAGAGGCAGCGCCACTACCACTCAACCAAACCTGTCGTCAAAATGAATGTCGAGTTGCAAATTAAACGAATAGGAATTGAAGAAAAAGCAAACATTAGCAAAAAATTCTCACACACTTAGTAAAAAATAATACGTACCTACAATATATAGATACATAGATACAGCAAATCACATAACCCTCTCTAGCAGTCAGGTAAAAAGGGATTTTTAAAACAAACATTAAACAGCAACGGTCTTCCTAATAATAAATTATACACGCGTATAACTAAGCGCAAACACTTTTAGTCGTTATAAGCTTTGTACAGTCAAGAGCAGGTCACGCTTTACGCTACCAGTTTAAGCTGAGCTCTGATTTTTACTGCGCGCCATCGCCATACAATGCAGGGCTGGTCCAAAGACCAAAGCTTGACATGCTCTTGAGTGTACTACGCAATGTGTAAGTATCATTAAAAGGCCGTAAGTACTTTCTAGTAAAAAAAAAGAAAACGGAAATTCATTCATTAATCCGAAACTTCTGAATTACTTACCTACCCTTATTCATAAACGTGAATTGAAGTTAAATGAAAGTTTAGAGGCTCACGTGAGCATTTAAAAATATTTCTGATTTCTTTATAAGTAACACATGTTTTACACGCTCCCGCGAGGTTCGTTATTGTCACTTGGCTTTAACTTTAAATCACGTTTATGAATAAGGGTAGGTAAGGGGGTTAATTGATAATAAATACAAATAGATTATAGCTATAATTTCAAACTAAGCTAAAAAGAACTTGAAAAAATTGTTTTTGTTGCTTGAGAGTGAATAGTACCAATTTTAATAAAAGTGGAATATAAGTAGCACTTTTAACTCCCAATAATTCCTACCTACTTACCTGCCTACCACAAGAGTATTTTCACATTAGGTAATTTAGCCATGCGCTATCACAAAAGGGACATAGTAGAGCAAATAGGCTACAAATGGAAAGATAGTATTCTAACTTATTTGCTGATCCACGCGGCGGCTCACTCACCTATTGTGAAAAATCTCTAAAAACCATGTTCCACTGCGGCTATTCAAAAGGATGCACGCTGGCTTGTAGCCAAATATGCAAGACAGTAGCACAATACCATAGATTCTACTTTGAAAATAATCCCTAAATCTATGTTTGCATTGCACCCTGTAACATCTAAAAACAATACACAATCAGATAAAAACTGCAGGCCAACTCTATTCCAAAACTGCAACTGTGCGCTGACATTTTTGCATGACACTTTATTGTTAAAGGCTCGGAATAATGCGGTTTAGCCATGTATTTCCTCCAAACCAGGTTATTCCGAACTGTAAGAAAAATTTCAACGAGTTGCTCGATTTGACATTGACACACGTTCGCGCTGCAGCACAGGAGCAGTTTTTTAGTAGAATTGCCCTTGTTCAACAGGTAATTTGGAATATGATTAAATGGTTGATAGACTTATTTTTGTAATAGAAATTGAGTAGCTGACTGGTATTAATTACTTTTTAGGAATTTTGTATTTTTTTTAGGATATTGATCAGAATTGACGAAGCATGTTTATTTTTTTAAGCCTTTGTCTTAGTTTTTAGTTATGCCTTATATGATTATGACGAAGCCTGTTGCGGATGCGTTTTTGTACATTTTCTTTTTTAATACTGCAATAAAGTTTAGCTTTGAAGTGTTTTAACTATAATATATTTATTTATATAAATTATATAATATAATAATATACTTACGTAATAAATGATAACAGAATTCAAAATAAAATTTGAAATTGTTCAAATCTTTTTTGTCTCTCTCTGTTTGTTTTTCCCTCTCTGTCTAATTGAGTTTTTAAGAAATACACTCTATCTATTAAAAAACTATTTACAAAGGGCTGATTATAAAAAAAAGCTTTAATTTGGATAATAAAGAAAAATTGTCAAATACCCAAATCGGTAACACAAGAATTCGTGGAGACGTGATAGATACTGCAATTTCTGGGAAATATTTCATTTGAATTAAGTATTAAATGACAAACACGAAGCAGGCGAAGTTTTGCGGTCGGTAAATTCTGACTACAATCATTAGTCATACTTACAGTGACAACATAGTATTGTCGTACTGAAAAAGTCAATAAAAGATGCTCTTTCTGATCTAGTACTGTCACCTTATGCATGATCTCTCCCTCCCCTAAAACTAAGACGTAATATATCGACCAAAATGACGAATAGAAATTTGAGTGAGACCAATATTGATTGGAAACTGGTTTAAGTTTCCTGCTTCAACGCTGGAGTGGGAGGGAAAGAAAACTTTTTTTCATTTGCTGTGTTCCGTCGGTGCGTGGGAGTACCAGTGCCTTAATAGGTATTTTCTGGGTTAACTCGCTCCATCGTCGATCTCATCTATGACCTTGGTCAAGATTGAGGTCAAGAGTTAAGCCATCTTATAATATTTAAAAAACAAAATGTAGATTTTGAAATCTCAAATAAAAGTGAGAATAAGATAGGTACGAGCCTCAAAAACGAAGGTAATTCAAAATCTGACTGCATATTGTTTTCGTAGTGCGCCGCAGTGGAAGACGGGGAACGCGCGCTACTAAATCCACTCACAATTCGTGGCATCCGACCACAGCCGCACCAACTTACAGGCACTTTCATTACAATGGCGTGTTTGTCGTCCATGATCGTGGGTGCTCCTTCCTCCACGGCGTCGAAAAATTCGTGGTCTTCATCCTCTGTGTCGTTCCCTTGTGTCGCGCCGGTCCCTCCTGCGAATTATTCATTAATTTATAGGAACTTTCGACTAATTTGTAATTGGAAGCTATCTTCTTAATTAATCTACCTACATTTAGTATATTTTTAAAATGCTATCCCGCGGGACGGAAATTCACAAATATTTTATAGAGAAAGAAAAATGTTCGGCGCGAATAAGACTGGAAACCACGACTCCAGGATTATATCTCCTGGTGCTCTAACCAAATAAGCTATCGGCGTATTTCGCCGCTCGATTGGAAGGCACGATAGCTCAGTTGATTAGAGTACCAGGCGAGCTAATCCTGGGGTCGTGGGTTCAAGACCCTTTTGCGTCGAACATTTTTCTTTCCCTAAAACTAACTACATTTATTTTAAAACTGGAATCGTCCATGCAAGAAACAGGCAGTTGGAAATGTATAGGATGGCATTACAAAAACTTCTTCTTCTTCTTATCGTGTAGGCATAGTCAAGTGTGAGGCGAACTCGGCTAACCCTGGTGTCAGAGTTTTCAAACAGCACAATGGCCTCTGACTTACAAAAACTTAAACTGACAAACTTGAAGTTGTATGGGAATTAAAAAAAAAAAATTTTTTACTTCTGGTGGGTTCCATGGGGAAAGCTTTTTAGTTTTGTGAGGAGAGAATTGTATTAAGGTTTCGCAATCTAATTTAAGGTCACCCGGCACTTCATGTCCCATATACAAACAGACCTATAGTGGTATGAATAATTTCTGCCCAGAGAATGCCAGAAAGCGAAAGTAGCGCCTTTGCCAAGAATTGTACTCTGCTTACTCTTTGAATAATGTATTATGGCATGTCGCATGCTCTGCAATAATTACGACTGCAGTAGTATTCCACCTGAAATGACCTAAATAAAACATTTGTTTTGAATTTTTGTAGATTTATACAGGTCTCTAAAAATATATTGTTTTCGGATATATTAGCGCAAAATTCTAGCCCTGCCTACCCGCGAACGCGGAGTGTGGAATGGGAGAGGAAGGTCTAAATAATATCACATTATATTTCACATTTTCGCCCTACATATAAGTAAAACGTCGACAAACTGCATAGCAGATTGTTGGCGGAGACATTAGCGCAAGATTATAGATCTGTCTACCCCCGTAATGCTAACATGGAGTGTCACGCACGAATGGGAGGGAACTCTAAAAAATATGGCATGGTTTAAAAAAATAGCTTTCCATTATTTACTATTAGATTAGGTATGGTGCAGTTTCATTTAGTAATAGAAAAACAGATGAGGCCCTTCCAAGATCATTCACTGAAGGTTCAATATTAATACCCCTTATGAGAAATGTTCAGATTTTGTATTAATTCTTATCTTGACTAAAGCACACCATATGTTCACTTAAAAGCTATACTTTATCTATTATATTATTGGCAACTACAATGATTTGTTTTAGGTACTAATTTACCTAGATGATTTTAATTACAAGACTAGCTACTTATAAGGAAGCCATAATTTAAAATAATAAAACAACTAGAGTTCATTACTTTATGTACTGTAATTTCAAGTGTGTATTTTGTCTACAGCAAAATACTTTCTGAGTGCTAGTAAATTTTACCAATGTTAATATAATTTACAACAGATACTTCTAATTACAACACAATAAAAATAAAAAGATTACTTTTCTTAAACTTAAATTTTCCAAAGAGTTTAGAACCAGAAGCTTTGCCTTTGGAATTGACTTTCTTTAGAGAATGCTTTTGTTCTAGTCTATGCTGTCGTCTATTTGAAGATTTAGACGAAGACTTAGAAGGAACTGGTGGTGGATTTTGTTCAACAGGAGCTGACACCACTGATGGCCAGAAGTACTCAACCAAATCAGACCACCATTGTGTAATGATGCTCATTTCCTAACCCTGGAAATTGTCCATCATAGTTAATTTCTGTTTTAATCTATGTATAAATAAATTGATAACTATTCTTCAAGGAACTAGGGTAGATTAACCTTAAAACTCTTAAGAAAATCCTTTTCAAACTACCTGCAGTCGAGGACAGCTAGGTAAATCGACATTGACTAGCTAGTTCTGACAAAAATTCAATTTTAAGGGTAATTAATCCTTGCTAAAGGATTTTCACAGTACAAAACAAGGTAATTCAGCTACCAGGAAATACTTCTGATTTTTTTTCCTAAGAGGCAACATCTACAGAAAAACAAATGCATCTATACAGGGCTTTAGGTATCTCTCTTTCAACCTCTCGGGTGGTTAATCAGTCCATGAAATCAGTTTCATGGAATATAGGTCAAAATACGAAAAAAAAAATTTGAGTTCCCATACAAACTTCATCAGCATATAGCGCATTTTATATGGGAGATCCCTTTTTTTTTTTCGTATTTTGACCTATGTTCCTTGGGGAAGTTGTTCAGTTTCGTGGACTGATTAATCACCCGAGAGGTTGCAAGAGATACCTAAAGCCCTGTATATCTATCTACAGAGGGGACACCCACCAGGCACAGGCAGGTATTAGTAATCCCACTGGCATCTAGCTAGACAGAATAATCAAATACCTAATTAAAACAATATACCCAAATATTCAATGGGTGTATGCATTTGTTTTCCATATACAAGATTAGTATAAAGGAGATAATGAGGTTAGTGAAGATTTCTGGTAAGTTTAAATAGATGGAACTATCAGTGTAGAGGTAAAACTCATGGGCAATTGGGTGAAATGCTCCCAAAGAAGAAGACTGATTACCCATCTGTGCCTGCCGGGCGTCCCCTCTTGAGATAGATATACTATAGATGCATTTGTTATTGTGTAGATGTTGCCTCTTAGGAAAAAAATTCAGAAGTATTGTCTGGTGGCTCAATTCCATTTTGCAAATTTTGTACTGTGAAAATCCTTTAGCAAAGATTAATTTCCCTTAATATGGTGTATTTTGTAGTAAGCTCTTTAATGAATATGTTCTTACACCAGTGTAAGCAATGTGAAACTAAACCGAAGCACTAATACACATTAACTCACACAAATCTGGACGTGCAGGAAATGAGTGAATATGAATATAAAAACAAATGTATGAGAGAGTAACTTAAGAGTTACTAAAAAAACAAAGTACTTCAATAATGGCAACAATGGCACTCCACTCCATGGTGCTTGATAACAATGACTGATTCACAATTAAATGAAGGACTAAGTGCAAGAATGACTGATTGTACATATTTATTACTCATACAATCTTCTTGAAAGACCATGCCAGTTTTATAATGGGCATCAGGCATGAAGATAAGGTCGAATATTGAGGATAAATGATAAGCGGAAGCACTTTTACTTTCTTAAAGTCGGGGCTGACAACAATCATCCAAATTACCTACATGTCAAATATCATTTGCACAGACTTAATTTCTTCTGACTTACCGCCCATGTTGGCATATAATGATGAGGTCAATTCGTCATCGGCAATAACCTAAAGTATACAAACAACGTAAAGCTAGCACTACACAAGGCCAAGATCACAATAGACGCCTATAAATTGCGCGATTTACTGTTGCTAACGAAGGACCGCCCGCATTGCCAAAAGACAATGCTCTCAAAGCGGCAAACGTTAATTAAATAAATGAACACAACGTAACACAAGCCACCAATTACTGTTGCATCGCCTCAGAATAATAAAACAACCTTGAAATCATCCAAAAAACCTGAAAATCTACGACATGAAAATACGTCAGAATGTTCTGTCTTTTCGACACATATTACGTACCGAGAACGAAAAAAAATATTTTGAAAATTTACAACATATTGTTTTAGTTCTTAGACACTTTCAACAATTTAATTTCACCGCATAAATGTTCAGAAATGATATAAATGAAATATGAATTTTCTTTCGACATACGTCCGATTCCTATTTTCCGTCACCAAAGCGATTTTGCAATCCTTTACACGCAGCCGAACTATTTCATCTAAATCTAAAACCTCAGTAACTTCTCTACATCCGTATTTTAAAACATATGAATATTTGATTATTTTGTCTAATTGATAAAATGATTACCTATTTAAAATTAATTTAACTTTTTTTAATTGATTGTTTGTGACAAAATTATTACCATTTGATTACCATTAATTTCTAAAACGGAACGCATCATGACAATCGCTACCGGTGACATCTAGTGATAAGTTCCATTACTTACTTTACAAAGAGCACTAAGAGATGGCGTTAGTATACATCACATTCAAGGTCTTCCGTAAAATAGAATTTTGAAGATATTAAAAACTTTTTTTTTTATGGTTTTAGTACAAAACTAACCTGTATGCGTTGTGCTGCGGGCTGTGACTGATTTCTCAAGCGTGTCGTGCTGTCTGGCGAGTTGCTCGACCACTTCCTGTAGCCTCATCTTCTGTTCGCGCTCGTGTTGCAGCGCTCTGCTCATGCGCGCGCTCGATGCTGCTGCCGCGCTCATAAATTCTGAGCACGCCTGTGTCAAATATCAATTTCAGCAAGATTTACTGACATTTCCAAACGATGGTTAAAATACGTACATATGCTCACGTCATTGTCCCATTGGGGTAGGCAGAGACCACATATTGCGACTTGCTACGATCCAAACACACCTCTTTCGCTTCCTCTACATTCATAATTCGTTTCATACATACTACGAGGGTTAAGGGCTTAAGGACATTTTATGAATATCTCAGCTGCTAGCGCAGATTGTAAAAATGATTAATGGAGGGGGTTACTTCGGGTGCCGCTTAGGGTGTTCTACCTTCAATCTTCCGCTTATTACTATTTATTTTGACACCCGTATACATTCAGTTGTAGTTATAGCACTTAAATACCATACTGTCGCTTTCCATCTTATAGATGACTAGCATTCCGCTTGGGACTTCGTTGCCGTGGGAATTCGGGAAAAAAAATTATGTAGCCTATGATCATCGGGGATAATGTACGACTCTAATGGTGAAATAATTTTTTAAATCGGTCCAGTAGTTTCGGAGCCTATTCAATGCAAACAAACAAACAATCAAATCTTTCCTCTTTATAATATTAGTATGATGACATAAACAAGGTATACTTACATTCATCATGGCGTTGCAGGATATCCTGAAGAGCGTGGCTCGCTCCGAGACCTGCTTGTTGGTGTCCGTGGGAGGAATCTCCAGGTCTACTAGAGACCGCTGGAGTGCCGCCCCGTGCCGCGCCACCAGCTCCGAACACGTGCGGAGGTCGTGGAATCTACACATAAAGAACGTTAACATTTAAAGCGTTCCTTTTTATTGTATCTTTTAATTTAAGGGATTTAAAATTTACATTAACAATTAGTAAAATTTGTACGCTTTAAGGGTCAATGTTTACATTATGCAGGCACTCTTTATCCATACCATACCCCATAGATTCCATTACTGCGTACCGTACCCATGACTGCGTACCGTACCCATGGCTGCGTACCGTACCCATGGCTGCGTACCGTACCCATGGTTGCGTACCGTACCCATGTATACGTACCGCACCCAAGTACTCATGTTACTGTGTTATGTGTTGTCGGGCGTTTTCCGCACTTAATCTCTCGATTGGGCCATTATGCGTTATATTTTTCGGGCTGGTTTTTGTCCTCCCAGAAGTACCCAAGTACCCATACCGGACACCTATGTATTCGTACCGTATTCATATCATACCGACTTAATGGTACATAACTTATGTACAGTCAACAGCACATCAGGATACCACAAACTGTCAAACTTCCCCAATAGATAGTAAACTCTAATGCTTAGAGATAAAATTGAAAATCGATTGCAGAAATTTGGCAGTTTTGGATAGCATGATATGCCGTTCATTAAGTTCGTCCCGTACACCTATGTAACCAAACCATATAGTATACCCACGTGTCCGTACCGTTCCCATGTATCCATACCTGGCAGCGAGTTCCCTGGCGATCCCCCCGGCGTCCTCCCCCTCCCCCTCGCCCGCTGCCGCCGCCCCGCCGCTGCCCATCTGCTCATCATCTTCATCCGACTCCTGCGCACGGCTGTGGAATACGATACTGTTTCAGGCGTTAGTTACCACTTCCATATGGTAAGGAATTTCTTAGCAATTGTAACTTTATGGGTTTGTTTGTTACATTTTGAATGCATTTGGATAATAGATCAGATGTTGGACACTTTACTTAGCCCCCTATTAAGGAGACTCAAGTCTAGATCTATACTTAAGTGTTGATTGTCTCTCTCTTTCTCACTATCAAAATGATAATAACATAATTTTCCACGTTAAAAACGTATGAGTCACCGACTTCAATCCTAACAGTTCGCACAAAGTAGATATCTAGTATTTTTTGTGGACTACAATGCTTATTAGCAGATAACTACAAGCCGAAATGTCATTCATTTATTTGGATGATGTTCTAGTTTGTAGTATTTTTTGTTTTTGTTGTTTTTTTTTAAAGCGCTGAATCATTTTTGATAAAATTTATATGGGACCTCTTCAGGAGTATACTCTTTCGAACAAATAAAGAATTATTCAAATCGGTTTATAATTGCCGGAGTAATCGCGTAACAAATATACAAAAAAAAAAATACAGTCGAATTGAGAACCTCCTCCTTTTTTGAAGTCGGTTGAAAACGAATGCTACTTATGTATAGATCAGAGTCTGAGTCGCATTCTGTAATACGGACCTTAGTTTAGGTATCATATTATAGCATCCTTGACCTACTAACCATTTTGTAATAAAATTTTAGTATGTAGAATTATTTAATAAGTATTTACATTACTTAATTAAGTTGATAATTCAAATAAATTAGATTGCAATATATTTTTGTATTTAGGCTTGAGTTTTATGAAATAAATATCTTATTTTAAGGCGACTACAGCACCCGATAAAGGCAGCACACATAGGAATAGTGCCATCTCGGTCTTTCAACAGGCCTAGGCCGGCAGAGCGAACAGTGTCGATACACGAAGTTTACGGACTATGAAAGCGTGCGTGCGTAAAAACACGTTCGAAAGTTAGAAAAATGAGATTTATTTTAAATCGAAAAATGCGTTAACTACTTATCGAGAGTGTTCAATCACGAACATTTTGATAGCAAATTCAAGTTCCTGTGTGCATTTTACTATCGTTTTTACAGCTTAAAAGATACACAATATTGGTATTTAGAGGTGACTTTGTGAGCTTTTTCTATCGAACCAAAAGTGCTGAATCATGTTTTCAGCAAACAACTTATCTAGTTTATGTCCTGAATATTACCGTAGTATTTTTTTCTTTGATTTAATGCAGTGCGTTATGCTTATCTACGCATCATAAAATCGTAATTTAGGTGCTGTAGTCGCCTTAATACATATGCTACAAATAATTCTAGGAAAAAAAATTCGACGCGAATAGGACTGTAACCCACCCCCAGGAATAGATTTCCTGGTGCTCTAACCAATTGAGCTATCGTGCCTTCAATTTAAGCGGCGAAATTGCACATATGCTAACGCTATTGTTTTTCACTGAGGAAATTACTGCAGTCTGTAACACAGCTTTACCCAAAGCTAGCACAGGCTGCAGGGCTTCTTGTCTCCTTATCAATGTTTTAAGTTACAATAAAGATTTATTTATTTATTTATTTGGTATCTCAATTGATAAAAATACTGGTTGTTTGTTATTGTTTTTACGTTGCCCACCACTGTAGATACAATATTTTATTACTCTGTGATATTGCTTGTTCTATGTGTTGTGATGTCTAAAATAATAAATCTATCTTTCTTTCTCACTTGACCATGCGGGCAAAGCCGCGCAGGTAATATGGATACGCCTGCCGCTAAAAACTTTACACAGGCTACTGCCTATTAATGTCGTGCCAAACCAGCGGTAACCAAGAGTTGTTTATTTCTGCCTATTCGGATAGAATTCTGAAGAGTTATTCTGATAGAATTCTGAAGAGTTATTCTGATAGAATTCTGAAGAGTTATTCTGATAGAATTCTGCCTATTCTGAAGAGTTGTTTGTCTTTGCCTGCATGTATGAAATAAGTAAAAATAGCATCTTATAAGAAATGAACACTACAAAACTCGGCACTTTGGATTTGTATCCTGTTTGATATTGCGGTGGACTGTAAAAAAACACTGGTTCACTCAATTAAACGTTTATTGTCGGTTTTACACCTAAATACTATTTTTAATTTGAAATTACTCAGAGCAAGTACGTTACATGGTGGCGGCTAAATTGCAAGAGAGAGAAGCAAGAAAGGGATGGAAGATTTGAAGAAAACTACCAAACATATCCTTAAGCTATGTTATTTTGTCTATTGGGTGACTTTAAAGCGAGGTGTGTCTGGATCGTAGTAGGTGGCAATCTATAGACTCTGCTTACCCTAATGGGACAAAGGCATAACAAAAGCCCACAAAACTGAAACAACTTTCCCCAAGGAGCGTATATTTTTATCGCCTCTCCATACAACTTCTGCGATTAGCTGATCTGCCTTTGTATGGGACGTCGAATTTTTTTCGAGAACATCATATAGGTCCCGTAGGAAAACTTGTTCAGTTTCGTGAAGTAATCACCGCCTTTCGCTAAGTCTTTTTAAATATTTTTATTTAATTAAATTTCTACGCAAATACAGATGTTACTATCTAATTTATTAAAGCCTGTGTTTCAGGCGTCAGTTACCACATCTACATAGTGAGGAATCTCATTTGCAAATGTAAGTTTATGGGTTTGTTAGCCGTCATGCGTCAAAGTGTGATAAGAATAGCCATTCATTAATCTGGCAGAATATCAGCGTTACAGGTAAAACTGTAGCATTATGCTGAGCCAGCGCCAATTTCATCTGTGCAACTCAGGCAGCACAGTGCAGCACTTTGTTATATGTTATTGTGTCAGTAAGTGTCTTCTGTGTTTCTATATTGTGATGTCTGTGTTGGTACCGAAATAAAGTAAATAAAGTCTTTTGTATTCTTAAACGTTGAATTGAACCCACCACCTATAATAACCATACTAACATAGCTTTCGCCTTCGCAAGCTCCAACGCCGTGACCCAGCTCTGCCGTTCCACTTCATCATGAGCTCGGATGTGGAACGTCTGCGTGCCTCCGTTGCTGATCACGAAGGTACAGGAATCTGCGGTGTGTATTAAAGCACCGAGGAGAGAAATTGTACCCCGACATGTATGGGCCATTTCTGCTTGATTTCTGTAAAAAAAAATGAAAGGATTATGGACGGCCGGTTTAATAGAGTGGTAGTGGCGCTGCCTCTTGATCGACGGGTCCTCGGTTCGAATCACAGTCGGGGCAAATATTTGTGTAAAAAGCAGATATTTGTTCTCGGGTCATGGGTGTTTGTGTCGGTCTTTATGTGTGTTCTGAGGGAACCACGACACAAGGGAAAACCTTAGTGTGGTGGGCCTTTGAGTGTATGGTGTTTTTTTTTAAAACCTAGTTTTAAAGGTTCATTTTTAAGATTTTAGTGTAAAGTTATTTTCACGGGCAATCTTATTTTAAAGGTTCACTAACTAGTGTCATAACATAACGAAAAAATTCGCGCGCGCGATATATTTTATTCGAATTTACCTACTGTCTCGTTTTCTGGACAGCGTCCGCCCTTTTAGCGAGTAGACAGTACCTACGGCGAAATATTGAAAATAGAAAAAAAAATTAGAAATGCTTAACTCCCAATTTTCCCAAAAAAAAAAATATTGTTTGTGGGCAATAGTTTAATCTTTCGAGTCATACAAGTTTCATGGGTAGTCACAATTCAAAAAATGACGGACATTGAGTAGGGCAAAATCGTAACACTTTGGTAGATAGATTGACCAAGATCAGGCTTTGAACTACAGGCTCTTTTATTTTCGTGCGTGTTTGCGCCCGCGTGTGGGCCAGGCCCGCATACGTGCTACCCAGAACCTATTGTTTCATACATGTTTTTTTTTTCCTGCGTGCGTGTGGCCCGCCTTACAATAAAAATATGCATGAAATTACAGGTTACGGGCGGCATGCATGCGCGCGCAAACACGCATGACAATAAGAGCCCTAACACATGGGCTACTTTTCACGTGAACGAAGTCGCGCTTGCTCTTTTTAATTAATTAAAATTGGGTTTGCTCTTGACCGCAATCTAGCTCAAGGGCGAAGATGCGGTCGAGGATGTAGCAAGTTCACCTAAAAGAAGCATATTTACTCAAACTTTAAAGAGATTCGGGTTATATGAGCTCGAAAATACAGACACTGACAGGGAATTCCATTCCCCAGCAGTGCGCAATATGTTGCGATGAAAAGCGCTCCGTGCGAACCCGCGGCATTTCAACAAGATAGGGATGGTACCCAGCGGTGCGTCTGGACGTCTGATAGAAGAAACGGGCCAGAGGGAATAAGCTCATGCAGTTCCTCAGCTCACTCCCTGAAGTACGTCTTGCAAAAAAACACGTATACATATTTTACATATAAAACAAAAACACAGTACGCATGTAAACTAGTGTAAAGATAGAAATGTACACTAGCAAGTGAACATATTTTCAGGTGTTGCAAAGTAGAATGCCCCATTCCCATTAACACTCATTATCAGCATGAGCAGACTGATTAACAGATAAAACTTAAAGAACTAACAAGATGGGTTATATGGGTGGGTAAAGAGTAGATTGCTTACTCCTTAGATTTACTTTTTCTAGCACTTTATAAGACGTAAAAGAGCTTTTTTTTTACAGAAAATGAAATTAATTACCCTAGCATGTATGTACGCCCATATTTGGTAAATTTAAATTAGTAAGTGAAAATTAAGGATGTGAATCTGAACAACTTTCCCCACAGAACCTATTTGGAATTTTTAAAAAAATTCGCCTTTCCATACAACTTATGAATGAAAAGTTTAGCTTTATGGAGAGAATCATCTCCTAAAATTTCTCTAACGAATTTTAAGTCTATATATATTAATTTTTTTCATAAAAAGATAGCTTTTATTTATTGTGGCTCACTGAAGATTTTTGTTTGTCGTTTATTGAAATAATCAGTAAAGTAAAGCAAAACTAAATAGAAGAACACATAAAATAAAGCCTGAGATATTATTATTGCTATAGATAACAGATACTTTGTAATTGTTTTAGTTCTAAACCGTGTCAATAGATGGCTGTATCAGTCTTAAAAAATAAATTACCATTTATCATCATTATCACTACAGAGTTATCAATGTAAAAAATTATTATGTTGTATAAAGTATTATGTTGTACATATTTTGTACAACATTGTAAGGGGCAGCCTATTGTACAGTCAAGAGCAGGTCACGCTTACACTACCAGTTTAAGCTGAGCTCTGATTTATACTGCGCGCCATACAATGCAGGGCCGGTCCAAAGTCCAAAGTGTCAAGCTTGACGTGCTCTTGAGTATACACTAATCTTCCACTGTAATTTAACTGGCATGTCTAATTTTTATTTCAAATAATTTAAGATAAATAATCTTGTGGCTATTATTTATAATTTAAATGTAGGTCATAGTGCCATACATTGTTATCTGTAGTAAACTATAATCTCAGAGTTATAACGAGACTATAGTCAGTGATAAGTAAGACAAGTACAGGGTCACCAGATGAGTCATTATTACCTACTTCAATTCAACATTGAAATGAAACGAGAAACCTTATCAGAATAGAACCAATCTTAAGACTAAACAAAATTAAGATTGAAATGGAAAACAATACAAAACTGGATTTTGATTCTATTAATTATTACATTTATTTTTTTACGATAAACGGACAAATCATTACAGTAGTGGGATTATCATTACAGTAAAAGTAGTAGGCACTGGGCATGGATCGTTGATTATTTATCAGACCTAAAAAGAAGCACTCGTAGCCCAGTGGCTCTCGCTGATCTCAACCGATCAGTGAGGTTAAGCAACGTACACAGAGGCAGGGAACCTGATGGGTGACCAAAATGGCAATTTATCACAAGCGTTTCCATGCTTCGGAGGGCATGTTAAGCTGTCGGTCCAGGCTGTTGTCGATTGACTACAGTCGTTAAAACCAAGTCAGAGGCCATTGTGCGGTTTGAAAACTCTGACACCAGGTTTAGCCAATGTCGCCACATACTTGACTATACCTACACGATAAGAAGACATAAAAAAAGGAAATTAAGGATGTGAGTCAGCTCACCAAATTAAACAACTTTCCCCTAGGAACATAGGTCGAAATACAGAAAAACCGCCTCTCAATACAACTTGTGCAATCAGCTGATTTGAGTATGTATGGGAAATCAACATTTTTTTAAAAGAATTTCATGGATTCAAGAAAGTTGTTCAGTTGTATGGGGCGAATCACCCCCTAAAGTTTTGTTAACTAATTTAAAGTCACCCCATATACTTACTAATATTAGGTCTTTACTTATAAAATTGCCGTTTTTCTGAATTTTCCATACTAATGTTTTTGGATTTTTTTCGAGAATGCGAAATCCAAATTTAGCAAAATTTTGTGGGAAGGTTTGGACAACATTAAGTTAATTTTCATTATATGTACTTACTTTATTGAAAGTTGTAACTGTAACAACGGTACAGCAAAAATAAGCAATGAAATGGGCAACGGATGAAACGAGCTATATTTGAGCTTCTTTTTCAGCATATAAATCTAAAGTAAATATGTATTAATTTGACTCGATATCTTCGTTATATGGCCAAGATTTTAAATAAAAAACAATTTTAGTAATAGCTGTTCAATCAAATAAATTATGAATAAAATAAAGCTTGAGAAAAAATCGTCAATTTCATAGGTAGACCTATTATTATAAATGCGAAAGTAACTGTCTGTCCGTCTTTCATGCCTCAACTACAGAACCGATTTTGATGAAATTTGGTACAGAGATAGATTAGAGCCTGGGAAAGGACATAGCCTACATTTTATCCCACAATTGGGCACGATATAACCTGTAGTCCACACGGGCGGAAAGTTAGTGCTTAATAATTTATCATTGACAGGAAGTGATTTTTGATTTGACCTGATTTAATGCATTGAGATGGGTATTGAGATGATAGTGACATAGGCTACTTTTTCAAGCCAACCAAATACCAGGCAGAAAGCTAGCAATCTATGTATAAGTAATGGCACACACTGAAAGGCCCACACATCAAGGTTGACTTGTATCAATAGTTCCTTAGGCACAAACTCAATCAGATCCATCAAATCTGCTTGGTACACAAATACTTGGTCTGGAAATAGAAAACAATATAAACGCCATTAATTTCAGGACGAAGTTTTTTTTTTTCAAAAATACCAATCGCTTAACCTTACAGAAAGGAACACTCTGTTGCTATGAGTTGAAACTAATTATTCACTTTTTCAGGCAGTAATTATGTGATGTTAGATTTGTGCACTGTAATTGCTATATCTCTATGGACAGACAGTACTGTTTTAGTAGTCTTTAATTCATTGTTTTAGTTTTTTGCTTTCCAGTACAATATTTATTTATTTACAATACTCAGTATTCTTGATAATTAGAAGAAAGTAACAAGTGCTTTGATAGAGATAAGGTTCTTCAGTATATTATTAGAATTTCACAAATATTCACGGTACATGAAAGATTATTGACTTTAATTGTTTGATAAGTGTTTCAAATTATCAATAAGCTGAACAAATTAAAAGACTAGTAAAAGTAAAGAATATTTCCAGACTATTCCATACTAAATCTAATTCAATAATTTTTTCCCCAAGTACAAAAAAAAATTTCATATAAGATATTTTTTTTCAAACAGCTGATAAGAAGATTCTTAGGCTCAGTTTTTTATGGTGAAACTCTCAGCCATTAGAGCTATCATGGTGGCTTTATTATTTGATAGGGGGTGCAGGTTAACAACAAAAATTTCACACATTGTTGTTTTTTAACCTTATGAACTAATAAACTAAAAAAACAGAGGTTCCTAAAAAGTATGCACTGAATCTGTTACGTATGCTGTAGCATAGAAAACTGACATAACGACCCAAAATTATAAAGAAAATTGCAAATATATAGAAAAAAGATCTAAAAATAGTGAAAAGTTCACTACGTCATTCTTTTAAAAACATAACGTGTATCTGTGATATAAAACTGGAAATAAATTCTTTAGTTAAAAAAGAATAGGTGGTCACAATTATTAATATTCAATGAGAGCTGGTAAATGTTATACTTAATTACCTGTAGTATGATAACAATCCATTGGACAACACGAACCATCTTCTCTGATAACCTTTCAGGTAATTTGTCCATTTAAAGAGCCAACCCTTCTTTTCTGGGTCTCCAGGAATGGGTTGACCCTTGGGCACAATTGCTTCGGACATTTTCGTAATTATTTGGTTCACGATAAGAAAAACATCACAAAAACTTCATCAGCCACGTCCGTCGTCCACCATAATCAGGAAATGTCAAAATTGGAAAGAGATGCAAGTAGTTTCTTTTTCTAATAGGCAAAAAAAGTTAAATCAAACGTCCTCGTTTGTGGCTCATACTTTGATGTTTGATGAAATTGTGTCATGACATTGGAACAAAATTCTTAGTTGTCTGTGAACCATTCGGACAAACGAGGCTCTACTTTGACGTTTCTTGGGAATCCTGACAGCAAAAATGTCAACAGCTATTATGAATTCCGCCTTCAATTTCAACCGGATTGTGCTGTCCAAGGTTGCTAGAAGTTTTAGTCAAGGTAAATCCTTTCCCTTTGATTATTTTCCGTAATTCGGGTCGGGTAAGTGCAAGTAATTGAAAAAATCTTTCTATCTGTCTGAGCATTTACGATGAAAGACAAGATAAACAAAAGGAGGGAATTTTTGAATTTATTTTCCTGTTGTAGGACGAGTATTAGCAAGTAAAAAGAAATTCACCATGGGCACCACATTAACAAAATTCTATTCTCCGAAGGATGCAGCATGCGATAATACCTGTAGTGCGTCTGCTCCGTGTAAGTATTTACTTATTATTTAGTATTATATTATAACATTTACTTTGTGCTTGCCTTAATTATTTACTTACCTTCATAGAAAAAAATTATGCTTTAATTTGTTTTTTTTTATTGTAGTTGTTTTATATTTAAAACAATATTTTCCTTGAGAAATGGTTATGCCTTGTATGGTACATTTACTTACTTTGTATATTTATGCATTTTACCTATTTAAGATTTAAATACTTCTATCTTTATAAGTAGGTAGTAAATTAAGAAAAAGAAAAAAGTATGATCTATTTTTAATTTTCTTGATGAAGGTTCCACTGCGGGAACAATATCTCCAGTTGATGCAAATGCTGAATACGTGGAAAAAGTCGTGTGTAATGAAAAATCAATGAAAAACAACGACATGCAAGTTTTTGACCTCACTACAGACGGCAAAGTGCTACTAGTGAAACAGAAAAACAAATTTATGGCTGTTGGTACAAAATGTACTCACTACGGGGCTCCATTAGTAAATGGGGCCTTAGGAGAAGGGCGACTGAGGTGTCCATGGCATGGTGCATGCTTCAATTTGAAGAACGGAGACATTGAAGACTTCCCTGGGTTCGATTCTCTGCCTTGTTATCAGGTCACTGTCACAGAGAATGGAGATGTCAAGGTAAGATTTTTTTATTTCATAGGAAACTTTTCAAACCTTGGTTCACATTTCAGCCCAAAAAAGTATACATATAAATCTCAAGCCTACATCTTTGTTAACATTTATTTTAAATATGGGTTACTTTCTTCTTTAATTTTAATCAATCGTTTCAAATCACATCAACACTGATTTAAATTACAGTGCTTTAAGGCGACTACAGCACCTAAATTACGATTTTATGATGCATAGATAAGCATGACGCACTGCATTAAATCGAAGAAAAAAAAATACTATGGTAATATTCAGGATATAAACTAGATAAGTAGTTTGCTGAAAACATGATTCAGCACTTTTGGTTCGATAGAAAAAGCTCACAAAGTCACCTCTAAATACCAATATTGTGTATTTTTTAAGCTGTAAAATCGATAGTAAAATGCACACAGAAACTTGAATTTGCTATTAAAATGTTCGTGATTGAACACTCTCGATAAGAAGTTAACGCATTTTTCGATTTAAGCTGTTACCTTTCCATAAATCCCATTTTTCTAACTTTCGAACATGTTTTTACGCACGCACGCTTTCATAGTCCGTAAACTTCGTGTATCGACACTTCGCACTGCCGGCCCAGGCCTGTTGAGAGACGGAGATGGCACTATTCCTAAGTGTGCTGCCTTCATCGGGTGCTGTAGTCGCCGTAGAGGCGCAGACCCGCCGCTGCGCACGCACGCGGCGACTTTTAGCTACGTGAATTAGATCAAAATCTAATTTGAGCCTTAATGTTAAAGTCACTGAGTAGATAATCACCTGGCGTTTGTCGCATTCGTGTGTAGCGAGTTCGTGGGCTGTCACGTGACAACCCACGAATATGCTGCGACAAACGTCAGGGGATTATCTACTCAGTAACTTTGAAATTAAGGCTCAAATTAGATTTTGATGTTAAAATGCGCCGCGTGCGTGCGGTTGGTCTGCGTCTTAAGAAAATAAAAGCACTGTACCTACCTACCTTAATGTGTCCTAGTTAGCACTGTACCTAACAGTTTTTTTATTTGTTTTTATTAAAATTTAGATTTATACAATGTAATCTGTAACGACTGTAATCTGTCATGTATACTTTTACAAATAAATAAATAATGCAGGCTGTAACAATAAAGAGTCTTTAGACAATTTTGTCTCCCATCAATATCTCCCGTTTAAATTGGGGATCTATCGACCTTTGCCCTTTGTACACACGGCAGCACATCAGACTAATACATGTTGACCTTGACGTGTCAACCTTATGTCACTCGTAATAGCGCCGGCTTTCATAGTGCAAATGGGTAACCTGACATGCTACACTGTTATCTACTGTCTACGTATAAGACTTGAAATTTCGCGATTTGGATACAGCACCAATTGGACATGGATCTTTTTTACGCCATATCAGGGTTAAAGTTTAGCACAAATACCTAAGGTTTTTGGTCAAACTAGTTTGGCTTATGCCTAGCTAAGACAATCTACATAGTTTTTTTTATATTTTACTAGCTGAACCGACAGATGTTGTAAAGTCTTAAATTTTCTTATGTTCCGCTCAACTTTCTTATTTTTTTCTTTCATAAGAATTTTCTCCTGACAATAATAAACACAACAAAAAATTTGCGAACTTGTTCCATCCATTCACGTCACGCGTGATGCGATGACCAAGAGAAATTGGGGTTGATTTTTTTATGAGCGGCAACGTAGCTCGATTAAAAACCCCTTACCACTCCACAATCCAGTTAAATAATTTCATAAGTAACTTTGAAACGAAGCATTTTTAAACCTTCGCGCGATTCTTCTTGCACACCCGTGTGTGCACGATTTGTATCGCACGCGCCGTAAACAAGCGCGCGACGGGAGTACTGCTTACCTTGTAAGATTTTATCAGTAGCTTTTACTGTTAGAAGTGTTTGCCTAAGTTAATGGATATGCTCAGGAACATATTAGCGGAAACCGCGTCCAAAACGGTTTAGCCCTTCTGAGATTAGCACGCACAGACAACAAAAAGAAAAACAGGCAAAAATTCTAACAGTCGTTGTTTTGGGACTTTGAATTAGTTAACCCGTGTCGTGCGCTTGTTTACGTGCCGTGCGATACAAATCCTGCACACACGGGTTGTGCATAAATCGCGCGAGGGTTTAAAATAGCGAAAATTGGAACCATATCAGCCCACGCAACTGAAGAACTTTCGCCAAGAAACATATGTCGAAATATGACGGTTTATTATAATATTAGTCGGAAAGTAATTATTTTTAGTAGCCCATTTAAGATTTTGACTGTCTCGTTTAATTACTTGCTACCGTTTGTTACTCTCGATTTTAATTAAGTCGCAGTTTTGTCGCCGAGTCCTTATAATAGTCGTTAGTTTATTTCTATCGCTGAGAAATTAATTTTTTGCAGCTTTCAGCAGTCACCTGCAGAATTATTTTTGTGTCGTCCAGAATATGCTGTTATGTGTGTAATGGTTTCAGCTATCGATTGATGCAATTTCAAAAACCTTCGTAAATAATCTTTTAATTGTAAAAAATATGATTTATTAAGTAACATTACAGATAGAAAAGTTATGAGTTTATGTTAAGAAGTTCTTACCACATGTTTTGCCATGCAATTTTCAATTTTAAAGTAAACAATTTCGACATGCAAACAAATTTCATATTATGATTACAATTTCATATTTATGATTATTGATTAGGTACAATTTAATAGACTATCACTCAGTTGTAGAAACGTTCGTTAAAGTTGAAATTTATTAAAGTTAAATTTAAAATTAAAATGTAATGCCGTCCTTCTTTACGTCAACAAGACGGAAAGTGATAGTATGATAGTTAAATGTATGATTATTTATTGATAACGTACCAGTCAGTGTAGTATTTATTTTATTAGTACAGACAGAAACATAGGCACTACAAACATAGGTTTTATTAGTACAGGCACGTACGTACAGCCTACTTCGCCCAAATGATAATACAGTTGGGTGCTCCATAATAGGAGTTTGATGAGAATCGGGGTCACATTCCGTTTACATCTCCCCTTGAAAGAATGCTGCCCTCTCCTTGGCCTGACCTGTATAATATCCAGCACAGCGGTTCTTGAACTTTTTTGGTGACGAAACCCTTTCGGAAAACTTAATATATGGTTTTAAATAATTAGATGGATGACACCTTTATTCACTACTCGCATTACGCATTTTAGTACTATTCTTTTAATTTTATAGTATTAAGTTCACTCTAGTCGATATTTTTGTAGAGCCCCACAAAGGTACGGAGAACTAGCTTTCTGAAAATGACGTTGTTTGCGTGGAAACAGCCTGTGTCGTTTTCTAGTTAAGACGATCTGTTGCTTCATTACTAACGAACGAACTAGGTGCTTACATTTTCTTCAGTACCAATAGCTCATGAACGAACGGGTAATATACGAGTACTTTCACAGTTATATTTAATATCTGCTGTTAATAAAGGTGTTCAAACTGGATTGAGTTCAGTTTTTTTTTCATACAGTTTAACTAGAAACGGAGTTAACAATTTATAAGAACGTTCTTATTTTGTTCTAAAATAATTTATAAGAACGTTCTTATTTTGTTCTAAAATTCTAAAAAGACGCTTAAATGACCTAACAATACGAGCGCTCCAATCAACATTTAATTTCTTTAACACGTTTACGATCGATTGTGTCCAAATTATGTGTCACCTTTCATAAAACGAAGCATCATCACAAATCTGTACCCAACATTGGAAACAGAATAATATTAATGTAAGGACATAATAAACCTATTGACATTTATTTAATGTTATACCTACCTAATTTATCCAAGAAGACAACGTCATAGAAAGCTACGGGTTCGTTTACCAGGACTCATGTCTTGGCAAACATTTGCTTATTTAATTTTTTTATTAAAAAGCAAATACAATACATCGAATGGTGTCCAGAACGAATCTTTGCGTTAGACTTAGGAGTAAAGCCATACCTACAACCGAAACAGTCTTAATTCTATGGTTTTTAAAATGTAAAAATCTAAGTAGATAGGTATTATAATACTTTATTCTTTAGTGATCAGTTCATCACTATGTGATCATTGTTTGTTAGTAATTCACGTTTTTTTCGAAAAGCATGAGCTCACAGGCTGAGCTTATCACTCGCGTCGCGTCTATGACTAAGTTATGACTTTATCGCAAATGTAGGTATTTACTTAGGTTTACGTAATACACTCGCCTGTTTTTGCAGGAATCTTTGAAGGAAGGGTCGGGGGTCTAGTTTCTTAAATGTTCTTGGACTGGGCACGGTCCTGATTGGATGGTCTTCTCGTAGGTATCTTATTTGATGATGATCCTATTCAAAAGGTATCTCCATAAATATTAATATTTGTATTTTTTATAATTCTGATTCATAATCGGTGTCTAAATAAAAAAGAAAAAAAAAGAGAAAACGATTGTTGTGATGGAGCCAACGCCTAGTCTGCCATTTGTTCGAATGAGTGGTTGTCATATAAACCCTTAGTTTTGGTTAATAATAAGTAATTAAAAACTTAGTAAGACTCAATCCGGCTAAGCTGAAGCCCGTTTGAGTTCAGAAGGTTATCTACATATGTTACGAGGATAAAAATGTTATGAGCTTTTTTGGATTTGTTGGACCATACATACATACATAAGCATAACATACATAATGCGCTCACGCTCATAATGGACTCAAAGTGGCGCCGCGCACCTTCTATTTAAACCTACAAAATCAGATGTTGTCTTTTCACAAGTCTGTATAGTTTAGTCAGATGGTCAGATTTTATCATTCATCCGTTTCCGAGCGGCTTGCTTATATGTTTTTATCACCTATATCTATATGAGCATTAAATTTGGAATTCCCTTTCATTATCTAAAGATACCTACCAAAATAATGAGTGTGGGCGACAAAACGGAAACCAGTTTGGTTAGATACCTACCATATTTAGGTATACTTATACGGGGTGATAAAAAACCTCCTAGCTATATTCAAAATTCTGAACCAGTATCACTCAAAGAACACATTTATGAAAAAAAAATACGCGAGGGGTGCGGGTAGCGCTCGAGTGGTGACTGTTGGAATAGCAAAACTAAATCTATCCTACTCTGACTTACAGATTGGGAATGTATCCCTGTCGCACTTGATGGTATGCAGTTGACATTGAAACTCATTAGAGAAAGCGCTCTGTAGGAAGTGTAACATATCCCTTACTATTGTTAATTACTATTTTATTACCTAGGCACACCTCGCCTTATAAGATACAGTTTGATTTGAGTTCCGTAAATATATATTTTATTTTGCCCCTCTAACCCAAAAAAATAATATATAATATAGTATATAAAAAAGTGTTCTGTAAGTGATACTGGTTCAGGATTTTGAATATAGCTAGGAGGTATTTTATCACCCTGTATATGTAGATACAAATTTTATCTGTAAACCAAGATAGTGGTCATAATAGTGAGTAAGTAGGCACTTAATTTTTTTTTTTCGAACTTCCCATATAATACACTGGGCGTCAAAAATAAGTAGTACACTTTTCAAATTGCAATTACTCCTAAACTATAGTAGTTACACTTATGAAATAAAAAGCAGTTTATAGTAAACTTAACGAAGTTTATTAAAGTTATATTTTATTTGGCATGAATAAAGTTTCAAACTTAAAATTAAGATAAATACTAAAAAGTATCAATTTTTAACGATATGTCAACCACTTAATTTTCACGTTTTGGAACTTTTTCACAATTTAATAACTTGTGTTGCCGCCTCGGGCTCTAATTACAGCTTGGATCCGGTTTGGCATGCTGAACACTAAGTTTCGGAGGCGGTGTTGGGGAATATTTTCCCATTCTTCTATCAGCGCATGTTTTAGAGCCCTGAGTGTGGCAGGAGGTGGACTGCGCCTTCTGACTAGCCTCCCAAGCTCATCCCAGGCGTGTTCAATCGGGTTGAGATCTGGGCTTCTCGATGGCCAAGCCATCAAGTTGATGCCAACCTCCTGAATGTACTCTTGTACGTGGTGAGCAGTGTGTGGCCGGGCGTTATCATGCATTAGGATGGCTCCATCACCCATATTTATTAAATATGGCCCTGCATACTCGTTGAGGATCTCCGAGGCATATCTTTCACCAGTCAAAGTCCCATTTTCTATTACCACAAGCTCTGTGCGACTCTCTGAAGAGATACCAGCCCATACGTGTACAGAGCCCCCGCCATATTGGACTCTTTCCGAGATACAAGCTTGAATGTATCGCTCACCGGGTCGTCTGTAGACTCTCCGCCGTCCATCTGAAGTGTATAAAGAGAATCGAGACTCATCTGTGAATAAAACTCTAGCCCATTCTTCTTCGCCCCATTGTACGTGTTGACGGGCGTAGCGTAGTCTTGCTACGCGATGCTCTGTCTCAAGTTTGGGGCCATTTGCTGGTCTTAGAGGCTTCAGGTTAGCTTCAGCAAGTCTTCTTCTCACTGTACTCTCACTGATGTAGTCTGTTCGGGTCCGAAGAAGCTGTTGCTGAACCTCAACTGCATTAAGGTGTCGATTTCTTAACACAGTGGAAACAATAAAGCGATCTTCTCGGGTACTTGTGCACCTGGGTCTGCCATTACCTCGTCTCCTTAGATGGTTTCCAGTCTCTTCGTACCTTTGCTTTACTCGCTGAACCGTTCTTAAAGTTACACCCACCCTCCTTGCAGTACGACGCATACTGATGCCCACTTCGAGAAAAGCTAAGATTCTTGCACATTCTTCTGGTGAAAGAGGCATGATTAGTCAAATTTACTCTCTGAAGATACCTATGCTTTTCAATTACAATTGCTTTATCAGCAGCGAATGTGTCAAACACAAAAATCCTAAGTAAGACAACACCTTTCAACAGTTTAAAAAAAGTGTTTTTATTTATTCGTTTTTTTTAAAGTCAAGCATTATAAGTTCTTATAATGCATGAAGTTTTTATTGAATAAGATTAAATTTTCTTTTTAACCTTTTTTGTTTCAAAGGTCTAAGTTTTATAGTTTGGGAGAAATCGCAATTTTAAAACTGTACTACTTATTTTTGACGCCCAGTGTATCTAGGGCTGGCTAGGTAGTGAGGTTAGACTGATTCCCGACGGAAGGTAGGTACCTGGCATGGAGACCGACCTTTTGCAATCCTACATACATTAACGCGAATGAGTTACAGTCCTGGTGTTTCTATCCAAGTGTATATTTTTATAGGTACATAGGTATAGTATAGTACACTCCTTGTCTAATTGTTTGTAATAACTTTGTGCAATAAAGAATATACAATGTATATGTATAGGCAATGGTGTAGGTATTCATACACGTGGTGGCAGTGGCAGGTTTTTTATGCCTATAGATTGAAGGTATGAGTAGAATAAACCTAAAACTGGCAAGACAAGTTTCTGCCTGTAATATACATACCTATTTTTCGAACCAGAGTTATAATTATTGTATGTAATATAGGTACCTAATTGTTCAATGATCATTCAGCAACCTTGCCTCGGTTGTACATTGTTCACTTGTTCAGATACAGGCAACAGCAAACCACGGTATACAACGAAAACTACAGACAACAGCACGAACTGTCATAGCTGGGCATTAACTCGTTAATTAACGAAGTTAACATTTTGATTAACGGTTTAACTTTTAAGTTAAATTTTAAAAATGTTAGGTAACGGACATGTTAACTCCCGTTAATATCCAGAAGTCCGTTAATCGTTAATCCAAACAGATATTAATAAATCTTTTCATTAAATACAATACTGCTATACCTACCCTCAAGCGCTGAAGTAGAACGTCTTTTTTCCACGGGCAAAGATATTTTAACACCAAAACGAGCCTCGCTTGCGAACGGGAACTTCAACATGTTAATGTTCATGAAGGGGAATATGCACCTAACGTTACGCTAAATAATTAAATTACTCATTTGACTTATTAAATTACACATTTGAATTATGTATTTTTTTGTTCCTAAACTGTTACCTACTTCCAGGACCTATACCAACAGGTTCGGTTTTATAAGTTCACTAACGCAACGATATAAAATTGCAATTTTTATCACATGTTAACGGATTAACGATTAACGTTAACTTGCGTTAATTCTTCCGAAATGTAACGCTTTGACGTTTAACGAAGCTAATTTTTTTAATAGCGGATTAACGATTAACGAAGTTAACTATTTGATTAACGGTGCCCAGCTCTGCGTACTGTATACAGGTGTGTGGGATATACCTACTATACCTATGCCACACGGAGCGAAAGTACTTTAAATACTGTAGATAGGTAATTTTACTGTAAGAAGACTTCATTTAGATTTAAAAAATGAATTTAATTGCGATTAAAGATTGAAAAAAATTCTTTCTTACCCGAGAAGCGAACCCGCCCACACCCAATGGCCAAGCTCATTTGGTGGGTTCAATTCCCGGTTCAGACAAGCAATAAGTATTTTAAAAAATTTATTTTTCAAAACTAAATGAAGTCTTCTTTATGTAAATATTTTGTATACAAGACACAGAGTAACACTAAGAAAAACGCCCCTGTTACAAAGTGGTTACAAACGAGACAAGGGCGACTTCGAGGTCATCATGTTTGTTTGATTTGCTGTCAAAGCAAACCAACCTTGACAAAAGAAAACTTAGTAGGTACAGTAATTCTATGTAATCAATGTATGGGAAAAACAAACAAATTAATAAAGTTTTGAACTTGTGTGACATATGATAACTTTGGGTGTGATGTTCAAAACGCACAATTCTCCCCCCCCCCCTCTACCTGACGCTACACCCCCCGACACCCTGAAATTGTCTCTTTTATCGGTTTTTCCACATTTTCTCGAAAACTGCTACACATGCGGAAAAAGTGCTAAAGGCAAAAATAATCCTCATCAAATGGGCAACAAAAAAGATCCTACATGTATTTTTATAGGCTTGAGAGCTGTGAGTTTTAAACACCACACCCAAAGGTATCATACCACATAAGTTTCAAAACTTTATTAATTTGTTTGTTTGAAAAACACATAATTACCGAGCTAACTCGCACCGCACCACCGGCACCGTTACGATAACAGCAGCGGAACTGTCAAGCTAATGTGCTCTTGACTGTACATATACACATCAGCTTTAAACTTTGTACCGGTCGCAATCGCGTAAAATACAAAATATTATAAAAATATTTGAAATTATGTGTAACAGAAGGTGGGATCAGGGTGGCGAAATAAAATAGTTGGTAACTATAACTATATCGTAATACAAATGCGTCTATCTAAAAGAACGTGTTCTCGTAGAGAGTAATACAATCCAACTGACTCAGTCGTCACGTCATACAAAAATATCCCGGGCCCCTTCGTCACCTTAATTTCATTAAGATAACATAAACAATAGTCACGAACAACACAGCAAAACAAGAGAATCCCATTACACGTTGACATAAACAAACTGAGGTCTCCATGCGTCGCCTGCGCTTGTACTTGCGCTTAATGATAACCGATAAGAGAGTACAAAGAATCACACGAGATATTTAGGAGCCCGTCGTAAGATGACGTACGTTTAAGTATACATAAGTCAAATATTTCTATAACATATGTTTGTTTGTCCTTCATTCACGCCAAAAAGGATCAATAGGATCAATTTGGATAGTCAAATAGGCTACTTTTTACGCAAACGAAATCGCGGGCGGAAAGATAGTCAAACAAACCTAAACTGTGATTTTTAGGTGATTGTTGTCGAGTGTATGATGACGGGGACAGTCATAGCAGTAGGGTATTAGTCATATATCGCTGAGTTGTAGGTTTTTGGGAAACATAATACGTATACAGCCTGTGAGCTATATATGTATACGTATTATAGCCTGTGAGCTGTATACGTATTACTATATAGCTCGTAGGCTGTATTAATTATATAAATTAAATAAATAAGAATTTTATTCCACTCTGAATTAAATGTAGGTTGTTTGTGATTGTCAAAAGCACACAATTTTCCATCTCTGTTGTAAATCTTTGATGACTTTTATCCCAAACAACTCAGTTTAATGTATAACAAAATATGCTCTTCAATTCCAGGTGCGTGCCAAGTTAAGCGATTTGAAATCAAACAAAAGAATCAAAGAATTGAGCGCTACTTGCGTCAGCAGCAGTATAATGACACTCGGTGCCGTAATCATCGGCGGGGGGCCCTCAGGGGCCACATGCGCGGAGACTCTGCGCAGCGAGGGGTACAAGGGCATCATCACCATCATCGCCAAGGAACCCTATCTACCCTACGACAGGATAAAAGTCAGTAAGCTAAGCACCATAACCCCTATAGATAAACTAGAAGCCAGAACCCGCGAATACTACAAAAACGCTGACATCACAGTTCTCACTGGCGTGGAGGCTACTAAAGTAGACACAGAAGAGAAAAAAGTTCACTTGAACAATGGGGACAAAATTGGCTACACTTCGCTTTACATCGCGACCGGCTCCAAACCGCGAGTGCCCGACAACATCAAAGGAATAACTGTCGGGAACGTATTCACGATGAGAAACTACGACGATAACGTCAACATCCTAAACGCTCTAGGAGATGGCAAAGATAAGGATGTAGTGGTCCTCGGACTTGGCTTTATAGGTCTCGAAGCAGCGGCCGCTTTCGTCGACAAGGCAAAATCGATGACAGTCGTCGGCACCGACAGCGTTCCCCTCGGAAAAGTGTTTGGACACGAAATAGGACAACGTCTTAAGAAACTATTCGAGGAAAAAGGTGTCAAATTCTGCCTGGGAGAAACGATAACAGAGTGCGCTGGACAAATAGGTTTATTAAAATCTGTGAAACTCAGTAATTCAAAAACGTTGCCCGCTGATATTCTGATTTTGGGTGTGGGAACATCATATTATACAGACTTCCTGGCAGATAGCGGTATCGAATTGTTGGAGGGCGCGGTCGTTGTCAACAATAGGTTAGAAACAAACGTGAAGAACGTATACGCTGGTGGAGATATTGCATACGCTCCGGTGTTCGCAGCGAAAAATAAACACATGAACATCGGACATATAGGACTCGCACAGTTCCACGGTCGGGTGGCTGCCCTCAACATGTTGAAAAAGGATCATAAACTGAAGACGGTTCCCTACTTCTGGACCATGCTGTTTGGTAAAGGCATAAGATATTCGGGCTGCGGAAAGCCAGCAAGTAACATGATCGTTGGAGATATTCAGGAAATGAAGTTTATTGTGTTCTTCTTCGATGAGTCCGAAAAGGTGATCGCGGTAGCATCTTGCATGCGCGACCCTGTCGTCAGCCAATTCGCCGAGTTCACGCATCAGGGAAAGACATTGCATAAAAATGACCTGGAGCAAGACCCGTTAGGCTGGACGGCTACAATCAATTGAATCCACTGTTATATTGAAGTTTCTATTTATACAGGGCTTTAGGTATCTCTCTTTCAACCTCTCGGTGGTTAATCAGTCCATGAAACTGAACAACTTTCCCGAGGAACATAGGTCAAAATACGAAAAAAAAATTTGATCTCCCATACAAAATGCGCTATATGCTGATGAAGTTTGTATGGGAACACAAACATTTTTTTCGTATTTTGACCTATGTTCCTTGGGAAAGTCGTTCAGTTTCATGGACTGATTAACCACCCGAGAGGTTGAAAGAGAGATACCTAAAGCCCTGTATACCTAATTTAATTCGCCACTCTACGAAACCATTGCTTCACAAAGTGTCAGTCTCATGATAATACACTGCAGTATTATAATGTCAAACATAGTTATTTATTTTGTGTTAAACACAAAATGTGATATTTAACTTTTTAAGCATATTTTGTCTTTGTCAATAGGTAATTTAGTTTATCGATTTATATTGGGTGACTTTAAATTAGTTAGGAAAAATGAAGGATATTAATCAGCCCACGAAACTTAACAACTTCCCCAAGGAACATAGTGTGAAATATAAAAAAGTTTTCACCTCCATATACAACTTGTGTGATAAGCTGACTTGCCTTGTGTGGGAAGTCAACACAGACCTATATCTCGATCTCGGTATAGGTCTGTGGAAGTCAAAAATGAGTCCATTGAGGAATGTTGTTTAGTTTCGTGTGGAGGATCACCCTCTGAAGTTTCGCCAGCTAATTTAAGGTCACCCATATTACATATTTTATTTATTTATACTTTCTACTGCCTTTTGAAGAAAATGTGATTTGACCCGACGCGCGCTTGTTTACGGCGCGTGCGATACAAATCCTGCACACGTGCAAGAATCGCGCGAAGGTTTAGTTAGACACGCCAATAATTTATGTTTTCTGTGTATTAAACGTGTTAATGAGCCATTGTTTTTTTAGAAATCAGAATAACGTGATTCCGTTTACTTCCAATAAATAGGCGTCTTAATTAATTTTATATTGTAAATCAGCGTTAAATATTTTATCTACTTTTAGACCTGTCGGCCGTGGACATTTAAATTACAAAAAAGTTACCGTTTGCCGTTATGATACGTATTTTTTTATATATATTTTTTTAAAAAAAAGTATAACGGCAAACGGTAACTTTTTTCGTAATTTAAATGTCCATGGCCGACAGGTCTAAAAGTAGATAAAATATTTAACGCTGATTTACAATATAAAATTAATTAAGACGCCTATTTATTGGAAGTAAATGGAAATTAAATATGTAAAGAAAGATACTTATTTCTTATAGGTATTATATTCTTAACGATTTGAATGAAAACCCAGGCTAAACTAACTTGGCCTAAGTTGGGTTTGGCCAGTAACATTATATCACAAATTCGCTTTCTAAAGAAATGTATGTGAAATCATGGATATAAATAAGAAAAGCGAGGTGTACATTCAAGAACACATTCTGAGGTTCGAAACCTTTTTTTAGTACCCCGCCGCCATTTTTCTTTTTTCAAAATATCGATGCATGATAAAACCTACTTATATCTATTAGGAACACTTATACAAACATTGACACTGTTATCAAAGTGTCCCCCGAGCTATTTACAAAAAAGATTGAAGATGAAAATCTTCATCAATTTGAAAAAATTGATGCTTTAGTAATATAGTGACTATAGAATTATTTGTTTATTTTAGTGTCCCCAATCGATACATGTAGGATATAACGCGGGGTGCCATTTAAAAAAAACCATTGAGGTTGTTGACTAAGCAAAATCTTCGTACCCTTGTATTATTGTCACTGGACGTGCTTATTATGTGTCAATAAGAGAGAAAATCGCATCTCACCCGTCCAGCATGAGCTGCTGTTGTTGTTATTTCATTTATTCATGTTTTTTGTTTCAGTAATTTACTATTTTATTTGTTTTTGTTACAGTTATTTAAGAGGCAAACCGAATTTGTAATAGCGATCTTGTGTGTAACCAAAACGTACCAATGCTTTTATATATACATATTATAAAAAAGTTAATAATAAAGTAGTTCTTATCAATAATTGGGTTTTTTATCCTATACTCTACTGAAAATAAAAGGCCTCATTGTACAGCCTAGGTCAGACACTTGTACAAGTCAAATTAAAAGTAGACTATGACAATCTCAAGGTTTAATTTATCTCAGGTCAACTGTGATATGGCGACGGTCAAGGTATGAATTCAAAGAATTCCTGTTCTGAGTAGACTGTCGCTGGAACTGTCAGATCTAATATTCTAAATCAATTTATTCTAAAAAAGCTCAAAGTACAATTCTTCTGAACTATACAGATGAATTGAATATACACTATGACCATCTATGACACAATACTAAATTGAACTTGAATCTTATAATTAAGAATATATAAAAAATACTGGGGTTTGTGGTAATGGGGTGTTGCAATGTTACTTAATGTGACTGGCTCCACACAAAGATTCAAAGTAATCAAAAAGTGAACTAAAAATATTTTATTTTAAAATATCTAATACATCTACACATGATATAAACTAATGTAATATATCCTTATTAGTTATTTGTCCCAAGATTCTGTGACTCTAAGATTACTTAGACGTTCATATAAAGTAACATCTTTTTTAAACATTCTCGCGTTTATTTCACACAGCCGTTCCATCCGTTTTTCTTGTTTGCCAAGATCCTTTCCATGCCCAGAGCTTTCAGCCTGAAAAAGAAAATTAAACTGTTAACATTTGAAGTGGTTTATTATTTTGTAATGTGACCACTAAAAGATGTCCCAAATAGTAACTCTCAATAATTATAACTCCTAGCTACTGGGGTGACTTTCAAATCAAAGGTGATTTTATTATTATTCTGGTAGTTAGGGATTTTTGTTTATAGTGTAAATGTACTGCAACTGATACAGCATGTGATTGCAACAGAACAAAAAATGTAACACATGTAGATCGCGATATTTGGCTGATCGAAGTCACCTTTGATTTGAAAGTAAACCTGGTGGTATATTTATTTGGTGTACTTATAAACGAAAAAGTAAGCGTGGGTGTTGAAAATAGTCAAAAGTAGTTAAAGTTGATTTATGGGTGACATAAGTCCAAACCTGGATTAGATCCTGCAACTTTCTGGTTAAGTCTGGTTTTTTAACCAGTTGGGCTGATAACAGAATTGTTTAGGGCTAAGTAACTTTTGATGACTTTCTTGTTATGAATTACCTTAGTCAGATAGGGGAACCGTAAATAAAACATGTTTTGTTCTTCAATGGCAAAGTCTTGTTGAATTTTACGTAAATGTCTAGGCTCAACTCTCTTCACCAAGCGGTCTTTTCCTCTAAACAAATGTCCATTTGGAAGAAGGTCACGCCGAAACAGTATAGGAGATAATTTCATGTTTATTTGTGTGAGAAGAGTAACTAAAATAAAGATTTAAGTTTGTAGGTAATCGAATCGAAACTGCAATTACAACAGATTTTTAGAGGTTATCCAATCCATCCATAGACAATTTTTTTTAGTTTGGCAAGGCAAACAGATGTCGTGTGTAAACAAAGCATGAAAGCTCTAATTCGCTTAAATAAAGACTGCTCTTCAGAAGACTTTTTGCAAGGAGATCCTTGACTTTTTGAAATAATGCTTCATTGGATTTGACATATTTATCACGGATTTTGAACTTAACGGATTTGACATAATAACCGGATTTGAAAACACGGACTGACTATGATATAAAATATTATGAAAGATTTGGCATATTGCCTTTTAAATAGAAAACTTGAGATTTGGCTTCCTTTTGCCTTCATTTAAATGAAGACTTTGAGTGGAAGAAATTACTTATGAAAGATTTGGCTGTATGGCTCCAACCTTTGCCTATCCGGATGGATGAAAAAAAATTACTACTACTACCAAAGAGAATGTAATCACCGCGTTTTACTACTACGTCTACTAAAATTGTGTGCGAATAAATTAGCGCTTCTCGAGGCAAAACGATTTTTTTTTGCGAGGTGAAAAATTACGAAATGAATATCAAATATTTTTCCTCGGTATTTTCCAACTTCCGTAGTCTTTAGTAGAATTGGGCTTCCTTCTTTTTTTTTGAAGTTTATTTTGTTTATGGTCGGTTATGGCTGGCGATCGAGCGTAGGTTTGTGTTTTCTCGTAAATAAATTCTTGATAAAAATTAGTTCTTGTAAATGTAATACACTGTGATCACCTTATAGTTTAACAAGCATGGGATCACGAGGCTGACAAAAGCACGTTTTCCCGAGTGGTTCTCGAGATTGGTGAGTATTTTCTTCTGGATGTATAATTATTGTTTCGGTGCAGTTATTTTGTGTTGAAGAGTTATTTTAAGTGAACAAAATTCTTATTTCCGCAAACAAAAAGGGTAAATAATTGGCACATATAAAGTAGGCATCAAGTCTCGAGATTATTGTTTTGTTCGTCACCTAATGAGAGTTTCGTTTCGGCACCCTTTCACTTTATTGTATAAATAATTTTCGTGCTCTACTTATTCCGTTACTTTTTATTATAAATTCTATTGTTCCTTGTAACCTATAATATCCTCGAAACATTTTAAGTCATATCCGTTATATATTGTAGTTTAAACTAAACATTTTTGCAGTAAGTTTTCAAAATGACCTACTTTGTAGTTGTTTCATAGTCGCGATTCGCAACGTTTGCAATCATTGTGTCTAAGTAGGTACCTATTGATAGTGTTGTTAAACATTATCTGTTAGGAAGTACCTATTTAATACAGCGACACATGTAATAGCCAATGTGGCAAATGATAAACATAATTAAAAACATGATAAAAATTAACATTATAAAACAAAACAAACCTTAACTATCCTAGGTAAATTGTTTATTATTTTTTGCGTTAATTACCAAAACATTATCTAGTATTTATAGTTACATTAATCCAGCAATGTAAAATCATTTTTAATTTACCTCCTATTTGAGAATGAAATACTTTTCTGTTTGAAAAGTTATGCGACATTAAGTTCTTGATTTACTTTCATAATAAATCCAAAAAAAGAAGTAAACAGTAATTATAATTTATTTCATTAACGACACCTTAAAAAAATAAATGTATTGACGTTCCCTATTTTATTCAATATTCAAATTCAAAAATTGGGACTATACTTACTATCAAAAAACTCAACCCCAATCAATCCGGGTGCAAAGGCACCCATTATGCTAGCTGAATTACCATACTGTTTGTCTTTGGATTATTAAATTACCTACCACTTAGTTTAAAACAAATAACTTTTCAGTTTAAAATATAAAAAATTGTCAATAAATAGGTACATAATTTTTTAAAATTATATCACCATTGTAAAAACTCACTTACTTCAGTGAAATAAAATGTACTGTATATCTGTAAGTGTTGGATCTGTCTGTATCCCTACATAAACCTTTCAAAAGGACTGACCTTCGCGCCGTCATTTCCCATAGGAGAGATAATAATAATAATAAAGCCCGTTCTTAACACAATGACACATTGTCAATGTGCCTCTCCAACAATTTCCACTGCTCTCTATCCTCCAGTTCGGTCCAGGGGCGCTACTCTGTACTATCTACGATCACCGGACAGCCAATAGTTGTCACTACTTGTCACTGTCATCTGAATGGTGCAAGACAGATGTATTGACATCTTATGCTTCGAAAATGTAGGTCTTCTATCTATGGAGGGGACACACGTCAGGCACAGGCGGGTGATCATTCCACTTATTTGGGATCATTTCACCCAATTCCCCAAAGTACAGATTAGAACCCCAGCTGTTATCCTTACATAGTTCTCCAATCTCTTTTTTTGTGTTTTTTTTTCACTCTGGTGCTGCCTTCCCTGGTTTCTCCTGCCATCCTTCTGAAACCAATCCGTCACCTTTTTCTCCACTTCCCTCTGTTGTGACATAGAATGTGGTCGTCCATCTCCATATCTATGATACTGTATTGTAAATAAAATGTAACACCTTAGTAACAACTATAGGCCATTGACCTGTAATCTTATCAGTGTAATAGTGTTTCTGTTTTCTTATGCCAATCATACATCGATTTTATTGTTATCAGCTGACCTAAATTAATGCTTAGTAGTTTCTCAGTAAACCATAAAAGGCCAGGCTCCTATAAATTGTGATTTCAAAAATTTATTTATCAAGTTGCCTAGTGTGTTTTTGAGGTAGGTACTTGACGTAATGTTTAACTTTGATGATTGAATGTAAAGTTCTTACATTCAATTATCTCTTGTCCTTGTCTTCATAAAAAAGAAAGAGAGAGTGAATGTGAAGTTGCAAATTTTTTGTAGCAGAATATATGGGGTAACTTTAAATTAGTTACGAAACTTTAGGGGTAATTCTCCTAATGAAACTGAACAACTTTCTCTAAGTAATCAACAAAAAAAAATACCCTCTGCACGCAGCGCTGATCGTATGAGATTATAAGAAACAGCACGCCGCACGGGCGCCCGCGCAGCGGACGCCCTAAGATGGCTCATGCGTGTGGGTCGGTGGCTATTCCAGCTACCTCAGCTCCGACCAGAAGCTCAGAATCCTCCTGGGGAATTCACAGTCTTCACAAACCGACCTAATACCTGGTAGGATTTGTGCCCATTGGTCCGCCACTCCCACGCATTCCAGGATTACGTGGGCGACTGTTTCATCAGCCCCTAGGCAGCCCCTGCATAGGGAGCTGTCGATGGCGTTTAGAATGATTAAGTGTTTGTTTATAGCACAGTGGCCTGGGAAGATACCCACCATTATTCGTATGTTACTTACTTCTGTTTAGGCCGAGCAGTCTTAGCGTCATGCGCGGTGTAGGTCCGGTTAGGGCCTCCTTTGACTGCCGACAGGTGGTTATACTGTCCCATTTGTCGATGTGTTGTGAGCGGGTACGATCGCCAATCTAAGTACCAAATTGGTTAAAGGGATAATTGGCATAGGGCCTGCCAAGGTAGTATCTGATCCCTTCCTAGCCAAAATGTCGGCTGCGTTACCCATCGAACCCCTTGATCCATTGTAGGATGACCCTGTTGGCTGATGCTATTTTGTTCAGCGCTTGATCTATACATACCATTGTATATCCTTTTTGTGATATTAACTCAATATAGGTGAATTTATAAAATAATGATCTTACATTAAAAGTGCTAGTTAAACATGATTTTCTGTAGATAATTTAATGTTAACTTGTGTCGAAGTAACAAGGTACTTATACTGCTCAAACTATGTCTAGGGAACAGGTTAAACATTTCAAAGCAAAAGATTGTTTTGAAAAGCAACCATACTCGTACTTGACTCTATACATATGTAAGGATTTTGGTAAAAGCATATTCCTAATCTCACGAAATTCAGAAGAGCGTTGATAAGTCAGTAAGACAGGTTTGATACACATGTGATACTCATCTGTCTATGAAATAAAGACAGAAAAACTTTTATTAGGCACTTGAACACATCTTACATGTATAACTCATATCTAAATCATCATTAATAACCAAATTGGATTCCACTCAGCATGATGTCGAGATCACCAAGGATCATGGACGCTGATGTTCAGTGAACACCAGAAAGGAAGAGAGAGAGCACGCTATTTACTTAGAAAATAGAAATTTATAAATTTTAAATTTCCCTTTGAAAACATTCATTGCTTTAATTGAAACACGACGAAGTTTTCCCAAAATAACGAGTTATATTCTCTCAGTGGTGTTTAAAACAATTGTCGTGTGTATCGTATCTGGTTACTATGTTATGGGATGGTGCAGTGGCGTGTTGATACGATGGCGGACCGTCATCTTCATTTAGTTTCGTCAGTACTTCTTCAAGTGTTAAATGTGTTATTAGGTTTTTCATAACGCTGTGTTTGTGAAATGTGTTGTGTCTTCTCTTTGTCTAGTTTTTAAGCAGAAGGACACTGGTTAGTTTTTTTTTTTAAATTTTCGTTAATATTTTCAGTAAACAGAGTTTTTTTTTTAAATCCACACACAAATTTCGTCAATTAATGAATATTGTGACTTTTCTTTTACAAATCGAAATAAATCATTGCATTTATTAGTCTGTGACTGTAGTTCACTGAAATAAATGCATTTCAAAAATGCGAAACGTCAAAACTTTCGATACATTTGTACAGCAACGCAAAAGGCCAATAAATGCAAAAGTCCCGTCATCTTACATTGCTGTATTTGGCTACCATCAGTAATTTTAATCATGTAGGCGCAGAAGCAAGGTATGACGAATTTGCGATCAAATCGATCGAACTTATGTGGTAGTCGTGGACAAGCTCTGCTCAAAATAGATGAGAAATGATTGGACAAAATAAATTAGATGCTTGGTTCTCTTAAAAATGTTTAATTTCTAGATAATGCGACGTCTCGATACGACACCTTCTCTTTTATTTGCTTGAAGCTCCGCCTAAGTCTATCTTTTCCTCTTTCCTTCAACCTTTCCCTCTATGATGTTTTTTGTAAAGTGGTTGTGTCGTATCAAATGCCCAATCATCTTCCCTCTTCTGATCTCTACAAACTTGGCTTTACCTTTTAATTCCAACACTTCTTCATTTGTTTTTTCCGTCTATCTTATTATCTATATTCTTATTCTCTCCCTATATGTACTTACTACTTATTATATTAGTTTTTTTTTCCAGTATAAATCTTATTAGTACTCACTAGCTGCCGATGAACACCCATAGCGTGATTATAAGCAATAATTAATGCGAGAAAAGTGCACGAGTTCTCTAGGGATCACATGCAGACTTATTGCACGCGAATCTAATATTAATTAATACATTCCAGGTTCTTAAGAACAACTCTATTAGTCTGAAATCGTAATTCATATCTTTGTAACTGACGTTTCTGTTTCGTTTTATCTTGGAAAAAGTTATTAAATATCCTGGATTCATCATACCTATTCTTAATTTTCACTATCGGTCAGCGAAGTTTAGCAATGTTCACAGGAGCAGGGAACCCGATGGGTGATTAAATAAATTCATCGCTAAAGTTTCTGTGCTTCGGAGGGCACGTTAAAATGGCTGTCCTCAGCTGTTGTTGATTTACTACAGTCGTTAAACCAAGTCATCAGAGGCCATTTGACTTTTTGAAAACTGACACCAGGGTTAGTTAAGTTCACCACACACTTAACTATCCTACACGATAAGAAAAAGAAGACTAACTTGCTAAAAATCACCCAAAATTCATATTTCCTATTCTATTAGGCGGTCCGTTCGTGTGGACCTAGAACCACTTGATGAAAGCACTAGTCAAATCGCGGACTTAATTCTAAAACTATTAACGAATGCCAGTTTTACAACAAATGTTTGACTCATTTGTACAAAAAGTAGTGTAAAGAGATGGACTTAATACCTAAATACTTTATATACCACTTAACTTCAGGGTGATTCGAAAAGTAGTTCGGAAATGTTACAAACAACATTTGCCTCCAAAAAAATTCCCAACTTTTAAGAGGTAAGTGTCGAAAAACCAATCCTGAAAAAAGCAAAACTTACGAACTTAGCTTACACGCTTACGACTCGATAGAGACTTAAAACCTTTCATATAATGTTTGGGGTTAGGAAATCGTTTAGGCCCAAACACACAATTTTGGAAATGAAAATCGGCATTTCATCGGAAAGTTACTGGCAGCGAGACAGCAAGAAAATCCTCAAAAAATTACCCGCTCCAAATCTTGATTGAAATATCTCGGTTTACTGTACACTTCAGTATCTTAAATACTGATTGTTATAGTTCTTGAACGATGTAAACTTCCACAGATGTACATTATTACGTATTGACCTTTTCTTTATTCGCTCGTGTTCGACTATCTGGTACATTGCTTCCGCGTAAAACAATGTTAACTGACTATATAAACTAAATCCAGCTTTGTGAGAGTAATCAAGATTGTTCAATCGATTTTCAGCCTCTGGAAAACTCATCTTTCTATCAAGAATTAAAAAGGACAGAACTTTTACTTCAGGCATTTAACGTATACCTAGTTTCCCTATTTTCAAAACTAATAAAACGAACTGTATGTACGTCATTATATTGTTATACATTTTTTACTAAAACATTTTACATTTGCAATAAGTGTGTTTAACCCTCATCAAAACATTTTCTGTTTAAACTGACTCACTTGTTAATATTATTAGTTTGGTATTTGGTAACTTCTACTTCTGAATGTCATCAACAGTTTATATTTGAAGAACCATTGAGGTCGATTTTCTTTTTTAAAATATTGTTGATTATTTTAAAAATCATATAAACTCTACAACAAGACCACAACTTCCAAACTATAAGATCTGTCAGCTTTCGAACATTTAAGATAACCTAGGTGTACAAATAATTTGATTAAAAAAAAAAAAGAAATCTTGGCTTATCATAATCCTATTGAAATTAAAAGTTTGCCCATAAATTTAATTTTATTGTCCTGTGCCTTGTGGATTTTTAAGTTGATATATTAAGTTGTGATTTTTTGAATTACAATTACGCATGTCACTTCATTTTACGGAACATGATGTACTTATTAACGCATTGTAACCATGTTTTTTTGACAAATAAAGAACACTATATCCTTACGCAGGGTCCTGTTAAACTGTCTCATCAAAATGCTCAGACCAAATCCTGAAGAATGCCGAAATTATGCAGAGATGGTCCCTTTATGGTGTAGATATATAAAGAATAAGCCTAGATTTTTCGAAATTCCTTTGACAATTGGAAATTATGAAAATTATACCTGCATGTTAGACCAACTTTTTAATAACCAGTTCTAGCGGTACTACTGTTTAGTGAACATTAATTTCAGTTGGTTTATAAGTGTCGCTGCTCTTCAAGGGCCATTTAACACCGGCACAGAGCCGCGGACAAAATGGCTCTAAAATAACGGGGAATTCGCTGCCAACCAGAAAACCATACAAAAGAGAACTTGATATTAAACGTAAATCATCATAATCTGTACATTTGTCACGATGTTTTGGGTCGGCGTTAAGTATTATGTCAACCAAAACGACGCACGCACGTTCCGTGACATGAGTGACTCGACAAGGTGTCAAATTAATAGATAACATGGGCACACGAGAACGCTGATTTCGAGCCGGTTGCCAAGAAAATGAAGAAGTCAAACTGATTCAGGGCTTTTCTTGGCCATAAGAATCCAATTTCTTGTTAGCAAGACACCGATATAACGTCATATACAAAATTTACTAGCGTTTTGTGACAATATCAAGCTTTTTATCTGTACTGCACCTACAGAGACTATTGAATTTTAAAACCTTAGAAGTAAAACTCCCGTCGATATAACTCAACCAGCCGTGATTCCCCTTTGCTTTTTAGACTGTTTCCATAATTATAATATTTATCTTGTTTTATCTTTACTTTTGGAATGTAGTAGGGTTGACAAAGCATATTTAAAGTAGACTTATTATTATAATTAACATAGTTTGGAAGTGAAATACGTAACTTTAAAATCGTTTTTAGAGTAAGGTTTCTCATTAATATTTAGTTAATAGATGAGTAGTTAGTTGATTATATCTATTATTAGTGATATAATCTTAATTTACTTTTAATTCAACACAATTTTCGTCCCTTTGAAATGAATGTTTTTTTGCTTTTTTAGAGATAATTATAATTGAGATTGTAGATTTTTCCTCCCTTTCCTACAAGGAATTAACAGAAAAATGTATTTTCACGATCAAGAAAAGTGTTCAATCTTATCCAAGATCATTCAATCCAGCCGTCATACACGCGTTTTGCCCCATCAAAGGGCATTCTGACTTATTAGACGAGCGTCACCGAGTTTTCGAACCTGACGTACGTCTGCCAAAAATGTGGTCTACCTGCCTAAGGTTGAAATTCTTTTGTCTATACTAATATCTATATCTATACATATTATAAAGAGGAAAGATTTGATTGTTTGTTTGTTTGTATTGAATAGGCTCCGAAACTACTGGACCGATTTCAAAAATTCTTTCACCATTAGGATGCCACATTATCCCTGAGTAACATAGGCTGCATAATTTTCCCGATTTCCCACGGGAACGAAGTGGTGATTGGTTAAGAATAACACCACACCATCTCTTTCCGTGGGTGTCGTAAGAGGCGACTAAGGAAACACAAATGAGACCTGTCTCCTAGTAATCCATCCCAGGCAACGACACTTCATTTTCTTTCTGAATCTGAGGTGTTGTCCTATGGTCTCATGCGGTGTGGTAGGCTCTGTAAAGGGCCGTCTGGTTTGCGTCATCCTCCTACCGAAGTCCGACGCCAAACAGCTTGCTGTGTTCCGTCGGTGTGTGGGAGTACCAGTGCCTTTATAGGCATTTTTTGGATTAACTCGCTCCATCGTCGACCTCATCTTTGACCTTTATGGTCAAGAGTTAACCATCTTATAATAAAACAAAAAAAAGAAGTCCCGAGCGGGATGCTAGTGTGAAATAAAACAGCAAGGTTGATTTCCCTTGACTCTATAGTCATCTCATTATAACTGCACCATAATACGTCATCATTCTATCTCTTTCTTTGTTACATTGTGAACCTTAGCGATATTTTGGTTACACGGGAAGTTCTTTGAAAACTGATAGACCACTTTCTTGACGACCGTACGTCCCTCACCGACTTTTAGCGGAAGTTGCCTAAGGTTTCACTCGCTAACTTATCGAGGTGTGTCTATTAATATCCAATTAGTGTTTACTAATAATAAGCAAAAGTATACTGATTTATAATCCACGTCATTAGCAAGATTGACCTTTACAGCTGGTCTAATGCTGATGTCATACGTCTCCTGTGAACTGCTGATCTAATCTATAATTCTTCAACTAACAATATTCTTAGGAATATATACACATCAACGCGGTCTAAGGATATTGCACGATTTTTCATACAAAAGAGGTCTGTTTGAGAAGCTACAAAAGCATACTCGAGATACACGGAGGGCTATAATTTCCAGATAAGCAAGTGCTAAACCTGAATTTTCAATTCTAATCAATAAATTTTGTTTTACTTGAAATTTGTGAAAACGTGACGAAAATGAATTTTTTTTTTGCGTAAATTCGACTATTTTCATACAAAAAGCAGACAAAAAGTGCATTTTCGTTTTCGTTTTCGTCACGTTTTCACAATTTTCAAGTAAAACAAAATTTATTGATTAGAATTGAAAATTCAGGTTTAGCACTTGCTTGTCTGAAAATTATAGCCCTCCGTGTATCTCGAGTATGTTTTTATAGCTGCTCAAACAGACCTCTTTTGTATGAAATTTCGTGCAATATCCCTAGACCGCGTTGATGTGTGTATAAATATTCGGCGCGAATGGGACTTGAAACCACATCCCTAAGATTTGATCCCCTAACCAACTGCTTCTAACCTGAGCTGTCGTGCCTTCAAGTCAAGCGGTGACTCTTACAATATTAAATATTTAGTTAGGAGGTTGTATAAATAATATGCCCTCATGTAATTTCTCACACATTATATTTCAATAATAAGCAGAGTTATTCCCCTACTTAGCCCAACCGTGCTTGTCGGTTTTCAAGCGAATGATACTATTTTACGCCGGTCATATTTAAGACGAGAAATGTCTTAACCAACAATCCAACGGCTAGTTCTGATTTTTTTATATGTTGTTAGGACCACTACCAGTATCGTATATCCAAGTTTGCAGCTTCGAAAGACCTGTGCTAACTTTGCAGCACTCGAAAAACCGCGAAAATTACGCAGTTTTTTTTAGTATTCTCCATATAAATCCTAAAGTATGCGTTTAAAATTAAAATTTATACGTTTTTAAAGTAGAACAAAACTGCGAGAACCAGCTCTGTACTAATTAATTAAGTGAAATTTTAAAAACTCTGATAAGATCAGGTTGCTGCCAAATCTCAAACGAACAATATGATTCGTTTCACGCAATGTTTCAAACCAAAAAAAGTGCAAAAATTTCGCAATTTTCCTAGTAATTTACCTGAAATCTCAGGAAATTAGCACAGGTTTTTCGAAGCTGCAAACTTGGATATATGATACTGGTAGTGGTCCTAACAACATATAAAAAATTTAGAACTAGCCGTTTATTTGTGTAAAACGTGCATCAATCCAAAGGAAACACCAGTCCTCTTTTAAACGTATATTTCCACTTCATGGTAATGTACAATTTAATTATATTTTAGATCTCACTATTTTAACGGACACTTCCGTAAACTACACTTTCTAAGGACACGACTACTCTCCTCAACTGCCAGGCAACGAATGTCCCGTCAGCCAAACTCCCCTTCCCGTTTTGAATTTCGCATCAAGTTAGCCACTAAACTTTGCTACTGTTTTGTCTGTCAGTAGTTGTACCGGAAAGAGTCATTCATCGAACTATTTAATTTAAGTTAAACATTTAAAAATATTTAATAAAGTGCAAAAATTGCTAAAATATTTAACGAAACCTTACATTTGTTAGATTATTAATCTTCTTATATATAAAAATGAATCACTAAATCTGTTGGTAAGCGCAAAACTCGAGAACGGCTGGACCGATTTGGATGATTCTTTTTTTGTTGTGTTCCTTATTTTCAGGAGAAGGTTCTTATGAAAGAAAAAACTAAAAAAGTGCCACGGGAACGAAGTCCCGGGCGGAAAGCTAGTATTCAATATTTATAATTTATTCCGGCGTATTTCGCTAATACCTTGTCGTGTAATTCACTTTTCGTACATTTATGCGGGATTCAAGTTCAAGTGTAACAATCAACTGTATCTCCATAGACATAAAACATAATGACTGGAAGAAATGACTGGAAGAAAGCACGCCTTTGTATGTACATTTAATTTTCTTTGTATCCAGATTTGTTGTTTTGTATAGAGGCCCTCTGTACCTCCGATTATGTGCAATAAACTGTTTATTTACAATATATCTCTCTTAAAACGGAAACACTGGGTCTATTCGCTAAATGTTTTGATTTCGATTGAACGTAATTTTCTGTTCATTGCTGGATTTGGATTACATCGTCAGTTAAAATCATTGTGCAGAAGCAATGTAAAACAATCGACATTGCGTCGTGCAACGACATCATTTGCTTTTAAACACTCCGCGCATACTTAGTTGGTAAAGATCTTGCTTATCTGAAGCTTCGATTCCAGACTAACAGAAATATTTAAATTCGTAATTTCAAGTATTTTTTCGGAGTCTTGTGTGTTTATGTATAACATATTATGTACGGAGGGCCGCACATCGTGCACTGCACTGTTGTGATAAGAGCGATTTTGCAACACAAATGAAGTAACCTGATGAGCTGCACTATATACGTATACAGGGCTTTAGGTATCATTCTTTCAACCTCTCGGGTGGTTAATAAGTCCATGAAACTGAATAACTTTCCCAAAGAACATAGGTCAAAATACGAAAAAAAAAATTAGATCTCCCATACAAAATGCGCTATATGCTGATGAAGTTTGTATGGGAACTCAAATTTTTTTTTCGTATTTTGACCTATGTTCCTTGGGAAAGTTGTTCAGTTTCATGGACTGATTAACCACCCGAGAGAAACGTTTTGCTACATAGTGCTAAAGTTTATGTCAATCTAGTACATTTAATGGCTCAATTAGATTAATGAAATGTCAGTTACACAAAACTAATCAAAAAATATCCGGATACTACCTTTGGAAAAACACTGCAAATACCATCTTCTACAGCCCTTTCAAAGGAATACCTCTAATTTCAAGTCATCCTGTATAGTTTGGGGTTAGATGATATTGTTTGGATTGCCCAAGATACGTATAGCTGGAGCTTTTTATAAATAATACCCAATAGATATTTATTATAAGCCGCGCTGAGTAAGCCCTAAGTGTAGGGGGCCGTCCACATATTACGTCACACAAAATTTCGACTTTTTGAACCCCTCCCCCCTATGTCACGCTTTTTTGGTATCCCTTTAACATATACTGTCACATTTGGTATGAACCCCCTTCCCCCATACGCTGTGACGTAATATGTGGATGACCCCTATGTATTCTGCTGTTTAAAATTAAATGTTTGTTCTGCAGCAGTGCCTCCAGCTTCGTGATCCTGTATCTCCGCCCCCGCCGTCGAGATGCCGCAGGTCGGTGCCAACATGGAGTACCAGGAGTACAAATGGGCCTACTCAATCATGGACTCCTCCAAGTAAGTTCCATCGCAATTCTTTTATATCGACTGATGCGACGACTTTATGCAATAAATAAGTACATGGAAATAAATGCCTGATCTACAGGGCTTTAGGTATCTCTCTTTCAACCTCTCGGATCGTTAATCAGTCCATGAAACTGAACAACTTTCGAAAAATACGAAAAAAAATTTTGAGTTCCCATACAAACTTCATCAGCATATAGCGCATTTTGTATGGGAGATCAAAATTTTTTTTTCGCATTTTGACCTATGTTCCTTGGGAAAGTTGTTCAGTATCATGGACTGATTAACCACCCGAGAGGTTGAAAGAGATTTACCTAAAGCCCTGTATATTGGGCGACTGTAAATGGGGAAGGAGACATTTTTATTTGATATTTTATTTTTATCTAAGTAATAAAAAGATTTAAGGATTACTAAAGACCAGGTGGTTTTTTTTGTTTATATATGTACACTTTTTTGCACATAATCAGAAGTACAAAACAAAAAAAATGGAAGCAAAGATAACTAAATTCACAAAGGCGAGTTTACCCCTTGATAGGAAAAACTTGAGAGAAACGAAAGAAGACTAACGTAGGAAAATTTAATAAAAAACCGTAAAGTGCCATTAAGTGTGCTACTGAAATTTAGAAAATTATAAAAAAAATACTTAACTAAATAACAACAATCCGACTTTTGTTTGTTAATCCTAAGACTTTTAAAAATGTCACTTTCCCCATTAATTAGTGAAAACTACGAATGTGAATTAGCCTGTACTAAACCTTTGTCTCAATTCAGAGTTTCCTTTTTTCTAAGCTGTCCTCTACACTATATGATTTAATTTATAGCATGAATCAATCTATTCACTTATGAAGTATAGAATCAAGTATACATGTATTTAAACAGATAAAACAGAGGTAGCAATTACAAAGTATTCTATTGTAGTATGGTGCGATCACTGTTCTCACAATACATAAATGATAACGGTATTTGTATTGTATTGTATACCGTATTAACACTACTTATGTAGTCGATTTCCGTATTAGTCTGTCAGCGTAGTTAATTATCATTGCCAGTTGGTGTAACTTCGAATATTATTATTCATGTATACTTCCTGTGAAAAACGCCAGTAAAAAGTTCAGAAACTTTTTGTAAAGAGCTATACAAAGGTAATTAGGTGAAGTTTTACAGAATCGATACATTCGCGATTTGATAAATTTTCTTGATTTGGAATAAAAACCCAAGGTCCATTTTGGATTTGGGTCCTATTAACCTTTCCATCAATGAAATTGTATTTTATTGGTACGCCGATTTCATATTTGGAGATCTGGATTCCTGACATTTAATACTTTTTTCGTTGTCCAGAGTCATGTCCCTTTAACAATCTTAACTGGTCGTATTAAACTCTGTACTTCATATCTCGTGGCAATAGTATAAAATTAAAAACATGTTAGCATTATGAATTTGCCCACTTTAAAAGCGACAATTTTCGCCTACTACTTAATTTATTTCTGATACTTTCATATGGATTCCTTGCAGAAAGTTATTTATGTACTCGTCTGTATTTTAATTCAATTTTCCAATTCAAATATTGTTCCGTCGAGCGTAATAATCAGAACTTCCGAACCAGCTGTTCATTCACCTACTTGCAATCATGACTAGGAATAATCTATCCGAATTGACGGTAAATTGTAATTTTAAGTGAATAACCGGCAGCTGCGGGCTAATTGCAGGCAACGCGATGTCCGGCGTCTTAATGGAAGCTAATAATTCGAGAACAATTAGTAGCCTGAGTGCATACAATGCGGGCGTTCTATAGTTTTAAGGTATCATAGATCGCTCGAAGCCCACTAACGCTCACTGTCCCGAATAGAGGGTATGTTTTGTGAGCGTTTCCTGCTTCGGAGGGCACGTTAATCTGTCGATTTTACTTCTCTGGCACCGTTAGAAACTTCGCAAGGAAACCCGCACGTTCATACAACTGATTTATTTTGCTATGTGACGAGTTGCTCGAACTTGCTAAATCCTGGTACTTAAGCACACGAAAAACCAATCTATATTTTCTGGAAAGTATAAGTCGATTTGTAATATAAAATAAGTCATAATCATAATGGCATGATTTATGTACACAAATTGTTAGTGTGAACTTTTAACCTAAGGGTTCGTTTTAATCCTGGAAAATTCGTTTGCGAAATTGCCGGCGAAACGGTTCTAAAATAAACCGGTGTCAAGAGAACAGCCTTTTTAATTTGCACGATAACTTGATGTTCATAAGTATTTGGTTACTTCAATACACAGTATCACAGATAGAATAGGTGTTAGAACACCTACCTTTGACCTGTATTACAACTGACGACTTCAAATGAGCAGTACTTACAAGACTGAACCGGGTTTGATTTAGCTTCTCTATACAGTCTGATTCGCAATTGCTGTTGTATAAAAAACTTGAGGACAGCAGCTATATCTTCTTCTTATCCTATACATACATAAAAATGGAGGTCCTGATTCACTGACTCATCAACGCCCAGCCCAAACCCTTAGACCTAGAAATCTGAAATTTGGCAAAAAGGTGTCTTTTATGACGTAGACAAGCACTAAGAAAGGATTTTCCGAAATTCAACCCCTAAGGGGGTGAAATGGAGGTTCAGAGTTTGTATAGAGAAAACAATTTTTTTGGACATAATGACTCGAAACTTCGTCCTTGAAGCAAATAAACGGACACGTATTTCGCGATTTTTCAAAAATGGGATGATTTTAAGGGGTCAAGAATAGGGTGACTAAAAGAGTTCTTTGCGCAAGCGAAGCCGCGGGAAAAAGCTAGTCGAAATATAAAATCCAGTATCATCAACAAAGGCGTACTTACTGAATGTTGACATTAGGCCTTTAATATCAGTTGCATAACATGCAGAAAGAGACAATGAATAAAGTTGAAAACATAAATAATAAAATCAACGCCACACAAAGCGGTAGTCTACATTAAGATGATCCCTTGTATCGCAGGTCCTTATATAGTTATCAGCCATCTTTTCCTCATAATCTTGCTTTCTTTTTATATTGGGAACCCTATCTAAGTGGGTCCATTAGCCTATCTCCGGATCTTGTAACTAAGCAAATTTTTTTTAAGATTTGGGAACGTAGCGTGGTGTTTGGGATACTGTTAATTAAATGAGATCTGGCCGATATGTCTATTTTATTGGATTGGATATCTTTATTATTTATAATATTTGTTTTATTAACATGCCGAAGGCAAAAAGAAAGTGAAGCTTGCACTAAACTATTCTAATTACATACTGACCAAAGGTCTAAAGGTGAAGATCTAAAACATCGAATCCGACCTACATAATTGACACTCATATTCTTCTAATAACAGGGTCACAGATGATAAATAGCAATCGCTGCACAATTATTCGAGCTGCCAAATCATGCATCATGGTCAAGTGTGGCTTTAAAATGAAGCGGCGCATAGAATGCTAAAAAGAAAATATTTATAGTGCTTAAATATAATAGTTAAAAGTTTATAATATTTTAGTCTATAATTTTGCAAAATGATTTTAAAATACCTTTACGTAATCGGTCAGTTCATAAAATATTTGAACCATCATGACTCGAGTGTTGGCCTTAACTTTTGAAGGTTACGCAGATCGTTTTGTCCTCGTCTATAGATTGTCTGTTTTGTTATTCGTTTCTGTTATTATTTTATTTATTTTATTCGACTCGTACAGGCGGGCGATAGCCCTGCGGACGTGCGTCAGGTAATCTGGTTGGAGCTTTTTATTTAACATTTAAAGGATGCCCGGAACTTGTTCCCGTCGTTATTTCATGAATTCTTCCTTGTTCTTTGCCTACGTTTCAAAACGAAAGGTCAAACAGCTTTCTATGTCCAACGGTTTGGGATGGGCGTGGATGAGTCCGTAAGTCGGGACTGCAATTTTATAATTGAAAAAAAATTCACCCGAATTGATAACCTCCTCCTTTTTTTTGAAGTCGGTTAAAAAAGAAGTGAATTTGATTTTTCGATACTGTGTTGACTAGTCACTTACAATTATAATCTTGTATTATTTCGGACATTACAACACACACAAACAAAAATATGGCTACTGTTATCTTTTGCTAAAGAAACATATCTCATGCTTGATACATTGTGTAAAAAAACTGATTATTATTGAAAATCACTCGTATTGCGAAAGTTTTTGAGTTTGTTTGTTCTGCTTTCACGTCTCTAACAACTGAATGGATTTGGGTTTTCGGAGGGTGGATCGATAAAGCACTGGACTAACGTGGCCTTATTTTTCTCACAAAAAAATTCGATTGCGCGCCGGCCGGCCTGAAAGAAAATGATCAACACCAATGTCAAAAGTTAACTGCTGTGCTGCATCTAGTATCAAACAATACGTGTCATTGTAACGTGTCTATAACAATAAACTATGAATTAAATATTTGTCCATCTGTCTGTAAACTAACAAGCAAACATATGTACTACAATAGTGCGGCTGTTAAGCGCGACTTTAGCGTATGCGTTGGTGTTCCGTAGCAATAGACGTGGGAGTAAAGCCAAATTAGAGTCTACGAAATTTACTTCCATCAAGGAATACAAAGCAAAAGCCATTTTGTTCTTTTGATAAATAAATAAAAAAAACTCAAACAAAAATCGCCATTTGTGGTGTGTTAAGAGGATCGTCTCAGTGTTTTTTTCCCATACAAACGGCGTCAATGGATTCCATCCCCTAAACGTCAACGGTTCCTGTAAAATTTTGGTATAGTATGAGGAACTCCAAAAACTAGGTCCGTACGTTTTGATTTTTGCGATATTTTTAGTAGACAAAAAGATATTTGAGACTAAAAGTCAGCATTTTTCTCCAAATAAATTTTCAACATTTAAAAGGTGAATGTTGAAAAACTAAGAACAATTTTGGAAAAAACAAAACCTTGTTTATACAGAACCTTGTTTATACGCTTACAAATCGATAGAGACCAAAAACGTACGATTTCATTAACTTTTTGAGGTAGGAAGTCATTGACGCCTGAGCTCATAATTTTGGAAATAAAACTCGGCATTTCGCCGGAAAGCTGCAATTGTTTCTTTAGGGTGGTCGACATCGAGACAGCATGAAAAACAACTGAGACGCTAGTCCAAACTGAGACGCTCCTCTTAAGTAAAAGGTAAAATTTTCGAGGTTGTCAATAAGAGCGATTTACAATAGCGCATCACAATAATTGTGAACTTTAAATTTTCACAGTCACATTTATTTGAGAACTTCATATGTATTAGGCAATATTTCCCGTATAAATGACCCCTTATTTTGCACAGATAAAAGTACACTACACACAAGAGGACCAGAAGATCTTATCCTGGGGTCGTGGGTTCAAGTCCCATTCCCGCCAAACATTTTGCTTTCCCCAAAATTTTATTTGTACGTACACACTCCACTTAATTTTTTTTTATTTGATAATTTACATTGATAACTAATTTTGCTAAAACAGATAAAAACAAATTCAATGTTGAGTACGGATTCCTATTATTTGTATGGTTATAATAGCAATTAGACCAGACAACATTGTTGAGATGTTTAGTCTGATTAATTGTAGCTAGACCATTAGACGTATAGCAAATTAATTACATCGCTATAGTTAAATTGAGCGAAAACGAGTGGGGAATCACGCAAGATCGAACCTTGTGCAATTAATAGAATTGCTAAGTTACATAAAGCGGCAATTTCGGTGGTGTTTTGCGGAGAAAATGTACGTAATCTATAGAAATCTTGAATTCGTGCCGCGCAAATCGCACAATCATGTCTATGGGTTGGTGTTGCGAAAATGGAGCGCTCACTTGTTAGTTGTTTTTTTGGACGTCGCGTCTCGTCACTAGCTTACTTACCTACGATGACAACAGCAGGGCAATTCTATTACAAAACTGAAAATGTTCGTTTGCGAATAATTACAAAACTGAAAATGTTCGTTTGCGAAAGAAAAATGTACGACGCGAAAAGGACTTGAACCCCATTAGATCAAAGTTCAATTGCGGATGTCTTTTTTGACGTGACACTGCCCTTTTTTCAAAGGCTCTGAATAAAGTGGGTTTAAAAAAAAATGGGTTCGCTCTTGACAAATCTAGCACAAGGGCGAAGATGCGGTCGAGGATGTTAAGCTCACAAGAGAAAGCCTATTCATTCGAACTTTAAAGAGATTCGGGTGATTTATTCCATACAAAACTAGGTTATTCGAAGCCATAAAAAGGACACATGTCGCGCAACAGGGCAGAAGCAGTTTTTTAATAAAATTACCCTGATGTTATTGCAGGATTTAATTCAACTTTCCTTCGATTCAAGCTTCCTGTGTCATGTGTACAAATAAATAAAATAATATTTTTTTATTAACGTAAAACTTAGGTCTAAATATGCAGGGGCTTTAGGCACAAAAGGCGCTATATGCTGATGAAGTTTGTATGGGAACAAAATTTTTTTTTTCGTATTTTGACCTATGTTCCTTGGGAAAGTTGTTCAGTTTCATGGACTGATTAACCACCCGAGAGGTGGAAAGAGAGATATCTAAAGCCATGTTTACAGTAAAGTGTTAAAATAAACAGTAAGTACTAGTAGTATTAACAGTAGTATATCATGTGTTAATTAGTTCTGTCGACCTCAAATTATTTTGGTCATTAAATCATTATCGGGTCACTTCAACTACGTACCGACAATCAAGGATGTGAATCGGCTCATTGAGCCAATAAATTAAAACAATTTTTTATGCAATATTTATGTCAAATAATACAAGGTTTTTCAAAAACACCCAATAAGAAAAATAGTTTGTAGTGTTACAAAAATGTTGAAATTTTTAATTAATTATACACGTTTACTGACCGTTTCTGGGGTCAATTGACAACAAATGGTGTTACAAAAATGCATGTATAAAAAACTAATAAACTTGTTAATATTTTACACTATTTCAAAAAAGAAAACAAAACATCGATTTTTTACTTGAGCAGCAGTCTTTTTTGCATTTTGATAGTGAGAGAAAGAGACAGTCAATACTTAAGTATAGATCAACACTTGAGTCTCCTTCTGTAATACGGGCTTTAGTCTAAAACATCACTTATAACGCCTCCGTGAGGCGGCATGGTTCCCAGCAGGCAGGCGGCGTTTCCGCGTTGAATCGCGAGATTTATTCTTTTCGCAAAAAAGTTCTGCAGTCACTTGAACTTGACGAAACGCACCGAACAAGTCCTTCACCAGTTTTTTTTAGCTGAAGGGCCCGAGGGCGCTATGATTTCAAACCGTATCGGTGCGCACATGTAGCCTCCTTGAATGTTTGTATATTTATTGATTTTGGAAGTTATGCACCCGATGGGGTCGTACCCGTCTTCTCAGTCGTCATTGGGATGTGGGTTGGCGCTAGACTGGTCATATAGGTTACATCCTACACGAGGAACTTAACTTCTTCTACCGGGCGCCCAGATGCAATGCAGGGTACTACCATGTACTACCCTTACCTTGTTGAGATTCCTCGAATCCGTACTGAGCGCTTCTCTTAATCTTTTATATTGCGCACCGCTAAGGAATGGAATTCTCTCCTGTGTCTGTATTTCCCGGCTCTATAACCCAAGTCTCTTTAAAGTTCGAGTGAATGGGCATCATTTGGGTGAGCTTGCTACATCCTTGACCATTAGTTAGATTGTGGTCAAGAGCGAACCAATTTGTTATATTTAAAAAAATATGTTTTTTTACTTTTAAAAGAGTCAAACTTGGTAGTTCTACGTAATTTGAGTCTTATTACTTTATTTTAAAATGGGGAATGCATGGCTCACTAGAAAATACTAAAAAACCGGTACAAAAACAAGTCAAACTAAAATTTACTAAGCCAAAACTGTAAAATTTTGGGAAAATTTCAAAAACAAATTCAAAAATTCGCTAAAAAAATGGTAAGACTTAGGGGAAAGAATGTAAGTACGATTTGTTCCAAATGAACCCAATAACCTCCCATTTCCGTTTGTCGGACCATCTACCAAGCGCACTGTATGTATATTTTATTAAATTTTAATTTATTAGTATTGATAATAAGCCGTCTCCGTTTTGGCAGCGTTTCCCTTAGATCCTGTAGCATAGGTATGCTAAGGCAGTGTTTTTCAAACTGTGGGTCGCGACCCCCAGGGGGGTCGTGAAGCCTTACTCGGGGGGTCGCAGGTAAAAGAAAAAGACAATAATTTGTAAATCTTACACTAAAACAAGACAGTTTTAGTGAAAAGGCTGTGCCTGTATAATGATTCCTCACGTCGCCTTCCGCGTCTGCCCCGCGGCAAACTCTTTTATTATGTTTTAAAATCTACGAAGTAGTACATAGATTTAGCCTAAAAGGGTCTTAGGGACCTTAGGGGGTCCCCAGACCTTCATATGATCCAAAGGGGTCGCGATTTCAAAAAGATTGAAAAACACTGTGCTAAGGTATTGAATGACTTTCTTTCCCATAGTCGATGTTGATAGAAATGAACACTATCTCCATCATTGTCGCACCGTGGGATTTTGCAACACTATGTACTATGTGACTCAATGTTTTCTTCTTTCGCTTTCTAACAGTTAGTTATCATAATAATAATTATAATATATTATTGATTTAAACATACCGAAGAAAGGGCACGTGAATAGTACACACGGCAGCACATCAGGCAGGCTATACTTTTTGACCTTGTACACCCTTATCTCGCTCGTAATAACACCGAATTTTGCAATGCTAATGGATAACCGACGAGTATACTTGTAGTTGTAGTACAGAGGCCAGTGCATCCATTTTCATTGAAAACCAGCTTTTATCGGAAGAGCAGAGTAGAGGAAGCGAAAAAAGATTTCTAGTGGTAATCTCATGAATATAATTAAGTTAATTACTCGTTAAACAGCACACTCATGCTTGAATGAACCCTGAATAAATAATTAGCCCTGGAAGATTCCAATTATAAAATCTGCTGCCATCAAAAAAAATGTGACAAGATTTTTTAAGCGTTTTTTTTAAACGTATCCAATTGCTCGTAGCCCAGTGGCGCACACTGATCTCAACCGACCAGTGAGGTTAAGTAACGTAAACAGAGGCAGGGAACCTGATGGGTAACAAAAGTGGCAATTTATCACGAGCGTTTCCGTGCTTCGGAGGGCACGTTAAGCTGTCGGTCCCGGATGTTGTCGATTGACTACAGTCGTTAAACCTTCGCGCGATTCTTGCTCACCCGTGTGTTTTGAAAACTCTGACACCAGGGTAAGCAAAGTTCGCCACACTACACGATACTTTAAGATTTAAATGTATCATAATTTTTTGTAATTTTGACGGCCGGTTTGGTCGAATGGTAGTGGCGCTGCCTCTTGATCAACGGGTCCTGGGTTCGATTCCCAGTCGGGGCAAATAATTGTGTAAAAAGCAGATGTTTGTCATAGGTGTTTGTCATTATGTGGGACCCACGACACAAGGGAAACCTTTGTGTGGACCTTTGAGTGTGTATCCACAGAATAAATAATGTGTAGCGTTCATTTATTTATTATTTATCATGTTGGTAATGAGCTAGACTTGTAATCTGAAGGTAACGGGTTCAAATCCTGGTGTGGGCCTGTACCACTAAATTCGTCTTTTTGTATTTATGTACTGATTTCTAATTATCACTTGCTTAAGGTGAAGGAAAACATGGTGATGAAACCCGCCCGTCCGAGAAAATTCATTTTCGAAAGACGAGCGGTCCACCAACCCGCACTGGGCCAGCGTGGTGGACTATGGCCTAAATCCCCTTCGTGTATCGAATGGAGGCCCGTGCCCCTCGGTGGGGACGTATATGGGCTGGTAAAACAAATAAAAAAATATCATGTATTGTTACAGGGTGTCAGCATGTTTGATCTCGATGCTGCTCATCGTATACGGGAGCTTCAGGTCTCTGAACATGGAGCGAGAGGCGCGCGAGAGGGCAGAAAGAGAGCGGGAAGCCTCGCTGCTCGGAGGAAAGCCAGTCTCTACATCCAGCGTCAACAGCAGTGAGTCTCCTACTCCTTTTAGTGTGGATCTTGCTTGTAGACCAAGATCCCAGGGCCGCCAGACCTTACTTGTTATGCGAAAAAGTTTAAATACAGAAATATTGTAGATATTTTTATTACCTAGAACTTTGCTATTTAACTTTTATTCATAAGACTTTTAGTTTTGCCGGAAATCGAGATAAACCGTTTTTTTCCCTTAAGGGGGTGATCCCTTCCACTTCCCGACCTCAGATCGCCCGCAATTTATTTTTCCTTTAATTTTTGTTATGTTCTCTATTTTTCCAATGGGTTTCATCCTACTATATATTTTTTCACTTTTTACAATTTTCAAAGGTGAAGCCCTAGTCGATATAGAATCCATCTTGGTTTCGTGACACTGCGAACAGGGAAACTTTTGGGAAATTTCTATTCCTTCCATAGGCATTAGGCAGCATTATTCAGTTATGGCGAAGATCATTTATTTTAAATTTTCGCCAATTTTAGTCCCGACTTACGTCTTCTGCGAGTTAATTAACGTATTTCGTATTTGAATGTTCCAGATGTCCAGACATTGAACACGATGCAAGCCCTGTGCTTCCCGCTGGGCTCTTCAGTAGCGTTGCTGATCATGTTCTTCTTCTTCGACTCGATGCAGACACTCGTCGCTATTTGCACAGCGAGTAAGTACATTATAATAAATTAATGAATGAATGAATTATACTTTATTGCACAACAGAAACAGAAACAAACAAAAAGTACATAAACATAAACAAACAAACAAATATAATGTATAGAAAGGCGGCCTTATTGCTAAAGGTAGCAGAGCCAGGCAACCTTTAGGTAAGAATATTTTTAGATACTTAAAAAAATATATAATATGGGTTAACTCTTGACCTCAATCTTGAGCAAGGTCATAGATGAGGTCGACGATGGAGCGAGTTAACCCAGAAAATGCCTATAAGGAGGTAGCAAAGCAAAGCGGGAGGTGACTAGAAATAAATGTAAAATGCGCCGCGGTGGGTCTGCGCCTTAATCTTATCTTCTTCTTATATATAAAAATGAATCACTAAATCTGTTGGTAAGCGCAAAACTCGAGAACGGCTGGACCGATTTGGATGATTCTTTTTTTGTTGTGTTCCTTATTGTCAGGAGAAGGTTCTAATGAAAGAAAAAACTAAAAAAGTGCCACGGGAACGAAGTCCCGGGCGGAAAGCTAGTTAGTAATGTTTATGGTTGGACATGAACGTTTTTAGAAAATTTATTATTTTTATGATTAGCCATTTTCATAATTCGTTGCTTATATGAAAATGTCTAATCATAAAAAAAAGATAAGTAAGTAACTATTTTATTATTGAGCTTGGACATTTTCATAATGTGTCGTTTTGGTTTGGTAATTAGCATTCGTTCGGCGCGGGGGGTGTGCCGGGCGCGCGGGGGGCGTGTGGCCGGTACTCCGCGCCCGACATGTTCTAAATTGAGGAACTTATTATCATTGATTTTTTTGTGCTTCTGAAGCACAAAAAAATCAATGATTTATATGGAATAAATGGCTTAAGCCGACGCGCGCTTGTTTACGGCGCCCGCGTTGCTAATCTTACACACACGGGTGTACAGGAATCGCGCGAAGGTTTAAAACCATTTATGTAATAAAATCGGCCTGCTGATCACACCCCTCGTGTTTATACATTCCAGTAATAGCATGTGCAGCGCTAGCGTTCCTCCTGACGCCGCTCTGTCAGTACGTGTTCGGCGCAGGGGGCGTGGGGGGGGTGTCGGGCGCGCGCGGGGGGTGCGGCCGGTACTCCGCGCCCGAGCTGTGCGCCGCGCTGCTGGCCGCCGGCATCGTCGGCGTCTGGGTGCTCACCGGACACTGGCTGCTCATGGACGGTAATAACTTATCTACAACTTTTTTTTTTCACAGCCCATATACGTCCCCCCACCGAGGGGCACGGGCCTTCCTTCGAAACACGAATGCGGGTTGATGAACCGCTCGTTTTTCGAAAATGAATTTTCTTGGATGGGTTTAATTACGATGTTTTCCTTCACCGTTAAGCAAGTGATATAATTATAAATCCGTACATAAATCCGAAAAGACAAAATTACAAGCCCGCACCAGGATTTGAACCCGCGATCTTCCGATTACAAGTCTGGCTCATTACCAACTGGGCTATCACCGCTTTTTATATACTACTTATCCCCAGAAAATTGCAGCTTATGTTTCTAACTAAAGTGTCTTAATCTATTATTATTTCTCGTTTAAACCAAACTAAGAAATGAAGCATTTACTCGCCAACTTACTTAGGGAATTAAGCAAAACACGTATTTTTTATTGGATTAAAGCAAGCCACTTGATATGGTTGTTTCTTAGGTTAAAATAAGTCGATAAAGAAAGATCAGTATCCCTCAAAAATATTCCCTCTGAACTGAGAAGGGGAGTTACTTTAAAACCCAACTTATTTTTGCCCGCTTGATTCCCTTGCTAATTAAGAAACTTTTTATGAATTCTATTCAGTTAAAAAATATTTGAATATCAACGATGACAATTTATAAATAACTTCGAATTAATATTGAATGTTGTTTCTTATCTTTGACATATTTATGAATACTATTTTTTTACGACCATATTATGGGCTGAAATTACTAACCTGCAGGGCAATCGCGCTAAAAAAAGTGGACTGAATCGCAATTGAAACGCAGCTGGGGGGCTACCACCTAAGCGAAGCTGATGCTGATTGAACGAATGGAATGATGTACATTGCTGTGTTTGGTTCATATCATTAATCAAGGTCTCCTTATAAAGAAGCAATCGACTACGTTCCATTCGTTTACCCAGCATCAGATTCGCTTAGGTGGTAGCTCCCCAGCTACGTTTCAATTGCGATTCAATCCACTTTTTTTAGCGCGATTGCCCTGCTGTTTTATTATAAACTTGACATTTGTAGCTAGATTTATTATGTGATAAATAAATCTAGTTGACTTCTAACTCTCATAAAGCAAAATTTTCATTTCAGTAACATTTATATTTTTCCATTTCCAGCTATGGGTATGGGTTTATGCGTGACGTTCATCGCGCTGATCCGGCTTCCATCTCTGAAGGTGTCCACGCTACTCCTTACAGGGCTGTTACTCTACGACGTTTTCTGGGTCTTCTTCTCATCATACATATTCACCACCAACGTCATGGTCAAAGTTGCCACCAGGTTAGTTTCTTCATTACTAAAGTTATAGAGAATGGGTTTGCTCTAGACCACAATATAGGTCAGGGGCGAAAATTTGAGTAAGGATTTCGCGAGCTCACTCAGAAGATGCCTATTCACTCGAATTTTAGAGAGATTCGGTTCCCACGGTTATTTCTGAATGTTCCCACGGTTATCTCTGAATGTTTACACATTACTGCTTATGTCTTCTTTGTCTTTTCATCATATATCTTCATCACCAACGTCGTGTCAAACCAACAAAGTCTGTTACATTTAAGTAAGTTCATCTTATCACATTTGCTTTCTCTCTTGTGGGTCTTCTTCTCTTACATCTCCACCATCTCCATCATAATTAAACTTGCCACCAGTTGCAACACATTTTTTTTTGTAATTTACAACTCTGGCATCTGAGGCCCATTTCTTAGTAAAAAACAATTTTAAACTATGTTAGTACTTAGTCTAATCTTAATATTACATTAACTTAGCTCATTACCCTGATTTCGGTTTAATGAGCAGCTGCGCCTTTATTATAGGATTTTTTATACGAGCGTTTTTTTCCTATCTACAAGGTGTTTCATAAAAACCCAAAAAAAGAAAATCCAAAATTCAATTTTAAAAGTCAAATAGTCGCAACTCTAGTAATCAGTTGCACGGTGTGACATTTACAAAATGAAAGTTTCATATAACTAATATGACATACTTGTCAATTTGGAATAGAGCTGCGCAATAAGCTTAATTTAATTTTGAATTAAAAAATTTTTGGGTTTTTTTTTAAACACCTTGTATAGTGGTGAGAGTGTATGTCTTATGCGATGTTTTTTCTTGTTGGTAATAGTCTCTCGATAAATTTTTGTTGTACAGACCGGCCGAGAATCCGATGAACGTGGTGGCCCGCCGGTTGCAGCTGGGTGGTGCGATGCGCGACGCCCCCAAGCTGTCGCTGCCCGCCAAACTAGTGTTCCCCTCCATGCATCACCAGGGGCACTTCTCTATGCTCGGTGAGAGAATCACTACATCATATATTTTTCTTTAATTCTTTATTGTACACACGTACATATAAAATTAGCTTTCATATAGGTCCGTAGCCCGGGGACATTTATATTACGAAAAAGGTTACCGTTTGTCTTTGTGAAATTATTATAGATTTCGCGATTTTATACACTAAAAGTGAGGTCTTGATGACCGTAACCCGGCGAAACGATCTACATAATTTTCCCAAATTCTCATATACAGATCTAATATGGGAATTTGGGAAAATTATGTAGCCTATGTGTTAATCCAGAGTGTCAGCTACATCCATACCAAATTTTATCAAAATTGGTCTAGCCGTTTGAGCGTGAAAGAGTAACAAACATGTTGTTAGTTTGTCTTGCTTAAACTTGAGAATGGCTGGACCGATTTGGCAATTTTTTGTCCTGAAATAAAAGTACAGATTATTATCTTAAAGAAAATAAAAGTAATTTGTCTTGAAATAAATGAAAATGAAAGTTCAGGGCAGGGAAGGTTTAAAAGGTGAGGAAATATAGAAAAATTGCGAAAAATTGATTCTAAAGCGTTACGAAGTTCGCCGGGTCAGTTAGTATATTTATAAAATTTAGTAATAAAATGTAATGTTATGAATATGTTTCAGGTCTGGGCGACATAGTGATGCCGGGGCTGCTGCTGTGCTTCGTGCTGCGGTACGACGCCTACAAGAAGGCGACGCTCGTGTGCCAAATGGGACAGGTGCCCGGACCGAGATCCATGGTCAGAATAATACTTGCACATTATTTGATTTATTCTCTTGAGATGTGTTATACAGGTGTAAGGGACATGAACTGAAACCTTTCTCCGGAAAAAAAAAAACAATTTTTTCATATTTTTTTTAAACAATTATGGGTGGATTCCACCACGATCTACGATCGACTACAATTTTCATTATTTACCTATTTTGGCGCTACGCAATGTACTGCTAAACCGCGCCCGCGTGCTGTCCCCCCGCGCTGCGCTGTTATCAAAATGCGATGTACATTGCTGGTTTTCGTGTTTTACGCTGTTATCGTTGTTTTTTATTGGTGTAGAAAAAATAATTAGGTAATTTAAAAGAAGAAAATATAAAAAATCGTGATTTTTTTTTTAAATGTTCCCGAAATAAATTCCCGTTATCGTTGTTTTTTATTGGTTTAGAAAAAAATAATTTAGGTAATTTAAAAGAAGAAAATATTAAAAATCGAGAATATTTTTTTAATGTTCCCGAAATAAAATTCCACTGGAAAATCATTCAGAATTATGGTCTGAGTTCAGGTTTTCAGTTTTTCCTAACCTGTCCCTTACACCCTGTATACAATCTTAATTTTTGGTTATACAGAAGAAATGTACTAAACTAGTTGTTGTAATGACTACAGGGGTCCTGCCTCACGTACTTATATGTAAATTACCACTTTGGTCACCCATCAGGTGACATCAGCGAGCGCCACGTTTATTATTAATTATTATCTATTAGAAAATATATAGTAAGCTTGTTTACAGTGGATATATTTATATTACACTCAATGTATTTCACACGATTTCTACAAGAGACTACAAACAATCAAAACAATAACAAAGCTAGGCTTTCGTTTAAACTATTTTAAACATTAAGGCGACTACAGCACTCGATAAAGGCAGCACACATAGGAATTGTCCCATCTCCGTCTCTCAACAGGCCTGGGCCGGCAGTGCGAACAGTGTCGATACACGAAGTTTACGGACTATGAAAGCGTGCGTGCGTAAAAACATGTTCGAAAGTTAGAAAAATGAGATTTATGGAAAGGTAACAGCTTAAATCGAAAAATGCGTTAACTACTTATCGAGAGTGTTCAATCACGAACATTTTGATAGCAAATTCAAGTTCCTGTGTGCATTTTACTATCGTTTTTACAGCTTAAAAGATACACAATATTGGGTATTTAGAGGTGACTTTGTGAGCTTTTTGTATCGAACCAAAAGTGCTGAATCATGTTTTCAGCAAACTGCTTATCTAGTTTATATCCTGAATATTACCGTAGTATTTTTGTCTTCGATTTAATGCAGTGCGTCATGCTTATCTACGCATTATAAAATCGTAATTTAGGGGCCATCCATAAATTACGTCACACGAATTTAATGATTTTTTGATCACCCCCCTCCCACCCGTCCTTGTCACAGCTGGTCACATTTGTGAGACTCCCCGCTCCCTAGTGTGACGTCACACATTTTGCAATTTTACATCTAGTAATTAATGAAATTAGTTGTATTTCCATTTAAATTAAATTAGTTGCAAATGTTTTTGAGTTTTTCCTTCAAAGTTCGTGTTTAAACACTTTGATTTCATAGATTTTGAAATGTGACGTCACGAAATGTAGGACCCCTCCCACCCCTTTGTCACTCAATGTCACACTTCGTCGACCCCCTCCCTGCCCCTTAACGTGTGATGTAATTAATAGATGGCCCCTTAGGTGCTGTAGTCGCCTTAATGAGGTAGATTACTTCACCGAGTTTCTAATCTCTATCATTATCGTTTAACATTATTTTGTCTGCAAAACCAAAAGCCACGGCTTTTGGTTTTGAAATGGGGGTTGGACATTTTGACTTGACGGCCGGTTTGGTCGAGTGGTAGTGACGCTGCCTCTTGATCGGCGGGTCCTGGGTTCGATCCCCAGTCGGGGCAAACATTTGTGTAAAAAGCAGATGTTTGTTCTCGGGTCATGGGTGTTTGTGTTTGTCTTTGTGTGTTCCAAGGGACCCACGACACAAGGGAAAACCTAAGTGTGGGCCTTTGAGTGTGTAGCGTTTATTTAAAAAAAATAATTATTATTTATTACCACAGGGGTCCCGCCTAACGTACTTCCACTGCTCGCTGCTGGGCTATTTCCTGGGTCTGCTGACGGCCACGGTATCGGCCGAGGTGTTCAAAGCGGCTCAGCCTGCACTACTGTACCTAGTGCCCTTCACACTGCTGCCACTGCTCACCATGGCATATGTTAAGGTAATCTTATCTTCTTATACTGGGTGTAAAGGACAGCTTAGCAAATACTGAAATGGTGGAATCTACCCATATCTATCATCAGCTGTAAGTAATTACTTTTTCCCGGAAACGTCATGTTAAGGAGTTTTCATTATTTACCTACTTTGGAGCTACGGAACGTATTGCGAAACCGCACCCCGCGCGCGATCCCCCCGCGCCGTGCTGCTATCGGAGTGCGATGTACAATACTGGTTTCCGTGTTTTACGTTGTTATGATTGTTTTTCATTGCAAAATGAAGTGTATTCGTTTAAATAATTAAAAAAATTAAGCATAAAATATTAAAAAACATGAAAAAAAATCCGGAGAAAAATTCCACTGGAAAATCATTCAGAATGATTGTCTGAGGCCAGGGTTTCAGTTTTTGCTAAGCTGTCTTTTACACCCTGTATATAAAACTGGAGGTCCTGATTCACTGACTCATCAACGCCCAGCCCAAACCCTTAGACCTAGAAAACTAAAATTTGGCAAAAAGATATCTTTTATTATGACGTAGGTAAGAACTAAGAAAGGATTTTTCGAAATCCAATTCCTAAGGGGGTGAAATGGGGGGTTGGACATTTTGACTCAAAACTTCGTCCAGATATACCTTGAAGCAAATAAATGGACACGTGTTTCACGATTTTTCGAAAATCATTCCCTAAGCTACGGGGTCAAGAATAAAATGGGTGACTAAAAGAGTACTTTGCGGGAAAAAGTTAGTTTTTACCGACTTCTAAAAAGGAGGAGGTTCTATGTTCGACTGTATGTTTTTTTTAAATATGTATGTTCACCGATTTCTCCGCCAATTATAGACCGATTGTCAAAATGCTTTTTTGTTCGTAAGTGGTCCCATATAAATTTTATCGAAAATGATTCAGCGCTTTAAAAAAAATCAACAAAAACAAAAAAATACTACAAACCAGAACATCATCTAAATAGATGAGTGACATTTGCGAACTGTTGTTGGGATTGAAGTCGGTGACTCATACGTTTTTATAACGTGGAAAATTATATATACATACATACATAAAGTTATTGTGATTATCATTATTTTGTATTGCAGGGCGACTTGAGAAGAATGTGGAGTGAACCATTCATAGCGCCGCCGGGCGGTAAGGCAGGCACCGACTTTGACGTTTGACTGCCCCCCCCCCCCCCTTCGGGCCCCTACCACTGTACAGTTAGTCGCATCATCAACTTCACACAACACTACTGTTGCTATCCTTTATACTCAGTGGCAATCGTTATGCAGGGCGGCTCGTATGGATCGTGCCGTCGATATAAATTTCGTTATACATTGCTTCTACTGGAACTGAAAGTGTAAAAAGGTGTATAGAAATGCAGCAAAGGTGTAAACGAGTTAATCATCGATAGTAGTCGCACGGTGTTGAATTGCAAGTCAAAAACTCAAGGAGTTTCAGCTCCTTAATTTAATCAAATTCTTTTAAGAACCTCTGTCGAAACTTGAGCGCTAGTGTTTTGTATGGGCGGCGTAAAAAAAGAAATGATACACATTCTAATAAAATCATCACATGTAGGAGATTTGTATATTAATTGTGGATGGTTAATTGTATCTATAGGTTATATTTAAAATGTTATGAACTTATGACAACTTATGCAATGTATGCTCTTTAAGTTTGAGAAAACACACTCCTACGCCAGTCAGCTAAGCTGTATAATTTATATATTTAAGTGAAAAATGAATTATTCTTTTACCAAACCAACAATGCATTCTATGAACAAAAAGTCAAATGTTGTTATATTAACCGCAGTGTTTTGTTCATTAAAAAAAACTGTGATCAGAAAAACATGTGCAAAAATTACAATTTGGAACAATTAGCAAGCTTTACGTTGACTTCTTAGATGTTATTTTTCGTATTTTTTTTTAAAACTTTTTTGTCACTAACTGTACAAGTTTTAGTGGGCGAATTATGTGAATTGATGTTTATGATATAGATAGGTATAAGTTTTAGGTCACAAAAAAGATAGGTACAGATAAAACAACTACTTAGAACGCTGGCTCATATACAAGAATCTCAGATCAAGTTAATACAAAACTTTATAAAAAAAAACCTTTTTAGTTCTTTCGTGGATTACGACCTGCGATTGTTTGGTTTTTTTTCGTGGGCCAGATCCAAGCACAACAACAAATCATTTAATAAGATGACAATCATTGATCATCCAATCACAATCATTTGTATGATTGGATACATGAACAATTCAATCACAATAAATTATCTTACTGCACTGGTATAATATCCAATCATAATCTGATTGATTGTATTCAATCACAATTATTTATGCAATGGGATGGTTAAACCAAGTTAATCTATATTAAAACTTCCGCCTATGCAGTTGTCTTTCAGTACCTATCTATTTTGCGTTATAGGTTAAGAAATACGCTTTGTTTCGTTTGAACAATATCAAGAGAGTTCACAGGCACAGGGTAAGGCCCGTATTACAGATGGAGACTCAAGTCTTGATGAAGTCAAACCTTCGCGTGCTTTTTGAACACTTGGTGTACGAGATTTGTATCGCACGCGGCGTAAACAGGCACGGGTTAAGTATTTATTGTCTCTTTCTCACACTATCGAAATGACAAAGACGACTGCCACTTAAGTATAGATCAGAGTTTCAGTCTCGTTCTGTAATGCAGACCTAAGACCTCGTGAAGTATAGGTTCTGGACCAGTGCACACGGCTTTACTTATTTACTCGAATATTAATTTTTTCATCACAAATACTCGTAGCATTTTCTACTTTTTTTATTGTATTTTATATGACTATTTTTATAATCGGCTTTATGTTTTGCTGTTAACGTCTGGCTCATTTTTTTTATCTTTGTAAACTTATTTGAACTGTCGAAAGAGTCATATAAATCTAGGTAGTTAGGTGATCATTATCAATCGCCATACCTATTTTAAAAAAAAGACAGCTATAAAACTTTACAAAGGAATTCATAAAGTTTGGCCCTCTTTTTCTTCACGTGTGATATGATTGGTTCGTTATACAGAGTTGCCAACATTTTACTATTTGAGAGCTAAGTAAACACTTGATTAAATATATAGTCATCGTTTAGCGACTTATTACTGAGATGATGAGGTAAAGTTTAATCTTAATAATAAGTGACCGGTAAAATGACTTTTTTTACTCAGCATAGACTATTGCGTTTAAGGCGACTACAGCACCCGATAAAGGCAGCACACATAGGAATAGTGCCATCTCCGTCTCTCAACAGGCCTGGGCCGGCAGTGCGAACAGTGTCGATACACGAAGTTTACGGACTATGAAAGCGTGCGTGCGTAAAAACATGTTCGAAAGTTAGAAAAATGACATTTATGGAAAGGTAACAGCTTAAATTGAAAAATGCGTTAACTACTTATCGAGAGTGTTCAATCACGAACATTTTGATAGCAAATTCAAGTTCCTGTGCGCATTTCACTATCGTTTTTACAGCTTAAAAGATACACAATATTGGTATTTAGAGGTGACTTTGTGAGCTTTTTCTATCGAACCAAAAGTGCTGAATCATGTTTTCAGCAAACTACTTATCTAGTTTATGTCCTGAATACTACCGTAGTATTTTTTTCTTCGATTTAATGCAGTGCGTCATGCTTATCTACGCATCATAAAATCGTAATTTAGGTACTGTAGTCGCCTTAAGCAGTTCGCTAAAAACAATTAACAATTTAAAGACAACTAAGCATACATTAAAGAGGGAACTAATGTAGCCAGGATATAGGACGAGGATGTAGGAAATAGGAAAAGAGAGTTAATATAGGAAAAGAGAGGGAACATAAGAGAAGCAATTCGTCTTTAATGTGTACGCAGATGTCTTTGTTGCTACTGAATCCCCGGTATTCTAAAAAGTTAGATCCGATTTCTTATCAGCCCATATACGTCCCCACCGAGGGGCACGGGCCTTCCTTCGAAACACAAAGGGGATTTAAGTCATAGTCCATCACGCTGGCCCGATGTGGGTTGGTGGACAGCTCGTCTTTCGAAAAAGAATTTTCTTAGACAAGTGATAATTAATTAGAAATCCGTATATAAATCCGAAAAGACGAATTTAGTGGTATAGGCCCGCAGCAGGATTTGAACCTGCAACTTTTCGGTTACAAGTTTGGCTCATTACCAACCTGGGCTATCACCAATAATGAAAATGACAGTAATAATTTCTTAACGAAATCACCAATCTGACTTCGATAAGACATTACTGTTATTGTGATTATACTAACGTAAAAGAGGCAGATGCAGTTGTTCGGATTATAGAATAAACGCGCGTATTACGATACGCGTACGTTAAGACGTTGTGTGCTAACGGTCTAGCGCATCGAACCCTTTAGAATACGGGGCCAGAAAGGACCTGTTATTGTTCTGTCAAAAAATGACATCTTCAATGAATAGTATAAGATCTTTCTATGAATCTCATTCGCGATTAAAAACCTTTACTATGGATTTGATATTATAATGTACTAACTTTTTCTCATGCGACTTCGGACGCTTGGTAAAAAGTAGCCTATGTTAGTCACCGGCCCTGTAACTATCTTTGTACAAAATATCAGATCGATACGTTAATCCGTTAAAGGACAAACAGACACTCACATTTTTAAATATCAGTTTAAATGAAGTTCATTCTGTTCTATGGTTACTAAACAAGTTGCCTTTAATCGTGAGTCGTATTTGCTTTGCCAAAAATGTTATAAAATTGAAGATAGAAGTTTAACTACCGGCTGGGTTTGACGGCCGGTTTGGTCGAGTGGTAGTGACGCTGCCTCTTGATCGGCGGGTCCTGGGTTCGATCCCCAGTCGGGGCAAACATTTGTGTAAAAAGCAGATGTTTGTTCTCGGGTCATGGGTGTTTGTGTTTGTCTTTATGTGTGTTCCAAGGGACCCACGACACAAGGGAAAACCTTAGTGTGGGCCTTTGAGTGTCTAGCGTTTAAAAAAAAATAAAGCAAAAGTTTGTATGGGAACTCAAACTTATGAATGGCAATCGTGTGCATGATAAAAGTTCTATCTTATTTAAAACTAGAGGATGCCCGGGACTTCGGTCCTGTGGTAATTTCTTGAAATCCTACCTTGTTCCTTGCCTATGATGTAAAAGGGACTCTAGTGCCAAATATCAGCTTTCTAGGAGCAAGGGTTTTGCAGGGCTTTCATGAATATGTGAGTGAGTCAGATTAAGATTAGTGGCTGTATTTATCGTACACTAAGTCCTTACCAGTACCGTGGATTCATGATATGTATAAAGCTAATTTCAAATCAGTAGTCTGTTGTCTCTTTTGTTCATACCGCCCTGTCTCGTTTTTATTAAATTGATAACCGACTGTTTAAATTATATCGTTTTGGAGCTGCAATATAGCTTAGTAACTATAGGACAGAAATGGAACATTTATTAAAATGCTGAAACACATGCTAAAAGATATCTATTCTATGTTGGTGGTTTGAAAACAATTATTTTGTGATTTGGTTCAGTACGATCAAACTTTGTTGTCACTGCCTTAGACTGATGTTTTCAATGAAGATTTTTCTACGTTTAAAATGAGTATTAAAAAGATGTTAGTATAACTAGAAGTAAGCTACTAACTATTGTTGTTATTATTATGACAACTGTGTTGTTGTTGTAAATTATTTGAATTTAATAAAAGATTTTACGTAAGACAATTAAGTCGTAAGTAAATGTATGGTACGTGTGATTTTGATTTTTAGAACCCTTTTTTTAATGATTAATTTTTGATTCCCTTTTTTTAATAGATAGTTAATATTGTATTAAGTAGTTATTTATATTAAGTTTGATGTGTGCAAATACGATAAAATATTGAGCAGTATTCCTTGATAATGACAAAAGTGATATAATTTTATTGAGGCTTGTATTGGGAAGTCATAAAAAGATAAATAATTTGTAATTATTGTAATTCCTATCATTTCACTCTGTTAATCTCGAAACAAAGTTATTTACATTTGTGTAAATAAATTGTAATCCAAAAGCAGTTTCTCGTATTTTTTAGATATTTACATAATCTTTTAAACTGTACATAATACTGTAAGATTGACGTTCAGTAATTTGAGTTGTCGCCTCACTCACACCAGCAGATTGTAAATACTGCCCTACATGACATTTCATTATGTATTTACGAAAAAGGAAACGCATTTAATATTTTTATATGTATCTGGAGTATTTGCTAGCAATACTAAATAAAAATATTAGATGAAATTATTTAAGCATTTTATTGATGAGCTCTATCAAATGGGACAAAAGAACTTGACATAAAACTTTGACAAAAATTCATGGTGACAGAATACAAAAGTTAATAGAAAAAAAGAAGATTACTTCAGCAAAAAAATTTTTTAACCATGTGGTGATCGGTTGAGAATAACACCACCCCATCTCTTTCCGTGGGTGTCGTAAGAGGCGACTAAGGAAATACAAATGAGACCTGCCTCCTAGTCATCCATTCCAGGCAACACCTCATTTTTTTCTGAATCTGAAGTGTCGTCCTATGGTCTCATGCGGTGTGGTAGGCTCTGTAAAGAAAGGGCCGTCTGGTTCGCGACCACCCTCCTACCGAAATCCGATACCAAACAGCTTGCTGTGTTCCGTCGGTGCGTGGGAGTACCAGTGCCTTTATAGGCATTTTCTGGGTTAACTCGCTCCATCGTCGACCTTATGGTCAAGATTGAGGTCAAGAGTTAACCCATCTTATAATATAAAAAAAATCACAGTACTTCAGTAGGTAGGTACCTACCTACTTCAGTAAAAAAAAGTTACAGTTGTGTTGTAATGATAGTAGGTAGGTAATTTTAAAAAGTAACAGTACTGTTGAAAGTGACAGTAGGTACTTAAGTAAAAAGTTACAGTACTGTCGTATTGACAGGGTTAGCCAAGTTCGCTACATACTTGTCTGTACCTACACGATAAGAAGTAGGTACTTCAGTAAAAAGTTACAGTTCTTTTGAGAGTGACAGTAGGTACTTCAGTGAAAGTTATAGTAGGTACTGTTGAAAGTGACGATAGATACTTCAGTAAAAAGTTATAGTACTGTTGAAAGTGACTGTAGGTAATTCAGTAAAAAGATAAGTACTGTTGTAAAGTGACTGTAGGTACTTCAGTAAAAAGTTACAGTACTGTTGTATTGACAGTAGGGTATTTCAGTAATAAGTCGCACTAGTGTTGATAAGTGACAGTAGGTACTTCAGTAAAAAGTTACAGTACTGTTGTAAAGTGACAGTAGGCATTTCGGTAAAAAGATCAGTAGGTACTGTTGTAAAATGACGGTAGGTACTTCAGTAAAAAGATAAGTACTTACCTACTGTAGCAGTGACAGTAAAATATAAGTACTGTTGTAAAGTGACCGTAGGTACTTCACTAAAAAGATAAGTACTATTGTAAAGTGACCATAGGTTAAAGATAAGTAGGTACTGTTGTAAAGCGACAGTAGGTACTTCAGTAAAAAGATAAGTACTGTTGTAAAGCGACAGTAGGTACTTCAGTAAAAAGTTACAGTACTGTTGTATTGACAGTAGGTATTTCAGTAAAAAATTACAGTACTGTTGTATTGACAGTAGGGTACTTTAGTAAAAAGTTTGTAGTCATAATGATCCTGTAGTAAGTGATGACGATTCTTCAGCAGTCTCTGTGAAGAATAACATTGTTTCATTAAAGTAAGGGTCAATTCACAGTGTCCATTTGCCCAGCCAGCCCAAAAGCTCTGGAGCGATTTCACATATGCCATCATTCAGAGCATAAATTGCGCCTTCCATGAGCAAAATATAATTTTATGTGCAATCGTACTATCGCCACTACGATGGTTTGTTTGCGCGTGGCTGGAGAAATTTCGCTAGCAAGCAAATGCTGTATAATAAAAACTACAACACATACAGAGTTTTATTTTATGCAGAACTTTAGAGTCAAAAGTGTGCAATCCACCTGTGAAATCTCAGTTTGATATCCCTAGTCGTTTTAACGTGAGAGCGCAACAACACTGTGCTTGCTGTACAAAATTTGCCCAGCCAGCACAGCTCAAAACCAATAAAGGAACCCATCAAGGTTCAAAATAAGTATACCTAGGTTTAGGGTCTGTGACAGGCATACAGACACAAAAGATTCAAAGCATTTGGACGAGTGATTACCGAGTTATAGGCTTTTGAAGTTTGGGCTGGCTGGAGAAATTTGCCCAGCCAGCCCATTGGGATCTCAAAAACTACAATACATAGAACTAAAATCTTTTCACGAAAAATTTACTTAGAATTTGCGCAATAGGCACAGAAAAAATTGGAATCTTAACTCTTTTAGTTGAGGAGAAATCTCAATTTTTCTGTTTTCCCGCGAAATATTCAAATTTGTATCATTCTTATGACAGAATGCGACGTTGCCGTTCTGAATTTTACCAAATAATCTACAAACCTTGCCGTCGCGTCGAACGACTTTCTTCGTTATGACATTGTAATAAAGACTGTGGGACTCGCACTTGTATTCCCATGTCTTGTGGAATTGTAGTCCAAGAGCTGAATGTTATTTGAGTGCGTATAGTTATTATTTTTATTGATTCCTTACCTTACATGTAAATTTTACGTTAACTCTGAATGATGGCATAGGTGAAATCGCTCCAGAGCTTTTGGGCTGGCTGGGCAAATGGACACCAATTCACACCGCGACGCGACGCGACATCGGCGTTGCGAATAAAGCCACTCAAAATTGAATTTTATTTATTACATGAAAAGATAAATATTTCATTGTGAGAACGCCGCGGCGCGCGTGGTGCGACGTGTTCTAAATTCTCACTTGTAATAAATAAAGTTCAATTTTTAGTGGTTCTATCCGCAATGTCTCGTCGCGGTGTGAACTGACCCTAAAAGGACAAGTTGTCTAAAAAGAAAATCATTCAACTCCCTTACTGCTTCTTTTAAAACCAAGAAAAAACAAAGATTATTTTACGAACACATAATTTATTTACTAGCTTCAATCTCTTTATTAGTATCTCTTTTCTGTATGAACCTAAGCTGTTTCTTCCTCATCCTCTTCAGCTTAGCAGTGTTTGTTATAACTTGGACAACTTCAGATTTCTTCTTGTTCTCTTCTGCCCTCTTGATATTTTGCTTTCTTCTTTCTTTCCGTTCTAACTCCTTCTGTTTAAGTTCCTCTTGCACTTTTTTAGCTAATTCTTTAGTTCTTTTAAGTTCAAGTCGCAGAGCAGTTTTCTTCTGAAAGTCTTGTCGGAGTCCTTTTGTTTTGTTTATTGAAGAGAACCTTGAAAGTAATGATGAAAATAAATACAATGTGACTTAGATCAGTTATAATCAGGCGCGGTCGCAGCCTGAAATTTTGGAGGGGGTCACTCACCCAATTCACAACTAAGTAGACAGCCTTTATCTTGAATCTTTATTAGAATATTGTTATACAATCTTTATCATAACGACGCATATCGATTTTGCTAGGATTACCAAAACTACGTAGTTCGGTTCCTTGTTTCTAAACTAGATGTCATTTCCAAGTTATTTTGGCCATCGTACGTAGTTCATAAAAACAACCCTAGATGTCAGCAAACTATAAATTTATCGCGGTTAGGGGATAGCTGAATTTTTTTTTATTATTTGGAAAATTTTTGAGATTTTTCAATTTGACCTTAGATTTTGGGGGGGGTCATGTCCCCCGTGACCCCCCCCTTCGGACCGCGCCTGGTTATAATAAGATGACTATCAAGTTGTCTGTGATTAAAAGACCACTAACAAACGTCTGTTACCCTGGAATCATAAAGATTATGGTTAGCCTGTTTCTTCAGTATAGGGATACTGTTTTGCCATTGATATTAAGGTGCGTATTACAGAACGCGACTCAGACTCTGATCTATACTTAAGTAGCAGTCGTCTTTGTCATTTCGATAGTGAGAGAAAGAGACCGTCAATGCTTAAGTATAGATCAAGACTTGAGTCTCCTTCTGTAATACGAGCCTTAGTCTCTATATATCTAAGAATGAGCCATTTAGAATAAACTATTGTGCAAATAAAAATGTACATTTGGATGTGTGGCCCTTAATCCTAGGATGAAAACTCCGAGAGATTCGCTCAGTGATGGATAAAAGACTTCATATTTGAATATTGAAATCATTTGTGACGCAATAGTTCAAGAATTATAGGCAAAAAAGTATGGGTCACACATTCAAATGCCTGCGATTCTCAGTAATGAAAATAAGAGGAACCGGTTGACGGAGCCCCAATTTTATCATTAACATCTACAGTGACGCATAAAAAAATCGGTTCTGGCTATAAATCAACCCAAAAAACCTAATACCTACTTTGGAAAATATTTACATTTATTTTTGGGCCACAGGATTATGTAGGGCCCACTTCATATCTGGAAAACCAGCAGCCCGAGATAAAAATTAACGACGCTGGCTCTATCACATATGATATGTGACAGCATATAGCGGCAAAAATCTTCTTATGAAACTCTCATCAGATAGAAAAACGTGAATCAAATTCTGAAGCATTTGGACGTGTGGATCACGTTCAAAACCTTCTGCTTCAGCCAATACTGCGGGATGTGGTCCCCTGCCCCCAACCACTTTTTAACCCCAAATTCAGGATCCGAATATCTAATGCCCACCAAGTAAATTAGTGTGCTAAGTCGATATTTACCTTTCTTTTTCAGATTTCCAGAATCTGCCAGATTTAGGCTTCCCTCTTACTGCTTCTTTTTTCTTTTTGTCGGATTTGACTTCTGTTTCATTCTCTGTTGTGCTATCTACTATATTATCCTGAATTTTCTTAATATTTTCTAGTATTGAAAGCACTTTATTTTCAGTTTCTGAAGACATGTTTCGCAAAAGAAATATTTTACAAACACGTGTGTTTGACGCGTAGCAATGAAACTATATCACAGATTCACAGAACACAAACTCCTGGCGGAACTTAAACGCAGTGACATTCTCTTTGCGGAACTATATAAAAAAGTACTCTGTGAAGTGAATGAAACTCAGCTTTTTTTAACTCATTCTATCTCTGTCGCTTTTACACAGATGCTATATCTGCTATCTCTTATTTCGGGAACAAAATGATTGAATGAAACAAGGCATGGCACCTTTTTTGGCCAATAATTATAGTTTCGTTCAAAAATAATTTGACAGTGACATCAAAGATTTCGTCCAAAAATTTTTTAGTGTTTCTTGAATGAAACGTCAAATTCGTCTTGAGTGATTCATTGGTTGGTAATTTTGTAATTTTTTCGGGTTTTGTCTATCAAAGTCCGTAAATTCTATAACATTTCGTTAATATATCGTTGTTTTAACTATATTCACAAGTTGTAAATGGTTTTCAGGGCAATTATTTAAAGAAAATCCCAAACTTTCATCTTTCTGAACAAGGAGATATTTTTCAGGAAATAATTTTCCATACAGTTAACAATGCCGGTATGTACATATAACATCACATAATTAATAAATGGTGTTTGCAGGAGCGTTCTTAGTTCATATGTTGATTGTTTACAGGCGTATCATTCAACTCTAACTGACTACACTCAGTCCATTGGTAACTTGGCAATTCTGCCGCTCCGCACGACGTTCAGAGGCCCCGCCCCTGTTAATCCTAAGTTAGAACTCGACGTTATTGACGAAGCACTCAACTATTTCAAAGCAAACGTGTTTTTTAGGTTCTATGAGATCAAGGTAAAAATATACATAGATCATTTTTGTTTTGTTTTCTAAATGTTAGTATAATTGCAATAGGGAATGTTGTTGTTTGGTGCTAAAGCTTGCTCAGTAAAAGTAATTTAGTCTTAATTGGAGCTAAATTTTACATTTGTAATAGTCTGATGCAGACCGTGTCCTCATCTACCTGACTCTTTATATTTCGGAGTGTCTAAAGAAGCTGCAGAAATGTTCCAATAAGAACCAGGGCCAGCAGGAGATGTATATGTTGGCTATCTCAAAGTTCGATATACCGGGAGAGCCAGGCTTCCCTCTCAATGCTGTATATGCCAAACCTACAAGTTCTCAAGAAGCAGGTAAGAGGTTTCAAATGGCTTATATAAACATAAAAAAAACTAAAAAATCTAAACACAAATTCATTATTCTCTTGATTCTATTCCAAATGTCACATGCTACAATTTCACCTTTTTGTCCTACCAGCATCCAGGGGACAGTTGGATGCTATCCCATTTTAAACCTAAATTCCATGGCACATTGAATAAGCTGCTTTTTTTTACAGATTTAATGAGGCAATATTTACAACAGCTTAGGCATGAAACTGGTGCTAGAGTTTGTGAAAAGGTAAATCTTTTTAAAACAGGTTTCAAAATAACTGTTACTTTTTCTGATTCCTCCCAATGCTCCTACATTGATACAATGGAAAATTAGAAATGAAATGTTATCTTCTTCTTCTTCTTATCGTGCAAACTATATCATGTAATAAATAATACATTTAAAGTTAAGTTTATTAGTTAATTAACTTTAAAGATTACTACATAGGAAGAGCGCTACGCCTACAAACTACTCTTGTAGTTTGGCGACTTTAGTTTTAAGTTAAACATTGTAATCTTTATTTGAAACAAAGTAAAAAAAAAATTATAATACAGACAATGATAATACAGAGGATAACAAGTTAATTAAGATTATTACCTATTGTATTACTTAAATACAATACTCTTTGTTGTACACTGAGAAACATTATAATTATAACATACAAACCATTTCTAATACTTCTGTCCCTTGACACCATCACATTATGTATATGTACTTCAAATAGTGCTTATCTTTGACTGGAAATATTTTTTTGGTTTTGTTATAGGTGTTTGCCACAGAAGATGGCAAGCCAAGCAAGTGGTGGCTATGCTTTGCCAAGAGGAAATTCATGGACAAATCTCTTTCAGGACCTGGCCAGTAAAAATAAAGTATTCATGAGTACCAGCAAAACACTAAAAAATTGTATAAGCATTTATTATACATTCTTTCCACAAAGACTTACATAATATTCTACTTACTTATTATGTACATATTTGTTTTAAATTGATGGTTTCCCAATATTTCTAAGTAATCCATTCGAGATTAGTGTTAATTTATTGTTTTAGTTTTAGAAATAATTGGAAAATCATCAATGACAATGAGTATCTAATTTTCTTAGTCAAATCATTTTTTTAATACTAATAAAAGTATATTGTAAGCTTACATAATTTGTTTTAAAGAATAATATCTAAAAAAAATATTGCTAAAAATTTTGCTGACTTACAAAAATGTGTAAGTCATATAAATGTATTGTTAACAAAAAATCGTAAACAAATCCAAAATTCTACTTTCTGATGGCAGCACAGAGCAATACTCAATACCTACTTTATTGGAAAATGCAAAAATGATTTCTTTCTGCATTTGCTAACAAAGGTTGCTTGCAGAAGTGGGTGGGTTTTATTAATTGAGTTTTCTTACTGTTCTATAAGCCATATTCTTTGATCAGTTGGCCTGCAATAACTAGTCTTTGGATCTCAGAGGTACCCTCATAGATCTCTGTTATACGTGCGTCGCGGTAGTGGCGCTCCGCCGGCATATCTGATACGTAGCCCATGCCTCCCAGAATCTGAAAATAAAAGCAATTGTTGAAAAAAAAAACTGATTGCTATCAAGCAATTGAGTGCTAAAAGTTCTCTTTAGTTAGTGACATCAGAAATTTGAAAACAATGCAGTCAAATGTAAAACAAGTGTCAAAATGCCAATACCAGACAGAGGGCGAACGCCTTTGCGTGGCGCCCTCGCACAATCAATGTGAAGTTTTATCGTCATCGGAGTGGCGTGACGCGCGAGTGTCACGAGCCGTGCTTGCTATGCAGATTCTTTTGCGACATCTGTTTTTTCACATAAGATTCAGGTTTAGGTTGATGACAATTAGATAGTCTGATGATCTGATAGTCTCCAGAGTGATCCCCAACTAAGAGAGAACCAGTCTACCTTTTTTAAGTTACACTTAACAGTATATGAAATACTTTGAAATTTTGTGATTTGAGTAGATACCTGAATACACTGGTGTGATAAAAATGTAGCTGCTTCTGAAGCAGCCAACTTGGCCATTGCTGCTTCTTTCGTGTATGGCTTCTTGTTGTCCTTTAGCCAAGCAGCTCGCCAAGTCAACAGCCGAGCTGACTCCAGCTGCAGAGCCATTTTGGCTAATTTGTTCTGAATAGCTTGGAGCTTCATTATAGGTTTGCCAAATGCTATGCGTTTAGATGCATATTCTACGGCAACATCTAGGGAAGCCTGTAATAAAACAAAAAAGATTTTAAAAATTCCCAAAATATTATTATAGGATGTGGCAGGAAGCTATCAGTAAGCTACCAAGAGTGACTAAATTGTTTATGCTTTAATAATCAATAATTAAGCGTACTTGTGCAATTCCTAAGGCCTGAGAAGCTATTCCAATCCTTCCAGCATCTAATGTCATCATGGCTATTTTGAACCCAAACCCTGGCTCCCCTAAAATATTTTCTTTGGGAATTTCGCAGTCCTCAAACATCAAGGAGCAAGTTGAGGATCCTCTTATACCCAACTTATCTTCTTTCTTTCCTAATTCTAGCCCTTTAATGGGTTTAGGAACTATGAAAGCTGATATTCCTTTGTGTTTTAAGCTCTTATCTGTCGTGGCAAAGACAACTGATGCTTTGCTCTCATAACCATTTGTGATCCAACATTTTGTGCCATTGAGAAGCCACTTGTCACCTTTGTCTTTGGCTGTAGTTGAGGCTGCACCCGCATCCGATCCATTGCCAGGTTCTGATAGTGCAAAACAACCTACAATGTCACCTGAAATTCATAACTCTTTATTAGATCTCAAATATTATAGGGAATCATGAACTTCTTATTATCTCTCTGATTTAGATAAGTTTCAGATCTGTAGATAATAATTAAAAAAAAATTACAACTAACCTGTGCAAAAGGGAGTCACAAACTCTTTCTTCTGTTTATGAGTACCCCAACCGAGTACTGGGCCAAGATATAAGGAGTTGTTGACAGACATGATGACTCCAGCTGATGCACAGCCTCTAGAGACTTCCTCTAGTGCTATGGCATACGCTAAGTAGTCTAGACCTGCTCCGCCCAATTCCTCAGGTGTGGCTATAGCCATAAGACCTAGTTCTCCCATCTTCTTGATAGCATCACCAGGGTACAAGTGCTCACGGTCATACTTTGCTGCGTTAGGTTTTAATTCTCCCTCGGCGAAGTCGCGGCAGGTTTTGTACAGCATTTGATACGTATCGGGTAAGGCAGAGAGCGAAGCAATGCATCTTGACTGACGAACAGCTGTTGGGGCTGTAAAAAGATATTCGAGAACATAATACCGTAAGTAATTATTCTATAAAATATTCTGCACAAGTGGTCTCAGAGATACTTTTATGAGAACTATTATGAACTTACCGAATATTTGGATGGTCTTCGAGACGAAAGTTAACATTTTAGAACACAAATTAATTGAAACAAAACACTGATAAAAATTCTAATAACAAAAACAAAAAAGTACTTTGACCTCTAAATTCGTTCAGAAATAACTTTTTTTTGGTTGTCACTTCACGAGGACATTTAGCTCCATCTAAACTTCATTTTTGAAACTACATTATCTTGTCAAACAAGACGTTACTTCTATATGTAGTCTGTGGTCAATCTGTCAGTCAAACAAAAACATCGCGATAAATACGAAAAAAAAATTAGTTTACAATGATAAAATGGAGATTTTGTTAAAATGTGTCCCTTCAAATCGCCTACGATTGACCGCTACTAGGATTTTACTGAGTCATGTCGCCCACTATACAAGGTATGCAAGTTGTCTTCTATAATTTTGATATTTCTCATTACGTACATAACCTAAAAAAAATTTCAAAATTTGTAGATTAGCCGAGGTTGGGAAGCTTGAACAACCCAAAACAGCAGGAAAATATGACACTGGGCAATTGATATTGCATAAAGTATTTGGATACAGGGGTGTCATTCTGTTTCCTTGGCTTGCGCGAGTGTACGACAGAGATGCGACTAGCAAAAAAGAATCCGAATCTTCTGGATCTAAAGATTCTTCTGGAGATTCCTTGTCAAATGTAGGAAAGGAAGTTAAAGGCAGAACTCACACATTTTACCAAGTCCTCATTGATACAAGAGATGCTCCTTATATAGTAAGTATTCTCTGTTAATGTGCAGTTCAAATCAGCATGTTTGCTTATGAGTGGCATTTTGCTTGTATTCTATAACTCCTGGCATTTTCTGGGACCCTGGTAAATGAACTTGAAGTGGAGAAGTTCAAATTTTAACTGAGTTGTTTGTAAATTATAAATAAAATTCATCATGAATTTGTATTTTCAAAAGTCAATTTAATTATGATATTAATGTATTATTTTTGGCTGTGCAAACGAACATCGACATGAGACCAGAATGGAAAAGGAAGGTACAAAGACTCAAAGATGTGAGAATGGCTTTATTTGGTGTCTTGTGATTACTAACCGTAATTTATTTTAATTATCATTTATTTATCATGATTAATAACTACCTTTTATTTTAAATAACTTTAAAATCCTTTTTCTTCTTTTAAATCTCATTAAATCACAAAATTATGATGTCTTCAAGTGGACCTATCATTTAACTTAACTTGGTGCTTTTTTGTATAACAAATGTGATCTTATTAAATTAGCTAGTTATAATTTCTCTAATTGATTATCAAAGATTTTTATTGGAATTACACAATACTGAATTTGTTAGATAGTAGATATAACACAATGACAGGAATCATCCAAACATGTCCTTAGGTGGACTTGGTCAACATGCCATTCTGCATTTTGTGACTTCAATATTGATTCTCTGTTCTACTATACAGGATGTTGCAAAAATAACCCAAAAAGAAAAAAAATATGTAATGTAATTAGTCTTTTGACAATGTAAGTATCAGTCTTTACATTCAATTAGAATTGTATCAACATTTAACAAATTTTAAATTACTATGGCCTAAATCCCCTTCCTGTTTCGAAGGGAGGCCCGTGCCCTTCGGTGGGGACGTATATGGACTGGTAAAAATATTTCAAGTTAAAAGCATTTTATTTTTAAATTGAAACTTAACAGTTTTCTAAATTCAATTAGGTATGTGTTTAAGTATCCTAATCTTGAATTTTGACTAACTCGTCTAGATTTCACTTCAAAGAAATGTTATTTCTAATTTTTTTTGGGTACTTTTGAAACTTACACTTGTATAAAGTTATATTCTGGCTCATTAATTATATTATCTTGTAGTTATAGAGATCAGTCTCATTTCCATTTGTGCATCTAGGCTAAATTGCTTCTCTGTTCCACTTGTGTCACTGTTATAAGAAAGCATATTCTGTCTCATTCTACTGTGACATTTCTTCTATCTTATTTTACTAACTCCTCATAGATACAAAATATCTAATAAATGGATGTCAGAGGTCTCAAACTCAGTAACTTTAAGTGATCCATCTGAATACTGAATAGACCCTTATTAATTTGAGTGTTTGTAATATTATCTCCATAGCGTGCACAGACCGAAGCTGTAACATTTCTTGGCAACCAGGAATCCAGTCGTAGCCTCTATGCCATCCCAGGACTGGACTATGTAGCTCATGATGACATTATACCGTACACCTCAGTGGAAAGAGTGCCCCTCCAACACGAATTGTTTGACAAGTTTCTTATACACAACCCCGATAAAGGTATGTTGTAGAGATTAAGGTAGTTGCTTTTATTTCTTAAAAATAACACGATGAAAATTTTTATAAAATCACTATGCAGGCACCGTACCTGTTAATTGCAAAAAAATACACTAATAGCAAATGGCTTCAGTTATAATTTTCTGTAATGTTTAAACATACTGTATTTTTATACTATCTATTAAGTTTAACATTCAAATTCAAATTAAATTTTATTTGAATTTGAATGTTAACTTTATTTTAAGTATACACTAATGTTAAACTTAAAGTTTAACATTAGTGTATACTTAAAATAAATTAGATTTGATATGAAAAAGTGTCCGACCGAAACAGGTTTTTCAGCCGAAACTGAGCTTTTGGCTTTGCTCTCAGTTTCGCGAAACTGAAATTTACTTAATCATTTTTATTAACAACAGAAGTATAAGTAAAAACCTACAAAAGAAATACTGAAGCAATCATGCAACCTTAACTCGCGGGCGAGCACAAGTTAGCCGCGAAGTTCGTTACTATACATTATTGAATAATTCACGAACACTCAAGTTTGAACGCGGCTGAAAGTGTCGGCTATTTTTTGGCCGAAACCGAAACTAAGGCTGAAACTAGATTTCGTGGAAAAAATCGAACTTTCAGTCGGACAGTCATATTAAATAACTACAACTACAGTCTTCACTGCGTATTTTTCATGTACAGATCCACCATTCGTAGCTCAAGAAACATTGCGAGCTTGGCAGAAAAAAAATCACCCATGGTTGGAATTGAGCGACGTACATCGAGAAACGACAGAAGGCGTGCGAGTCACCGTTATCCCTTTCTATATGGGCAGTCGCGAGTCGCAAAACTCCGCCGTTTATTGGGTAAGTATTTTAAAGTACTCTAAAATCTGCCTACCCCAATGGGACAAAGGCGTGAGCTTATGTATGTAAGTCACTCAACCTATCCTGTTACCACTATATTTATGTTTCATCTAATAGGCTGACAACCTACCACCACCATATTTATGTTTCATCTAATAGGCTGACAATCTATCTACCAACACCATGTTTATGTTTCATCTAATAGGCTGACAACCTACCACCAACATATTTATATTTCATCTAATAGGCTAACATGACAACCTACCACCACCATATTTATGTTTCATCTAATAGGCTGACAACCTACCACCACCATATTTATATTTCATCTAATAGGCTGACATGACAACCTACCACCACCATATTTATGTTTCATCTAATAGGCTGTCATGACAACCTACCACCACCATATTTATGTTTCATCTAATAGGCTGACAACCTACCACCACCATATTTATATTTCATCTAATAGGCTGACATGACAACCTACCACCACCATATTTATGTTTCATCTAATAGGCTGACAACCTACCACCACCATGTTTATGTTTCATCTAATAGGCTGACATGACAACCTACCACCACCATATTTATGTTTCATCTAATAGGCTGACAACCTACCACCACCATGTTTATGTTTCATCTAATAGGCTGACATGACAACCTACCACCACCATATTTATGTTTCATCTAATAGGCTGACAACCTACCACCACCATGTTTATATTTCATCTAATAGGCTGACATGACAACCTACCACCACCATATTTATGTTTCATCTAATAGGCTGACAACCTACCACCACCATGTTTATGTTTCATCTAATAGGCTGACAATCTACCACCAACATATTTATGTTTCATCTAATAGGCTTTCAACCTACCACCACCATATGTATGTTTTATCTAATAGGCTGACAACCTACCTCCACCATATTTATGTTTCATCTAATAGGCGGACAATCTATCACCACCATATTTATGTTTCATCTAATAGGCTGACAACCTACCACCACCATATTTATGTTTCATCTAATAGGCTGACAATCTATCACCACCATATTTATGTTTCATCTAATAGGCTGACAACCTACCACCACCATATTTATATTTCATCTAATAGGCTGACATGACAACCTACCACCACCATATTTATGTTTCATCTAATAGGCTGACAATCTATCACCACCATATTTATGTTTCATCTAATAGGCTGACAACCTACCACCACCATATTTATGTTTCATCTAATAGGCTGACAACCTACCACCACCATATTTATGTTTCATCTAATAGGCTGACAACCTACCACCACCATATTTATGTTTCATCTAATAGGCTGACAATCTATCTACCACCACCATGTTTATGTTTCATCTAATAGGCTGACAATCTATCTACCAACACCATGTTTATGTTTCATCTAATAGGCTGACAACCTACCACCACCATATTTATGTTTTATCTAATAGGCTGACAACCTACCACCACCGTATTTATGTTTCATCTAATAGGCTGACAACCTACCACCACCATATTTATGTTTCATCTAATAGGCTGACAACCTATCACCACCATATTTATGTTTCATCTAATAATTCTCAGAATTCATGTCAAACCTGGCCTTAAGAGGTTGTCAGGTATATAAGGCGTGAGTGTATGTATGTATGTAAAATCACCCAATGGGACGCGAGAGTTTTGCTGTATAGTGGGCTAAAGGCTGTTTACTTATCACCACTACTTATTCCAACTATGTTATGTTATGTTTATTGGGCGTTTGCTTTTCGATTGTAATCTGTCTTTTTTTACCTGAGTTTACAATAAACTATATTTTGATTGGGCCATTGTGCGTGATATTGTTTGGGCTAGCTATTCCACCCAGCCAATGTCCTCCCAGAAGCACGCAAGATTTCTCATGTTCCTGTATGCCTCTGATAGGGATCCCAGTTTGTACTAACAATGTTATTAAAAAAAAAAATATACTGTGTTCACGGAAGTATGTGCTTTGAGGCCTTGAACACATGGTCTATTATGCTGAACACGCACAAGGCAGAGCCGCAGTAATTGAATTTGAGAATAAATATGTTGGGGTGTACATTATACAACCGGTATCTACAAGGTGTTACAAAAAAACCCAAAAAAAACAAAAGTAAAACGGACGCAACTAGGTTGACTGGAAGAAATCCCCTCGTGGGATAAGTCCGCTTTGTAAACTTTCTATTACTGTAAACGTGTTATCCTCTGTATTATAATAAATAATAATAATAAATGTTTATTTTTCTCCAAAAAAGTTGTACATAAAATTGAGCACATAGAGAAGTGGGAGACTGGAGCCTGCACTAGGTAAAACCTGTATCGCAGGTCTCCAAAATTATCATTGTACAATAAAGAATAAATACATACATACATACATGCAACTCTAGTAATAAATTGCATGGCTTGACGTCTTTCAAAATGAAGTTTTCATATACTTAATAGAGATATATTTACATATGACATATTTGAAATAGAGCTGCCCATGAATCTTAAGTTTTTATTTATCAAGATTAATTTAGGCTGTGCCTCCGCTGCCGGTACCGGCTCCTAGAACAGCTGCCGGTACCGGCTCCTAGAACAGCTGCCGGTACCGATAGACGATATAAATCATTATAAAACTTAAATGATAGGTAATAATAATAGTAGATAGGTACTCAATGATGTGCTGCTATGTTATATGTTACCGGAAATATATGAAACCTACAAAACAACCCAACCTAACCGAGCGGAACTGCGACAACCGCTTAACGCAACCACAGTCGTTTCTGGCACATCGCCGGCCGCTGCCGCGGCACGCTCGCTTCGCTCGCTCGGCTCGTGCGTTGGGGGTCGCAGTTCTAACCTAACCTAACCTAACCAACCCTTAACGGGTTGGTTAGGCTAGGCTACTAATTAAACCTAACTTACAGTTTCTGCCCCGATATAATCTCCGCGGGGGAGGAGTTTTAACTATAGCTAGTTTTAACTATAGCTCGATGTGACAACTAGTTTTATCTGAAAATCAAAGTCGAATGTAAGTAATACATTTCCGATAGTCAAGGGCGTCGCCAGCCCTTGGCCCAGGAGGGGCAAGTTAATATTGTGGAGGATGAAAAAATATGATTTGTAGGTACAGTCAAGAGCATGAATTTTTATACTTATAGCGCGAGTCTGCTTCTATGGAGAATTGGTGTTTGTAATAAGAACTGTTTAAACCAGTGTTGCCAACCCAATTTTTGAAAAGGCACTAAACCAACAGCGATAAAGCACTAGTTTGTGTATTTATTGTCAAAAAGGGCGCTAAATGTAAAAATTCTTCAATGAAATCTGATTCCGAGTCGTGATGGCTGCTGTCGGAGTTGATTGCAGTGTCTGTAACAATAGCTAGATTGTGAAGTTGATAGACCCGGTTTCGATTGCTGTAATTTTTATAATTCAGTTATTCACACAATACAATAAATTATCCCGATATTGTCACAAATATTCTGCCCGCCCTGCCCTGCAATCTTCATTCTTCTCTCTCTTTTTAAAACTTATTAGTTTGACCGAGACAAAAGTATAGAAAAAACGTGATTTCCTTAGGTTTAAGGGATTTCTCCTATAAAAGAAACCGTAGTACGGACATCTTTGTTACTCTTAACTATAATCACATAAAGCTATCATGCTCACACCACATCCCAACATTTGTTTATGAAAATTGTAGAAATCGGGTACAAACTCATGCGCATTTTTTAAAATTTTATTTATTTTATTTTATTTTTATTTAAACATGGAACATCATCAGTATCATAAATGAATGTTCAAGTAATTTTACTAGATACCTATTGTATTTAGCACTAAGTTCTTAAAAAGCACTAGATTGAGCACTAGGAACTAAAATCGAATTTTAGGCACTAATACATGAAAAAAAGCACTAGATCTAGTGCTGAAAGCACTAAGTTGGCAACACTGGTTTAAACTTTGGTTGTTTGGCAGTTGGCTACATTTTTTCACCTCTAGGGGGGGGGGCAGCTGCCCCTCCCTGCCCCCCCTTGGCGACGCCCTTGCCGATAGTGATTTAGGAATATTCGCAAATTCAATCTTAGATAATCACCAACGCATCAAAGCACAGACCCCGATAAGAACACAAAATCAACTCATGTCAGCTGTCAAAAACGTCAAAAATTGAAACTGACAGTAACTTCCGGCAACCGTTCCAATTTTTCGTCGTTGCCGGTACTTCCTAAAATTTAATGTAGGGGCATTGATATTTGTCAAAATATTAATTACTTGTCATACTTCAAAACCTTTTTTACTATTATTAGGTATATTAAAACAAATTTAAAAGAGAGATTTAAAGAGAGAAAGAAAAAATGTTTACTGACGTCATTATTCATAGGTAGACAATGCTTAAACTTTATTTAACGCTAATTATAATCTAGTGGGCTCCCAACTAAGCATAGTTGTAGTTTCGGAAGAAGCCACAACGCTGGTTTTCTGTAGAAACCCAGAGAGAGCTCAAAACGCGCAGTTACAAATTAATATTGTGGTCATCAAACATAGATAGATAGATAGAAATTCTTTATTGCACACAGTCACAAAACAGTTTTACATAACTAAATAAAAAGCGGCCATCAAGCATCATCATTTTTCTGATGTATTTATGCGTAGTGGCGCTACTGCATCCGTCTGGAGAACCTGGGATCTCAGGCTGTGCAGCTGAGAGAGCGGCACTGGCGCATCTTTTCACTGAGCGGCACGCTGGAGACAGTGCGGGGCCGCGGCGTGGTCGGACAGGAGCCCGTGCTGGCCCGGCACGCGCCCGCCTTCCAGTACTCCAGCCACGTCAGCCTGCAGGCGCCCAGCGGACACATGTGGTGCGTACATACATACATACATACATACACACTCACACGTGCTGGCCCGCCACGCGCCCGCCTTCCAGTACTCCAGCCACGTCAGCCTGCAGGCGCCCAGCGGACACATGTGGTGCGTACATACATACATACATACATACACACTCACACGTGCTGGCCCGCCACGCGCCCGCCTTCCAGTACTCCAGCCACGTCAGCCTGCAGGCGCCCAGCGGACACATGTGGTGCGTACATACATACATACATACATACACACTCACACGTGCTGGCCCGCCACGCGCCCGCCTTCCAGTACTCCAGCCACGTCAGCCTGCAGGCGCCCAGCGGACACATGTGGTGCGTACATACATACATACATACATACACACTCACACGTGCTGGCCCGCCACGCGCCCGCCTTCCAGTACTCCAGCCACGTCAGCCTGAAGGCGCCCAGCGGACACATGTGGTGCGTACATACATACATACATACATACACACTCACACGTGCTGGCCCGCCACGCGCCCGCCTTCCAGTACTCCAGCCACGTCAGCCTGCAGGCGCCCAGCGGACACATGTGGTGCGTACATACATACATACATACATACACACTCACACGTGCTGGCCCGCCACGCGCCCGCCTTCCAGTACTCCAGCCACGTCAGCCTGCAGGCGCCCAGCGGACACATGTGGTGCGTACATACATACATACATACATACACACTCACACGTGCTGGCCCGCCACGCGCACGCGCCCGCCTTCCAGTACTCCAGCCACGTCAGCCTGCAGGCGCCCAGCGGACACATGTGGTGCGTACATACATACATACATACATACACACTCACACGTGCTGGCCCGCCACGCGCCCGCCTTCCAGTACTCCAGCCACGTCAGCCTGCAGGCGCCCAGCGGACACATGTGGTGCGTACATACATACATACATACATACACACTCACACGTGCTGGCCCGCCACGCGCCCGCCTTCCAGTACTCCAGCCACGTCAGCCTGCAGGCGCCCAGCGGACACATGTGGTGCGTACATACATACATACATACATACACACTCACACGTGCTGGCCCGCCACGCGCCCGCCTTCCTTTACTCCAGCCTATATGTCACACTACGTGAGACCAAAATCTTTAATTTAACAGAGTGGACCTGAACGATGGGATCTGGTTCGAAGGACTAAATAATAGAGACCAGACATTAAGGCCCGTTGAGTCTCCTGTAGATTCAAGTCTTGATCTATACTTAAGTATTGATTGTCTCCTTCTCACTATCAAAACAACTGCTACTTAAGTATAGGTCAGAATCTAGAGTCGCGTTCTGTAATACGGACCTAAATCTGTAATTTAACCAAACGACAGGAACCGGCTCGAAGGACTAAAAAACGGGCTGCATGCTTTCGTCTAATAATTCATTTTAGCTTTCTGCACTGCTTTTCCAACTTTATGCTAAATTCTACACTCTTCCATGCGCGCAATGTTCTTTAAAAGAGATCCAAAGTTTTCGCTAATTGTGAAGTATTAGTAAATTTATGTATCTGTCTTTGTTTCAGGGGGACGTTTAGAATGGAGCGTGAAGACGGCTACACGTTCGACTGTCGCATCCCCCCTTTCTCGCTCGAGAGCAAACCCGACGAGGGTGCGCCCGTCGCCCCCACTCCATCATGAGTCCAATAACAAGCTAAACACAAACTACGATTCACTCCCGCCGAATCCCTATTGTGACAGAAAATTTTCGCAGAATTTTTTTTTTTGAGTTTCGGCTTAGATGCAACACCCTTGGGCCATCAAATATCACAAATATAACAACGATGAGCGATGACGCAAGCTGAAAGAGGCATTGACTCTTTAACTTCGTTGATCGAAACTCTCTAAAGAATATTCGTGTTTTCCCTAACTTGAGATTGGCAGAAATGGTTGTTTCATAATAATGACCGATTGCCGTTTATGAGTGATGTGTTGCCATAGATAAAAGTCGTAAAAATATTTAAAAAAATTAAAAACACTAGTAATATAAAAAAAAAATTGATAAATGTGATTTTAGATCACTAAAATCGAAAATAATGATTTTGATGTAAATTAATATTGGATAGTGGGATTTGTTTCGGGCGTAAAAAAGTTCGATTAAATGTTCAAATAAATAAATAATTCGAACAGAGCTAGAATGACAACGGGCAGTGGATCGTGCGAACAAGCGCTTTAAACACGGAAACAGACTTTTGGCCAGAGGATGTAATGAATGTTATTTCTAATTACTTTTATTATAGTTAGAATTCAGCTAGAAAATTTTAAGTAAGAAATTGTTATAGCTTTTATTTATTTTGTTGAGAATATATTAGAATCCAATATTCATTGCATCCATTCCAAACATCTAAATCCTTAGTCGTATTAAATAAATTAATAGATCTGTAATATATTACAGTATTCAACAATTCTGTCTTTTTATTTCCTATAAATCATAATTTCTTTTTTTATCCTCATGCCGCATGGGCTACTGCAAGGCTTCGATCTCGACAGATTATGTTCACCACCTGCACTTGTATAGGCAATGAGACTTCATTGGGTATACGGGGATAGTTAATTGCTAAGCAAAACGTAACCTTAAAATGATCAAAGGTTGCATTTCTTTTACATTCGATTGACGTTGAAAAATGATATTCTTGGCTAAAAAGAACGTACGTATGTCCATATTCAAACGCAAGAGAAGTACTTACAACTTTTGTTAACCTTTTTAGCGCCAAGAGTTTTTGTCAAAAACGTTCACCACACGCCACGACATTAATATTAGAAAAAATACAGTTAAATTGGTAAAATTTATTTGTCTGATATATCAGACTTTGGCGGCGAGGGCACGAAACTTAAACGTCTGATATATCAGACTTTAGCGGTGAAAAGGTTAAACAGATTGAAAACTTCTTGTGGTACAAATAGCGTCCATTTTCCTTGTGTCGGATGTCGAAACTCTGAGGAGGGAGAAGTCATACATTCTTTTTTGTTGTGTTTCTAATTGGCACGACCTGGTTTTTAAAAAAAACTCGAAAACGCACCGGGAAAATTCCCTCGGGAACGTCGTCGCGGACAGCTAGTGGGATAGAAATAAAACTTCAAAGTAACTATGTCTAGGAGACCAATTCGAAATTTATTAGTGGAAGATATAATTTAGAACGCTATACAAGTCAAAGCTGTACAGCATTTGTACAATTGGTTAAAACATTCTACATCTATATTTATAAAAAATAATGTAATAACTTTATAAGTTAGTAACATTCCCAAACCATCAAAATCATATCTAACAACTTTCTACAGGATTAAGAGACATTGCGCTTAATACTTTTATTTAAGACCTTATTGTTTAGATCATAAGGTTACATTTTAGGTCATCTTAGTTGCTATATCAAACAGCAAAGTACGCTTTATTGGTCTCTGTCACACGTATAAACTTAAGGCGAGTGAAGAGTGACATAACGAAGGTCTAGTTGTGTCCCTTTCTAACAGATATAAAAGAGATGTAATTATTTTGTCCCTCTCCATTGAGACACCTAACTTTCAGGTCTTGCCACATAATATCAAGTGTTTTATATTAAAATACTCTATTTTCTATATACAGATACACATTTGATTAATAAATAAGTATAAACAAATCCCATCCAAAAGAAATTAAAAAGTTTATATTTTATTTTTATAAAAAGGCACTTGATGTTTCACTTCTTGATTTTTGGCCAGATATTTACGATACTGGACCATATAGAAGTATTTTTTTAAATATGTATTGCTTAATTCCTCATCTATCAAGTTTTCTTTGAAAAAGCAATGGATTTATTAACTTTATGTCCAAGTGTTAATAGTACATTGTTACTTTAGTGGTGAAAGCAACTTGTAAGCCCCGAGACGGGGTTTAGGGGGTTTAGCGACCGAGCGTAGCGCGGGAGCTAATAGTTCGAGGGACTAAATAAGTCTTTCACCCGAGGTAAACACTGTGCTTTTCATTACGAATACAAAGAAAGTAAAAATAAAAACATGAATAAGCTGAACTCATTGCTGCTATGCGAAAGTTACAAAACTCTAAGACTCGAAAAAACAAATGAAGATCGGAATGCCACTTTCCCGCCTATTATGTTTTTTTTTCTGGGGCTGGCCAGCTATCCATCCATTTTTTTTTCATTTTCATCATTGAAAAAAAAAAGGTAAATATTTTGCCAAAATCTATTTTATTTTAAAGAAATAGCTAAAAGTAAATTATTATAAGGTCATTAAAAAAAAGTATTCTTTAATGAATACTTAACTTTTGTTATATCAATTTTACATCGCTCTGTAATAGAGTGGCTGTATAGGAAGTTGGAACATATTTTTTTATTACTTGATTCTCCCTAGGCTTGAAAAGTATTACTTTCAAGCCGTTACGTAGGCAACTTCAGACCTACTTTCTGAGTATGAGTAATGAAAAGTCCATTTTCGTCCTGAAATATATTTTGTTTTACTGACATTTCTGAAAGCGATTGAATTCGCAGTCTCGTGAATTTGACTAGGAAACTATCTTCATATTAATACTGTGGATAATGAGAAACATTTTGCAGACAAAAACTCCTTAATAAAATAACTCAAAGCAATTATTCCGCGTGGTCGTATACATTTAATATGAGGGGGAAACGCGATTCTAATTTTTAGGGAAAGAAAAATATTCGGCGCGAAGGGGACTTGAACCCACGACCCCAGGATCAGATCTCCTGGTGCTCTAACCAAAATTTCTCATTCCCTTACTAAGCACATACGTTGTGCTTGTAGGTTAGCGCCATCTGTGACTCGTACGGAGAACTACAGACTCATATTACTTGTTGCATAGTAGATTATATTTTAGTATTTTAAAAACGCTTACCCGCGTGAGGGATATTCACAAATAGTATCCGCCGAATATTTTCTTTCCCTAAAAATTATTTGTGAATATCCCTCACGCGGGTTAGCGTTTTAAAAATACTAAAACGCGATTCTATATGAATTGAAATTTATTTTCAATTTTTGTGTAGTAATAATGTTTCTAAAACCAATTTTTTTCTTGGGGTTTGATTTACTTATCTTAGTATTTTGCAATTAATTTAAATTTTAGATTGGATAGTTTACCACTTTCCAGAAAGGAAACTGCCATCTTGAATCAACACCGTCGAAAAAAAATTTCGGAACTGAGTAATGCTTTAAACAACTGCTATCATTTGATAGGATAGGAACGTTTACCGCGCAAGTTGTATGATGAGAGCCGCGCACATTTCGAAGAATTCCATCGTATGGTGGCCCTGTGGCTGGTTTGGGGGCGTTATTACTGGGGGCGCTAAAGGCGCGGGGGGCGCTATCGGAGTCCCCGCTTCGTCTTCCGAGTCTTCCTTTTCCCCAGATAAAGACTTGAAGTCCAGGAGATAAGACTTGTAGTCCACTTGGTACAGTTGTAGCGACATTTTTACATATTTCTCCGTCATCTTGTTGAGCGTTCGTACTCTGGAATGGTAGTGAAGTTTTCCTTTAAAGTTTTTAGTCGCGTATTTAGTGGATGAATCTCAATAATACCTGATTACTATTTTACCCATGATTGTCTTACTAACATTAGCTTTTAGGCGCTGTTTATACCCAAGCGATGTGGTGCGGCGACGTATAATGAATCTTAAAAATTGCGAATCTTAAAATTACGGTTTTTTCGTCCGTCGCGGATGTCGTCTTCGGATGTCTCTTCGTGCTTCTATTTTCGACAAAAAAACCTTTACTCCGTAGCTATTAAGATTCATATCACCTTGCTTTGATCGCCACGTCAAGTCACTTGTGTATAAACAGCCTCTTAGTTATATGTTTACTAACACTGCATTCTGTCCGAAATAAATGATTTAAAATTGAATTTATATCCAGAACGTTACATTACCTGACGTGATAAGGGTTGATGACTTTCCATTCGTAGTCGAGCGCCTTCATAGCGCGGAACACCTCCAACATTATATCGTTAGGCTTGCTCTGCGATCGGATACCAAGGTGCCATTTAGCCCTGAAACAAGTTGGATCAGAATTATTAGGGAAAAGAGGGAAAGTGGGGAAACATCTCAGAGGCGCTTGCTCAAGTAGCAAACAAGTATAGTGATTATAGACGAAGATCCCAGGGCCGCCAGACCTTACTTATTTTCTCATAAACCAAATGTGTGGGAAATAGTACGTACTAGTAATGTATGAATACCAGCTAACCTTTACCGGCAGCCAATTTTCAGCTATCAGGTTCTGAAGGTACTTCCAAAAATTACTCACTTGTCTTGAAGTCTGGCTGCTGATGTCTTATAGAATATAATTAATTAAATATAAAAATTAATGTTCAACACCGCCAGACACTCTCCGTCGGCTGTAATTCCTGCTAGACGCTTTACAGTTCGCAGGTAAATTATGCGATTATACCTACAATCTGAACCGTGATTTTCGTATATGATGTTCAGGGAACTATAACAATACTTTTTATAGCACTCAGACTTCAAGACGAGAGCAGTTTTTGGAAGTACCTTCAGAACCTGGTAGCTGAAAATTGGCCGTCGGCACAGGTTAGCTGGTATTCATACATTACTAGTACGTACTAGCACTACTATTTCCCACACATTTGGTTTATGAGAAAATAAGTAAGATCTGGCAGCCCTGGGATCTTGGTCTATCAAATCAATCATAACTTCACCTAAACTAGAATTTCAATAATTCAAAAAGGGTTTTAGTACGTAATTTTTTTCTACAGGACTACTTAGTTTTAGACTAACACTGCTTTAGCAAGTTAAGAATATCAAAAACCGAGTCAAAATACGAAACAATAATGAAGTACGTAGTTCTGGAATTATTTTAGGTGATAAATTTAATAATTCATAGACGTAGAAATTTGTATTCGAGACAAAACAAGAAACTAGAAGTATTGTAAGATCCACTGTCCACCGAGGCGTAGCGTATTAGACGTACGTATATTCGTTATTATTAGCTTGGTGTACGAACTGTACGAATCACGTAGCTGCGTGCAAGCTGACGCTTGTCGCCTTGCGTGGCATACTGTTCTTCCTATTTTGAAGCGCTCAGGCCATGAAACTACGCTCGGTGAACTGTGGGCCTAATGTAACAAGCGTAGTTACCGTTTGACAGGCGTGCCGCGCGGCTTGTCGGGCGCGGGCGCGGGCGACGTGTTGTCCCGCAGCGGCGCGATACGCTCCGGGTGCGGACGATTCACCTCCGGGACTACGGTGCCCGAACTACCTGCATTAGTACACATGGTTTTACACATACCCTGGTTCACTGACTCATCGACGCCCAGCACAAACCCTTAGACCTAGAAAGCTGAAATTTTGCAAAAAGGTGTCTCTTATGTCATAGGCAAGCACTAAGAAAGGATTTTTCGAAGTTCTACCCAGGGGGTTCAAAGTTTGTAAAGAGAAAACATATTTTTTTTAAAGATATTTTGATTCGAAACTTCGTCAAGATATACCTTGAAGCAAATAAACGGACACGTGTTTCGCGATTTTTCGAAAATCATCCACTAAGGGGTCAAGAATGAAATGGGTGACTAAAAGAACAAGTGTTGCAGATTCCACACCGTTTTAATTTTTTAGTTGTAAGTTCTTTTGTATTGTGTTATTTTAGTTTAATTTGTTTATGTTCCATATTTTATGAGCACCGAATAAATATATTTCTCTATTCTATTCTATAATATTGTATAGCCATTTATGATTTATTACCACTGCAGTTAAGCCAAAACTCCTATAAAGTTTTATCCTACAGTAATTTTATTGTGCATAAAAAATAAAAATCTGTGCTAACTTGCCACATTCTCGTAAAAATTTTTGAAAGGGTTGTTGGAAGGGAAATGGTATTAAATGCAATCGCAAGGAGTATATACAGTGATTTGATCCATTTGTGCAAAATAACGTTCCTTAATATGAAGAAAAAAGTATTTTGTAGATTCTGTACTAACTTGCTACATAGAAGTCTTTGATTTCAGCCTTGGCGGCTTCGTCAGCAATTCGCTTGTTGTCTATAATCAGATGGTAGGCTATGGCGAGCTGGTCATGCGGGTCACCACTTAACAATGCATTGTGTACTTCGTGCTCCTTTACTCCAAACTTATCACATACTTCTGATATTGCTTCGGTGTCAATTACGCTGCTGTCCTAAAAGAAGAAACAAATGCATATACATATTCTTTATTTCAATACGTTCCTTATTACAAAATGTGAGTCAGACTCTAATCCATACTTAAGTAAATTAAAAACCATACTTAACTTAAATTATACAGTTACCTGCTCAACAGGAGATGGGAAGAGGTACCCAGGTAAATCCTTTTGGAACCACTCATGTTTCTTCACATCTTCGATGCTAGCTCTCTTCATAGGATCCACTTGAAGCATTGTACACAGTAAAGACACCACACTCTTATTCAAGTACTCCGGTATAGGGAATATACCAGATTTGATCTTTCTAAAGAGAGTTGGAACATGTTCATCGTCAAATGGTAATGTGCCACATAAAAGCGCATATAATATTACTCCACAAGACCATACGTCTACTTCAGGACCTGCATATAGTTTGCCTGAAATGACCTGTTAAAAAAAAACCTGATTTAAAAAAAAAATTATCTCTAGTATGTAAAACATAAGAAAATAGGTGACAGTATTTTACATAATGTATGCGTTTCTTTAAATCTTACTGGAAATATAAACTTTATACTAATAGGTTTAATTAATTACTTTACTTCCAAAAAATTAAAATTTTATGTAAACATCTTAATAAAAATAAAGATGGCACCAAGGGGAACCCCAGCGTTACCTCAGTTGCATTTGTAGCTTGTTTTAATATACTGGTGTGCAGTAAAGTATATTGTATTGGCATTTAAATAAAAATTTATATATAAAAAATATGTTTATAGGGACATCTGAATAATTATTAAATTACCTCAGGAGCAGCATAGTTAGGTGAGCCACAAGAAGTCCTCAAAAACTCTCCATCCATCATCATGTTCGAGAGTCCAAAGTCAGCTATCTTTACGTGCATATTATGGTCAAGTAGCAAGTTCTCCGGTTTCAAATCTCGATGGACGATCATGTGACGGTGACAGTAGTCTACTCCAGAGATTATTTGTTGGAAAAACCGTCGAGCTTCATGTTCTTGAAGTTTGCCTCTTTTAACAATGTAGTCAAATAATTCACCACCAGATACATACTCCATAATCATGAAGATGTCTGTTGGAGTTGAAATTACCTGAAAGTTTCATGATAAGTGTTTTCTAGATAACTTTGAACCTTAAAAAAGGTTTTGAGTTTACTTAGATTTTAGAAAAGGTATAAATAATGCTACAAGTTATTTTTACTGTGTTTACAGTTAACGCAATTACTTTAAATCATTAATTTCCTCTCTATATAAAAAACCACTTTAAAAAAAATTAAAAGCTCAGAGAATAAAAATAGTTATGAGTCATTTTAAGTGTACTCTGATTGATAAGGGAGTAAATAAATCCAAGGCCAGGCCACTTAAGGCCTGATTTGAAAACTATTCAATAGTAAAGGTTGGGCAAATGTTTTATATATAACAAAATCCAAAATACATTACCTGGTATAACTTTATGATATGGGGATGTCTAAACAATTTGAGGTTCTGAATTTCTCGTCTAATCTTCCCAACAACGTCTAGGGACTTGATTTTTTGTCTGTTTAGGATCTTCACTGCAACCTTATGTTTAGTGAGCTGATGCTCCCCAATCTTCACTTTGCCGAAGGTGCCCACGCCCAGGGTGGCCCCCAGCGTATAGTGCCCGATCTTGACGATCGGGTGGGCATGAGTGCCGCTGCTGCTCGGTTTCTCAGCCATCATCACCGACATAACACAGCACACAATAGCACTTTACCTAAGCGTTCTTTTTTTGTGTCAGCTGGTTTGAGGGCACTACAATTACATCGTTAATTGAAATTAACTAAAATGTCTTAGTATAAGAGCGAATGTATATTTTTTTTCTAATGTACGCACTATCGATAGAAACACGAGTTAAATGTCAAATTTTGCTGTCAAAACAAATGTCTTATTTGTATGGCTGCGTTCAATTTGAAAAATAACGTTATTTTTATAAATCAACGTTATTTGATTCGTGATGTGGCAACATTGAAATATTTTTGACACTTTTGTCTATGGCCGCGGTCGCGCCCCGCCCGCCCCTCTCAGTCCGCCCGCGCCCCCGCCTTGTCTTTTTCGAGGATTCGTATAATGAGAGAAATATCAATATTTACTGGTTTTTTATGTATTTTTCACTGAATTTGTTTATAATTGTGTACTAACACCATGGATAAATGTGGAATATGTTCGAAAGTTGCTATAGTGAGTATTTCCAAGGTTTTATTGAGCTTTATGTTACGTTTTTATAGATTTATTTTTTGTTTTCTTTATGAGATTGTTATAAAAATAACGCCTTTACAACGACTAAAAGCTTGTATCGATTTATATATTCGTCTTATAGGTTTCCTCAGGCTGAGCTGCATTCTATTATGCGCAGCGCTATGCAGCAAAACGAGAAAAAAACTTTCCTTTGCATTCGAAACCTGCCCGCGTATTTTTTTTTTACTCCGCTTGGTCGGTCGGTCTGTTTTTTTTACGTCTGGCTCGGGCTGCGTAAAAAACTTTGGGTTTATTTTTTTTGTCCTCGAATAGGTAAAGTGTAGCTCTGTATAAATACTAGTAGGTATATTGATCTTTCAACATCACTGTGTAAATGATGTTGTGAGGTTGGTAACCCAGTTCTAAGTTGTGATATTTACTTTGTTACAAATTTCAGCAACTGTTTGAGACTGGACAGGAAGGAGTGTATGCCTGCTTCAAATGCCAGCCGCTGGTACCAGAGGTGACCATAGGGGACAACGGAGAACAACATTCTGGAGATGTAGATTTAGATCAACAGCAGTCTATCGTACAATCCGATGATGGCAAAACTGAAGAGGTATTTCAAATAACACATTAACATACATACATACGCTCACGCCCATTTTCCCTAACGGGGTAGGCAGAACATCAGTGGTCTAGTACCACTAGATGCCACGTTTGACACAAATTGTGAGGGTTATCACATCACTCTATTATCAGATGGAACAAGTTGCATAATGGTGAGAGGTGGTCAGCCTTTCGCCCATTATACAGCAAGACCCTCACATCCTTCTGACAGACTTTTACTATATAACTGGGAAGAGTAGGTAGCTGGCACATTCTAAAATATTCTTTCACTCCCAGTCGAGCTTGGAAGTAATAACACATTATAACTAAAGAAATACTATCAAAACTTGTTTGCAGGGTTATAGTAACCAGGTTTCTAAATGTAGGCACTAAAAGCAGCTCAGATATGTTAATATTTTCATTAAATCAGAAAAAAGAACCACTACCGTACCTGCTCGGAAATTAGAAAGTAAGCTATAAGATGTCAATGGATACTTGCAGTGCAAGGCGAGGTTTTACATTTTATTATCTGGACATGTTGTTTTGTTTGTTGGGTTTTTTCTGCACTCAGTTTCTCAACTATATCATCGTGCGTGACATATTTCTAGACACATTTAAAAAAAGTAAAATAAATCAGATATTATAAACTCCAGGAAGAAAAACTTAGACTGTGCCAGCTGCCAACTCTCCTCAGGCATACTGATAGAAACCAGTAAGTGGGACACTAGGGTTTCGCTGTATTGTGGGCGAAAGCCTGATACTTATCACCACTATACTCATATTCCATATAATAACCCTCAAAATGTATGTCAAATGTGTTGTCAAATGGTTGCAGAACCACATGATGATCTGCCTATTTCAAAAGGGATTATAGGCGTTAGTGTATAAATAGATACTACAAACTTCAAGTTAACTTTGAGAGTAGCTTTATTTATTAAAAACTCATGAACTATGTTAAACAAATTAAATGTGGAACTTCTAAAACAAAGCAAGGTAAAAATAAAGGTCTAACGGAATGAACATATTGGACATTTTTTTTTCAGTGTTTTTAAGTAAGAGAAAGTTATTTGTTAAGTCTGGGTGTTCTGTAGTAATATAATTAAATAATGCTTTTATAGTCCCCTGAGAGTGATTTATAGCCTTATTCTTGATTTTTTTATAACCACCAAATTCTGACATTTATCAATTTTATCATTAAGATTTTTTCAGCAATTATTTAGCTAAATAATAACAAAATAAAAAATTTATTAAAAACGAGCCTGTTCTTGTTGATTAATCTTAGGTATTTATAATTGCAGGATAGTGGCCTGTACTGCGGCATCTGCCACAAAACATTTCAAAAGAATGGGCAACTGCAAAACCACTTGCGCAATCACCGTGCTGAAAGAAGATTTGTTTGCACTTATTGCAACAAAGGTATATTATGAATTTAATAGCTTGGCGTCTGCGAATTTGTTCGCGTGAAAAAGTAGCCTGTGTCACTTGCCAGCCCTCTGTGTGAAAACTGAAGTTGTTCCGTGGCTCCTTTACAATGTAAAGGAAGAACAAAAAAAAAAACACTTTCACGTCGTTGTCGTCATCGGTGTCGTCCTAGTCATCAATCTACTAACATTTAGAATTCCTTTAGTGTGTACTACCACCCACCACACCTTGTGTATTGTTAATTGCAATATATTTATTTTCTCTTAGAAAAACTTAATGATAAATAAACAATTATCTTGCAGCATTCTCTCAATCCAACAACCTGCGTGCGCACTTGCGTATCCACACCAACGAGCGCCCTTACAAGTGTAACGAGTGCGGGAAGGCATTCACACAGGTATGCAGAGAAACATGTTTCACAAAATTATTACTGATCTTATCTGATCTTTTTGAAAGTGGTCCTAAAAAATTAACAGGGTGTAAAAAACAGTATGTATGTATGTATAAAGATCTCCGAAAATGTTTTTTTTTGGTATTTTTTTATGAAGCAGCTAGTGAGTACACTGAATACTCCAAATTATAACAAAACTTATTAGGATCCGTTTAAAATTTTCCCGCAATCTAGGGTCAATGCTCAATCATTCCCCAGAGTTTGAAACAGGCTTTTTTTTACATCAGTCTGTAAAAATTGATTAAAGTAAAAGAAAAACTCAAAAATATGTTTTTATTGTACCTAGTTGAGTAAAGTTTATTTTAACGTCTCAAAATAGAAAAGAATAGTAATTGGTATGCCTGCAGATAAGAGTGCGGCGCGTTTCTTCAAATTGAGTAGACAAATTTAAAAAAACAAAAAATGAAAAAAAGGACAAGTTCTTACCATAATGCTTCATTAACCCTTTTAGCGCAAGGTGTTTTCGTCAAAAACGCCCATCACACGCCACGACATCAAACAATTTTTTTTAAGGTGGCGTATGGCGAACGCTTGGTGAACGATATTAAAGTAAAAAAAAAATTGTCTGATATATCATACTTTGACGGCGAGGGCACGAAACTTAAACGTATGATATATCAGACTTTGGCAGTGAACAGGTTAATAGCAGCATTATTCTAGTTCATCAGTCAGTCACAACACAAAGTAACTATAATTTAATCTTTCAAAATTATTGTTTTGGATATCAACATCTTCATAATACTTTAAACTTTCGCGATTTGAACACACAATTAACTACTAGAACGGGTCTAAATTCGGGTATATATAATGATTTTAACTATTTCCCGACGTTTCGACGCGGTTGCACGCGCCGTGGTCAAGGGTAGACTGTTGTTCCAGCAAGCTAGCATGTCGGGAAATATACACATCAACACGGTCTAGGGATATTGTACGATTTTTCATACAAAAAAGGTCTGTTTGAGAAGCTATAAAAGCATACTTGAGATACATGGAGGGGTATAACTTTCAGACGAGCAAGTGCTAAACCTGACTTTTCAATTCTAGTCAATAATGATATATGGTGACGCGAATTAAGATCCGTTTCAGTATTTAATTATCAACTTCTTCCTTTACTTACAGGTTACGAATTTGAATAACCATGTGCGTCTCCATACGGGTGAGCGACCATTTGTTTGTCCTGAACCAGGCTGTAATAAGGCATATGCACAGGTATGTATGTAAAACAAATTATTTCTCAACTACCATTGAATTGTATTGAGTGACTTCGAATTAGTTAAAGAAAATTAAAGACTTGAATCAGTCCACTAAATTAAACTTAATAATCCAAAGAACTTCTAAAGGTGTGACAATAAATAATAGGTCTTTACCTATGAAATTGCCGTTTTTCATACAATATTTTTGGAAAACTGAATTTTCCATACTAACGTTTTTTTATTTTTCTCGGGAATACGAAATTCAAATTTAGCAAAATTTTGTGGGAAGGTTTGGAAATCATTAAGTTAATTTTCATCATACTTACTTTATTGAAAGTTGTAACTGTAACAACGGTACAGCAAAAATAAGCAATGAAACGGGCAACGGATGAAACAAGCTATATTTGAGCTTCTTTTTCACAAATAAATCTAAAATAAATATGTATTAATTTGACGCAATATCTCCGTTATATGGCCAAAGTTTTAAATAAAAAACAATTTTAGTAATAGATATTCAATCAAATAAATTATGAATAAAATAAAGCTTGAGAAAAAATCGGCAATTTCATAGGTAAAAACCTATTATTTGCTCTCTGTACAACTTGTATGATGATGTAATTACTTAATCAGTCTTTAGTATATCAAGTTTAAAAACTTTTGATAACATCATAAGGGGCCATCCATAAATTACGTCACACGTTTAGGGGGAGGGAGGGGTCCTACATTTCGTGACGTCACATTTCAAAATCTAGTATAATCAAAGTGTTAAAACACGAACTTTGAACTATTAATGAAAAACTCAAAAACATTTGTAACTCTATCTTTATAAATGTAAGGTTCAAATTGTTTCATCGGCCACTCGCCTTACTAGTGATACGCGCCGACTGCCTAACCGCCCTTTGATAAATGCCTTCGATAAATTTGATGTTAATTTCATAAAAAAGTAATTAAAATGGAAATAATACTATTTCGGAACTGCTGTTTTATTATAATTCAATAATTACTAGATGTAAAATTGCAAAATATGTGACGTCACTCTAGGGAGGGGGTAGTCTCACAAATGTGACCAGCTGTGACATGGAGGGAGGGGGGGTCAATAAATCATGAAATTCGTGTGACGTAATTTATGGATAGCCCCTAAGCAATACAATATTTGCTCTATACTATATATGTGTGTGTTTGTTTCTATACTATATATATGTATTTATTTAAATATTTCAGGATACTAGTTACATATCAAATATTTATTTATCTATTTCCATGATAATATTCAATACCTATTTCTGTCTCTACTATTTTCCTGTTGTACGCCTACGTATCATGAATCCTCTCGCTCTCTCGTAGGTTGACTGGAAGAGATCCCCTTGTGGGATAAGTCCGCCTTTGTACCTTAAATTTATTTAATATTTATCTCTTTTGTTTTTAATGTATTTACTTTGTTTGATGTGCAATAAAGGATTTTACAATACAATACAATACAATACAATATTTTCTTCTTAAAACTTCCAAAATTACCTTTTATTTCGTGAGTAATTTTATACAATTTCAATTCAATATGTTTATTTTAGATATACATCCATAGGTGTTAGTAACAATGATAAACTTAGAAGCTAGTGTTAGTAAACAAATTTCTTTATTTATGGTATTTTTTAAAGGTAACAAACTTGAACCAACACCGCAAGAGACATCTGACCGGTCGGCCCGTAGAGACGACATATGACTGCTCTATCTGTGGGGAGCAGTTCCAACAGAGGAACCATATGTACAATCACAGGTTATTACAATACGTAATAATAATGCGGACATGTTTTGAACTATCCCTATAGTAATTCATCATCATTCCCAAATCTTAACATACTAGTCTGAAAACTCTACAGATCCACCCTTTTACATTCATCCTTATTCAAAAAGCTGTTATTCTCAAGACATGTAGAATCGTCCGGAAAATCTAATGGGTTCTTACTATTTATCCGTGATCATAGTGAATGCAATAGCGCCGAAATATCAGAGACTCATTTAAAACAAAAATTGTGATAAAAACTCTTTTACCGCCACGCTCATTATACAATTTGTTTTTGTCCCTGCACGCCACGCCATATATTTGCGACGAATGCAAGCCACTGTTTTGCTAGTGAAGTGACTACTTTATATCAATATCTAGTTAAAACGCTTTTATTAAAAGATTGACTGCTCTAGGGGACAGAAATATCATAGAAATAGGCATTGAAAATGGAGCACTTTAATGTGTTTATTTTCGGAAAATCGCGAAACACGTGTCTGTTTATTTGCTTCAAGGTATATTTTCACGAAGTTTTGAGTCAAAATGTCAAAAAAATTGTTTTCTCCATACAAACTTCGAAACCCCGTTTCACCCCTTTAGAGGGTCAGTTTTGAAAAATCCCTTAGACCTCATAAGAAACCTACGTTCCAAATTTTAAATCTCTACACCCAGCGGTTCGGGCCGTGCGTTGATATGTCAGTCAGTCACCAGTCAGTTTCTTCGTTTATATATTTAGATGGTTGCAGTGTTATTTGCAAGTATACGTTCCCCAGACGTGACGTGCACGCGGAGTTGTCCCGCGGCGGGCGGTCGCGGCGCTACGTGTGCAAGCTGTGCGACGCCGCGCTGCCCAGCGAGCGCCTGCTGCAGCAGCACGTCCGGGACCACGTACTCGAACAAGACGACGCGGAGGAGGCTGAACAGGATGACGACAGTCAGTATACTTGATATATTTTTTAAATTTTGATTTTAGTAGATGCCGTCACGTGTACCTTCTATTTTTACCCGACTGCGCGACACAAACGAGGGTAATGTGTTTATTAGCCTATGTATGTATGTATGTTTGTACTTTTGTGACACTATTTAGACCAAACGCGTGGGCCGATTTTGATAAATGATACGTCGTTTGATTCGTCATAGAAAGCATAAAAATTTGGAAAAATCAAATGGACAATTTTGGACGCCATAATGTGAAAAAGACAAAAAATGAAAATCGACGAACTATGTCAAGTGGAGTATCGTTCAATAGGTTTTCAAAAATCATTTGTAGGTTTCTCATACCGTTTTGCAGTCTGAATTACCATTTAGGATCTAAGTAATTTAAAGTTGGTTGGTGATGATTCTCACTTAAATATAGATTTTTAATGCGGATATTGTTAAATTTTTATGCAAGTGAGATATATACAGGGCTTTAGGTATCTCCCTTTCAACCTCTCAACCTCTCGGGTGGTTAATCAGTCCATGAAACTAAACAACTTCCCCAAGGAACATAGATCAAAATACGAAAAAAAAAATTAGAGTTCCCATTTCAAACTTCATCAACATATAGCGCATTTTGTATGGGAGATCAAAAATTTTTTTTCGTGTTATGCCCTATGTTCCTTGGGGAAAGTTGTTCAGTTTCATGGACTGATAAACCCCCAAGAGGTCGAAAGAGAGATACCTCAAGCCCTGTATACAGCTAGTGAAAAAATCAATAAACAAATATAAATATCTGACTGTGAAAAGTTTAGAAAGATTTCGTTTTCTTTGCGTTGTAATTCTGATTATTCATGTACTTACTGTGATTATGTGAATAAATGTTTTATCATCTTATCTATCCGGTTGCTGTAGAGCGATTGACATGCGTGTTCCGCTCGTGCGGCGCTCGGTTCACGTCTGCGCACGAGCACACGGAGCACCTGGTGGCCGCGCACCAGCTGCGGGTGGTGTCTGCCGCGCCGCTGCCGAGCCGCCGCGGCCGGCCCGCCAAGGCGGACAGCGCGCCCGCGCCCGCGCCCGCGCAGCTCATCGTACAGAAGGTAGTGGTAGGTACCACTTGGCGGGGTGCACTGCCATGCGCCCAAACTTTTTTTTGGGATTTTTTTTGGTATATGATTAGGATTACGGATTATACATATACCTTCTAGTTTTAACACATTGTAATGGATTTTAAGTTTTGGAAATTATTATTTTATTTATTACTGACAATTATCTTTAAACTATTTAAATACTATTTTAACAAATAAATGATAATAGTAATAAATACTACCCACGAAAATTTAAAATTATTATTATTTTTAGTAATTTTATGATAAATTCGATTAATGTTTTAGAAACGGTCAATTTGAAAATCAATTTAATTTATAATTTGTTAATTTAAGCTAAAATGTATCCTCGTAAACGCTTTTTTGAATCTTAAGGTTAATTAAATTAAATTCTTGCGAAAGCTATTATCACATTGAAACAAAGATAAAAAAGGGTTGAACGGTAACACAAAATAATTAAAGCAGCTACATTATAAAAAACTAAATTGAATACATGTAATTTAAGAAAATAATTATTTAAAACAAATTCACTACGACTTAGATAATGTTTTCTTGTTACAGCCCAACGTCACCGAAGAGCAGGATCCTTTGGAAATAAAACCTTCATTTCGGCCGGTACGTATTCAATACACAAACACACATACAAAATACATACACATCATTTATCGGATTAATAAAAAATGTAGAACCTTGAGTTAAAGCTGACAGTATACTATCGCAAAAATAATAATAATATCACAGACCTATATCAAGATAGACGGTAAAGGTTTACCTACCTTGTGTGTAAAAAGTGTGATCCACGGTCTCAGTATTATCCGACTTAAGTCAGTCCGCTTGAGACCTATGCCGTAAATGATAATCGATTTTAACCGGATTTACATTATTATTTTACTTAATTAAGCGCCTTGGAATTGTTTCCGCGCGGTCTTGATTTCCCATCACTAAATCTCGTTCGTGACGTTATCTTAGGTACGAAAAATTCGACAAGCTAGGTTCTCATACAGTTTGAAGCGCTCTTTTCGTCTATCTCGATATAGGTCTGTGAATAATACTTATTTTTTTAAACCGAGTAAGTTGACTTTTGACCAAAATCTTGCTCCGGGGCGATAAGGTGGTCGAGGTTGTAGCAAGCTCACCTAAGAGGTTCCTATTCACTCGAACTTTAAAGAGAGACTCGGGTTATACGAGCCCGGAAAGACAACAAAAAATAATACTTACATTTTTATTTCAGATAAAAATCATCAACGCAACCAATTTTCAATTCAATTCAAAACTAAAAGTGCAGAGTTTGTTTCAATGAGTGGGAAATGCCTTGGACTTTGTGAGACGTGTGTGGTTATATTATATAGAATGTTGTTATAGCTATATTTTCACTTAGCATTACTTAAGTACACACTGCTTTTTAACTTTGTAAGATTAAATGAGATTAATTCAGAACTTGGCGGGTTGCACTACAGTGCAGAGTTTTTATGCTATATGTCACTATTTGGCACTATTTAGTGACTATTCTTTGACATAGCCAAAACCATCAAATTCGTATGTGAGGCTGCTAACTATAAGCACACAAAAAATCGTCTCATCGTCATTTAAATCAAATAAAGCAAGCACGGCAGTGTATCGCCAAGTTCTAACTATTATTTACTAAGATCTAATAAACTTAATGCATTTAACTATAAAAATGTTTGAAAAGAACTTATGTAAATGTATAAATACTTATAAGTGATAGATAATTGGCAAGGGCAATTGTATATTATTTGTTTGCCAAGTACAGTCAAGAGCAGGTCACGCTTTACACTACCAGTTAAAGTTAAGCTCTGATTTATACTGCGCGCCATACAATGCAGGGCCGGTACAAAAGTAAGTAAGTAAGTAAGTAAGTATAAATATGGTAATTACAGTTGTTATAAACACATATTGGTATATCATATTTAACTAGCATCTAGCATGCAAATTGGTTGACCAAAGTGTCAAGCTTGACGTGCTCTTGAGTGTACATAGTATATGGGGTGACTTTAAATAGTTGAAACTTTAGGGATTAACTTTCCTTATCATAGTTTTGGACTTCTCATGCTAAAAGGTAATATCAACGCATCGCACAAGTTTTATGGAGAGCCAACCTTTTTGATATTGGAAATGTCTGTTCGTTCGCTCCAGTATAGGCTCCGATTTCACGAAAAAGTTCGATCCCCTTATGTCTCGGAGAGTTGTGAAGATATGATATTCACAAAAAACTCAAAAGACACGTATTCACAAGAGCTGTAAGGTGCAAAAAGAATTATTCGATAAAGTCTTTAACGAAAACAGTTATGGCAGAAATAGTGAAAAAAAAAATAACTTTTTTCCGTATTTTTGATTTTGGCGCTCGATATTTTGGAAACGAAGAATGATATCAAAAATTTGAGAAAAACACGTCTGGACAATTTAGTCAGATAAAATTTGAGCCTAAAACGAAGAAGATCGGGTTAAGGATTTGCCCTGTAGCCTAACTTTTATGAAAGTCGGAACGTCAAAAAGTCAGAACGACATTTTTTCGAATTCCGTAGATTCATTTCCAATATGCTTGATAGTAGTGTGGGGCACGAAATCTATAAATTTTTGACACATTTCGACATATGTTCCTTGTGGAAAGTGGTTCAGTTTATCGGTCTGATTTTACATTTTATTTAACTAAGGGAACCCAGAATCACGTGTAATTTTTAACCGACTTCAAAAAAGGAGGAGGTTTCTCAATTCGACCGTATATATTTTTTTTTATGTATGTCCGCGGATAACTTCGTCGTTTATGAACCGATTTTGATTATTCTTTTTTTGTTGGAAAGGGAGTATCCCAAGGGTGGTCCCATGGTAAAGAAACCAGGATCTGATGGTGGAATCCTGAAGAAATTGAGGGAAACTCTCGAAAAAATTGTCTTTTTGGGATTGAAGTCGGTGACTCTTACGTTTTTGACGTGGAAAATATCTTAACATTTTTTCAGTATATTATTTTTAATGCAATTTCAAATATCAATATTAAACACCGTGATAAAAGTCCAGACAGAGATTAGAAATCACGCTTCAACGAAAAATTAAATACACGTGATAGCTCACTACACCTCGCCTTCCCCTTGTGATATTTCGTGATTTTTTTACAAATCACTCCTCTCTTTCAAGTCTCACGTGATTAATGGACGATCCCAAACTTAAAGTCACCCAATATATTTATAAAGGGTTTACATACATATTAACATAATATTTATGTACACTACTCAACAAAGTCTAGGGAACACGCACGATTTTTCATACAACAGAGGCCTCTTTGAGAAGCTGTGAAAAGTATTTAAGACACGTATTTTTAATAAAATCTTTAGTGTGAGCAAGTTCTATACCCGAGTTTAAAATTCCTATAAATGAACTTTATCTAGCTTGAAGTTTGTGAAAAAGAGACGAAAATTAAAATTTAATTTCACCATTTCCATACTAAAAGCAAAGAAAAACTGCGTTTTTATTTTCATTTTTCCCTCTTTTCCGCAAATTTCAAGCTAAATAAAGTTCATTTAAAGGGATTGAAAATTCAGGTATAGAACTTGGTCACACTAAAGATTTTATTAAAAATACGTGTCTTAAATACTTTTCACAGTTGAGAAGAGGCCTCTGTTGTATGAAAAATCGTGTGTGTTCCCTAGACTTTGTTGATGTGTGTATTACATACGTAGTACATTACATGCCATATTCAGACGGATAAGTTACTCACCAATAACAAAAAACGATCGTATCCTACAATGACATCTCTAGATTATTTTGGACACAAAAACAATAATTATTTTATAGGAAATAAAGTGTTGCTAGTATAGAAAATTGTATTAAAAAAAACGTTTTTTAGAGTTATATTCCATTGATCTTTTGTGGGGCAAAAATTAATCAAAAATTAAAAAAAAAACAACTTCTCATCAACGCCCAGCCCAAACCCTTGGACCTAGGAAGCTGAAATTTGGGGCAGATAGAGTTCCTTTTTTAACACTGGCAAGGAAAAAGGAAGGATTTCACGAAATTCCCACGGGACAGAAGTCCCGGGCATCCACTAGTACAAATCTAAAACGACTAATTGACAGTTCGAAGTACCCACAGCAGCACATCAGGCTATACATTTTGACTTTGACGTCGCTCTTATAATGGGTAACCAGACGTGCTGCTGCTGTACCAATTATCCCTGTTTTTTTTAAATGTGATTTCTGTTATGACTTAGGTTGTATTGATTAACTGCGAATGTACCGTCAAGAGCGAATTTAGATGAAAACAGCTTTGTTCAATAGTCTTCTTCTTCTTATCGTGTAGGTATAGTCAAGTGTGTGGCGAACTTGGCTAACCCTGGTGTCAGAGTTTTCAAACCGCACAATGGCCTCCGACTTGGTTTTAACGACTAGTTAATCTACAACAGCCGGGACTGACAGCTTAACGTGCCCTCCGAAGCACGGAAACGCTCGTGATAAATTGCCACTTTGGTCACCCATCAGGTTCCCTGCCTATGTGTACGTTGCTTAACCTCACTGATCGGTTGAGTGAAACTTAATTAATTGTGGATACTTTCCTCAATGGGTGACTTAATTTAGTTGACGCTAATTAAGGTTGTAAAACAATTTTGCATAATAAACATAGATCGAAAAAAAATACTACTCGACCGATCAGCTGATTTTCAGTTTGATGGAGAGAATTACCGCTAAAGTTGCTCTAAGCCAGGGGTGGCCAACCGGTCGATCGCGATCGACCGGTCGATCGCGACTGTTAGTCCAGTCGATCGAGGCAAGGCAAAAAAATAAAAAAAACATTTCAGATTTAGTGATTGTGTACTTAACTACGACGCTGTTTCATTTAAGATTTCAAGAAGTATGTAATTGGTAGATCGTACAGGGTTTCGTTAGTAAACAGGAGATCTTGGATATAACCAAGTTGGCCACCCCTGCTCTAAGCAATTTAAAGTCGCCTTATAAATAGTATAAGAAGTAAGTAGACATGATTGATTCGCCTCACTTAGAGTCATCTTGATGTGATTTTGACTGTCTTGATATGCACTTCTATTGCCTGTCCACCTGCCTTATAGCTTTCCGCCCGGGACTTCGTTTTCGTGGGAATTCAGGAAAATAATGTACCCATGTTCATCACGGATAATGTAGGATTCTAATGGTGAAAGAATTTTTCAAATTGGTCCAATAGTTTCAGAGCCTATTCAATGCAAACAAACAAAAAATCAAATCTTTCCTCTTTATAATGTTAGTATAGATATATGAGTTTGTTTACAAATAATTTAATTACTAGTAATGTATACGTCTTCCAGTCTTGGAATGCTTTTATGGGGGCACAGACCCAATAACAAGAGGCCCTAACCATACTGGGTGATTTTAAATTAACTAGCGAAACGTTAGAGGGTAACGTTCCCCATGGAACTGAACAACTTTTTCTAAGGAACCCATATAAAATTGACCGTCGGTTTGGTCGAGTGGTAGTGGCAGTCGGGGCAAATATTTGTGTAAAAAGCAGATATTTGTTCTCGGGTCATGGTTGTTTGTGTCTGTCTTTATGTGTGTTCCGAGGACCCACGACATAAGGGAAAACCTTAATGTGGGCCTTTAAGTGTATGGCATTTTTTTTTTTTTTTAAATTCCTAAAAAAAATCGACTTTTCATACTCTAGCTCTGGTATAGAGATGCGAAATCTTTTTTCATATTTTTTTTAAAGTTGTTCAGTTTTGTGGGCTAATCCACATCCCTAATTATTGCTAATTTAAAGTCGCACCATATTTATATTAATTGTATTAATTTTAATCTCGTTAGCATTGTATACTAATCTTCTGCCCTAGCATACGCAATGAGACCTCTCTCATGAGAGTTGACTGCTAAGGAAAACATAACCTTAAATATAACAGTTGAATTTCTCAGACCTAAATCGAGATAGACGAAAAGAGCGCTTTAAACTGTATGAGAACCTAGCGTGTCGAATTTTTCGTACTTAAGATAACGTCATGAGCGAGATTTAGTAATAAGAAATCAAGACCGCTCGGAAACGATACAAAGGCGCTTAATTAAGTAAAATAATAATGTAAATCCGGTTAAAATCGATTATCATTTACGGCATAGGTCTCGAGCGGACTGACTTAAGTCGGACAAAACTGTGACCGTGGATCACACTTTTTACACGCAAGGTAGGTACACTTTTACCGTCTTTGTCACAGCTGGTCAAAAAAAATAAAATTAACATCAAAAGTAACATTTCAAGAAATTAACAATTTGAACCTTATGTTCATACAGATAGAGTTGCAAATGTATTTGAGTTTTTCGTTAATAGTTCAAAGTTCGTGTTTTAACACTTAGATTATAATAGATTTTGAAATATGACCTCACGAAATGAAGGACCCCTCCCACCCCCTTGTCACACAATGACGTAATTTATGGATGGCCCCTTTGGTACGAAAAATTCGACACGCTAGGTTCTCGTACAGTTTGAAGCGCTCTTTTCGTCTAAGTATCTTGATATAGGTCTGTGATGAATACCGATTTTTTACAATAAGAAAACGATGGAGTTAATGTATTATGATTATGAGTTGCGTAAACGTTATAAGATCAAAAATGCAAAGCTACTAACTAACTCGCTGATAGAACTATCTTAATCTTAATTTGAGTGTCACGTAAATCTTGTATAGAAGATTTAAGTTTGTGGAGTTTTTGTTTGCCATGAGTCGTTAGTGATGTGGCGGCGGCCTTATGCATCTGCAGCCATAGTTGTAAGCGTGATACGGGGTGGTTACATGGATTATTATCACATAGGCGAGCGGAATCCCGTACTTCTCAACATTAACCCGTCGCGTGCTTGTTTACACCGCGTGCGATACAAATCTCGTACACCATGTGTTGAAAAAGCACGCGAAGGTTTAAAGCGCAGATCTACCACATTTTAGCTGCGTGGATTAGATCAAAATCTTATTTGTGCCTTAATTTCATACTCACTGAGTAGGTAATCACCTAGCGTTTGTCGTATCCGTGCGTAGCGTGTTCGTGGGTTGCAGTGTACACAATCACATACATTTTCTTGCAAAGCGAAGCTTAAGACACGTGCATAGCCTCTTCGTGCGCCGCGGCGGGTCTGTGGCTTTACAGTGCGCGTGGCCCCTAACACTCTTTTGACCATTATTAGGCAAATCGGTCATTATTTGTGAGAGCGTGGGAAGTCTAATAGCTAGCGGGTCTAACCCGTAATATTGTAATTTGACTTAGTAAGGTTATAAACTCTCGGTACTTTGTGAATTGCCCCATTTTTCTTACATTGATGGACATTTTAATAACATTATTGTAACTTAAGCTAACCGAACCTAAAAAAACCTAACATAACCTAACTTATCTTAGTTTCATGCAGGCGGCTTAAAGTTTCGTAAATTTATAATTTTACTAGGCAAATTGTAATATCGCGGGAGATTATAATAAGTACCTATTACGGTTTTTACAATTTCCCGGTGACAGATACTTTGTGATGGCTAATAGCATAGAAGCGTAGTACCTACCACGGGAAACAAAACGAATAGTCCATGTAACCCCACTCTAGGGCCCGTCTTACACAACTCAAATTTTAATCTATACTTAATTGTTGTGTATCTCTTTCTGCCACCCAGAATGACACTACTCAAGTATAGATCAGAGTCTGAGTCGCGTTCTGTAATACGGACCTAGGTTTTAGAGTCTAGGATAAGGTGAAAATGTTCCTATGAATGTGTCAGAGCGGTTTATAATAGTCGGATATATAAGGTCCTAATTTATTAGTGACTTTCCTTTTAACACGTTATTGTGTAGGTCAAAATATATCATTTGAGTCAAAAAACAAAGGCATAATATTAAATTGAAAAGGTCTTGAAAAATTTTGTTATGATATTTTTTCATTACTATGATGAATAAACCCATCCATTCAAACGTAAATAATAATGGCAGTAGTAGAGCGGGCGAGCGGGGAATGGCCGGCTTCAAGTGATAGAGAACCATTTTATCTTTAAATGGAATTTTTTTAAAATTTTTTTTTTTGCTAAATTTTATTTTAAGATAATAAAATTTTATGTTGTTTTTTGGAATACTATTAACCTATACAATAACGTCTTTGAAGGAAAGTCACTAATAAATTAGGACCTTATATAATGTAGTTTTAGTACGGTCAAGTGTACACACGGCAGCACATCAGACTATATATGTTGACATTGACGTCGCATAATCTCGCTCGTAATAGCGCTGGCTTTCGTCACACAAATGTATAACCCAACGTGCTGTTGTAAGTACAGAGAGCCGCACATTAGGTTATCACACGCGTGCACTCTGTGCTGTCGCGATAACAACGGTTTTGTAATGAAAATGGGGTAACCTGACGTGCTGGCCTCTGAACATCAAACTTCACATTTGCCACGCGACTCGTCAGTCGCTTGGGATAAGAAATGGTAGCGAGACTTGTTTGTAAATAATTCTTAAGCTTGATGTGCTTTTGACTGTAATATTCGATCACTGGTTAGCCCCATTTCACATATGCATTACTTTAGTAACGTAAAGGATAGTGCTCTATTAGGAAAATGTATGGATATTGGTTAATTCGAGATTATATTACAAGTACTTTAATTAATTAATTGTATTAGACTTGGTTCATTTTTTTGTAGATGTATTTGGCTGTAACTCTTGCTCGCCCATTTTAACACCTATTTTTAAAGATTTAACATCCTAGATAAATTGTTGAAAAACATAACCTATGTCTTTATAATACAAAACAGCTAAGTACACATTTGTGTTATTTTGATATCTTTACATGCATTGTCAAGAAAAACTATACTTTTCCTGTTTTACAAAAACATGTTAAATTAAAATACTTGTGCTTGATATTCACTTAAACATGTTTTCTTTAGCTTTATCCCTTACAAATGTTAAAACTTTCTTACGTTTGGAATTGTGAACATTGGGCTAACAGAGTTAAGCGACGTCGCGAGATTTTCTATTAACATACATTTATCTTAAAATATACAATTTTAAACTACAAAGTTTTTCATTTTACGTCTCATCATCATCATCATCATCATAATGAGCCCACATCAACCCACTGCTGGGGTAGCGCCAATCGTCACGGTCCTGTGCTAAACTCATCCACAAAAATCCCGTCTGTATGTCGACATCGGGCTGGTGGTCTGCCCACTGGCTTTGTTGCTCCCTTTGCCCACCATTCTGTGACTGCCTTGGTCCACCGTCCGTCATCCCTCATATCCAAATGTCCTGCCCTTCTCCACACCGCAATCACGGTGGATTATGCTTTGGTGAATTTTCACGTCTATTCCTTGTTTATTTTATGTATTTAATTGATAGTTAAATCTACATATATGAAAGACTAGCTTCCCGCGCGGGACTTCGTTCCCGTGGGAATTCGGGAAAATCATGTACCCTTTGTCCACCCCGGATAATGTAGGATTCTAATGGTGAAAGAATTCTTCAAATCTGTCCAGTAATTTCGGAGCCTTTTCGATGCAAACAAACAAACAATCAAATCTTTCCTCTATAAAATATGTAAAGATATAGAAGAAACTGACTGGTGACTGACTGACTGACTGACATATCAACGCGCAGCCCAAACTGCTGTGTCTAGAGATTTCAAATTTGGCACGTGGGTTTCTTATAAGGTCTAGGGGAGCACTAAGAGAGGATTTTTTGAATCTCACCCTCTAAGGGGGTGAAACGGGGATTCGAAGTACTAATGTAGAAAACATTTTTTTTACATTTTGACTAGAACCTTCGTCAAGATATACCTTTAAGCAAATAAACGGACACGTGTTTCGCGATTTTTCGAAAAGACTAAAAGAGATCTTTGCGCGAGCGAAGCCGCGGGAAAAGTCTAGTAATAAATAAAGACATAAATAAAACAATGTCGTATAGGGTTCCTGACAATTTGGTAGGTAGGTAAGTATTAGAAGTTTTATCTCCAAGGTCGGTCACTCCCTGATGAGAAGTAAGATCTGAAGAAAATTTTTTATAGTCACTCGAATGCTTCCTATACTTTTTCCATGCATTGTATATTCTACTATGGCTGACATTTTTAAGTTTTGTTTCGTGGGCTGATTTAAAAATAAAATAAAATAAAAAAATATTTTCGGACAACAAGATCCATTTGTGTTATACAATAACTTAAAACTATTGTTAGTACTTAAATTCTGTAAGGATTTGGTTGTTTTTAATTAAACGACCGATCAGTGGATAATAGACAGTCCCCACTCTCAGCGATCTCCTTCAGGACTTTGTTGCTGCTCCCGCTCACTCTGCGCAGCAATGAGCCCGCCTTCTTGCGCAAGATAACGCTGAAACTATCTACTTCCGCGTGGGCGCTGCAAAAGGGCGGGAGCCGCAACAACGCCCTGAAGGCGTTATTATACTGGACACGTAGAGCACTGTGTGATTTCTTCTTCGTATAGTTGACCCACAGACTTCTCGAATAGAAGTGCTGCGCTGCTGACGCTGAAGGCTTGAAAAAAAATTATTTTCACTTTGACCGAACATCTGGAAAACTGCGAGCCAACATATTCGCTCTAACCGACAGTGCCCTACGCTCATTCTCCATATCCACATCGTCCTTAAGGCGGCATTCACATAATGACCAAGGTATTTAAACTGATCCACTGTATTTATAGGCTTACCGTGCAGCCAAACTGGAGGAATAACTCTTGGACACTTACTGCCAGCCTTAAATACCATGTACTCCGTGTAAATCCTTAATTTCCGTTAATTTAAAGTCATCCGATATATAGGGCATTTATACACGTTTTACTTCAGTTAATAGAGCAAATGTTATCATATAAGTAACGTCTGATAATGACTGCAGTAGTTCTGTAACACGCGACGAATCATAGAAAAGACTACACATGTTTACTTTGACGTCGCTCTTATCTCGGTTGTAATAAGGACTGCTTTCGTAACATGTTAAACCTAACGTGCTGTTGTTTATACATTGTGTTATTAATAGTGTATAAAGTACAATTTATAGTTGGCAATGATCTAGTGCTGCTAGTTCGTTATTATAATAGTTAATTTAGTCTTGGTTTGATAAGAAAAGAAACCAGTGAGCTACTGGTAAGAAAATAAATACTTTTTATTTCTTCTTTAAATAATAAAATTGCTTTATTTACTAGATATCCGCCCAGGACTTCGTTCTCGTGTAAATTTGGGAAAATTTTGTAGCCTATGTGATAATGATAATCCAGGGTGTCAGCTACTACCATAACCGTTCGTTCGAAAATTGTTCGAAAAAACCCGACTTTGTTTCATGTATTAAGACTAGCATCCCACTCGGGACTTCGTTCCCGTGGGAATTCGGGAAAATTATGTAGCCTATATTACTCAGAGATAATGTAGCATACTGCACCTTTGCGAATAGGCGCCAAGTTAAAAATGCTAATGTAATTCACTATTTTGTTCAATAATTTACATTGATTTTGCTAATGTATTTTTATGACGTTTTCAAGAAAAACTTTGTATGTTCTATGAAAATAAAGTATTTTTGATTTGATTTGATTTATAGGTGAAATAATTTTTGAGATCGGTCCAGTAGTTTCGGAGTCTATTCGTTGCATATAAAAATACAAATCTTTCCTCTTTATAATTTAGTATAGATTTAATAAGCGGTGATAGCCCAGTTGGTAATGGGCCAGACTTGTATTCCGAATGTCGTCGGTTCAAATCCTGGCGCGGGCCTGTACCACTAAATTCGTCTTTTCGGATTTATGTAGTGATTTCTAATTATCACTTGCTCAACGGTGAAGGAAAACACCGTGATGAAAACCGCCCGTCCAAGCCCGTCCGTAGTGTTTCGAAGGGAGGCCCGTGCCCCTCGGTGGGGACGAATATGGGCTGATAAAAAAAAAGATTTAATTATGTAAAATGCTTAGACTTACTAGCTAACCTAATAACTAAACAGAAAACAAGAAGTATAAAATTAAATTAAGTATTTTCCAATGTTTGTGAATTTCTCCCAATATTCTTGCCCATTTACATGCAAGTTATTTATTATTTATTTAAATAGAACCATGTCTGGCGATGTATTCAGGAGGCCACGAAGGAGCTCTAACGTCTCGCCACCGTGCGAGCAGTATGGTACGAGATCAGACTGCACAAACGTTACGCTCATCGAGTTTTTCCTAAAAACCTAATTTTTTGAAAAAAAAATAAACATCGATGCTGGGTGAAAAATTTCGAAAAATTATTTAAATGTGTATAATAACAAATAAATTCTAAACTAAAAAAAATCGCGGAACATACATGGGGGTGATTTGAATGCCCCCTGACACGGAGCATCCAAATTTTTCTTTTGGACGTTACCCGCTGGGCCATCCTGTATATATTCTCCTATTTCTCCTCATCATTAATACGAGTATATACGTAAAAATTAGGATTTTAGCAAAAACTCGATGAGCGTAACGGTTCTGCAACCGGATCTTAGACTAGTCGATTACCATAAAGACTCAAATGTGTTTTCTTGTTTCATAAATAATAGTTAATGAGTGAACACAGGTCGTTTTAAATCTATTGTTCGCTCCCAAGCAGCAAACAAGTACCTACCTACTTATAGTGATTAGATAATACAAAATTTTAACTTCATCTAAACTTGAATTTTATAAATTCAAAGGTTACAATAAGTAATTTGTTTCTTCAAGTTAAAAATATACCGCTACTTCAAGTTAAAAATATCAAAAACCGAACTAATCAGTATTATTAAAACTGTTTTGTAATAAGTGTGTCTTAAGTTTCCGATAAGATACCTTGAAAAGTTCTCTAAATCTGTATTTTAAATAGGCCTAAGGTCTACCCTAAAGGGTAAGAGTAAATCTTTCTTAAATTTTCCTAAAATTCTGTTTCATCTTGATACATAGCACATCGCAGTTGTGACCCACGCCAAGGCTTGTCACCACAGAAGCTGGTGGACGCAAGAGAACGTCGGAGTGCGCAGAGCATTATCTAGTAAGTACTGTAGAGGTTATATATACCTCCCACGTTAACCATCTGTTTAGAATGCCTTCGCCGAAGGTTCGATCTTCAAACTGATTCGGGTCATTTCGCGTATTTTTAACCGACTTCAAAAAAGGAGGAGGTTCTATGTTCGACTGTATGTATTTTTTTATTCTCCGCCAATTATGGACCGATTTTCAAAATTCTTTTTTGTTCGAAAGAGTATACTGCAGAGGTGGTCCCATATAAACTTTATCGAAAATAATTCAGCGCTTTTAAAAAATCAACAAAAACAAAAAAATACTACAAACCAGAACATCATCTAAATAAATGTGTGACATTTTCGTTTGTGGTTATCTGCTAATAAGCATTGTAGTCTGCAAAAAATACTAGTTAGGTACCTACTGTTGTTGGGATTGAAGTCGGTGACTCTTACGTTTTTAACGTGGAAAATTATTTATTCAAGTGACTTATTTACAAAAGACGAAAATAAGGTAAAAAATATATAATTGCTATTCTTGTGACCCCTGCACTAAGTCAAGCTTGTATCGCAGGGATCAAAAACGAGTTGCCTTGAGTTGATTGTAATGAGAATGGTTGAAACTTTAGTTACTTTTGTAACTGAGTGTAATGAAACCTTCGCGTCTCATTTACACTCAGTTACAAAAAAAGATAAAAGTTTTTTACATAAGCACATGACAGTGACAGTATATTTAAATATTAAAGTAGCATTAACTTTAATGAACGTTTCTGCAACTGGGTGTTAATGGTCTCTACAGTATGCCTGGGAAGATTTTGCAGCTGTAACATTCCATGTTTTTCTTTCACTCTCAGTCTGTATATATTACAAGCTGATTTTTAATCAGTACCTAAATTTTTTGTACGTAAATTTTATTAAAAAATATACCCGTATTTTTTTGTTTTATATCGTTTCACGATAACGACAAACTCGCGCTCGGCTCACCTCACGCTGAAACTTCACTTTGATTGCGCGAGGGTACCGATACTACATACTCAAAGATCCCGCGCAAAGGCTTGCTCGCCCTATGGCGTTGTCAATGTTGACATTGTGACATAGGACCGAGGTGTTGTCGCGGCGCTGTCACTATCGTACTCTGCCTGCTGAAGCATGAAAATAAATCAAATTTTTTGATAGTACTCTTTATCACAATTTATGACACCCGTGTTTCTGCGTTTTACAAAATTCATTATAAATCTAAAAACTTTGGAAAAAAATTCCTCCTTATTTACGTTCTATCAACGTTACTGACACCGTAAGAAAAATTTGGGTACACATTAAAAAGTCACCTGTATACATACGCTAACGCCCATAATCCCCAACGGGGTAGGCGGAGCATCAGTGTTTCTAGAACCAGTAAATGCCACGTTTTTCACAAATTGTGAGGGTTATCAGATGTACAATAACTAGTTGCAAAATGGTGAGAGGTGATCAGCCTTTCGCCCATTATTCAGCGAAACCCTCGCATCCCTCTTACAGACTTACTGTATAGTGTATACCTGGGAAGAGTAGGTAGCTGGCACATTCTAAGTTTTTCTTTCACTCCCAGTCAGCATGGAAGTAATGAGTTAAAATTTTACCATGTATTAATTTCTCGTAGTTACCTAAATGGAGCGGTGGGTGGGCAAAGTGGCGGTGGTGACAGGGGGGCATGGTGGCATCGGTGGGGGGATAGTGACCGCCCTGAATGATGCGCGACTGAAGGTTGTGGGACTCGACCTTCATGTGCCTCAGGAAACGGTAAGAAGTCTCCACGGTACAGAGGGCCGAACATCAGGTTAAGAGCGAACCTATTCGTTATAAAAATGCTAATGTCTTGTTATCTCACAGAAAACAAGACATTAGCATTTTCCCAGCTTGTCCTAACACTACACAAAAATGTACCTATCTTCTATTGTAATATACAACAATGCTTAGGTATTTTTATTATCATGGTTATCATGCCGCATTTCTGCAGCGAACTGTTTTTGCTATTTAGAAATTGCAGGCTCAAAAAAGTGTGCTCAAGAGACATATGAGCTCATTCTGCCATCTCCTTTCGGACATCCAGACGCCCCTGCTCTAAAATGTGGTCGAAAGCATACGCGAAAAGGCAGATTGAAAATACTTAGATATTCGTTACTGTTGTATGCTAATTATCTTTTAAGGATGTGAATCAGTCCACGAAACTGAACAATTTTCCCCAAGAAACACTTAGTAAATAAACGCCTCTCGTTAGTGCTTTATTAAATGAGAAGTAATTTTTTTTAAATTTCATAAGATTTTTTTGAGAAAAGTGGTTCAGTGTCATATGGGTAGCTTCGCTAACTTATTTAAAATCACTCTACAGAAAGCTTCAGAAAATGTAGTGTGGCGAAAATGCGACATAACCGACTTGGAAGAGTTGAAGACTATCTTCAAATGGATCGAAGACACCTTCGGTGGAGTGGACGTCATGGTCAACTGCGCAGGGTTCTCCAAGCTTGGTCATATTACTGGTTAGCTTTATTTCATAGAACATTCAGAATGTTAGAGGTACATAAAATAAGTCAAAGTACTGAATTAACTATAGTAGCGTTTCTAACTTTGCGCCTGTTCGCTTCCTCTGAGAAGAATAGGCTAGAAACTCCGAGGGTTGCTCTTTTTACAGCTTGACCAAAAAGAGTAGAAATTAATAACTAGCAACATCATTGTGTCGTCCCTTTCAAATTAATACGGTTTAAAGGGGACGACACTATGATGTTGCTAGTTATTAATTTCTACTCTTTTTGGTCAAGCTGTAACTCAATCATACAAATTTCTTATTTTCTCATTTTAATTGACTTACTATCTGAATAACTCTGGAGCTGAGCAATTTATTTCCATGGTTGCTTGTCTAATAGATTATCAGAAATTCTATAATAGCTCTTTTTACAAAGTTTTTGTTTAATTTCTCCTTCCATGCTGGACTTGGAGTAAGAGAAAAACTTAGAAAAGTCTGTAAGAGGGATAGGAAGGTTGATGGGTAATGGGCGAAAGGCTGACTACCTCTCACCATTATACAACTTGTTTTATTTGATAACCCTCACAATTTTTATCAAAAGTGGCATCAAGTAGTTCGCTAGAACCACTGCTCTGCCTACCCAGTTGGAGATTATAGGCGTAAACGTATGTATGTATTGTCTTAAACTTTTCTAAAGGTAAGTTTTGAATACACATGAGAATCTTATTATAGAAGCGTATACATTGACCCATAAACTTCCAGGTGTAGGCCCGAACCAAATCCCTGACGAAGATGTGTCTCGGACGATTGATATCAACATCAAGGCCATGATCTTCTGCACGCGGCTGGCAGTCGACTCCATGAGGAGACGAGCCTACGACGGGCATATCGTTAACATTTGCAGGTGACAATTACATTGTATGGAGTAATTTTACGGTGGGGGGAAGAATGTATAATTTGCACTACGATACTTTACGAAAGCCTTATTACGACCGAGATAAAGACGGCGTCAAGGTCAACATGTAAGCCTGATGAGCTGCCGTGTGTACTTAGGTACCTTTTTACTATGCAGTGCCAGTGTTGTAACGAAACCCTTGCTTGAGTCGTATCTAATGCAAAAAAACATTTAAATAAACTGAGATTTAAATAAACATTTAAATTATGCACCCTATTTAAAAATAAATAAAATCAAATACGTTTGCTTTTAAATTAGTTTGTGAAAATTAAGAATGCGAATCAGCCCACGAACATGAAAACTTTTCCTTAAGAAACATTAGTCGAAATGTAAAAAAAAAATTGCCTCTCTGTACAACTTGCGCAATCATCTGATTTGCCTTGGTATAGGAGATCGAAAAAATTCGAAAATAATTCATATAGGTGCCTTGGACAAAGTTCTTCAATTTTATTGGTATATTACCTACAAACTAAAGTTTCGCTAACTAATTAAAATAATAAAATTTTATTCTATTCTATTTCAGCATAGCAGGGCACTACATTCCCTTCACAGACGATTTCAATGTGTACACGAGCTCCAAGTACGCAGTGCGAGCCTTCACAGAGGCCTTGGCTAATGAGTTCGCTATTTTCCAGAGCAAGATCAGAACTACGGTACGTACACTTTATTCCTTTCCATACATCAGTCAGAGGCTGACCATCTCTTACCATTATGCAACATTCAAATGGAGAAAAAGTGTACTAGGATCCATCAATGGAGCTATTGCAATGGATCCAAGTGGACAGAGGGAACTTGTTCCATCTGCCTACCCTCAAAATTTGTGTCAATCGTGACATTTAGTGGTTCTAGAACCACTGATGCTCTGCCTACCCCGTTAGGGATTATGGGCATGAGCGTATGTATTCCTATCCATGCCAAAGATTTATCTAATCTACAATCTTATCTTATCAATCTTAATCTTATCTTATGTTCTTTGTCTCTCCTTGTTATTTCTTATCGTGTAGGTATAACCACAGATATTATGTGGTGAATTTGACTAACCGTGGTCAGATATTTCGAATCGCCTATTTAATGGTCTTAATTTTTTTAACGCACGGAAACGTTTGTGATAAGTTGCCCCATGTTATATATAGAAAAGCTCACTCCTGTGTCCCGTTAGGGTAGGCAGAGACCATAGATTGCCACCTGCTACGATCCAAACACACCTCTTGAATTATCGTTAGAATATTCTTATTATTAAATTAAAGTAAAAATTATTCACTTACTCTTATTATTTATCACAATCACTATACAGGGCTTTAGGTAAATCTCTTTCAATCTCTCGGGTGGTAAATCAGTCCATGAAACTGAACAACTTTCCCCCAATAATAGGTCAAAATACGAAAAAAAAAATTTTGAGTTCCCATACAAACTTCATCAGTATCGCGCATTTTCTATGGGAGATCAAAATTTTTTTTTCGTATTTTGACCTATGTTCCTTGGGGAAAGTTTTTCAGTTTCATGGACTGATTTAGCACCCGCGAGATTCAAAGAGATTTACCTAAAGCCTTGTATATTTCGTTCCCGTGGGAATTTTGTAAAATCATTCCTTAATCCTCTATGTTATAAAAGGAACCTCTGTGCCAAATTTCAACTTTCTAAGTCCAGGGTTTGGGCTGGGCGTTCATGAGTCAATGAGTCAGGTCAAGACCTTCAATTTTATAATTTCAAAGATTTATTCATAAAATAAAATTACCCCGCCGCGTCTGTATGTCTGTTTGGACGCAATAATAGTTATTTTCATACGGTTTTTACTATGGACGACGACGTGATGCAAGAGAAAGGTTGATGTGTATAATTTACTGATGCTTTGTGGAAATTGGTTAATACGTGGCGATTGTTTTTCAAAGATGTAGGAAAAATCAAGCTGACTTTTCCACGTGAACAAAGTCTATCTATCTATCTATATACTTACTGTAACCGGCAATCCCTGGCAGTGTAGGCTTCTTCTTCTTATCGTGTAGGTTTGGTCAGGGGGGTGTCACTCCTTTGTTTAGGCATGTTCGCGCGGCGGGCATACTGAGTATGCCAGCGAGCGCGGGCTGCTACTCGCCGCGCGCGCGTGAGCCGCATTGGTCGCGTGTTGAACAAAATAATATGTGTATATCTACTTATTAACAATATTAAAACCAGACAGAAACACGTTTTGCCATCACAATAGTCTGTAGGTGTCTGTACTGTAGTTAGTAGGTATGTGGGCTAGGTATCAAATAACATAGTTGGTTATGTTAACTTGTGTTTTTACTTACTACATTCCTAACTAAAGTTACTCTTGATTTTATAAGCAGTGTTATCTTTCTTAATTAATTTCAATAATAATTTTACCTCTAAATCGGTGGCGAGTGTTAACCCTGAGCTCTCGTCGCGAACGCGGCATCGAGTCGGCGGTGCGCAATAGAATATGAAAGCTAGCGGCCGACTATAAGTTTCAATTTCTCTTGCAAGCCTGTGCCGCTTGCAATAGTAGGCAAATTTTTATGCCTAAAGTTGACTTTTGTTAGGCAGTGAGACTTCTGTACGTTAGTACTATTATTTATTCTGTGGTTTGGTCAAGCGTGTGGCGAATTTGACTTACTCTGCCGTCAGAGTTTTCAAACCGCCAAATGGCCTCTGACTTGGTTTTAACGACTGTATTCAATTGAAAACTGTCGGGACCGACAGCTTGACGTGCCCACCGAAGCACGGAGACGCTCGTTATCAATTGCCGCTTTGGTCACTCATAAGGTTCCCTGGGTATGCGTTGCTTAACCTCACTGATCGATTGAGATCAGCGAGCGCCACAGGCCTATGAGCGTAACAAAGGCAGAGAATCATGTGATTGTAGAACCATTGATCGCCACTTTTCAATCGACTTCAAAAAGGAGGAGGTTCTCAATTCGACTGTATTTTTTTTTGTATATTTGTTACGCGATTACTCCGGCAATTATGAACCGATTTGTATAATTCTTTATTTGTTCGAAAGAGTATACTCTTGAAGAGGTCCCATATAAATTTTATCAAAAATGATTCAGCGCTTTAAAAAAAAACAACAAAAACAAAAAATACTACAAACTAGAACATCATCTAAATAAATGAGTGACATTTCTGCTTGTAGTTATCTGCTAATAAGCATTGTAGTCCACAAAAAATACTAGATATCTACTTTGTGCGAACTGTTAGGATTGAAGTCGGTGACTCATACGTTTTTAACGTGGAAAATTATAATATACATTGTAGATGTTATAATTATAATATACATTGTAGATTGGAAAGCTGCGTCATATCTTTTCGTCGCCACTCCCGCAGTGTCTAAAGACCAAGGTCTTTAATCAATGCGTCCTACCAGTCATGACCTACGGAGCCGAAACGTGGAACATGACAGTGAGGTTGGCCCACCGATTGCACGTCGCTCAGCGAGCAATGGAGCGCTCCATGCTCGGGATCTCGCTAAGGGATAGAATCCGAAACGAGGTCATCCGACAGAAAACCAGAGTGATGGATATTATCCAAAAGTGTAGCAAGCTGAAGTGGCAGTGGGCTGGCCATGTCTGTCGCAGAACCGACGAGCGTTGGAGTAGACAGGTTCTCGAATGGAGACCACGTCTTGGCAAACGTAGTGTAGGACGCCCCCCAGCCAGATGGTCAGATGACCTAAAGAAGATAGCGGGAAGTGGCTGGATGAAAACAGCGGAGGATCGTGCAAAGTGGCGCACCTTGGGGGAGGCCTGTGTTCAGCAGTGGACTGCAATAGGCTGATATGATGATGATGTAGATGTTATAAGATAGAATAAAGCGAATGGAGTCGCGGGCGGGAAAAAACTAATTTAAAAATTCCTTTCAGAATATATCACCAGGTCTGGTGAAAACCCCAATGAGTGCGGCTTTTATGGACGCAAGAGACCAGAGTACTCCATATCTCGAGCCTCGGGACATAGCTGATGCTGTGGTCTATGCCATCTCTACACCTCCGCATGTTAATGTAAGGCAATTTTTTTTTTATCAGCTCATATACTTACCCACCAAGGGGCCTTCGAAAAGCGAAGGGGATTTAGGCCATAGTCCACCAAGCTGGTTCAAGGCGGGTTGGTGGACCGCGCGCCTTTCGAAAACGAAATTTCTTAGAAGTGCCGATTTCATCATGATGTTTTCTTTCACCGTTGACAAGTGCTGGTAATTAATGAAAAATCCGTACATAAATCCAAAAAGACGAATTTAGTGGTACAGGCCCGCACCAGGATTTGAACCCGCAACCTGCCGGTTACAAGTCTGACTCATTACCCACTTTACTGCACAGGAAATAATAAAATCATACTTATTGGACAACTTTGTTACCGAAAATTAACGTCAGCCATTCCGAAAAAAACGGGGTACAGAGGGCCGCACACCAAATTACCCATGCATGCACTCTGTGCTGTTGCGGTAAGAACTGTTTTTCAATGAATTCGGGTTTTTACGTATGAATAACCGCGGTACACCACAGTGGTCACACAACACAACGTAACAAATGTTTTAATTCTTTAACTATCCAAGGCGGCCTTATAAATGGCAATCGGTCGTTTCTAGAAAAACCATTTCTACCAATGTCAAGTAAAATATTCTAAGAAATAATAATATGGCGCCAGTGTTAAGTAGACAAACCCATTACGGGTTTTACGTCAGAGCCTCATCTGTTGATCAGTAGTGTGCACGGCTAGTGAGCACTAGGGTTTATGCTCGAGCTTTCTCGAACTCGAGAAAACTCGAGAAATTTGGATTCATTCGAGACGAGAAAAAAATTACCGGAACTCGAGAATTCTCGAGTTTCGAACTCGAATTAAGCCAGACGCGCCGCGCGATTTTTTTTCGCCACTTATCAGTGCCCGCGCCCTGTGCTCGTTCATTCATTTGTTCACTCACTGCCACACTTCGTTCGGCACGGCTCTACCAGTAAACTGAGATCCCAGGGCCGCGAGACGTTATTTTCTCACTAACCAAATGTGTGGGAAAGAGTAGTGCTAATATGTACTATTAACATGTGAAAACCTGCTAGCTTGGGCCGACGGCCAATTTTCAGCTACCAGGTTCTGAAGGTACTTCCAAAAATTACTCACTTAATTGTCTTGAAGTTTGGATGCTGATGTCTTATAGAATATAATTAATTAAATATATAAATAAATTATCTACACCGCTAGATACTATCAGTCGGCTGTAATTTCTACCAGACACTACAGCTCGCAAGTAAATTATGCGATTGTAAGTACCTACAATCTGAGCCGTGATTTTTTTATTTGATATTCAGGGAACTATAACAATACTTTTTATATCACCCAGACTTATCCTGAAAGTTAGTAATTTTTGGAAGTACCTTCAGAACCTGGTAGCTGAAAATTGGCCGTCGGCTCAGGCTAGCTGGTATTCATATTATTATGTTAATAGTACATATTAGCACTACTCTTTCCCACACTTTTGGTTAATGAGAAAATAAACAAGGTCTGGCGGCCCTGGGATCTCAGTTTACTGGTAGAGCCGTGCCAAGCGAAGTGTGGCAGTGAGCGAACAAATGAATGAATGTCTCTTCTTCAGCCTAATGTCTTCTCGATATATAAAGATACATAGGTAAAGGTCGTCTAGATACAGTTTACCTTATGATAGATAGATAGATAGAAGATTCAATTCTACTGTGCAAAATGAAGACAACAGTTTTACCTGCCTTGTTGGTGTTATTATCACAAAAACTTGTTTTTATCCCATCGGTTGAATATTAATAAAATGCGACCAAGTACAGGAAATTTGCGAATTAGTGATGTTACTAAAAACTTTTCATAGCTTATTGCGTACTATTAAAAAGCCGACAGTCCAAAGATGTTTTGGAAAAATTTGAAGAACGTGATCACTTTTAGTTTTTTTTTAATTCAAGTCTAAATTTGAGGTATCAGTTTAATTTTTTAACTTCAAAAAACTTTGCGGGCTATAAGAAAAAAACTAGATGTTGCTGGCGAGTAATTTTGATTTCGGTAGAACCCCATACCGATAGAAATGACAGATTTAAAAAAATTAGAGCAGCCCCAAACACTTTTTTTTTCAGTGCAAGTTAAATGCGGACTTTTATAATTTTTAAAACCAAAATTAAAAATATGCCATAAAAAGTTCCGTGAGGTCAAGAATTTTTATGGGGGCTGAGGAGCTAGCGAAACATCCCTCTTACGGCCCATTCAATTTGGCAAATGATGCACCAAAACAGGGTTTCAGCAGATTTCAAAGGTTTTAATAAAAAAGCTCGAGACCCGAGAAAACTCGAGAATTTGACCTCGAGAATTCTCGAAACTCGAGAAACAAAAAAGGTCGAGAAATCAGAAACCCTAGTGAGCACATAGTCGTTCCAGAAGAAAACATTTAATATTGTATTTCGTTTTCAGATTACCCAAATGACAGTTCAACCATCAGCTGAGACGAGAAAGTGAAGCTTATTAAAATGTTGTAATCAAAGAAAAAACTAATATTTTTAGAAGGTAATTAGTTACTAACTAAAGAAATAGTTTTCCGTCTTTTCTATAAGGGTACAGAAGTTCCGTGCCCGGTCAAAAATATCTCGAACTATTCTCTAATAACTCGAACTAAAATATCTCGAACTATTCCTAATAATATAGATAGATAAATAGATAAAATTAAAAATTATTATCATTTATAGCTTATAGTTTTTAAACGGCTGAACTATAAAATATACCTAACTAAGAACCATCAAGATTACGTCAGCTTTCAACAAAAAACGCATCAAAATCGGTCCATCCGTTTAGAAGCTATACGATGCCGCAGACAGACACACTGATAATAGAGTACAGTCATAACTGCTAATAACCATTAGACTCTAATTATTAGAGCTATTAATTAGTACACTAAGAAACGCATCAAGCTAACCATTTTGGACTTTATACTGTTTTTGAAGTGAAAACTTCTTTAGCGGCGTTGAGCACTTTTGTGGGATGGGTAAAAACTGTGAAACACGCGTTAGGTCACGTGTGCTGATCGAAAAACCGTAAGATTCTGTGACAGATGTCAATGATTATTCGCGCGCGCAAATACCGATAGACTATTTTACTAATTTGAAAGTAGTCAGTTTGGTCGAGTGGAAAAGTTGCCAGATTGAAAGCAACAGGTCGAAGGTTCGAAACCACGAAGTGAACTCAAGAAAGTCTTTGTATTTTTGGCCGATTGAAGTTATCAGATCGTAGGCGAGCCGTCGAAGGATCGAATCCTGAGAGAATAACGGACTCTTTTTGTGTATTTTGTTTTATTTCCATATTAATGCACAACGTTAATGTTCAAGTTTTCACTTCTGCCGGCACTCCCGGAGTGCAACCCGTTGTTTTAGTTCGTACTAGCATCACGCTCGGGACTTCGTTCCCGTGAGAACCCGGGAAAATTTATGTAGCCTATGTTAATTAGGGATAATGTAGCATCCTAATGGTGCAAGAATTTTTGTAATCGGTCCAGTAGTTTATAAGTTAATTCGTTACATACACAAATACAAATCTTTCCTCTTTATAATATTAGTGTACAAGTGTAGATGTAGACGAGTAAGAACGAAAATTGCACTTCAACTTTTAAGTGTGAACTGCTCTTAAGTATATGTGTACTGGGCAGCTATTCCAATGGCATCTCAAAGGGGGTATGGTGGTATGACGATGCAATGGTGAGCATTTTATCCGTTCAGGTTCAGGGTTTTTTTTATAGATTATGGGTGACTCTTGACCAAAAACTAGCCCAGGGGCGAAGATGTGGTCGGGGATGTAGTAAGTTCACCCTGAAAAGCCTATTCACTCAGACTTCAAAGAGATTATGAGCCCAGAAATACAGACGCATGAAGAGAAGTCCATTCTTTAGCGCAATACAAAAACGAAGAGAAGCGTAAGGGTGGTAGCCTGCGATGCATCTGGACGTCAGCTAGAAGAAAGGAGCAGGCGGAATGAATTCGTGCAGCTCATGAGCACGCTCCCTTAAGTACAGCTCGTAAAAAATGTTTTGCTAGCTTTTGTCACCACTGATTCAGTTGGCGAAATTGAGAACATTTTATAACGGTTACGAGTCATCGAAACATGCCAGTCATGGCAGCACCACCTCTAGGTTGAGTTGTTAGGTAGGTGGTTTGCAACTTAACATTTAGTTGACGGTGGCGCTGCTGGTCAGGGCGTAAGGTATCGGTGGTTCTCGGTTTCACCACCTAAACGGATAAAATGGTCACCATTTTCATTTTAGTGCCATTAAGGCGCCATTTATTAGCTGAATTGCCTTTGTTAGTTTTATACAAATTCGACGTGAGTCTTCTTTTGAAACCAAATCAAAATCAAATAAAAATATATAATTTATTGTAAACACAGGTAAAAAGACAGATTACAATGTCAAGTTTTTGAGCACATCTGTGTTTCGCCATATGGCATACAATATTTATTTAAAAGTATAATTTATTTGAGACTGAGTCGTCTTCAAAGTAATCATTTATTTTATAATAACACTTATTGACTAATATATCAAATATTTTCGACCTTTGTTCCTCATGCAAAGTTGTTCAGTTTTTGGGCTGATCCACTAATCAATGTCACTTTATTCTATCAAAACCAGCAATTTGTTTTTTGTTTAATTTTTATTGAATAAAGATCTTGTTAGTTTTTAAATAAAAGTATTTTATTACTTACTAGCTGATGCCCGCAACTTCGTTTGCGTGTTAATTTAGATTTTTACATACAAAAGTTTTGTCCCGCTAACTCCCGTTTCCGTGAGAATTTTGCAATATCCTGTTGCAACTAAGCTTTAAGTTTACTAAGGTACCTGTATGCCAAATTTCAAGCGTCTAACTTAAGCGGTTTAGATTTTTCATACAAAAATATTTTCCCGCTAATTCCCGTTCCCGTAGGAATTTCGGGAATTCCTTTCTTAGTGCACCTCTACGGTACCTAAGCTACGTCCCTTCCAAATTTCAAGTGCCTACGTTTAGCCGTTTAGGCTGTGCGTTGATATGTCAGTCAGTCAGTCAGTCAGTTTCTAATTTATATATTTAGATTTCAATACCGAATGGAGCACGAATCGTATTAACAGGAATGCAATTGTCGACTACATCAACAAGCGAACAAGCGTTTGATTAATGCTGATCAAATGTAAATGAGGATGCAGCTAACTAGCCATAATGCAGGCCACATACCTAAGGCCTGGTCATGATCACGACCGAGTTCGACCTATACAAGGTGTTTCAAAAAACCCAAAAAAAAGATAATTCAAAATTAATTAAAATTTAGCTTATAGCACAGCTTTATTACAAATATGACAAGTATGTCATAGTAATTATATAAAACTTTCATTTTGAAAGATGTCGAACCGTGCAACTGATTATAGAGTTGCGACTATTTCACTTTTAAAATTAAATTTTGTAATTTTTTTTTGTTTTTTTGAAACACCTTGTATACAGGTTGAAAAAGAACCTCCTAGCTTTATTGAAAATCCTGAACCAGCATAAATTACTGAACACCACTCGGGCGCACCCCCCGAGCGCTTCCCGCACCCCTCGCGTGCCTGGTGTAGGAGTAATGTCTACGTTTAGGCAAAACATGAACTATTCCAATTTAAAAAAAAAAAAAAAGTTTTTCATAAATGTGTTCTTTGAGTGATACTGGTTCAGGATTTTCAATAAAGCTAGGAGGTTCTTTTTCAACCTGTATGTATATAAGGTCCAAGGGTTTGGGCTAGGCCTTGATAAATCAGTAGTGAGTCAGGACATTCAAAATACTAATTATTATACTAATGTTGCCTCTACGATTACGAAAGTGTTTGTTTGGCTACTTCTTGATCGACGGGTGTTGGATTTGATTCCCGGTCAGGGAAAAAATATTGTAAGCGTTCCCATTGGAATTTTTGAGCTTTTGAATGCGTCAATTTTTAGTTAGTGTGGTCCTTTGAGTGTGTGGCGTTTATTTTTATTCGATGCTGTTATTTTTTTGACACAGAGATGGTTGAATGACTGGAGAGTGACAAAATACTTTTCCGCGCAAACGAAGTGACGAATGAAAAGCTAGTTTTTCAATAATTTAGTAAGATAATTTGGTATAGACAAGATCACACCACGCTTGACACTTCAAACGCCGTACCGTTCTTTTTTCATACGTGTAAGGTGTAAAATCGCAGCTCAAATGGATATAACAGGTGGATTATTAACATTTATACTGTGCAAGTAATTATTACCTGTACCTAGTGGCAATTCTTTGTTAGATAATGAAAAATCGTTTTAGTCACGTGAAGTTTTTATTGTGTGAGGCTTGTGTGAGGCCCCGCGCAAAGGCTTGCTCGCCTTCTAGCGTTATCAATGTTGACATTTTGACATACGACCGCGGCGCATTACGCGTGCTATCACCATCGTACTCGACCTGCAGATATGTACTAAACAGCTACTTTAAAGATGTTTGTGAATCAGTATTAGGAGTCGCGATCCGACAAAAAAATCTTCACCATTTTTTTTTTAATAGTGAAGGGTTCGCTCTTGACCACAATCTAGCCCAAGGGCAAAGATGCGGTCGAGGATGTAGCAAGCTCACCCAGAAGAAGCCTATTCACTCGAACTTTAAAGAGATTCGGGTTATATGAACTCGGAAATACAGACGCAGGCAGGGAATTCCATTCCCTAGCAGTGCGCAATACGAAAGATGATGAAAAGCGCTCAGTGCGAATCCATTTAAAATCATTCATTTCTTCAAATGAAAAATAAGCATCAAGATGCATCCGCAACAACAGGCTTCGTCACAAGTTCGTCACAGCTAAAAACTAAAACAAAACCAAACAGGAACAAGCCTCATCATAATTAACCTAGCCATGGACCAATAAACAATTCCATAACCATCACCAAACCCTAGACTTATAACTTATGATTTACACGGTCCATGACTTAGCCCATGACCTAACCCTACACTTAAGATGACTTTTGACTTACAATGGTCCATGACCTAGCCCACCACCAAACGCTATACTTAGGTACTTAAGACGTACATATAATTTATGACTCATTAGATGCGCTTTTCACGTGTAGGTTAAATAGATACCTACATAATATCTAAAACCTATTAAATAGATACCTACTTTTGCGCTACTTCCGGTTTTCTTGTGTTGTCCTCTTGCCTTGGGTTGTCTGGTTAGATCGCTGTTTAGCGATAAGGCCGCCCTTGCACACCTTTGGTTATAAGTTTGTATTGTATGTTTTGTCTGTCCTTTTTAAGTATGCAATAAAGTGTTTATCTATCTACTAGAAGTTTTGGAGGGGTCAAAAGTGGCCCGAGACGGATCGTGTAACTCGTGGACGGCCGGCCGGTTTGTGAACTTGCCTGACGCACTCCTTTATATCGAGTAGTAGCTAGATACCCTTAACATGGTCTGCCTACAGATACAAAGTACTAAGGTTCCATAACAAGTGGAGAGATTGTCCGTTTACAATAGAGGCGCAGGCGCAGCGGTGTCCGGTTGCGCAGATTCAGTTCAAACTCGGTCGCCGTCACTCGTTGAAGGTCGGGCTTAAGAACCAGACCTAAAATTACAACAAGTACCTTTTCTATAATACGTTTTTTATTAATTATATTGAAATATACTAACTTCCGTGATTGCAAAAGTGGTTTCGTCTTGTAGAGTTCATTTGTGAAATAAAAAGGTTTTCTGAGTTAAGAGGTAAGTAAAAGTTTTTTTTTCAATCGGCATCGATTACACTTGTTATTATTGGTTTATGTAGAGCATTCAGTGCCATATGGGTAACGGGTTACACTTACAAGCAATTAGTATGAATACCAATAGCGACATTTAACATACCAATGACTTATTCTGAAGTTTTCCAGACTTTAATAATAAATATTGGGCAACTCAAGCAGCAACGTCCAACCCCAAACTAAGCAAGTCTAGTAATTTAATGGTATAGATATTGATATTCTACTTAACTTATATACTTTTTTCTTCCACGCTGGACAGGGAGTGAAAGAAAAACTTAAAATGTACCACCAGCCAACTCTTCCCAAGCTTACTGTAAAAGTCAGTAAGTGGGACGCGAGGGTTTCGCTGTATCGTGGGCAAAAAGCTGACAACCTTTCACCATTATACATCATGTTTCATGATCTGCCTACCCCTATAGGGATGATAAGTGGGAGCGCATGTATGTATGTGTACTTGTTTCTGTAAATAGGTACAAATCCATACACACCCAGACTTCTACATTATCAATGGAACCTCCCTAGTGCACAAATCGCTAAAATTTGTGGACATAATAGCAAGAAAAACGGTTGGCACGAGAGAGATAAGAGGCTGCGTGGTGGGCTTAATCAATTACTTGAATGGCACTAGCCATCATTATCTGGATATTTAAATTGATTTGCATTTGTAGAGTACACTAATTACATAGAACTACGAAAGGCCAGCGTGATGGCCTTATCCCCTTCGTGTTTCGAAGGGTGGCCCGTGCTCCTTGGCGGGGACGTTTACGGGGGAAGTACACTAATTCACATATTTTTTAAGATTTTCGCGACTATTTTCACTAGTTTCAAGTGGTTCTGAACCACTGGTGCTCTGCCTACCCCGTACGGAATTACAGGCGTAAGCGTAATGTACGAGTATGTACAATGTGTTTAAAATGTGCACATTCAATATGTTCGGGTGGAAGTACTAATACAGTTTTCAAGGAGAGATTTAAATGGAAACAATCTCAGGATAGTCTATAATTAAACTTTTAATTATTCAAACGTAAACTAAGTTGTAGTAAAAACCTATAATTTTAATTGGCTGCGCACGGACAATGATACTTAAGTAGAATCGAATGGAAATAAGTTTATTAAATTGCATGTCATTGTCATTAGAATTGCTAGAAAAAGGAAATCATTAAAACTTAAGAAAAAAAAGGTCTGGGGCTATTCTTGACCATGATAGGTATAGTAGTTAATTTTCCAGATGAATCGTTGGGTAGGTAAGACAGCGGTGGTGACCGGCGCAAGCGCAGGCATCGGGGCCGCAATATGCGTGGCTCTGGCAGATGCGGGCTTCAACGTCGTGGGCCTCGCGAGGAGGCCACAACTTGTCGATGTGAGTACATTTTAATAAATAAATATAATATTTGATTGGTAAGATTTGTTTTACAACATAAAAATTCTCTGACAAAACATAATATTAGGACATAAAAATAGTCCAGAGGCCTAGATCGGTTTCAGTTGCGTGATGACGAGGTGGTGGAAAATGGCAATTTAACTCCAATGTATCTTGATGTATTGTTAATATACACGTTCTTAAGGTAAGATGAAATTGGATTACAACATAAAAGAAAATATGGATGGACGGCCCGGCCCGTACGGAAGAGAAAGAACGATTACTGAACGGACCACAGTTGTCTTACATAACTTTTAATCAAAAAAGTAATGCAAAGACAATCTACTCGTATACAGCCATGTCTCATGGTCATAGTATACGGTGTACCAAAATATTATTTCAACAAAAATAACAAACACGCCAACTAGGTTGTATGTACAGGGACAAAAGCACATCATGCTATCCAAAACTGTCAAATTTGTTCAATCGACTTTCAATTTTATCTCCAAGCATTAGAGTTTACTATCTATTAGGGAAATTTGACAGTTTGTGGTAACCTGATGTGCCGTTGACTGTACCTGTGTTTCAGGTGAAGAAGGGCTTATATTATATTTATTATCCTTATCACAAGCAAAATCTTAAAGTATATCGTGTACCTCATACTAGATTAACTGGCAACGCTTTCTTTATTTTATAGTTTTAATTAATCGTTTCTGACTTTTGTTAATTAAATGCTTATACAATTCTATTATTTCTACGGTTTAACTCTATTCATTTTCGATTTGATGCACATTCGTCTTGCCTTATGAGTTGTGATGAATGTACTTTTAAATGTTACTTTTCTACGAACTCAACAAAAAAATACATACTTACATCAGTCGAAAATACAAACTTCTCCTTTTTTGAAGTCAGTTAAAAATCTGTTTTGTAGGAAGCGCAACTTTTTACCCTGTTTGATGTTGTCTGTACATATACGACTTATACATTTTTTTTTACTTTATGTATTTAAATTCAAATATTTTATTTTAAATTTCACTTGGGGACACTTATAGTGAGTTTCAAGGCTATAATTACCCCCTATAGTTTCTCCAATTTAAAGTCACCCCAACCCAATGTCCTTGCTTAGTATTAGTGTTAAAAACTTGATTAATATAAAGTGGAATATTATGAAACTGACCAACTTTCCCCAAGATACCATGTGAAATAAATAAAAAAAGTGATCGCCTTTATTCGGGAAATCGGCCTTCGATTGCGTGAAAGAGGCAGTGACCCTAGCTCCGGGTATTCCTGCTGCAATGGCTATCCATCGCTATCCAGCTCGGAAATTGCACCGGGGATAACTCGGGATGATTTTTAACTTGACGATTTCAAATTTTATACATTTTTAAAAAAATATTGTGGAAGACTTAAAATATTTTGTTACAGAAACTAAATGCGCAAGTGAGTGGAAAAGGTACTGTGGTGTCCCGGAAGTGCGATGTGGGGAATATCGAGGAGGTGGCTGCTACGTTTGCCTGGGTGGAAGACCAGTTCGGAGGCACCCAACTCCTAGTCAACAACGCTGGGGTCATGTACCCGGGGAGCATTACTGGTATACATTATTATAAACATTTATGATCTATTAGCTAGGGGATGCTCAGATTGCCTAAAATATTTAACCGTAGCTAGGAGCGGCGGTCGCCGCGAAAAGCGAATTCTGTCTCCATTGGCCGCACGCAACGCGCGGTATAGAAAATAATTCTCTGAAAAATGACTACTACAGAAGGCACTTAGCCAGGCCCTCAGAGCTTTCAATTCAGCCTTCTAAAGATTCACGACTTTGACGCCACTGATTACCTTTTCTCAGAGTACTGGCGTTTATGAGTTAGAGAGGGACTCAGGTTTTTGCTTTTTATGTAGCCCGACTTTGGTCACGTGGAAGTTGCGGAAAAATTAACGGCCATGTGTTATTCTGCATAGCTAGCACAACCCGCGACAAACTCGCGCGTCACGCGACTCCACGACGCTAAAACTTCACTTGGATTGTGCGAGGTCCCTCTTCTGAAACTCTTTTAACATTTGACTGCGTTGTCTTCACGTTGTGCCTAAGCTGCATACTGGAAAATTGTCAACTCAAAACATAAATCTCTAAAACTTTGCATTTGCAATAGGCACTGCTGGCCTGAGCAATAAGGATAACTAATGAACAATATGCTTAGTAATGGAATAAGAAATTTCGCCGCTTGACTTAAAGGCACGGCAGCTCAGTTGGTTAGTGCACCAGGAGATCTAATAATGGGGTCGTAGGTTCAAGTCCCATTCGCGCCGAACATTTTTCTTTCCCTAAAAATTAAAAGTGGAACACATTGTTGGTTCCTCATTTTGTTATCAGTTCCTCATGTTAGAATAGAATAGAATAGAATAGAAAAAATCTTTATTTTATAGGACATTCAGGATGTCACTTAAAACAAGTCAAGATTACAATTAAATACATACAAACATACATTAAACGATTTAGATACATGCATACGCATTCCTTCTTTTGACCCTACTGACTCTATATTCGCAAAGGTGCTAAGAAGTCACCTAATGTTTCCAGACGTGGGAAGCCACAAGCTGAGTGACAGTGAGATCATGTCTCTGCTGGATATCAACCTCAAGGGCACCGTGTTTTGTACTCGACAGGCTATTGCTTCCATGAAGAAACGGGGCTTCGATGGACATGTCATTAATATCAACAGGTATTGCAAGAAAACAGATAAAAAGAACATTGATTAACTTAATTTAGCGATGATAATTAATGCGAATTAGCCCATTGAAGTGAACAATTTTCCCTGAGGAACTACTGGATAAAATGTTGAAACATGGAAAAAGGTTTTCGCCTCTCTATACAACTTGTCGCACAACTGCGATCAGGGGGGCTACCACCGATGTGAGTCAATAAATGATAACGACTTAATGATGAAGTACGTTACTGCATTTGGTTTACACCTCAGCTACAATCACATTGTGCAGAAGCAATGTTTGTATGAAATTGATATCGATCTCGACGCGTGGACATCGGCTTCAATATCCCCACCCCCGGTCGTTGTATCTTTTACAAATTGCATGATTTTTTTGATTTCTTTGGGTAAACGTTGTTTGGTTTCATGGCGAGATGTGTGCCGTGGAAAAATATAAAACCTTCAAAAGATTTTGTTATAAAGTACTGAGATGAAAGCATCTAAAAGCATACTCACATTCTCATTAAACAAAGATTTCAGTGTTTTGCATTCAGCTTAATTAACCTTCAATTTTCCTCTTCTTAGTTTCAAAACTTATCGATTTTGTATGTGTAAATTGGACTCGAAAGATTTCGAACCATTAGTGTCTCAAGGGATCCAACATGTAAAGAGAAAGATACATTTTGAGTGCCTCACGGTATTGACTTACTGAAGTTGTTTTTGTTAAATTCCCAGTATCGCCGGCCACTACATTCCGTTTGCGGCTGACTTCAATGTGTACCCGAGCAGCAAGCACGCTGTGACTGCCTTCACGGCGTCACTCCTGCAAGAGCTGGCTTTGTTCAATAGCTGCATTAAAGTCACGGTACGAAATAATAAACAGACGATGTATAGACATCTTTATGAATTCCTTACGTCCTTCCTTATACATAGATCGCGTCATGTAAAAATAACGCTGTAAAAACGTAGATGACCTTCATCCCAGAAGTCTCACTATGGAATTCATCGTTTTCACATATGCCAATAAATAGTACTTGATGCCGTGTGAGTCTCCGGCAGAGTAAAATAGGACCACCCTCTTTCTTACCGAGGTGTCGTACAAGGCGCCTAAGGTAAACATGCAAGCAAGTTCATCTGCACACAGAGAATATCAAAACCCTCGCCAACCCCGTCTGCCAAGCGTGGTGAGTATGGCATTTACCCTTCATGTTATTGAGGGAGGCCCGTGCCCCAGCAGTGGGGACGTATATGGGCTGATGATGATGATGAGTACTTGAAATAATACTAAATAGTACTACAAGGAAATAAACAGTACCTCAATACTTTCAGAGATATAATGAGGCTGCTGAGCTGAGATTATTCCAGAATCTTTACCTCTCGTACGGGAAAACGGATAGAACTATCGACACGTTGTTGGTCCAAAAAATAGTACACAAATAGTACTCCTATTGTGCCAAATCTCGATAATAGAGTACTTCAAGGAAACCAGAGATATGAAGGTACCTCGGTATGCTGGGCTGAACTCATTATAGCATACTCACCAAGCACTAGGTCTATTCTTTTATTTTTTAACCAGCCTTTCGCTCGCAGCTTTATATTGATTGGTAGAATATAAATAGCCTAATGCGCATCTTGACCGCCAGCGTTCTATTTAGCATGACGCGACCTAATATTAAGAAAGGATTTCTTACGTGTGTCACATGAACCATGACCACAGTACACAACGTAGCATGACGTCACAGTTGTGGAGTACTTGTACTCCACCATGTGATTCACAGCTTGCGTAAGTATATAAATCATGTTCACAACTTTTTAGCGGTCAGACAGGTTACCCATTTATACAACGAAAGCCGGCGCTATTATAAGCGAGGTAAGGGCGACCTTCGTGTTTCGAAGGGAGGCCCGTGCCCCTCGGTGGGAATGTATATGGGCTGGTAAAAAAAAGGGCGACGTCAAGATCAACATGTATAGCCTGATGTGCTGCCGTGTGTACTTGGCGCATCTATACCTAAGATACAAGTAAACATACACAATAGCATATTGACCTACTAACCATTTTGTCATGTAAATTTTTATGTAGTGTTAGCATAATTTGAATTACTTTAAATACCTAGTACTTATACTGTTCTTTTTACACTTTGCTGTATTTAGATTTGAGTTTTACGTAAATAAATATTTATTTATTTATTCATACACAACCAAAAGTGTATCGCTATCGAGTCTGTCTGTGGTATAAATTCGATACTTAGCGTGACTTTTTCCTTTTCTGAATGGCGTTTTAGGTAAATTTATGCGTCATTCATAGAAATCATCGTTATAAGTTCAGAAAGAATTGCATTTTACAAGTAACAAGTTGCATTTTTCAATAGAACCAAAATCAAATTCGCGTCAAAAGAAGTCGTTAAAAACGAACTGATGAGATTTGCATCTAGCGCGACTGACGCCATTATTCACGTTTTATCTGAAGAATTGAACTTTAAAAAGAAGAACAAGCAAAAATACATCATATTTTTGTAATAATTGTAGGGAAAGAAAAATGTCCGGCGCGAATGGGAGTTGACCCGACGACCCCAGGATTACATCTCCTGGTGCTTTAATCAACTGAGCTATCGTGCCTTCAAGTCAAGCTGCGAAATTTCTCATTCCCTTCCTAAGCACATTACGTCGTGCGTGTAGGTTAGCGCCATCTGTGTCGAATTATTTGTGAATATCCCTCAAGCACCTCTCACCTCTCAAGCACCGAAAAAATTTAGCGAAAATTTTGTGCGCGAAAATTTCTGTTTTTTGCGGAAAATTTGGAACGAATTTTGTCCAACAGTTTCTTCTTCTATTCACATCCCGTTTTTTGTTTTAAAATCTGTACGAAATGTATCTAATCAGAGAAGGCGTTGCTCAACGGCGAAACGGCGCGGTGGCTCCTATAGGAGCCACCGGTGCCCCAGACATAATGAAATTATATTTTTGTAATGTTTCAAATATTTCAATAGAGTATATCTCCGGGATTGGTGGCGACTGGTATGCTAAGAGAAAACAAAGATAAAGTGGACTTTACGCCGTTGGAGCCGAAAGACGTCGCCGACGCTGTTCTCTACGTGGTTTCCACTCCACCATCTGTCAATGTAAGTCAATATAAATCATCAGCATTCCAAGCATAGCCCGCTAGTCGCGCATGGCGGTGAACTTCAGTTACTTTTGAAGTTTTACCATCATCATCACCATCAGCGAACTACAGCACTTTTCAATTCTTTTTTTCTCTAATTTTGTTTCTGTTTATTTTTTCAATCCAGATTCCAGAGTCAAAACCATGTAATTTTCTGTTTACTGTACAGTCAACATCAGGTTAACATCAGGTAACATCAGGTTACCACAAACTGTCAAATTTCCCCAATGGCTGGTAAACTTTAATGCTTCGAGATAAAATTGAAAATCGAATGAAGAAATTTGACAGTTTTGGATAGCATGATGTGCCGTTGTCCCTGTACATAGTGAAATCCGTAATTGGCAATAAGTTTAAGCACTTTGTATAGCTGCGGAAGTTTCCATACCATCTATATGTTATGGACCAAGTGATAAATTGGGCATTATTCATAATGACCGGGCATTATGAAAAATGCCCAACATGAGAGGGCAATTTGATAATAATTAATCAAATAATCAAATTGACCGGGCATTATACATAATGCCCATCACCTTTTGGGCAGAGTAATACAAACATATTTAATTGCTATTTTATTATTATTATAGTCATTTAACTTCAAATAAACTAAATGTTAAATAATTTAAATAATCAGACTCATTATTTGGATTAAGTAGCAAGGTAAAAGGCGAGGCCGAAGGCCGAGCTCCGCATAGGGCGAAGCCCGGAGCGTCTCCCTCCCCCAATCCAAGTTGGCTGCCATACGAGTTAAGATTTTAACGGTGAGGCGAGGTCGCAGACTGAGCCCAGCTCCGCGTAGGGCGAAGCCCGGAGCTTCTCCCTCCCCCAATCCAAGATGGCTGCCATGCGAGTTAAGATTTTAACGGTGAGGCGAGGTCGCAGACTGAGCCCAGCTCCGCGGAGGGCGAAGCCCGGAGCGTCAACCCCCTCAATTCAAGATGGCGGCCATACAAGTTTAGATTCTGTAGGTGAGACGAGGCCGTAGGCCGAGGCGAGCTGCGTTTAGGGTGAGGCCGAAGTCCAAATTCCGCGTAGGACGACGACCAGATCGTCCCCCCCAAATTCAAGATGGCCGCCATACAAGTTTAGATACTAAAGCTGGGGTGTGGCCGTATGCCGAGGAAAGCTGCGTATAGGGCGAGGCCGAAGGCCAAGCTCTGCGTAGGGCGAAGCCCGAAGCGTCACCAAGCAAGCGTCTTACCCGCCGACTGCCTTCAGAAAATTTCATATCCGCCAACTTTGATTTTAGTTGGGGGAATCGTGACGAGAAGGGCAAACCCCGGAGCGTCGCGATTCCCCGCACAAAAAATCCAAGAAGGCGGATATTAAATTTTTGGGCATGCCGACATGGGTATCGTTTAATAGATTGTCGGGGATGCTGATTCCGAAAATGTCGTTCATTTTGATATCCAAGATGGCGGACGTTTACATTTTTGAAAAAACTGATATGTGTGTCGTTTAATAGGTTTTCGGGGGTGCTAATTCCGTAAACGACAACCATTTTGAAATACAAGATGGCGGACATGCATTATTTGTAAAAATCCGTCATGGATGTCATTTTAGATTTTGAAATCTAAGATGGCGGTCGTGAAAAAATAACGAAAACTTTTATAAATTGCAACGAGGGCACTTCCCTCCCCTTACCGCTTCCCTCCCCTTACTTCCCTCCCCGCACCGCATCAAACTTAGCTTTATTATCAAATTGCCCAATTGTCACGTAGCAACATAATAATGACCGGGCAATATGATAAATAATGAAGTTTAGATAGTAATTAATCACTTTGCCCGATAGAGCTAGACATTATGAATAATGCCCGGGCATTATTCATAATGCCCGCATTAATCACTTGGTCCATAACATATACACTCACGTCTATAGTCCTTTTTGAGGTAGACAGAACGTTCATGTAGTTCTAGAAACATTTGACGCTACTTTCGACATTTATCCTGAGAGTAATTTAAGTAATTAGGTTGAACATGAGTATGAGTGACAGGTTGTCAGCCTTTCGCCCACGATATATATTTTTTTTTTATACACACTCAAAGGCCCACATTAAGGTTTTCCCTTGTGTCGTGGGTCCCTCGGAACACACATAAAGACAAACACAAACACCCATGACCCGAGAACAAACATCTGCTTTTCACATAAATGTTTGCCCCGACTGGGGATCGAACCCAGGACCCGCCGATCAAGAGGCAGCGTCACTACCACTCGACCAAACTGGCCGTCAAACCCACTTACTGGATTTTAGAGCATGCCTAGGAAGAGTCGGCAGCTGGCATATTCTAAGTTTTTCTTTCACTCCCAGTCCAGCTAAAATCTGAAAGGCGCACTCGCGGGTTGTGCTCGGGCCACTGCTCTAGCTCTGCCCAGACATTAGGACTGAATCGACGTTCCTTGGGTTCCATTCTCGGTCGAGGCAAATATTTTCTGCTCTCTCCGACAGTAGCACTTCCTCTGAACCGACGGCTCCTGGATTGAATTCCCGATCGGGGAAAAATATTGTTCTTGGCTCTGGGGCTCTGGGTATTTTCTGTACATGTATCCTAAGGGCCTCAGAACACAAGGGGAACCTTATAGCCGACCTTTGAATGTGTGATGTTTAAGACGCGGCGCACGGAGAGGCTACGCACGTGGGTTAATCCATACTAATATATCCATACTAATATTATAAATGCGAAAGTAACTCTGTCTGTCTGTCTGTCTTTCTGTCTGTCTGTCTGTCCGTCTTTCACGCCTAAACTACAGAACCGATTTTGATGAAATTTGGTACAGAGATAGATTAGAGCCTGGGAAAGGACATAGGCTACATTTCATCTCACAGTTGGGCACGATATAACCTGTAATCCACGCGGGCGGAAAGCTAGTATAATATAAATAATGAACTTATTTTCCATTTCGTTTACCGAACAAGTGGAGTAAAAAGGAAATAATGTAGAGTTAATTTTACAATTAGTAAGATCTCATCAGTCGATTGTGGGTACTGAAATTTTGTAATTATCTTTTCAGATAAGTGAGCTGACCATTCAACCGATTCGGGAAAAGAAACTCTAAATATAGTGTTTACTGAATTTATTTAAAAATAATAAGAAACACATATTTTATTGTAATAGGTACAATATGGCACTTTACACTAACGAACACCTTTAGTACCCTAAAGTTGAAATGAGTCATTAAAAAATAATTAAAAAAATAAAAACTTTCACATTTTGCTTATTAAAGAATTCTTGACACGACTCGCGTGGCAAGTTACAATTTAACAAGATGATGAACTTTTTATTATATTTTGTTACTTTTTTGCTACAAAATATAATAAAGTCCAAGAGTGTCAATTACTTTACAAACATGTCATATGAGAATATTAAAATAAATCTTTTAACAAATTAAAATAATTTTACAATTAGAGTTTTTTATTGTTTTATACCAAAAATACTTGATAAAATAAATACGTTGAGAGGAGCGAAAGACACGAGCAGTGCAATTGCTACAGGTTCAAATTGTGTTAGGTGATTTTAGCTCTGTCTACTCCTATGGGGAATATAGGTATAGGTGGAGAATATAGGTTGTTGTCAAGAAAAACTGTTTCGTCACGATCTGAACATGAGGTGCAATTTGCCTCATTTTACGTCAATGAATGGTCAAGAAAATTCGTGAGAAATTCGAAAAAAATACATTTTTTAGGTAGAGTTTTCTTTGGATAAATTTCAGACAACTAATAAATGTAACTATAAATAGAATTCAATTTAATACTCTAAGTTTTTTCAAAGTTTCATTCTGAACTTTCATTATCTAATTGCAGACGCTTATTCTTTATTAATAATTTGCTTTAGGTAAGAGGAGCCGTCTCATAAAAAATAAGTCAAAATCCAAACAGGAATCCATCAAACCATAACATAAAGTTCTTTATTAAAAAAAAATTGAATTCGTGTCATTTTAATGCTTTTCATATTGCTTTAACCTAAATTAGACCCATTAGATGAAGCAGATGAGGCGCTGCCGATCAGACTGGTGCCGAATTGAAGCAGGGCTCGCAGAATGTCCATCTTGAGGGTCCACAACGGAGACGCTGGCTGATCAGATGGAGTCTTCGATTGCTGCGAAGAAAAAGAAATGATTAGGAGTTTGGATTGACCAAAGTGTTTGGTTATTTGCACACAAAATGCACTCAGTTAAAATATAAGTGTCGAAACCCTTATTAGAAAAATAATGTGCAAATATCACGAAATCAAAAGAAAAAAAACATAAGTGTTAAAAATTGGTAAAAAAGCAGAAAATAAAAGCCTGTTGTAGTAATAATGTGACCAAACAGCAGGTAAGGTGCATTAGGTAACTAACTACGGAAGTTGAGAGACATGCAACAACCTCATTGATTTCACAGAGAGGAAATAAATTATAGGATAGGATTTTCAGTTGGTCGAAGACAAGCACTTAAAGGTTAGAAAAGTGAACAATTGCAATGAAAAATGGTGGACTATTGTTTAAAGGTCCAGACACCCTAACAAAAAAAGAATGTTTGTTATCCAGAAGAATAAAAAAAAACACACAGCACACATTGATTAACTTTTATGTTTACCTTTTTCCTATATGAGTTGTATAAACAAACACTCTTATAAAACAAAACTGTTTAAAATAATTTATATTTTCCGTACAAAATTAACTACCTATAAGAGAAGTATACATTTATCTTAACAATAAAATAATACAGGTAAATCTATGAACATCAATAATTAAACAGGTATTCAAAGATGTAATTATACGTTCGTGATTAAAGTGATTTCGTAATAATATTGTTCAACCAGATGAGCAGAGCAACATTATTATGTCAATTCCCATAGAATATCGAAGGGGAAAGTGTGTATTGTAAGCGAATTATACATCGCGTGTAATCATTGATTGATTCTTTCATATTACTTCACAGTTCTTTACCATACTTTATAGTATGGAAGAGTAACTAAAAGGAAATATAAACTAAAAGGAAAAGGAGATATAAATATGGAAACAAAGTACACGAACTTTGCACTTAATGCACTTGAGACCAAGTTCATTCTAATTTGAACCAGCAGAGAAGAAACTTGGGCAGATACTTAATTTAGGGAACAGTTAGACTGTACATACACAAAATAAAAAGCAAATAACGTGTCAGTAAATGGGATTAAGCTCAGGTTTGCGCGAGTACAATAGTGCTTCAATTCTGGTAATTCAGAAAATATGCGGAGATTTTCAAAACTTTTCTAACCGTTTTGCTAGATCACCTACTTCGATATTTTTCAAATCACGATCGCTCGCACGATTTTTCGATTTCCATCTTACAATCAAATCAGTCGTCTATACTCCTACATTTCTTGCGACCCTAGTACACTATCCTACTCCTCCCCCGTCCATCCAGCTGAAGGATGCGAGCTGCTGCTCGTCGAGCTGCCCTTAGACATCTCTCCGAGTAAAGCCATCAGGAAACTCTTGAAGAACCCTGCGGAGTCTTTCATCGGCTCCTTGCCATTCTCTTCTGAACTTGCCTCTGGATCAATAGCCTGAAAGAAGAAGCGTAGTCTTGTTATTAATGATAGATAATTATAAAAAAAAGGTACATACAGTCGAACATAGAACCTCCTCCTTTTTGGAAGTCGGTTAAAAATTGGAGAGGAAACTATAGGTCAAATACCTTTAGCTATATGGGGTAGCTTATGAGCTAGTGAAACTTTAGGAGGTCATTTTTCCAAAGATACCCAAATGAAATTCTCAAGAAATTTTTTCCCTTCCCGAGATCGTTTGGAGATATGAATATAATCGACTAATCTACCTTGGGTGAATGGTTCGGTTTAGTGGGCCGATTCACATCCTTAACTGATTATTAGGATCTTTCACTAAAGTATCAACAATCGGTATTGCAAAAGGCTTTCGTCACATCTTCAGATCTTCTTTGAACATTTTAGTACTTTCAGAGCAGAAGCAGAATTCTGCTCGGCTCATGATTAGTTCTAATCTTGTTTAAGAAAGAATTTTGAATGAGAACAAAATGGTTTAAAAAAAATATACTTACCGCACTAGTTCCTCTAATTAATTTTGATAAGAAAGTTCCAAAGAACGCTCCGTTATTTTTCTGGAAAAAAACAGAATGTTATAACATTGTTATATGATATATCGTGACTAGGCAAAAGAGAACAATAACCAAATTAACATGAGAGATACATACCGAACCGCCTCCAGTGATGGTGTCAAGTGAAGTCAGTAAGTAACTGGCTATCACAGCTCCTGGGTTCTCTTCACCTTCGGACTAAAAGAAAAATATATGAATAAGTTGATGAAGCAAGTTCTTGTTTCGTTGTTATGACAGCAAAAAATTACAACATCAATAAATGTTTAGTAAATAACTTACCAGTAAACCAACGAAAAGACCCAGTCCAGACGCAATAAGAGCATTTAGATCAAATCCATCTCCCTACAAATAAAAAAAAAATACATTTCAATCAGTGATACCATTACTAGTAACTAATTTTAGTATCGCACAGATAAACTTACGCTTAAATTAGCAACAATGCCGCTTACAGCTGCTAACAAAGATCCCAAGTCTGATCCATCCTCCTGGAAAAATCAAGATGAAAATTAAATAATTGGTTAATAATAATAATTTGCTTAGAGTGAAGCTGTTTCTGAAAGTTAACGAAGAAATAAGTCAATCAAACAGAGAATTTAATACTAACTTGCAAACAATCTTGCTTAGAAATAAACTGTTTCTGAAAGTCTAACAAGGAAATAAATCGTAAATCTACAAACTAATAATAAATAACTTACCCCACCACTTAATCCAGCAAGAAGACCCAAAATTCCACCTCCTTGTCCATCACCCTCGGGTGGTTCATCAGAGAAGTCATCATCGTCATCACCTTCATCATCACTTGCTTTTCCGTTCGACTGCGATTCTGGTTTGTCTTTCTTATTGTTATTGCCATTGTCTTTTTCATCGCTCTTTTCAATACTTTCTGCAGCATCATTTTCATCAGATTCAAAACTATCGTTACCGTTATCGTCATAGCTATCATCATCATTTTCTTCAGAAATTTCTTGTCGCTGCAGCGGTGGAGGTTTCAATCCTACAATTTCGTCAACCTCTATAAGATTGGTATTGATGTCTTGTCTGCGTACGTCGCCCGTGGCAGGCAACCCAAATGAGCGCGGATTAAGTTGGTTTTTGAAGTAAGTGCGGATTAGATTTTTTACGAAAGCCTGAAAAAAATACAAAGCAAGTTAACAAATCTGCAAGTGACGCTCAAATCAAAAATTCTGAACCAAAAAGCTTCTCCATTTTAGCGTATTTTCCAGTTTCTTTTATAAACGATTTTCATTTGACAGTGAAAATGATCTGAGATTCGGCAGATCAGGTAACTGCACCGGATTGATTGCCGTCTGACCTCCATGACACTATTACTAGGGAAGCTTGATGAATCGTGGTTACAGATTCAGTCACCTGAATGTGCAGGTGTCCTTTCGATAATTTCAAACCAAATTAACCAAAGCAATGTATTGGATGCAAAAAAACAAGTGCTTTGCTTACCTTGTCAACGGCGAAAGTGAATCACACATCATTTAATTGGTAAAACGTGCAAAAAACTCAAATAAACACGTGCAAGTAATTTATAAACACACGTTATTTTTAAAAACACACTATAGCTGCTTTTAAAATGCTGATTCATCACAAGTTGAAAAAGTCAGGATAGTATATCCAGTATAATATGCAGTTTTTCTAAGGTCTTAGTTGCCTTGTGGAATCAAGCTTTAAACCATGAGTATACAAGATTCAAATTAAACTGCACAATAGATTTTATCACAAGGTAGTATCGGTCAAGAGATGAATAGATTTACCAAAGATTAATTAAGTGAATAACAATATAATGCGTGTGCGTATAACAAACGAAAACAGTGGTGGGGTCAATAGAGTGCAAGGTTAGAATGCCAATGTTATGACTTTATTGTTACAACTCTCAAATCAAAAAATCCGTCTTCAAAAGAACAATATGTTTTAAATGTTATCGATAAAAAATAAATAAATAATGGGCGTTCTTGACCACATTTTAGCTTAGGGCAAAGATGCATTCGACGATGCAGCGAGGTCACCCAGAAGAAGACTATTCACTCGAACTTGAAGATATTCGGGGTTATAAGAACTCAGATAATATAAGAAATTCAGACGCAGTGTATCGTACTTTTTTTTCTCTAAACATAATTTGGTAGACTATTGGTAATATTGACAGATAATTGATGTTGAGTCAAAATTGTTAATTGTTACTAAAATCGTCTCAGTATGCAAAAGCCTTCCTATCATTATTGCACAATACTTATTCTCGCAGTGATTTCGTAAACAATTCGATGTTCTTTTTCGGGTATAAGGATTAGGGGGTTCGCTGTTGTTTAGGAACTTCAACAGGGGTCCATTACATTGAGAAACCCTGATTTAGGATATGTGGGCACTAATTAAAATGGCTACCCACTCGCCGACGTAGAGATCTTCACATCCTATCACTACTTTATTTTCTGCACTGATTCGCACAATCGTTCGCTGCGCTCTACTTCTGACCTGTCTCTTTCTTTCCCTACTTTTTCCACTAATTTCTAATTCCTTCACTGTCAAAGCTATTCGTTTATGGAATTCCCTCCCTGTGTCCTTAAGACGTTCTCCTTCTATCCATTCTTTCAAATCTAATCTAAAAGCTCATTTCCTATCCCTTCCTGATTAATACCTTCTCCTTAAACTTGCAAGTTGTCATTTACTAGCACTTTCTTACGTTTTTTTTCTTTTTTTTTCACGTGTCTAGATATGTATGTATAGTAGATATGTATATATATATGTAATATTTAATGTTTTTCATCATTTATTTGTGTGTATGTATATGTTATATATTTAGGTATAGATATGTATAAGTTATATTAATTACTCTTTGCACGTCTACCGCTTCACCTTCTGTATCGGTTCCTACACCCCCCGGTTGCCTGGAAGAAATTGCTCTATAGCAATAAGGCCGCCGGATTGCACACTACATTATGAACATTTGTTTTTTGTTTAATGTTATGTTTTATGTTTTTTTTTGTTTATGTGCAATAAAGAGTATTGTATTGTATTGTGTATTGTAATCGTAAATTTAGTGATCTTTTGATTGGTATCTCATAAAAACTCTTAAAAAAAAGAAAATAGAAAGAATAAGTAAAACTTACATTGGCACCACTTGAGCTACCGCCTGAGCTGGGGAAGATAGCATTGGCCAATCGCAGCAGACTGAAGATGTTGCTGCCGCCAGGGGGCGAAGGGTGGATGGGCTCGTCGAAATCATCGTCATCCTCGTCCGAGTCAAACACCGGCGTAGCAAACTCGACCTTATTAGTCGAGGTGTCATAGTTCATTTTCGAAGCCTCGCCTTCCTGAAAATTGAAACAAGTTTTTAATAAAATGTGACTTCTTCTTATCGTGTTGGTATGGTCAAGTTTGTAGCGAACTAGTTAAATGTGACTGGGAAACTAGAAAGGTACTTTGGAGATAGTCGTTAAGGTTCAGAATTATTGTGATGAACTAATGTAAATCGCTCTTATTGACAACCCTGAAAGTTGATCATTTCACATAAAACAGGCCCCGATTCTGTAACTTCAGTTGTGTGTCGATAGAATGGAGGCCATTTTATCTGTTCAGGTGGCGAAATTGAAAACTATTTAATTTTAATTTACTTGCTGACCACCACCCCGACCAGCAGCGCCACCGCCAACCGAACGTAAAGTTGCAAACTACCTAGCTACTGAAAAGTTGGCGGTGGAGCCACCAGTGAAAGCAGCCGTCAATACATGTATGAAATTTGGATAGTTCTCAATATCGCCACCTGAACAGATAAAATGGCGAACATTCCATCGACACACAACTGAAGTTACAGAATCAGGGCCTAGCTGATTTGCCGTTGTTGAGGTGGTAAATTTTTTTTTTTTAAATTTCAATCTTTTTTATTTTATTTTAATTTTTTATTATAAGATGGGTTAACTCTTGACCTCAATCTTGACCATAAGGAATCATTTAACTACCTTGATCTATTTTGATAACAGTAAGCGTATCTTGAGCTAGTTCATTGTTCTGTTAACACCTCGAGCGCTTATTACAATGTTAGGTCAGAGAAACCTACGATCCTGTGTTGTGTACCTATTTTATGAATCAATAAATAAACATAAATGAGGGATATTATGATATGTTTTTTATTTTCAATTTATATTATACACAAATATACATACATACGCTCACCTTACGCTTATAATCCCTAACGTCGTAGGCAGGGTACCAGTGGTTCTAGCGAACCACTTGATGCTACATTTGACAGAAATTGCGAGGGTTATCAGATGAAACATGTAGTATTATGGTAAGAGATTGTCAACCATGAGGTCGACGATGGAGCGAGTTAACCCATAAAATGCCTATAAAGGCACTGGTACTCCCACGCATCGAGGGAATACAGCAAGCTGTTTGGCGTTGGACTTCGGTAGGAGGGTGGTCGCGAACCAGATGGCCCTTTACAGAGCCTACCACACCGCATGAGACCATAGGAAGACACCTCAGATTCAGAAAAAAATAAAGTATCGTTGCCTGGGATGGACTACTAGGAGGCAGGTCTCATTTATGTTTCCTTAGTCGCCTCTTACGACACCCACGGAAAGAGGTGGGGTGGTGTTATTCTCAACCGATTACCACACGGTTAATCAGGTTCCTTGGGGAAAGTTGTTCAGTTTCATTGGGAAAATCACCCCGTAAAGTTTTACTTACTTAACTTAAAGACACGCCGTATAATTAATATCTAAATCCCTTATTTTAACTTTTTTTTTAAAATAATCATTCTGAATTTCACGAATAGATAGTAACGCTCACTAATATGAAAAGTGACAGAATGATATTTAAATAAAGTAACATTAACCTTAATGGACATTTCTGCAACTGAGTGTTAGGTTACTAAAAGTTACGTTTATTTTGACTCCCTTTCAGCCAGGCCCATGCCGCTGTGTAGGAACGAGACGTATTTAAGCAGGTTGTGATGATTTTATGAATATGCATTAGTTACTTACGCTGTCTGCTACATTTTCTGAATCCTGACGCGTAGGCCGTTTCTCGGAACCAGCCGGAGTCTGGAATACACAAACAATTAAATTACATAATTAACTACATAGCCGTACGCTACAGAGTAAATAACATCTCTTTTTATACACAAGCGACGCGGCAATCAAAGCAACGTAAAATGAATCTTATTGTCTACGAAGCAAATGTTTTTTTCGTCCGTCGCTCCAGCTTCAGACGACGGATGTCTCTTCTTGCTTCTATTTTGTGTATAAACAGCGCCTAACTAAGCACATTTTTATTTTGATGTTTTATAGGGTTTTCGCATGGCCTAGTACCATGCTTCCACAGTGGACTGGGAGTGCAAGAAAAACGTATAATGTGCCAGCTGCCAACTTTTCTCGAGCATACTTCTCTAGAACTACACAACGTTTACCTAGGGGTGTGTGTGGTTATAACATCTTAGTGCTCCAAAATCATCATCCACCCTGCTGATCAACGGACGAGGCTCTGACGTAATTACAGCCCGTAAAGGGGTTCTTAATTTAATTTTAATTTTGATTAAAATACTTAGACATTGACAAAACCATGGACACCATTTTTCAAATAATTGATTTAAACAAGGTAACTACATACATTATACCCCAACAGCAGCCGAGTACGATAGTGACAGCGAGTACGATAGTGACAAAATGCCAACATTGACAACGCCATAGGGCGAGCAAGCCTTTGCGCGGGACCCTGTGAAGTTTCAGCGTGAGCCGAGCGCGAGTTTGTCGTTATCGTGCTAGAGCTGCAGGTATTATAGGCGTGTATGAAATAATGAATATAAATTAATTTTGTGGTATTTAAGGTAAAAAAGGTAAGTAACTATATCTTGTTTTAAAAAATTAACATCTCCGTAATAATTCATCTTGAGTAGTTAATTTGTTCTGATATCACAATCACAAATACAGGGCTTTAGGTATCTCTCTTTCAACCTCTCGGGTGGTTAATCAGTCCACTCCATGAAACTGAACAACTTCCCCAAGGAATATAGGTCGAAAAAAAAAAAAAAAATTGAGTTCCCATACAAACTTCATCAGCACATAGCGCATTTATGTATGGGAGAAAAATTTTTTTTCGTATTTTGACCTATGTTCCTTGGGGAAGTTGTTCAGTTTGATCGACTGATTAACCACCCGAGAGGTTGAAAGGGAGATATCTAAAGCCCCTGTATAATAAAAAAAACGCATAACTAAAAACCGGTCATACTTATGGCACCTTTCGCCGTAAAACGTCACAAACACTCCATAACAATGCCAAACAAATCTCTAAAGCAAATAAATGCAAAGACACGTACAACACCCTATTGAATAACACTGTCGTTGTAATACAGACACGGTTACCTACCATTAGGAACTAGTTAAACCACATTTTACTAGTTTTTCCAGCATGGCCGCCCCTTACGACATAGTCAACTCCGGTATAACTCGCCAAACTAATGTTATCAATTACTTTAATAATAGGTCAGTGGATGCTCCATTTCACGGTCTGCGATGATCGTGTAGGTGTAAACTTGTTATCTTCACGGATGTTTAATTGAAGAATCCGAACGGAAAACTTAGTCTTTATTAGTTATCCATACGATCACGCTTATATGCCCTGTCGGGGTAGGTAGAGCGTGGTGTTCTAAGAACTACTTGTCGCCGCAATTTACTTATTCTGAAGTTTATCAAACACTCGAATCAACGCAAAGTATACAGATGCAGGGAACCTGATGGGTGACCAAAGTGGCAATTTATCACGAGCGTTTCCGTGCTTCGGAAGGCACGTTAAGCTATCGGTCGCGGTTGTTGTAGAGACCGTTTGGTAGTTTGAAAAGTGACACCAGGGTTAGTCAAGTTCGTCACATACTTGATAAACAAGGAAGGACTCGAATCAATATTAGAAATGTATTTTTTTAAAATGTAAAAGTAAAAACAAACATCCTTTGTTTTTGTGAGTTTGTTGGAAAATAACTATCTCGATTACGTCAACTTTCAAACAAAAAAACCTAATCGATATCGGTATATTCATTTAGGAGCTAAGATGCAACAGACAGACACTAGAATATAGAATATTAGAATATTTCATTACATTTATATTATTTCATTTCACTAATACACAGGCATTCAGATACACAGACACACAGAAATAGTACACACGTTATGCACACTTTTAGTCTTATATGTACTTAATAGCGATCTAGTCGAATTATATGTATACTGGCTCGGCCTAGTGTGGTAGCCACTGAGTAAAAACTGTACAATCGCAATGATAAATAAAAGCATTGTCATTTCATTTCATACTTATACCACCATTAACACCCCTCTTTTTCGTCGGGGGTTAAAAATACAAGTAGATTCGAGCAAGTCCTAAGTCCATATAAAAGACGAGGGTACATAAAAAAGAAGGAAATGTAACTGCACCGACTATATTTTTTGTTAAAAATTTTTTCGTCAAAACTAAAACAATATGTATACTACAAACATAATTAGCTCAGATTGCAACATGTAATAGGTGTAGGTAATTATTGTAAAAATAGTATAATAACGCTTACAAATACATAAGTAGAGCCAATTAAAATATAATTTTAATATAAATACATATCTAATATAACACAAAAGGATTTTTTTTGTTAATCGTGCGAAAAATTAATAATTATTTGTTTCAATTCTGTACAATACTTAAATTTAAACGGTTGCAATGGAAATGAGTAATTTCTTACCAACCATCAATCATTATGTACACATGGCAGCACATCAGGCTACACATGTTGACCTTGACATCGCCCTTATCTCGCACGTAATAGCGTTAGCTTTCGTAGTACACATGGGTAATCTGACGTACTACTGTCACAATATAGTAATTAAATTCCCACCCGGAACTTTGTTCTCGTACGAATTTGTAAAAATTGTGTATGTATTTTTGGATTTTACTGGATTTTAGTAGGTTGCCATCGCATATCGGAAGAACATAAATTTTTTTTCGTCGTCGTATCGTTAATTTGATCGAAAATTACATCATAAGGTGGCAGATCGAAACATTTACCCATCGAAAAAGACACATTTGGAGATAACAACCCACATAGGCTGCCAGCCCAAACCCTGGCAGGTTTCGAGTTCAGCCATGTTATATGAGCCCCAAAACGGGATGAATTACCTCATCAGGTGGCAAGATGAAACTAATGCAGATCGATTGCTCTACATTACGTTTCTGATCTGCCACCTTGTAAGGTAGGATTTCGTGCAACGGGAGCTTGGTCTAAATGAGAAATTTCTCCGCTTGACTTAAAGGCACGGTAGCTCAGTTGGTTAGAGTACCAGGAGATCTAATCCTAGGGTCGTGGGTTCAAGTCCCATTCGCGCCGAATATTTTTCTTTCCCTAAAAATTATTTTTCTAAGCTGTATTACTGCAAAGTTTTGTCAAAATCCGTCCTATAATTTTGAATGAACATCCGTCCAGCAGTTTTTCTATCCACACATAATCCTTACAAACTTTCACAATTATAATATTAGTAGAACTCTGTACTCGAAAGCAGGTAAATTATTCTGCCTATCGTAAAAAATATCTAGATCAGTGAATTACATTATTGCTAACATTGACTGCCAGTTAGTTAGTTAGTGTTTGATTTGTTTCATCAGTGGGCTTCAATATTGCTCCCTAGTTTTGTAATCTTAATTACAAGTTACAATAGCCTACAGGTAGGTAATAAGCATAGTTTTTTTCTTTGATTATAATGTTAACTACGGTTGGTAATTGCCAAAGGCAGAGGTATACGAGTATAGCCACAGATAATGTCACACGTATTGACTGATGCTGCAGATGTAGGCATAACCCATAGGGTTCACATTTATTTACGTAATTCATAACCTGCTCAATATACCTATACAATTTTTTGGATAACTCTAAAAAATTAAAAAATCTAACACCCGCGAAATTCATCGCTTATAACTCTTAAACAGCTGAATCGATTTTAATCATTTGATCTCAATTACATCAGTTTTCAGACAAAAAAAACGTATTAAAAATTAAATAGTTCCGTTCGTTCAGAAGCTAGCTACGCTACAAACAGACATACAGATACACAGACATACAAACACACCAATACTTACATCAAACTAATGGTTAAAAAATGGCGTCCACAATACAGTCTTTTGCCAATTTTGTCTGAGTATTTTAATTAAAACTGTATAAAATGGTGAAGTCGCCAATGTCAAGTAAACAAACCCTTTACGGTTCAAAACCTTGCGGTTGATCATTAAGGTGTACCGCTAGTAGGGAGGGTGAAGATTTTGGAGCACTAAGGGGGTGTGACCCCACACATCTGCTCAATATAAATTCATGAACCTGCCACACTAAAATAAGAGTGGGTGCCGTGTGTATCCCGATAGGCGGGCAAAGGTTTTGTATAATTTTTTTTTAATAGCATAAAAGTAGGTCTCATTAAGAGATGAACGCCTCTCACGATTTGGTTAGGTGTGGATTAGGTAAAAAAAAACTTTCGTTTACACGTTTGGCATGGCTTTCGACCGTTATAAGCCTCACAAAGAGGATGTTGCTGTTTAATCTTTTCCTATAATTAGTTACCCCTAGTTACGTTCCCCCTAGCTAACTGTTACTATGATTATAATAGGTAGAAAAAACTATAAAGATATTACTATGCGTGACCGGTACTTCAGTTAAAATTAAGTAATAAAAATGCAAACAATGTGAAACAGTGCAAAATACCTTATCAAGGCCGATTAGTACGCAATGAATGTACAAAACTACCTACGCATGTGTTGGTTCCACAAGGAAGTGTTTTGGGACTGCTTTTTTAGAATGTCTCCGAGGTTATTCACTTTTAAATGAAGGAATAACTATAAAAATCATCAAAGTTTTTTTATTGAGCTGGATCTGTCTAGTTGACTTATTTTAATTCACATTAAAACGATTTAGGCATTTTCTGGGTTAACTCGCTCCATCGTTGACCTCACCTATGACCTTGGTCCAGATTAAGGTCAAGAGTTAACCCATCTCATAATAAAAATAATAAAAAATCGGTTAGTTCCGGTGCGATTGTGATTCCTGGTTGGGTCAAACATTAGTGTATAAAAGCAGATGTTTGTTTACAGGTCTGAATATTTGTGCCTGTCTTTATTTGTGACTTATGGTTGGCACCATGCAGGGTAAACCATTTGTGGACTTATGAGTCTAATAAATCAACGGTGCCCTTTAAGTGTTTTATTTATTTTTAAAAACTAGCTTCCCGCTTTCGGGAATGAATTATACACATAAACCCTCTTCTTAATTACTCCGGCCATTGGTGAAAACTGTATGAAAATCCGTAAAGCAGTTTTTGAGTTTATCGCGTTCAGACAGACAGTAATAAAAACGGGGCGGGACTTTGTTTTAAAACATGTATTATGATATGATATGAAGCATGATGATGAATGAATCGATGATATAATAAGATAGTGGTACTCACTAAATCCTTAACATGCAGCGCCCCATTTTCAGTCGAATCCAGCTCATTATCAGAGAGTCCTCTCGTCAGCCTCGCGTCAAAGGGCAGGGCGAAGGCATTGCCCAGCAGAGCCACAACAAACAACAAGCTCACACTGCGTCGTCTCTCCATCGCGATCATTTCTGTAATGACAACCATCCATCGAAGCTTTACCCACAATATTCTACTACACTCATTAATAAAACCGGTAATGGAATTTCACTTTTGTTAATCAGACAATTAATTTGAATTTTTAGTCATTAAAATGATTGTGCAGTTAGTCACGTTTGGTTTCGACATAGCTGCACTCTAATCATTCATGCATACCGTCATACCGTGTTCTACTGATTTGGTCCGATGTGACGCGTCGTACGTGGCCGTGTCAAGGGTATGGGAGTAGGTTCTTGCATGGGAAAATGTATTATCTTTTTACTAAATTAGAAAAGAATTTGAAAAATCTAGATTGGTTCCCGTTAATTAGTGAATAACTCTAACATTAAAAAAATTATGTAAACTCCGACATTCATCGCTTGTAACACTTAACCGGCTAACCCAATTTATGATCAAATATAGCTAAAAACCATCTTTAGTATGTCAGCTTTCAAACAAAATAAACTACATCGAAATCGGTCCATTCTTTTGGGAGCTACCATGCCACAGACTGACTCACAGATATACATACACAGACAGACGTACACATGTCAAACTTATAATTATAACATTCCTCTTTTTGGTCGGGGGTTAAAAAATTAGAATACCTAAACTCCAGACAATTAGATTCGATCCAAACAAAGTTTATTAAGTTTTACAGTTTTATGGACCATTAGTGTTTTCTTCTTTTTAACAGATAATTAGGTAATGAAACTAATATGAATTTTTAAATTAATTTGAATTGATAGGTACACCATACAACAGCTATCTTTACAACCACATTATTTTAGATGTACCTTCAATAATAATTTTCCACGTTAAAAACGTATGAGTCACCGACTTCAATCCCAACAACAGTTCGCACAAAGTAGATATCTAGTTTTTTGCGGACTACAATGCCTATTAGCAAATAACTACAAACAGAAATGTCATTCATTTATTTAGATGATGTTCTAGTTTGTAGTATATTTTGTTTTTGTTGATTTTTTTTAAAAGCGCTGAATCATTTTCGATAAAATTTATATGGGACCTCTTCAGGAATATACTCTTTCGAACAAATAAATAATTTTGAAAATCGGACAACAGTTGCCGGAGTAATCGCGTAACAAATATACAAAAAAAAAAAACATACAGTCGAATTGAGAACCTCCTCCTTTTTTGAAGTCGGTTGATTAAAAAGATTCCTAATGGAATATATTCAATTTCATTTATAGACTAGCATCCCGCCTCTTTCAACCTCTCGGGTGGTTAATCAGTCGATGAAACTGAACAACTTCCCCAAGGAACATAGGCTAAAATACGAAAAAAAATTTTGAGTTCCCATACAAACTTTATCAGCATATAGCGCATTTTGTATGGGAAATCAAATTTTTGTTTCGTTTTTTGACCTATGTTCCTTGGGGAAGTTGTTCAGTTTCATGGTCTGATTTACCACCTGAGAGGTTGAAAGAGAGATACCTAAAGCCCTGTATAATTGTATATACGATAGAAATGCGAAAACTTGAAAAGAAATTCCGTTGAATAAAAATAGAAGGTAGGCATTACAACGGTTAACTTATAAAAAAAAATATAATTAGGTAATTAGGTTCATGTTACTTGATATTTTATTATCAGTTAACTTTAGAGACAATGGAATATTTAAGAAAAAAGTTAAAAATTAAAAAAACAACTTAAAAATTACTTACCAGTCTTATTTATCCCTGTTACGTTAAAAAATTCAAAATCACTTACACTTTTCGCGTATTAATTCAAATTTATAAATATTAAGATGCTAAATTCTACTATTTTTAGTCAATTTGGTATTTTAACCCGTTTTTAAAATATAATGCAATATTTTGCATATGTGGCGTGTTTCACAAGTGGTTCGTTGGTAGGCAGTGGGAAAATAAACCGAACTAACAGTTAGACCCACCACTCCGCTGTGATTGGTTGCTGGCGCGGATAAAGTACCTTATAACTTACTTATAACAGTCATAACTATGCTCCTGGCATATACAGGGTGCATACAGAATCGTAGGGTGTTTAACATTTATTCGTTATTTTTCAGATAAAAATATTTTTTTCAATTGCTACTCTGTTTTTTTTAAGAAGTTTACTTTATTATCTTTTATAAACAGACCCTAGAAATCTGTATTTCAAAATAAAGATAGGAAGACGACACGCGAGGCGATGGGCGACCTTTGAACTAAGGAAAACTTCTAAAACAAAATATTGTTTAATTAAAGTAAAAACGGCGAAAAATTTAATAAGTAATGAAAATGTAACAGAGGGAAAATGAGAACATATTTTTTAAATCGTCGTATCTATTTAATTTATAAATTAACTATCAAAGATGTGATATAAATAATATAAAATATAAAAATATTATAATGAGTTCGTTGATGTCTTTTATATAACAGTCGATTTGCAAGGAAAAGATTTCAACGCGCGCATTTATGTTAAACGTGTTTTATTACATAATAATTAAAATATTTCCAGTTGTTTAATACAAATACACGATTTAGTTATTAATTACACTTTCCAAAATCATCCACCCTAGTTTATGTTCATGATAAATAAAGCAATCAGCTGATCTTATTCACAAGACAGCTTGCAGATTCCTTTACAAGTATTGGGTATTTTTGGGACTACTGTACAGTCAACATAAGGTTACCACAAACTGTCAAATTTCCCCAATGAATAGTAAACTCTAGTGCTTGGAGATAAAATTGAAAATCGATTGAAGGAATTTGACAGTTTTGGATAGTATGATGTGCCGTTGTCCCTGTACCTAATCCTACTAATGTTGTACTGTTTCTGAGTTGAGGTGTTTGTTATTCAATCACGAAAAAACTTATTACTTACCTGGCTGGATTAAAACAAACTACATTTTCCCAAATAAGTATCCTCGGGAACGAATTACCGAGCGGAAAGCTAGTAAACTTTATCTATTTTACTAATTGTTGAAAAGAGGACTTGACGAATTACCAATTTGACCTATGTCAGACTTGACCATAGTCGTAAAACTCACTAAGAGGATACCTGGGACTAATTTCCGTGGAAATTTCGTAAAAACCTCCTTGCCTACGTTTTAATACGAATTCTTGTCACAGAATATATTAACCCTTGTATCATCAAGCATCAGCTTTCTAGGCCCAAGGGCTCAGGACCATATCTATATCTATACATACTATAAAGAGGAAAGATTTGATTGTTTGTTTGTTTGCATTGAATAGGCTCCGAAACTACTGGACCGATTTGAAAAATTCTTTCACCATTAGAAAGCTACATCATCACCGATGGACATAGGCTGCATATTTTTCCGAATTCCCACGGGAACGAGGTCCCAAGCGGGATGCTAGTTTTTTTATATATTTAGATGATGCAAAAGTTGAGTGCTAGATCATGTTCTGCCTACCCCGATAGGAAATACAGGCTAGAGGATTTTAAGTCAGCCCCCTGTGCATGGAAACAGGCGTGTTGTCGCGAAGGCCCTGCTTGCGCCACTACAATTGCCAAACAGTCCGACGGTGGTTACCCTCATCACCACCTCTAGCCGTTTCCTTCCGGCGCACTACCCATTGATTGTTAGGTCGGCTGTTTGTTTATAAACTGACGGTCATTTTTTGATGTATAACTCTAAATTGGAAAATTTATTTTATTCAGTAAATAGTTCATAAGAACCGTTTCAAATTAGTTTTCAACAAAAAAAACTGCATTAAAATCGGCCCATTTGCCACAGACACACACGGATATACAGATACACCCTTTATACTGACACCCATGTTTTTTGCGTCGGGACTGTTAAAAAGAAATTGATATTTTTGCGGATACCCCCGTTTTTCTAGATCATTCTAGATGTTTTTCAGATCGAGATCGTTTTTCTAGAAAGTGTAAGAGAGGGATACACTGAGTCTAGCTGTCTTTTCGGGCATTTATTTTTATTTTTTATAACGAACGGGCCTTTTTATAATTCGAACGGCACGGCTGGTCCCGATGTAAAAAAAAGTGGACATTCGACCTTAAGTCTGAATTTCGGTCTGATTTTTTTTTCTGGTACAGATTTTAAAAATGTAAGAACATTATGTTCTTTTGTAAAAATCTCTAAACTTGATAGTTTTTGAGAAAAAAAAATGTGAAGTTTTTTTTTGTATGGAGAGAAATAGTTTTTAGTTTTTTTTGCGAGTTGGTGCCAATTGGCGCGTGTTTGGTTTTTATCACGTGTTAGTATAAGTAACAGTGAACCCAAAAAAAATATAGCTCGCGCGGTCACTTGCGGCCGCACGAGATAAGGGACATCAAAAATACGTTTTGTTTTTTTATTTTTTTCGAAAAGTATTTGTTATATGTCACTTTTTTTTTAATATTTGTGATCCTTAATTTTGCCCTCAGTGTTTTCAAGTTTCATATGTTTGATAAACGATGATTTTTTATTAATTTTTTTTAATTTATTTTTATTTATTTATTATAAAAATGGCATTTTTATGTTATATATAAAAAAAAAGATACGCAACAAAAATACTCGCTTATTAAAAAAAACACAATTAAGGCCCTTCGCACACGGATCGTTAGCATATCACCGGCAAGTCTTGTGCGGACTTGTTTGAACATTTGAGTTTCAAAGCTACTGTAAAGAAACAGCTGAATTATATGTACATCTTTATCCATGGTACTATATGCCTGTGAGTGTACATAAACTTCTGATACATGGACCAGAAATATGCAAACATTTTGGTGCTTTACCGATTGGTGAGTAAAATCGAATGAACTAAGTTACCAATATTAAATAAATAATAACTATCTAAACAGTTTATATAATGTGTTACTACTTTTCTACAGGAGCTTTATCAGAAGAAGCTTCAGAGTCGCGCAACAAGGACTGTATATATAACATAAAAATACCATTTTTATAATAAATAAATAAAAATATATTAAAAAAATTAATAAAAAATCATCGTTTATCACACATATGATACTTGAAAACACTGAGGGCAAAATTAAGGATCACAAATATTAAAAAAAAAGTGACATAAAACAAATACTTTTCGAAAAAAATAAAAAAACAAAACGTATTTTTGACGTCCCTTATCTCGTGAGGCCGCAAGTGACCGCACGAGTTATATTTTTTTTTTGGGTTCACTGTTACTTATACTAACACGTGATAAAAACCAAACACGCGCCAATTGGCACCAACTCGCAAAAAAAATTGAAAACTATTTCTCTCCATACAAAAAAAACTTAACATTTTTTTTTCTCAAAAACTATCAACTTTAGAGATTTTTACAAAAGAACATAATGTTCTTGTATCTTCAAAATGTATACCAGAAAAAAAATCAGATCGAAATACCGACTTAAGGCCCAATGTCCACTTTTTTTTACATCGGGACCACTGTGCGGCACGGCAAGACAAAAAATTTGAATCACCATTCCGATCTTCTATTGTCACTAGTACATAGGAGTCAATGATAATACAATTTTTCCGTGCAGTTTTTGAATTATAAAAAGGCGCCGGTGCCGTGCCCAATCGGGTGGTTTTCCACTTGACGGCACGGCACCGGCGCTGGCAACGGCGGGAAGCGAAAATGTATGAAAACAAATAGACGGGTTTCTCCACTGTCATTTGTTTTCATACATTTCAACCGCCCAATGGGCGTTTTTCCACTTGACGGCACGGCACCGGCGGCGCCGGCAACGGCGGGAAGCAAAAATACATGAAAACATAAATGACCGGTTTTTCCACAGACCGGCGCCGGCACCGGCACGGCGATGACTCTTTTACATACATTTTTGTTTCGGCGCCGCCGGTGCCATGCCGTTGCCTTGCCGTCAAGTGGAAAAATGCCCAATGGGTTCGGGCTCTTTTATTTTCGTGCGTGTTTACGCCCGCGTGCGGGCCAAGCCCGCATGCGTGCCGCCCAGAACTTATTGTTACATGTTTTTATTATCCCGCGTGCGTGTACAATAAAAACATGTATGAAATGGCAGGTTGCGGGCGGCACGCATGCAGGCGCAAACACGCATGACAATAAAAGAGCCCTTCGCTCTTGATCATAATCTAGCTCGAACCAAGATGACCTTATCACATTCTATGTTTTCGGCTATATCGATCGAATGGAGTAGAATACGGGACCAACCGATTTCACTTTCAAGATGGCCTGCTAAAAATATGAGAACAAATCGAAATGGCTTTGTAGTACTTAGGTTGCCTACTATAATCTATTTATCTATAGAGGGGACGCTCGCCCGCCAGGCACAGGCACCCGCCTATCAGTCCACTTATTTGGGACCATTTTACCCAATTTCTTATAAGAGTGGACGAGTTTTCACTCTTACTATAATAGTCCCCTATTTGTTATATTTTTGTCTTGTTGTCTGTAGGTACAATAGTGTACTTGTCCATTATACAAATATAGTGTGAGCATCAATATTTTTTGCACATATTTATTTCCTCCTTTCCCGTAAAAAACGTCTTACAACAAACTATAGGTAATTGAATAAAACATGGTTGAATAAATTGGTGTTTTAATCTAGCACGGCATTTTTGGATTAAATACAAAAGTTTTACGAAAGGGCTTAAGTCAAAAGCATATTTCGTAATTATAATTTGATTTATAAAACCTGGCAGATTAATACAAATTAATTTATAATACGAAAACATAAGGACGTACAGGACGGGTGCAAAAACGTGTTTTCATTAAATTTATTTAAAAAAAGTTGAATATACGTCAGAGACAGAGCCTAAATTATACGTCAGGGACTATGAAATCTTAAATAAAATTTAATCATAGAGTATTTTTAAAACGTTAGAGTGGGGATATGCGCAAATAATCGCGAATATTTTTATTTCCCTAAAAATTATTCGTAAATTTAATCATCTTGAAAATTGTATGCTCTGAAAAACCGCAAGAACTTAGTTAAATTTTTTAAAAGTATTTTAAAGTTAAAAAGAAATTAGAATGTCATACATATAGTGGCCAGCTAATCAAGATGGCTACAAAGTGGCCACAAAAATGGGTTTCCCTAATATGCTGGTTAATGTATATGTAGTACTTATAATATCACACAAGATATGCATATGGCAAACTTATAAAGTAACGAAGCAAGGCTTCTTTCTTTGGACATAAAAATTAACAATATTGAAACAACCAAGATGGCCACACTGTAGATATTGTGTCCAATTACAATAATTTATTGGATTTCTTTTATTGATTGCAATTTCGGATTCCTGTAATTTTACTATTCTTGAAACCACCAAAAGTGGCTAGTTTCAAGCGTTTTAAGAACAATAAAAATAACTTTGTAGTTACTTTGTTGTTTTGTTGATTACTTGTAGGTATATTGAATTTGTTTGTGAAATTAATATATCGATTAAGTTATGTACCTCTGCTGCGTATAAAAAAGAAATGATAAAACTTATGGAGGTAAATTGTACGATTAACTACCCAAGCATACGTAATGAGACTTTTCTCTCATGAGATCTATTCTTTTCCAAATCAACACAAGCGAAATGGACTATAAACTATATTTTTTGAAAAAAAAAAACATTTCTTTGTCGTTTGAATTTGGACATGCAGCCTTTCATAGCAAGTGAAGATCATTTGTCAACGTCAATACAATGCAAAAAAAAACTTTTATATGACTGTTATATTTAAGGTTATTTTTCATCGGTAAACCACTCTCATGAGAGTAGTCTCATTACGTATGTTAGGGCAGCCGATAGTTGCATTATTATGGAAAGTCAGGGTTTTTAGACTGTTTATTCAGGGTTTTTTGGGGGATATTTTTTCAGATTCATAGGAAGGTTGACACCCTTAACATTAATCTGCCAGATTTTACCCTTACATTAACAATTAATTAATTATAAAAATTATTCTAAAATTCGTCATAATTATAAACTATGTGATCAGGAAAAAATACCTACAAGAACTATAAAATAACATTTTATTTACACAGTTTTTACAAATTGTCGAAATTGAACATACAATTTTTCATCGAAAATTATCGTGATACAATTGAAATAAATCTAATTTTGACAACTAATGCTGTTTAAATTTAAAATATACAAAAAGTTTATTTTGAAATTCCTTTGTAACTCGATTTCTTATCTCACACCTCTCAGATGAGTCGACAGAGAAAGATTAGGTTCTACGGAGAAGTAACGACGAAAACCCGCATTCAATTCATTTACTTGCGTAACGGTACTGGTAACCGTTTGATGTAAATCTCATATAAATACAGAGAATGGGTTCTGCGGAGAAAACCCCTATTCAATTCAATTCATTTATTTGCGTAACGATATTGGTAACTTGATATAAATCTCATATAAATGCAGTTTCAGATATGTGATTTGATTTATTAAACTCATGGGGTCTAATCACAAATAAATTTGATTGTACTGAACGTATTTAGATTTGTTCGATAGGTATTTTTTTTGAATTAAATAAACTGCCATTAAATAGTACAGGATGTTTTGTATACTTACGCTGAGGAAACTAATTAATGGCCGCATACGTATCACCAACATTTATTATTACTTTACTAGTTTTCCGCCGTGTACTACAGGTTATATCGTGCCCAACTGTGGGATAAAATACAGCCTATGTCCTTTCCCGGGCTCTAATCTATCTCTGTACCAAATTTCATCAAAATCGGTTCAGTAGTTTAGGCGTGAAAGACGGACAGACAGACAGACAGAGTTACTTTCGCATTTATAATATTAGTACGGATTAAAGCCCTGACCAAACAGTTTTACAATCGAAATCTTCTTTATCACTGACTTCATCAATACCCAGCCTAAGTCTTTGGACCTAGAAAGCTGAAATTTGGTCCAAAAGTTCCTTTTATAAAGTAGGCAAGGAATAAGGAAGGATTTACGAAATTCCTATGGGAGCCAAATCCCGGGAATCCTGTATACAAAATAAGTTGATTCTATTTATACCTGTACCCTACAAAATGTCTTAAAACAATGCTTTCGCCTGATGTAAAGTGAAAGCAACTTCTCATAAGAGGGCTAAGCCCTCAGAGTTTGGTATCTATTCGTTCTTTTACAAACTTCGTCCCTAATGATTAATTAAAATTGATTTTATGAACATTTTACAATGTATATTCAAGTCGAGATCACCCAGACAAAAAAGCCCGAACTTTTCCTTTCAATCCGTGCCAACAGAAGCGTCTGTAGTATGTGGTGAAATTTTGTCCAGCAGTGGTATTGCAACCCCAAGGAGTTCTTCCCACGAGGCCAATCGGCGGCAGGGTCCGCAATCACACTCGATTTCCACTGGCAAATCCCCTTCTTCGAAGCCCAGGTCTTCGCCAGAGAGTCCAGCTTTATCTTGGTCATCGTCTGACGTCACATGGTCTCCCAGGTGTAAGTTTTGGTCTACGCTGTATGCTTTCACGAACTGTTTCTGTTTGGGCTGAATGTTGTTGTTGTCTATGTCGAATTTTACCTGAGGAGTAAAGATTTTTATTTTTATTGTACTGTAAGTTGATTAATAAAAGGAGTAAGATAGATATGTCATAGATAGGTGTAGATAGATATGTGTGGAGGTAGATATGTCATCTATACAGATACACGCATCGTGAAGACTCGAAAAACACCCAATTGGGTCCTTTTGCAATCGTTCTATGTCCAAAATGGCAAAGAGCGAGCCATGAGCGTGACAGTCTTTCGCATTTAACCGACTTCAAAAAAGGAGGAGGTTTTGTGTTTTTTACCTCAAAACTCCGTCATTGATAGACCGATTTCAAATATTTTTTTGATTCGGAAGCATCTACTTCCAGATTGGTTCCATAATTTTTTTATCGAAATCGGTTCAGTAGTTAAAAAATAAAAATAAACTAAAATTTCCGGTCATATATGTGGATGATAATAGGTTATCAATGTAAACGATGCAAAAACGAAGTTGTTCCCTGAGACTTTCAAGTTGTTTTTTGGGGCTCTTTTGTGTCCTGGGGCATCTTTCCACACATCTTTACTGCCTTCTTTTTTTTTTTGACGTCGGCGCTGGTATGAAAATGACCTAGTTTAATGAAATAGATATTCGCACAAGCTTCTTTTAGCAGTATAAAAACTAAGATAGTTTTAATAGCCAATAGATAGTCTGATAGTAATTGTTCGGCGCCGACGTCAAAAAAAAAATTCCTCTCTATTTACCATATTCCGCTATGAATTCACCTATTTACTGTTTTACTTACGACCACAACACTTATTCGTGAATATAGTTTTAAAAAAATTTTACCCTTTTTGAAGGCGGGTCAATTTTTTGTTAAAAATATTTTATTTCGGTTTAGTTTTGTATGAGCGTGACATATTTTGAGTAAAATCTAAGAAAACAGAAGTGGGACTTGAAGTTTGTATGGTTAAACTAGCTCTTCACAGACAGCTAAACCGGTGTTGCTTTTACATTTCAAGCGAAATATTTTCGTGATGATGTCTAGTGCCCTAAAACAATTTGTTTTCAATTCTCGGGTACCTATGCTGTGACAGAGTCCGCAAAATTAATCAAAAACAAAATCAGCTTATCGCACAAGTTGTACGGAAGAAGCGAATTTTTGTTCATATTCCGACCTATGTTCCTAGAAGAAAGTACTTAGTTCAGTTTCATAAACTGATTCACATTTTCGCTAACTAATTTAAAATGACCCTTATACAGGGCTTTTGGTATTTCTCTTTCAACCTCTCGGGTGGTTAATCAGTCCATGAAACTGACAACTTCCCCAAGGAACATAGGTCAAAATACGAAAAAAAATTTTTCGTATTTTGACCTATGTTTTTTTTTCCTACTCAAAAATTTTTAAGTTGTTCAGTTTCATGGACTGATTAATCACCCGAGAGGTTGAAAGAGAGATACCTAAAGCCCTGCCCTGTATACATATTTGATTTGATTTATTTTTAAATGGAGAACTGCCTTTTGCATTAAATTCGACTGTCCCTTTAATCTTAAGTAAGGATTTGGTTACAAAAATGGCATTGCATTGTGAAAAGATACCTAAGTATGTACATATTTCGTGGTTGCAACGCACGAAACCACAACAAAGATGCATTTATCCGTTTAACCATCATTCTGACTGATTATATCGAGGATTATAACTCCAAATGGTGACTTTTATGGTTGTTTGAGTTATGCGTTTTTGTCTGCACGAGACCTATTTACTTACAACATTAACATACTTTTGTCAAAAAGCTAATTCGGATCGGTAATAATCTCAATTATATACTTGTACCAGATTTCTTGCCTTAGATTAACTTAAAATACAAAAAATAAAAAACATTACACCACTAGTGTATTGAAAATTTTAAATATTTTAATTTATCGTTCTTAAATAACCGAGGGTCGACGTAATTTGTACAGGGTGAAAAATGCGTTATTTATTTCAATTTCAATTTTTAGTGTAAATAAGAAGTGCCTAATAAATTCGGGAGTTGCCCTCGATTCCCCTGGGATTCCATCATCAGATTCTAAATTGGTGACAATGGAACCACCATTCCAAAAATTTGAAAATTGGTCCACAAATGGCGGAGAAATCGGTGAACATCCATAAAAAAAGATTAATACAGTCGAACATATAACCTCGTCCTTTTTTGCAGTCGATTAATTAAATGATATGCTTCTTCCCAAACTAGAAGCATAATTTTATGTTTATAATAATAATATTATAAAAAGGAAAGATTTGATTGTTTGTTTGTTTGCATTGAATAGGCTCCGAAACTACTGGACCGATTTGAAAAAATCTTTCACCGTTAGAATCCTACTTTATCCCTGATAGGCTACATAATTTTACCAAATTCCCACGGGAACGAAGTCCCGGGCGGAAAGCTATTATAATAAAAAGGCGAAAAGTGTCAATATACTCGAACGAATGTAAGAATAACAAACCAAGGATAGGAGTACGAAATCAAACACCGTTATTCACATGATGGTCGGAAACTGGGTTCCGGTTGATATGCCTCCTGGTTGCGTGGCGAAATCCATTTGTGTTTGTATTAGTAACTATGTTAAAGGTATGTGAAAAGTGCTTCATAGAAACATGTGTTTAATTTGTGGCGTTTCGCTTAGTATTTATTCTTTTTTTGTCATCCTACTAATATTATAAATGTGAAAGTTTGTGAGGATGTATGGATGTTTGTTACTCTTTCACGCTCAAACGGCTGGACCAATTTCGATAAAATTTGGTATGGAGATTAACACATAGGGAAACTACATAAGTTTCCCAAAATTCCACGGGAAAGAAGTCCCGAGTGGAAAGCTAGTTATACATTAGGTATACATCTTTATAGGTGCACGGAACTCCCTTCGAAACACGAAGGGGATTTAGGCCATAGTCCACCACGCTGGCCCAATGCGGGTGCTGGACCATGCGCCTTTTGACGTGCGAGTTTCATCACGATGTTTTCCTTCACCGCTGCGCAAGCGATACTGATAATTAATGAGAAATCCAAAAAGACTAATTTAGTGGTCTACTAATTAAAGGCCCGAAAAAGAATTTGAACCCGCAAACATCGGTTACAAGACTATTTCTTTAACCAACTAGTCTATCAATGGTTATCTGTATATTTATCAATAATATTTTGAGACAAAAACAAAAGAGTATTAACGAATATCATCGACAGATGCGAGGTCACAATTTGGCAACGGCATGTAAGCTCGTCTCAAATAGCAAGGAATGACAAGAATTATCGCTTCTGGTTAAAAGTCCTGGCTTATTACCAACTGGGCTATCTTGTTACTTTTTTTTTACCACGTCCCCACCGAGAGTCACGGGCCTCCGTACGAAACACAAAGGGGATTTAGGCCATAGTCCACCACACTGGCCCAATTCGGGTTGGTGGACCGCTCGACGTTGTTACTCATAGCTGGCAAAAAAATTAAAGGACGCCAGAGGATAGCCAAGGTGTAATAGTTCGGAAGCAGCGTTCCGGTTGACTTACCCTTGCGTTGTGTTTCGAAATGGCGGGGTCACTCGCGCGCCTCTCTCCAGCGCGGGCCGCCTCGCACGCCACGAAAACTGACTCGTCGTCTATAACAATACATACGAGTGTAATTGGCAATAAAAAATGAAAACAATCGACAAATATCAAAATTTACGAAATCAAGAGGGTGACGCCAATAAAATAAAGAACTTTCCCCTATGGCAGTGGTTCCCAAAGTTGTCTGGGCTACGACCCATTTAATACAAGTTTACAAACTCGGGACCCAAGGAAATTTTACCGTTACCAATAGGAAATAAAGGACTTTTCAAATAACAAACAAAGTTTTAATACAATTTTTTATTACTTAATTAAATAACTAAATCAAAAAGTTATTTCTATGAGAAGGATGATATTGTTTCCTATGTTTCGCCATTACAGCTTTGATATCAACTTCAACTCGAGTTATTTTCTAGCATCGCAGGTAGTTATCGCAGTAAGATTGATAAGTCCAATTTATTTCCGCGTTGTATGGTCGTTCTACTAGCAGGGCCCACTCAGTATTCGCTCGCGACCCACCAGTGGGCCACAACCCATAGTTTGGGAAACCCTGCCCTATGGTATTCACCTATGGAACAGGATACCAAAAAAAACCGACTTTTCATACTAATCCTCACTAACGTCCATATCCTTCTATAATCCTTACTAATATTATAAACGCAAAAGTTTGTATGTATGGATGTTTGTTACTTTTTCACGCTCAAACAGCTGGACCAATTTTGATAACATTTGGTATCGACGTAGCTGGCACCCTGGATTAACACATAGGTTGCATAATTTTCCCAAATTCCCGGGCGGTAAGCTAGTTTCTAAATAAGTTAGCAAAACTTTAGGACACGATTCAGCCAATCAAACTAAACAACTAGTTTTAAATATAAAACTACTGGACTGATTGAAAAAATTCTTTCACCATTAGAATCCTACAATATCCGTGATGGACATAGGGTGCATGATTTTCCCGAATTCCCACGGGAAAGAAGTCCCGGGCGGAATGCTAGTGATTTATATTTTTATAACCTTAACTAACTTATACATAAATCAGTGTTGAAAATTAGTGTTGCCAGTCTGAAATACAGACTGACAAAAATCGCTGAGCCCAGGCCTTTTTACTCACTGCAGCATCCATACGCAAAAATTTGTATTTTTGTTTATATTAAATGTATTTTTTTTTGTTTTTTTATGTCATTTGTGATCGTCTAAATGTTTGTATTTGTGTGCTGCATAGTAAACGTTTTTTTTATTACTTATGTTTTACATAATTTATAATTCTTATATTTTAACATTTACAGAAATCTTTAGTAATTTATTAATTTTATGCTTATCATCTAGGTATTCCTGTAGCGTGTAATAGCACTTGTTCAGTAAATAATCTTGAACATTTTTCTCGTTCTGCCTACCCCGAATGGGATTATAGGCGTGAGTGTATGTTTTTTTAAATTAATAAATAAATAAATGTTTAAAAGGGATGTTTAAAAAAATATCGGCCGTCACATTGTATGTAAATATTGCATGCTTATAATTTATAGCATCATCATTAATTATTATTAAAATTACGATTTCCCTTATTTATCGGTAAAGGAAATCGAAATTAGAATCAGTTGTGTTTTTATAAATTATACACACGCAATAATTACAAAGTAAATTGTTGGTATTTGATAAATAAATGCTACATACGCAAATGCCCACAGTAAGATTTTCCCTTGTGATGTGGGTCCCTTGGAACATACACAAAGACGAACATGAACACCCATGACCCGTGAACAAGCATCTGTCTTTTACACTTTTACACATACAAGGTGTTTCAAAAAAACCTAAAAAAAAAGATAATTCAAAATTAATAAAAATTTAGCTTATTGCGCAGCTCTATTACAAATATGACAAGTATGTCATATTAATTATATGAAACTTTCATTTTGAAAGATGTCAAACCGTTCAACTGATTACTAGAGTTGCGACTATTTCACTTTTAAAATTAAATTTTGGAATTTCTTTTTTTTGGGTTTTTTTGAAACACCTTTATATTCGTCGAACCCAGGGCCCTTCGATCAAGAAGCTACGTTATTACCACTCGACCAAACCGGCCGTCAATATTGTTGGACATCTAACCTTAACAAAGCAAGACTTGTACTATATAGTTAACTAATATACTATTTACTATTATTATTATTAGTTGATACACTAGCAGCTCCAAGAGCTGATGCGTGTATATCACTGCACTCGTGTTCTTTCATTTTTTTAAATGTTTATCAAGTCTATTTTTAAAACAGTTCACAGTTGGGGCACTTATTACGGTTTCCGGGAGAGAGTTCCACAAGTTCATCACTCGAAATGGCAAGAAGTGTGTTCTAGGGTTGCTAGCACATGGAGGTTTGGTTAACTTTAGGGAATGGCCTCTTAGATGTGTGTTCTGGTTCATCATGTACAAATCCTTCATGTTCCTGACATTGTAGTGGTCACTGAGTATTTTTATGTTTCTATGAGGTCTCCTCTTTTTCGTCTCAGCTCCAGTGTTGTCAAGTTTAGCTCTAAGAGGCGTTCTTCGTAGGACTTCTTTTTGAGGGACGCTACCATTTTTGTAGCTCTCCTCTGGACTTTTTCTAACATTTCAATGTCTTTTTTGAAATAGGGAGACCAAATTTGAAAAGCATATTCCAGCAGTGGACGAATGTATGTTTTGTACCTTTTGATGAATAATTCCTTGGTAATAATATAAAATGTTTTCCTGATCATATATAGCATGGAATTTGCTCGTTTTGTTATATTCATTATGTGTACGTCCCATTTCAGATTATGTGTTATCTTAACGCCAAGATCTGTTTGTATATTCACTGCCTGAAGTGGCACATTACATTATATTACATTATATTTAAGTTTAGGATTGGTATTTCCTATATGTAACACGGTACATTTTGTAGCATTGAGCGAGATCAGCCAATCTTTAGTCCATTGCACGATTCGGTCCAAATCTTGTTGTATAATATTGTGGGTGATGAGTGGATTTCCTATTATTTTGGTGTTTTATTTATTATACTTTTTTTGTAAATACATACATCCAAGAATCCTCACAAGTACAGTTGAAGAGATACCTGCCTCCCTTACAAAGATGAAGTTTTTTTTATTAAAAAACGTAAATTTTCTAAAATAGAATACAAAATATAATTTAAATACCTGAAACATTTCGTGAAGTAACTTTATCCTTATTTCATAGAGGGGTGAATTAACTTAGCAGCTAACTGTAATTGAAAGTACGATTTTCAATTATAACCGAACTCGGAATCGAACTTGGTACCTTCAGACCAGTAGACAAGGTGTTTTACCTTTAGCTTTTAAACTGGTCTTCTATTCCACTAAATCACTTGCGTCTAAATGGCGGTTGAATGACAATGGTGAACATTTTAACACATTCAGGTGTTGAAATTGAGAACTATCGAAACTGAATACATTTGATGACAACTACCCCAACTAGCAGCGCCACCGCCAACTGAATGTTGTAAACTCTTAGCAACTTGACATTCAGTTAGCGGTGGCGCTGCCAGTCAAAGCAGCCATAATTTTTTTTCATTTTCATTTCATTTATTTCACCTAAAATCTACATTGTCATAACAGGTATACACCCAAATCGGCAATAGAATAACAACACTATCATTATAAAATAATATAATATAAGTACACGCATCTCAAATTCATTACATGTCATAAATGATAAATAATACAAAATAATCATTAGCATTAAATAATTTAAATAATAACAATTGTAAAATGTAAATAGTCAAATAATAACATATAATAATAACAATAAAATTTGGTTCTTAGGTGCTTTAAAGCTGCTTCTGCGAATTCTCATCAAATGTTTGGAATTTGGTTAGTTATAAATTTCGCCACTCGAACGAATAAAATGGCGACCATTGTCATTCCACCGCCTTTGATTAGTGAAATCCCTCATGCAGTATCACACAAATGTTTCAAAATTCTAAGAACCTTTCAATTTGTGGTTCTAATTGCTACTTATACCGAATACCTACCTATGCGGTTAAGCAAGTGTTAATTAATTTTGTTGGAAAAGATGACACAAACAGATAAACTTATTGAATTTATTGTTTGTGTGTTCGTTAGTTATTGTGTTGTTGCGTAACTGTATTTAAAGACAGAGGTTTCGAATTATTATTATTTCCAACTTGACGTCGGAGGTCAAAATTCACTTCGTGGAAGTAAGTTACTTTTCAAGCATGAAAATAAAATTTTCCCGAAAAACCCAAAAAAACTAAAACCTGATTGTATTAAAAAATGATTTTCTTCTCCATATAAGTAATTTGCGTAACCAGCTGATTGCTTAAGTATAAAAAGTAGTTTTTTTTTTCAATTTATAGTAACTAGGTAACTAATCATTGTCGAGAGCTTTGTCGAGAGCGGACGTGTTCACATTTTTAAATTGATTTTACAAATTGTATCTCTGTTCCATAAGTTCAAAATTGAGACTTAATTGTTGTGTGTAGTGAGCTAATTTCAATTGAAGCGATAGTGTTCTTGCGCCCTTGTGGAGTGAAACCGGCGACTGCGCATCCTCCCCCCGCACACCTCGGGGGACTAAGACAGCTGCATAATTTCCGTCCCTGTCACTCGAGTGATTCTTGTGAGTACGTGGATCGGCAATGTCATTGCTGCGCTCGCCACCAAAAAGCGCCTCTAATCCAGACCTTAGGAACCCGGACACAAGCAACACTTTCGAAAAAGTCAATACTCAGCCACGCAAACGAAAATTTGACGATATGGACGGCGTCTTTATGGAAACCCTTATGACGGTAAAAAATGAAATTCTCAACTCATTAAACCTAATGAAATTCGAACAAGACATTAAAATAGAAAAACTGAATGAAAACATTGACAAAGGCATAAAACAGGAGCTAAGTAATCTGAACTCCACCCTACATGACTTAAAATTATCCCTTGAGTACACTGACAGGGACTTGCAGGAAACTAATAACAAAGTTTCATTACTAGAAAAGCGCTTCGCGGAAACAGAGCAATTAAAAAGACAAGTTCAGGATTTACAAGAGACTGTTACAACTTTATCTCTGGAAAATAACCGCCAAAAGCAATGGGCTAGACAATTAAACGTCGAGCTAACCGGTGTTCCCGAGAGCAAAAATGAAGATCTCACCTCCATTGTATTACGCCTCGCCAATCACGTAGGTATTCAACTGAGACCCGAAGACATTGACAATACGACCCGTGTACAATCCATGAATCCCGTAAAAGGCAGGCCTCGTAACATCATTGTGAAAATGAGAAAACGCATACACAAAGATAATCTCATATCAGCGGCACGAAAACATCGCGGTCTAAAGTCATCTGACATCGGGCTACCTGGTGAATCATCCACTGTATTTATCAACGAACACCTGACACCGGAGAATAAAATGCTTTATAAAACCTGTCGCACCAAAGCCTCCGAACTAGGATATAAATACGTATGGATCAAAAACTGTAAGATCTACTTGCGTCGTGATGATACGTCATCGCCGATTTTAATTGACACGGAAAAAGATCTAAAAAAGTTAATTTAATAATGTCTCTGTATTTTTTGCAGCATGCTAACTTTTGCTCATTTGTACGATTGTTTGTTAATCATAATATTCATTGCCGTTGTAGTTCTTGCCTTCTCATCTTTTCTTTAAACATGAAGGTACTGTATAATATTTTCTGCAATCTGTCATTAATTTCGTGCGAGCATTTCCCCACACACCCACACAACAAACTCACATCTCAATATTTATACACATACACAATCGAGCCCATACTTCATCACTACACAGCATATTTGTTGTTTATAGGCACACTGATATTATTAAATAGAAACAAACTGGCTAACTTCATCACTGGCTATGATAAACTATCAATATACCCACATATTCCAAGCAAACATATTTGTAATTCCCCATACAATAAATACATACTTTCTCTAAACAGTAATCTATGGTGCACCGCAAATACAAACCTATTTAGTTCTATTACTACGTTATATAATAATTACCTTATCAATGTTTGATTCAACTAATGTGACTGTTTACTATCAAAACTCACGCGGACTTCGCACTAAAACTGGGGATTTTTACTTACAGGTTCTTAATAATAATTACGACATAATAATTATTACGGAGACGTGGTTGTGTGGCGGAATATTGAATTCCGAATTATGTGATAATCGTTACACAGTATTTAGGTGTGATAGGGATTTCTCGGCGACGGGTAAGTCTTTGGGCGGCGGAGTAATGTTATTGGTACGAGCTGAGCTCGGCGCATATGCGCGTGACTCATGGCAGCCTAGTAGCGCTGCGTTCGAATCATTATGGATCACCATACCTAGCCGGTCACTACACTCTCGCAGCCACGGACTCGCATCTCGTTCACAAGTGTATTCGCCTGATCTTCACATTGTTTGCGCGTATATTCCTGGTAAATCCTCAAAATATAAACGGACAGATGATACACACGCCCAAGATCTATGTTTTTTCATACAGGAATTCTCAAACACATTTTCAGATCTACACAACGACAACTACTTAGTGGCGGGTGACTTTAACTTGTTTAACGTTCAGTGGGAAGCAAGCGGACCGGTCTTTCTTAAACAGGGTTCCGTTGAATTACAAAACGCCGCATCTCAATTTATAAATGAACTTAGTCTGTGTGGTTTGCGCCAGCACTCATGTCTTAAAAATAAATTAGATAGGACTTTGGACTTAATTTTTAGTAATATTGATATGGAGTTATTATTATGTAATCAGCCCTTAACAATCATAGACGATTTTCATCCTCCTTTTACGTTTGACTTAAATAATATTACAACTAGTGAATTAAAACCACTTCCCCGCATTAAATTTAGTTTCTTTAAAGCAGATTATACAAACGTGTGTGGTTTCTTGGACTCCATTAATTGGGCCGCAAATCTTAATAATTGTACCATAGACGAAGCCCTCACGTATTTTTATTCTCAGGTCTATAACTGCATCGAGCAATGCGTTCCTAAAACAGTTGTGCGGACAAATAATAAAGCTTATCCCCCATGGTTCACTAAATCTTTGATCAAAATAGACCGAGAAAAACTAAAATGGCACAAGAAGTGGAAGCGCTTCGGTAATAAAACGGATTATGATACTTTTTCATTACTACGACAAAGATTTCACTCTGTTCACAAGGAATGCTATAATACCTACATTTTATCTACACAAAAAAATATTCTTAATAATCCTAAACACTTCTGGACTTACGTAAAATCCAAACGCGGAAATACTTCAAACTATCCATCTAAAATTATTTATAAAGATAACATTTACACTGACGGCGAAGGAATTGCCACAGCTTTTAACTTGTTCTTCCAAAGTGTCTTTTCGGAGCCTCAGTCGTCTTATTCGCAGCCTGATTTACCATACTCAAATGCTAGTGACACACTGGACATACATCAATTACAAATATCCAAGGAGGACATACTAAAGGCGCTTAGGGCTGTGGACATCCACAAAGGTCCCGGCAGTGATAGGTTGCCTCCCATCTTCATTCGCAACTGTGCAGAATCCTTATCTTTACCTATACACATTATTTACAACCGTTCTTTAAAAGAAGGATACTTTCCTCAAATATGGAAAGAAGCCCATATCGTACCGATCTTTAAAAAAGGGGCACATAACAAAGCAGAGAATTATAGGCCAATTTCTATCCTGAATATTATAGCTAAGACATTTGAACGCTTTGTTTATAAAGCCATTTACCCTTGTATTTCTCATGGTATCCCCAACGAGCAACATGGCTTCTTAAAACGTCGTTCGACAGTTAGTAACCTCACAGAATTTATTACCTACACCCTTAATAATATAGATGCAGGGGGCCAGGTCGACGTGATCTACACTGATTTTGAAAAAGCCTTCGATCGTGTGGATCACGTCATCCTGATCTACAAACTGTATAGGCTGGGAATACGTGGCGATCTGCTTCGTTGGATCGAGTCCTACTTGAGGAATCGTTGTCAAGCGGTCGTCATAGGTGGTTTTAAATCAAATTTCATATCCATCACGTCCGGCGTACCTCAGGGTTCACTATTGGGTCCTCTTCTCTATAACGCATATTTGTATGATATACACACCTGTTTCGCCAAGGCCTCATTCCTGCTGTACGCAGATGACAAGAAAATCTTTACCAAAATCAATGACATAAGTGACTGCTTAAAATTACAAAGTGACCTTGATAGTTTGGCTGAATACTATAAACAAAATAGAATCACTGTCAACATTAAAAAATGTCAAGTTATCACATTTACGAGGAAGCGTAAACCACTAGTCTTCCCGTACAGCATGGATGGTAGCAATATTGAGAGAACCAACTCGGTCAGGGATCTTGGGGTTATAATGGATGACAAATTAAGTTTTCGGGAACATATTAGTTCCATTACTAACAAGGCATTAAGAAACTTAGGTTTTGTTATGCGAACATGTAAGCCTTTCACTAATATTACCTGCATAAAATCATTGTTCTTTGCTTATGTTCGCAGCACACTAGAATATGGTTGTAATATCTGGTCACCGCAATACCAAATTCACATAAACAAAATAGAATCACTACAAAAGAGGTTCCTTAAATACCTTAACTATAAAACGAGAATGCGTAAACAAATTTCATACGAGAAACAGTGTTATTACTATAAACTTCTTAAATTATCTGACCGTAGGTCACTTTTAGATCAATTATTACTACACGATATCATTAACGGAAATATAGATAGTCCCCATTTACTAGCACTAATTAACATAAACACGCCCGGTCGTCGTACCAGACATACCAGACATAAACTGTTTTCTGTCAGGTCCTGTCGCAGTAAGTACGCTCAGAATTCACCTATCAATCGAATCTGTAATAGCCACAATAAGATATTTGCTGAACTAGATATCTTTTATCTCAGTAAGAGTACACTAAAACAGAAAATAACCAACCAATATATTACCACATATGACAGTGGATCGGACTAATCTGTATTTTTTTTTTTTTTTTTTTTTAGGCACCCTTTTAAAGTTTAAAGTTAGTGGAGGCTGCTAAGGCAGCTTCCGATCCCAAGATCATGTTTCGTGCCGGCTGATCGTAGGGCTAACTCTCACCCACTCTCACCCTCACTCTCGCACACACACACACACACACATACATACACACACACACACACACTCACACACACACACACACAACATATACAAACACATAATAAACCAACACATGTGAACTTGCTCGCACCTACTGATAGCATAGTTTAGTCTTGTATAGATAGTATGTAAGTACCTCAGAATTTGTTAATAAATATTTAATCACTACTTTTCATTGTACGAGTAAACCTCTCGACTTGTAACACTTTATCTGTTTAAGTATATTAGGGAAACCTCTTATTGGCTTCTGTTTTAGTAATAAGTTTCAACGTTATCAATGTTATCAATGTAGCTGTTGGTTTTCTAATAAATAAATAAATAAATAGGTTCTTTTGGGAAAAGTTGTTAAATTCTATCTCATTTTTCCTTGAAAAATTTTAAGTAAAAAAAATTAAATGCTAGTTTCACATTTTTTTTTATTTGATACTTTGCAGGGTGCATTAAAAAAATACAAAAAGAAAAAAAACAACTTTGACCCCGACGTGATTTGAACACGCAACCTTCTGATCTGGAGTCAGACGCGCTACCGTTGCGCCACGGAGTCACTTGTCTTAAGTATCGAAATTACCGCACTGTTTCTATGAGCAATGTTATCCAGAGATAGGTTATCGGGCGAAATCGGATTGATTATCTTTTGAAATGGTTGCTAAAAATAATTATTTTAAATATATTTTTCTCGATAAGAAAAATATGGAAAAAGTACATCTTAAATCCTTAACTACTTTGACTTAAATGTTATCAGTACTGAGGACTCATTAAAAGTAGTAGACCAAAGCAAAATACGCAGAGAACGGCAGAAGATTCGTATAGAATTGCAATCTATAGAAAGGATAAAAAATCTTATGTAGAGCCAAAAACATTGATGTAAGTAAATGAACAACGTCCTTGTGTGAAAGTTTTGTTTCCATCTAATATTAAATAATGTAGCAGGTATCTAATTAGCTAAAACGTTAATAATTCAAACGGTTTTACTCACGTTACTAAAAAACAAACTAAATAAGTACTACAAAAAAACTAAATACTAAAGAGATACTTGATTACTAGCAGCACACCTACTCGATTTAAATTAGTTTGCAAAAAGGGGATAATTATCCTCATGAAACTAAACAACTTTCCTAAAGGAAGCCATAAGGGGTCATTCACATATTACGTCACAGCTTAAGGAGGAGGGTCATACCAAATGTGACAGTACATGTTAAAGGGATACCAAAAAAGCGTGACATAGGGGGGGAGGGGTTCAAAAAGTCGAAATTTTGTGTGACGTAATATGTGGACGGCCCCTAAGGAATTCAAAAAAAAATTTGTATTCCTAAAAAAAGAGGCCAAATTTTTTTTCAAATTTTGAAATTCTTTTTATATGTTCGTTGGGGAGTTGTTCAGTTACGTTGGATGTTACCCAAAGTATGTACTTTGTATGATCCATGATAACAACTATTAATAAAAACGGATGTGCGGTTGCGGTTTGAGTCATCCATCTTTTTTTTTTTTTTTTTTTAAATGCATTTGTAATTCTTCTAACCTGAGTGAGAAAGAAACACGATTGAAGTGGGAAAAAGTGTTCAGCAAGGGGGAATAAAGAAGTAAACACATTTTTTTTTACTTATGCCTTATGCCTTGCTTCCATGCTGTACTTTGAATGTGCCAGCTACCTCTCCCAGGTATACAGTAAAAGTCTGTAAAAGGGATGCGAGGGTTTTGCTAAGTACTTAATGGGTGAAAGGCTGACCACCTCTCAAAATTATGCAACTTGTTCCATATGATAGGTAACCCTCATAATTTGTGTCAAACGTGGCATCTAGTGGTTCTAGAACCACTGATGCTCTGCCTACCCTGTTAGGGATTATAGGCGTGAGCGTGCGTATATATGTTTATTTTACTTATTCCGGGGTATTTAATTTATTGAGTTACTTGTACACTTAAGAGCACGTCAAGCTTGAGACTTTGGACTTTGGACCGGCCCTGCATTGTATGGCGCGCAGTATAAATCAGAGCTTAACTTAAACTGGTAGTGTAAAGCGTGACCTGCTCTTGACTGTACGTTGTCAGATGTCACTCTGAGAGTTGTCCGAGAATATTTATAACTTCTGATTATCATCAAACCACTGACACCAAGGTAAAAATATCCCACTTTGGCTTTGTTCCTGTGTCATTGCCAACAAACTTATTTCTTTTTCTACTAGAAAATTTTGTTAGTTGGTGTGATCTTTGGAACAAATAAAATAAAATTAAAAAAAATATTCCTTATTTTCTTCACATGTTATCATTATCATAAACCAAGCCAAATTTTTCGCCATGTCTAGACAGCTTTATTATTATTATTATAAACGCGAAAGTTTGTTTGTATTGATGTTTGTTACTCTTTCACGCTCAAACAGCTGGCCCAATTTTGATAAAATTTGGCATGGAGGTAGCTGACACCCTGGATTAACACATAAGCTACATAACTTTCCCAAATTCACACGGGAACGAGGTCCCGGGCTGAAAGCTAGTCTTTAGTATACTCACCAATAAACATAGTCAGCGCTGCAGCGGCCTGCTGCGCGCTGGCAGCAGCTAGCGGTACATGCGCATGCGCGTTCCAAAGCGCGCGGGTGAGCAGCGCGGCTGTGGCCGAGTCCTTCCTTGCTGCCGCGGCGGCCAGCGCGCGCGCAGCCACCGCCGCGGCCGCTGCGCTCTCCACGCCCGCGCCGCACACGTTAACTAGCACCCCGGCTGCTGCGCAACTCACGCATGGCTCGTCTAAACAAGAAGTTTTTTTATGTTTTGGGACATCCTTACTAATATTATAGACGCGAAAGTTTGTATGGATTTATGTATGGATATGTTTGTTAATCTTCTACGCTCAAACAGCTGGAGCAATTTTGATAAAACTTGGTATGGAGGTAGGCTGGTACCCTGGATTAACACATAGGCTACATAATTGTCCCAAATTCCCACGAGAACGAAGTCCCGGGCGGAAAACTAGTCATTTATAAGTCTGACTGCGGAGCGGACGCCCTCTGCCTCCCGCATACCTAAGGCGCGATACAGTGGTAAAGGTCACACTATGTTTATGAAAACGGTGTCATTAAATCTGTTATCTTGTGCAATAGTTCTTCCTACGGTGTTAAATTAGTTCGTGGACAATTCAGGAGTTTTGTTTTTCTTAAAAGATAAGAGAACGCGCGAGAAACCATTTTCATTTTAAATGTGAACTTAGAAAGCCTTAATTAAGCCTTATATCTACGATTTAAATAATGAGCACGTCAGCTGGGAAGTTCATTTTCAATTTTAAGAAAACATCTATGAACTTTGCAAGCCCAAAGGATAATGAGTCAAGATTTCTTTTAACTGCAAAACTTACTATGATTCAAAAACGGCACTAGGTTGTCGAGCGCTCCTTCGAGCACCAACAGTTGTGAAGCGCTCGTGGAGCGGGACAGGTTGCCGAGCGCTCGCACTGCCTCGCACGAAGCCATGGCCGAGCCCTTCAGCCAGCGGCTGGTCACTGGAAGAGAACAAGGCAGATCAAAAGCCGTTAGAGCCATGACGTGTAGGCATGTGAAATTTGAATTTCGAAGATATTCGTAAAATGTTGTGTACAGAATTTAAAAGAAACGCAAAACATACACAAACATCGTTTTTTACACAATTTTTTACCACAATTGTTCCCATGTTTGCTCCTAATTGTACCGAGGAAGCACAAATCACGTGCGGAACGCTGACAAAACATCCTGACCGTATAATGCTACACACTCAAAGGCATAAACTGGATGTACTTGATAGTCGTCTCCACAAGGTCACGAACTCTTTTATGGGTCAATGTATACGTTTCTATAATAAGATTCTCATGTGTATTCAAAATTTACCTTTGGACAAATTTAAGACAGTAATTAAACAAAAACTTTGCAAAAAGGGCTATTACAAAATTTCTGATTATCTATCAGACAGGCAGATTTAGTTAAAATTAGTAAATAAGAAAATTTGAAATGCGATTTAAAAGAGCAACCTCAGAGTTTCTTGCCTGTTCTTCTCTGAGGAAGACTGCACCTTTGCGAATGGGCGTAGAGTCAGTAGGGTCAAAAGAACGAGTGCGTATGTATGTATTTAAATCGTTTAATGTCTGTTTGTAAGTATGTACTTTGAACTTTTTATTTCATTGTAATCTTAAATTGTTTTAAGTGACATCCTGAATGTCCTATAAAATAAAGATTTTTCTATTCTATTCTATAAGGTTTTCCCTTGGGTTGCGGGTATTACAACGAGTATTGAGATTCATTTTAGCTTTGATCACCGCGTCGCCGCTCCACGTCGCTTATGTTAAACAGCGTCTTAAACGATGATAGGCGCTGACATTACCTCGACAGAGCAAGTCCAGTGTGTCATCGAGCGGGTCTGGCTCAGGCGGCTCTCGGTAGTAAGTGATGTTGTTCAGTGTTGCCAGCGCTGCTGTTGCTAATTCGTCTCGCCGCTCCAACGCACTAAGACGCTGCTCCTTTGATAGGGATATCACCTGTTTTACAGGATGATGATTTATTTAATTAATATTTGGAAAATGAAAAGCCTTAACATCAAAAATAGCGCCAGAAGGTCAATACTTAATACTTAAAAGTTTATTTGCATTCCACGGTCTTATTATAAGACGGTGGAACAAATTTTTTTACTGGTAGAACCAGGATTGGGCAGGCAATTTCTTCAGGAGAGAAAAGGAGACAATAACAATTTATCAGAACCATAAAAAAGGAGTGATAGCCCAGTTGGTATATAATGGTATATAACTGGAAGGTTGTGGGTTCAAATCCTAATGGGAGCCTGTACCATTAAATTCGTCTTTTCGGATTTATGTACGGACTTTTCGGTAATTATCACTTGCTTAGTGGTAAAAGGTGGTAAAGGAAAATATCGTTATGAAACCTGCACGTCTAAGAAAATTCTTTTTCGAAAGACGCGCGGTCCACATAAACGCATTGGGCCAGCGTGGTGGTTTATGGCCTAAATCCCCCCAAAGTTTCGAAGGGTGGCCCGTATTTCTCGGTAGGGACAGATACGGGCTGAAAAAAAAGGTATTTAGTAGGATTAGATATATGGCTCACCGTTTCTTCAATAGATTTCTCAGCGAGCTCCAGGCAAGCGAGCAAAGCCCTGATAGTTCTCTCCGCGTGTGACGCTGCTAAGCCTCGCCCCGCTCGCTCCGCTAAACAGAGATTCGCCACTACTCGGACAGTCTGAAAATGAAACAGTACTTAGTTGTTGTTTGCTTCTCAAGTAAGGATGATTACTTTAAGATACCAACGAATTTTTCTTCTAATTTTTAGTGGGTTTTCAGATAGGATCAGAAATTTAAAAATATAATAGAACTGAACCTGATGATGGTAGAGCAAAGTGGCAATTTATCACGAGCATTTTCGTGCTTCGGAGGGCACGTTAAGCAGTCGGTCCCGGCTGTTGTCGATTGACTACAGTCGTGAAAACCAAGGCGGAAGCCATTTGGCGGTTTGAAAACTCTGTGGCGCCAGGGTTAGTCAAGTTCGCCACGCACTTGACTATAACTACACGATAAGAAGAAGAAGAACATACCCACAAGATGGACGTCAGGGTCCTCAGGGTCCTTCAATTCAATTTCCTGTCGTATATCATATATATATATATATATATATATATATATTTACATAGTTTTTAAACTAAGCGATTACCTTGATTCCAAAGAATTAGATTACCTTGATTAGAACATCTTCATTTGAACCATCTGACCCTCCTAAATCAGTACCTGCAACAAATTAATAGAGTTGAAAATCTGTAGTCTGTAGACATGGATATGTGCGTTTTTTAATTTATTATGATGCTTTTTGTTGTCTATAATTATGTGGTGCAGGCTTCTTAAAATAAAATATTATTCTATTCTATTAAATCCTTCTTTTTTCTTTATCTAAGGAAATCTTTGTACAAAACTTCAGCTTTCTAAGTCCAAGGGTTTGGGCTGGCTGGGCGTTGATGAGTCAGTTAGTCAGGACTCAACTTTAAATATGTTTACTTACATATGATGCCAAAAAGGTATCGTCGTATCGTCACTGGTGATTTTTAACAAAATGACATAAACATTCAACTTACCCTCTAAGTCGGCCCCGGCTATTGTCGATTGACACAGTCGTTAAAACCAAGTCAGATGCCATTTTGCGGTTTGAAAACTCTGACAACAGGGTAACCCAAGTTCGCCACACACTTGACTATACCTACACGATAAGAAGAAGAAGAACATACCCACAAGATGGACGTCAGGGTCCTCAGGGTCCTTCAATTCAATGTCATGTCGTTTTGTGTACGACTCCAATATCGTGAGTAGGACGTCTACTCCGCCGTCTTCGTTGTAAATCTGAAAAATAAAAGTGGAATCTGCAATCTACTTCAGTTGCATTGGTCCGACACATCAACGCATAGCCAAAATTTAGGAAATTTTCTGGTAATGTAAGCGCCCGTTAAGGAAATATTTCCCAAAAGCGGACAAGACATCCACTGCTGAAATTGATCTTTCCTAAGATCTTTGTGAGGTATAGGAAAGATAAATGTAGAAATATTTGAATGATAACTTGCATCAATTGCTTCCAGATAGTAGGTACTTTTCAAAATTGACAGCCGGTTTGGTCGAGTGGCGCTGCCTCTTGATCGACGGGGTCTGGGTTCGATTTCCAGTCGGCCCAAATATTTTTGTTTGTTTTCGGGTCATTAATGTTCGTGTCTGTCTTTGTATATGTTTCAAGGGACCCACGACACAAGGGATATCCTTAGTATGCGCCTTTGAATGTGTGGTGTTTATTTAAAAATGGTTGGGTCTACTTCATGGGATGAAAACGAACAAAGGCTCTTGTAGACATTTTTCTATTGCTGACGTGTTGATCGCGAGGCTATATTCCCCAGAGTGTATACGCGACTCTAGTGCGTAACTTGCCACTTCGGACATAATTTTTACAGTGCAGAACAGTTAAAACATGATACCGCGTGGTTAAGAGCAAGAAAGTCGATAAAAATGCTTCAGTATTTATATAAGAGCAAGAAGGGCGACAAAAATGCTTCAAAACTCACATTGAGTCTGGCGTGTTCATCAGCGGCGGCCATGTTGCCCAGCGTGTACGCTAGCCGCACGGCCAGCGGCGCCCGCGCCGCGCACGCAGCCAGCGCCAGCAATAGTGCGTGCACGCTGCGGGCGGACGAGCACAGCCACTCGCAGCATGACTCCTCTGCTGATAGTACGCTGCACATAAGGTAGATGGAAATAATTTACTGCTCATATGGTTTTACAAACACATGCTAAACTTGCGTAAAGGAAGCAACGGCCGGTTTGTTCGAGTGGCAGAGGCGCTGCCTCTTTATCAACGGGCCGTGGGTTCGATTCTTAGTCGGGGCATATATTTGTGTAAAAAGCAGATGTTTGTTCTCGGGTCATGGGTGTTTGTGTTTGTCTTTATGTGTGTTCCGAGGGACCCAAGACACAAGGGAAAACCATAAAGTGGGTATTTGAGTATGTAGCGTTTATTTATTTAAAAAAAACTTAAATAACAATAAAAATAAAATAACTCAGCATGGTGCATCGGTAAAGACTGCCTTAATCCGTAAATATTCAAGCCCCCGTGGGCCATGAAAGACGTTTTACTGGATCCAGATAATAATAGGTTTACCTATGAAATTGCTAATTTTAGCCTTTATTTTGTTCATAATTTATTTATGTGAACAGCTATTTCTAAAATTGTTGTTAATTTAAGAGCTTGGCCATGTAGCGAAGCTCAAATATAGCTCTTTTCATAAAAAAAACCGGCCAAGTGGGAGTCGGTCTCACGCACGAAGAGTTCCATACCATTATCTATAACAACGAGAAAAAAAAACACGTTTGTTGTATGGGAGCCCCCTTAAATGTTTATTTTATTCTGTTTTTTAGTTTTTATAGCAACAGAAATAAATCATCCGTGAAAATGTGAACTGTCTAACTATCACGGTTCATGAACAGCCTGGTGACAGACGGACGGAACAGCCCGTTTTACCCTTTGGGTACGGAACCCTAAAAAACATGTATTTATAGCACATACCTCAGACATCTCGCAACATTAGTAAGAACATCCCTATCTGTATGCAGAAGTAACGCGCCCAGCAGTTCGCCCAGTGCCCCGCTGGCCACGAACGCCCTCACGTCTCTCTGACTGGAGCCAGCCAAGTTCCTCAGCGCACCAGTCAGCTGGTATAATGCATGGGTCGACTGCTCTGATACGGCTCGAGGGTTCTCTGATTTCTGGAAAGATAAGTGTGTTTTTGTTATTATTTACAATTGTGATGTTACGGTTGTTAGGTTTTTCAACTTTTGGACAAGAAAAACGACGGAATTTTTGAGACTAATGATCAGGGGACGAGTGGTAGGTAGTGGGGCGCTCCCTCTTGATCGACGGGTCCTGAATTTTTTTTGCAAAAATCTGATTTTTGTTTTCCACACCTATGAGTGTTCGTTTCTGTCTTTGTGAGTGTTCTATGGGACCCACGATACAAGGAAAAACCTTAGTGTGGGCTTTTGAGTGGGTAGCGTCAATTTTTTGAGAAAATACTGTTTTAGGGCGAATGTAATTTTATATTTCCTTTGCTCTACCTACCCCGTAAAGGATTATAAACGTGTAAGGATTAGAATTGAACAAAAGCTCACAGCGTTGTTGAGTATTTTGAGGTGTAACGCAGCTAGATGTAGCGCGCCAGCCCGATGCGCCAGCGCGCACAGCTTGGGGTCCAGCGCCAGGAACCGCAGTGCGCCGGCGCCGTACACGCAACACTCGCCCTCGGTTAGTGGGTCCGCGCGGCCGCAGCCTTCCACTAACAGCTCTGGAAAATTGATACAAAGGTCTAGGGGAAAGGGAAATTTCGGATTTAAAGAAAGTTTAATTTTTACTTAATGGGAAAACCGACGGAACCCGAAAAAGTTTTTGTAGAGCGTCCATTTGAGGGTCAATATTGGGTGACTAAATATTGGGAGCAGTGATATGATAGCCCAGTTGGTCATGAAACAAATTTGTAACATGAGGATTGCGGGTTCAAATCCTGGTGTGAGCCTGTACTACTTAATTCGTCTTTTCGGATTTATGTATGGATTTCAAAATATCACTTGCTCAACGGTGAAGGAAAACATCGTGATGAAACCCGCACGTCCAAGAAAATTCATTTTCGAATTTTCTTGGACGTCAAATTCATCTCCTTCGTGTTTCGAAGGGAGGGGCCCGTGCCTCTCAGTGGGGACGCATATGGGCTGGTAAAAAAAATAAAAATTGGGTAACTATATAAATTAGTTAGCGAAAATTAACTGAACAGTTTTCTAGGAACTAGGTCGAAATCTAACATATAAAAATTGGAGGCCCTGACTCACTGATTCATCAACGCCCAGCCCAAACCCTTGGACCTAAGAAAGCTGAAATTTGGCATGAAGTTTCCTTTTATAAGGTAGGCAAGGAAAAGGAAGGATTTCACGAAATATTTTTCACATCTCCACACAAATAATGTGAACAGCTGATGGGAAGTCGGTCGAATTTTATTTTCATGTACCGCCCTATTTTCCTTGGGAAAAGTTGTTTAGATTTAAGGACTGATCACATCCAAAAGTTAGCTAACTAATTTAAAGTTACTCTATATTCTATTAGACTTACCCAGTAGGTCTGTATTGGCAAAGAAGTGGTCATTCTTGTCATTCCTTGCTATTTTGAAGACGAGTTTACATGCCGCTGCCAAATTGTGACCGGTAACTCGCATCTGTGGATTAATACTTTTTTATTTTTGTCTCAAAATATTGTTGATGAATATTCAGATAGATAACCATTGATAGGCGAGTTGGTAAAAGAACCAGTTTTGTAACCAAAAGGTTGCAGGTTCAAATCCTTTTTCGGGCCTATACTAGAAAAAATTTTTTTAGGGTTTATTTATGGATTTCTCATTGATTATCACTATCACATGCTCAGTTGTGAAGTAAAACACCGTGATGGAATCCGTACATCTGAAAAATTTAGTTTTTGAAAGGCGCTCGGTCCACCGACCTGAATTGGCCTAACGTGGTGGACCTATGGTCTAACTCCCTTCAATGTTTCGAGGGAAGGCGCGTGCCCATTAGAGACGAATATGGGCCGACAACAATGACAATTTAGATAACTTTATGAGATAAGTCTCACGTCATAACTAGAAGAACGCGTGTGAGCGATAAAACCAGCTAGAGCACAAAATATTTTCTTGAATCATGCTTACCGTGTTATATTCTAGCTATACAGTACCATATAAGGATAAGCTCCAAAGTCTAGCTCATAGACGCAAAGTAGCTTGCCTATGTGTTTTTTATAAGATGTACTTCGGGGAGTGTGCTCAGGAGCTGCATGAGCTCATTCCGCCTGCCCCTTCCTTCCATCGGACGTCCAGACGCACTGCGGGGTATCACCCTTATCTTGTCGAGATACCTCGGATACGTACTGAGCGCTTTTCTTCATCTTTTGTATTGCGCACTGCCAAGGAGTGGAATTCTCTACCGGTGTCTGTATTTCCGAGCTCATACAACCCGAATATCTTTAAAGTACGAGTGGAATAGGCTTCTTCTGGGTGAGCTCGCTACATCCTCGACCGCATCTTTGCCCTGAGCTAGATTGTGGTCAAGAGCGAACCCATTCTTAATAAACAAATAAAAAATATTTTGCTCCTGTAAGAACATTTATTGTACAATAAAGGAATTACATAAATACATACCATAAGCATAGCCCTGGCGATCCCCACAAGGACATGTTCGTCCTCACTGTCGATGTGTGAGTAGAGCGCTCGAAGGACCATTTCTCGAAGGCTGTTGCCTGGTGTGGACTTGCGTAGGATCTGATGCAGACACTCCAGGAGGTAGATCGTGCGGTCTGCGTCCCGGGTCTTGTGGGATAGCGCCTCGGAGAGCTCCAGGAGACTCATGCTGGGAATATAGATAAAATTTATAGGACTGGGATGGCGAACCTTTACGGATGGACGTACCATTTTTAAAGAGAAATGTTTAATGAGACCATAGACGTACCCTCAAATCATGTTGACTTATTGTGAAAATAATATTAAAATTAAACTAAACAAGGGCGCTTCCCGCCCACCACGCCTACGCATTCCTTAACGTAGGCTCACTTAAGATTGTTAAGACTCATTGTGAATTTTGTTTTCTCTACTAGGTATAGTAAGTATTCTATTAACTGTGCTTCGTCAATCGGTAGCGTACCCAAAATATTTTGTCGCGTGCCATTGATTGGTTCGCCATCTCTGTTAGGATGTACCCTCTCCGATCAGTCAATCATTTATTTATATAGGCTAAAATTTTGAGGACTAGTATCTGGCATCTCTTTCCCACTGGGCTCCCTAGTATATTCATTTATTAGAGACATAAAATGTGTAGTTGTAACCTTGGCTGACAGATTTTTTGCAAATGATTTGTCATTAAAGTTAGCGATACTTTAGAATACGATTTTTCTTGACAGATGGCTAAAATCAATATGGCAGCAGAAATATTCCACAAAACGTAAAAAAAAATCTAATACAATGCTTCCATGCTCAAGTAAGCTAGGCGTGAAAGAAAATCATAGAATGTACGAGCTGTCAACTCTTCTTAGGTATAGTGTAGCGTATAAGGTAAATGTTTAGTCCAATAACTTTAAAATGTGGGTGGGATCAAGTGGTTCTAATCTCGCAAACCGTCCTAGTATCACATGTAGTTAATACTGTAGGGTAGCTACATAAAATCGCCACGGCCAAACTATAAATACGGCCGGCGGCGTATCGAATAAACATGCATTCATCCAACGGCACTCCGCGTTTCAATACAACCCTGCTCGACCCTACCATCGTCCAGCCGCTACATCGAACCACAACCGTTATAATACTATAAACTACCCTTAACTCATTTACCTATTTCGTAGAGGCGTTACATGTTTTTTTAAAATATATAATGGGTTTGCTCATGACCACAATCTAGACCAAGGGTGGAGATGTATGCATGATGTAGGCATGAGTGTATAATAAAGACATCTCTGATCAATTCTCTTACTTGGTAAAGTCCTCAAAGAGCGCGTTGGTGTTGGGTAGCTGCACCGCCAAGTGCTTGACACAGGCGACGTCGTTGAGAGGGTTGCCGCTGGCGTCGCAGGACACCGACTTCGTGGTCGCATACTGCTTGCGTCTACTGCCTGCTTCGGGACTCAGGGCTGGAAAGGATTCAAATTTCAATACTGTACTTAATGCTCGACAAATGCAATGGTACTAGCAAGTCATAGTCAAATAATTATATGAAAACTAGCTTTCCGTCCGCGACTTCGTTCCCGTGGGAATTTGGGAAATTTATGTAGCATATGTATTAATCCAGGGTGTCAGCTACCTCCATAACAAAATTTATCAAAATTGGTCCAGCCGTTTGAGCGTAAAAGAGTAACAAACATCTATACATCCTCACAAACTTTCGCATTTATAATATAAGAAGGATTAACAACGTCAGTAGGGCCGCTTTAACCATGTCAAGGCCCCTAAACAATACTATTCTCGGGTCCCCTTTACCTTTTTCTTTCTCCCTAAAATATTTTTTTCCCCACAATATCCATCATCATACGCTATTTTTACTAAGAAATACCACTTATCTTATATATATATATATAAAAGAAAGTCGTGTTTGTTACAACACTTATAACTCAAGATCGGCTGCACTGATTTTGATCAAATTTGGTATGGAGGTAGCTGATACCCGGGATTAACACATAGGCTACATAATTTTCCGAAATTCCCACGGGAACGAAGTCTCGGGCGTAAAGCTAGTTTCTTAATATAATTAAGAATAAGTGGTACAATAAGTGGTAATAACTCCGAGGATTTCCGGTCAGTGTTGAATTTGTACTCTATATTGAACTAGGGATACGTTTGTGCATCTGTCGATAAACGGAATTTAGAATTAAATTTTCACTCCATGATATCTATAAAAAAAAATTGTGTGCGTGGGCCCTTATTCAATGCGGAGCCGCTAGGCAGTTACCTACACAGCTTTATAAAACACAGGATAAAACGACCCTGAATGTCCATTTGGTAACATTTTGGTTACCTACACAAAATAAACCTTGTTCCAGTAAAATTTGTACGGGAGCAAAGCACGTATTGTATAGTCTGTACAAGAGCAAAACACTTTGTTTTTACGAATCGGAATCATATGTATAATAGTATAAGTATGTACTAACATTTGCTGTTTTGCTGCAGATCGCCAGAAGTTTTACACAAATCTTCTCCTCCGAGTCCAAGAGGGCGAGTCACTGAAATGGCTTGCGACAGTTCGTTGGCTTTTATTTCTGAAATCAAATCACATATTTTTCGTGAAAAGTTAAATAAGACCTATACGTTTTATTAGCTTTATATCCGAGGTTTCATTCCCGTGGCAACTTAGGTTAATTGTGCAGTCTAAGTATATGTTAACGTTCACTCATCCATTCTCACAAACTTTTGGATTTAGAGAAGAAACTGAAGAAGTCATTGATTTACTTGACTTTTCAAGTCTTTTATTTGAAAAGACTTAAGTGAACTGAACAAGTCATTGATTTACTTAAGTCTTTTCCAGTCATTGATTTGAAATGACTTAAGTAAGTTTTTCAAATTAATCATACGAACAGGTAAGCAATTTAACATATTTTCCGAGGATGTACTCAAAAGCATCTGAAACTGGACAGTTGAAGTGCTGTTTTCTCGCTTACGTGTATGTAATAAGAACGGCCAGTGTCCAAACTCTAACAGAGGGTTAACATTTTGCGTGGACGTTTCTAATAGTAACAGATAGACATATGCTTGGAGAGTCACAAGGCAATTTTTTTTCGTGAATTAAGTCGCGGGCGAAGCATTAAGTATAAATATTTATTTTATTCTGTTTTTTAGTATTTGTTGTTATAGCGGCAACAGAAATACATCATCTGTGAAAATTTTAACTGTCTAACTAACGGTCCATGAGATATAGCCTGGTGACAGACAACGGACAGCGGGACCTTATTGGTCCCGTTTTATCCTCTGGGTACGAAACCCTAAAAAAGATAATTCTCTTAGGAGAAAAGTGAAAAGGTCCATTAGTGAAAAGGCGTACCTTCAGCAGTGGGCTGTGGGCCAGTGTTCCTCCGATGTAGCGGCTTGCTCCGTCCATTCAGGTGTGGCAGTTTTGGGAAGCCAGCCCACCCCTCCCCCGACCGCTCCTGCACTGACCGGGATTGATTGCGGAGCTGTGGAACGATGACAGATGGTATTCTGGTGTGTACAGTCATCAAAAGATTTGAAAACACTGCTCGAATAGTTTGACATAGGCTTGTGAGGATTAAATATGATTTCACCGAGGGAGTTCAGGGAATGCACCATCACCATTTAAAACCGAAACCTTTTATTCCAGGCACCAGTCTCCACACGTACCTTACCCATGTACAGGGACAACAGCACGTCATGCTATCCAAAACTGTCAAATTTCTTCAATCGATTTACAATTTTATCTCTAAGTATTAGAGTTTACAATCCATTGGGGAAATTTGACAGTTTATGGTAACCTGATGTGCCGTTGACTGTACGTATAAAGAGCACCTACGTCTTTATTGCGAAGATTATTAAGTACTGTAAAGTTGTGGTGAAGCATAAAAATATTATTTATTTAGTCATAGACGTGGTTTAAAGTTACAATTAGAAAGTGAGAACCTCGCCGGAGCGTCTTCCTTATAAATAAATAAGAAATATTTGTAAACTCTGCATATGAAATATACAATATTAATATTATTACCGCCTAATTGACTTGTATTGGTTTAATGACTGAGCCCGCTTCAAAATTGGGGCAGAAACTATCGCTGGTATTGTGTATCGTGTGTTGTGCCTTAATAATGTATTTTATTATGCAGGGTGTAAAGAACAGCTTAGCAAATATTTAAATTGTTGAATCTACCCATAACTGTAATCGGCTACGAGTATTTTTTCCCGGCAACGTCAAGTTAAATACATTACCCTCCTTTGCGTCGCGCAGTCGGATAAAAAGTTTTCGTTATTTGCCTATTTTGGTGCTTACGCAATATACAGCGCAATCGAGCCCCTCGCACGAGGACTCCGCCCCGCCCTCCTATCAGAGAACGACGTACATTGCCGGTTTTCATATTTTACACTGTTGTGTTGTGATTTTCTTTGCAAAATGGAGTAGGTATATTGGAATAAATAATTTAATTTCAAAGCAGAAAATATTAACTTTGAAAAATTTCCTGATGAAAATTCCACTCGAAAACCATTCAGAATGATGGTCTGAATCCAGAATTTCTGTTTCTGCCAAGCTGTCCATTACACCCTGTATTACATTCTATTTCTTACTGCATTTTTCTTCTTTGTATGTTCCTTCTGCGGCTCAGTAAATGCTTCTTTAAGAGGGAGGTCTAGTGTATCTGCCAACGCCTCCTCGCTCTCTGATAGACTTAGGTTAGACAAGCTGGAAATAGAAGTCATCATGTTAGGTGCCGGGTTAGCATATGCGATTGCGACAATTTGTCATGTCAAAGTCGTTCTAATTAATTCGTAGTGGCACTACGCGTTAGAACAAGAGGTTACCTATTTTCCCCCATTATATGATGATGACGGCCGGTTTGGTCGAGTGGTAGGTGACGCTGCCTCTTGATCGGCGGGTCCTGGGTTCGATCCCCAGTCGGGGCAAACATTTGTGTACAAAGCAGATGTTTGTTCTCGGGTCATGGGTGTTTGTGTTTGTCTTTATGTGTTTTCCAAGGGACCCACGACACAAGGGAAAACCTTAGTGTGGGCCTTTGAGTGTGTAGCGTTTATATGATAAGACTGAGCTTTCATTTACAAGCTCAAGCCGCTAGCCATTAGGCCACTGACGCTATTGAATATACCTCTAGATTAATTACATGCTAGCTTTTAAATACTAACTCAAAAGCGCTAGGTGGTCTCGGCTCCTTCTTGCGCGATCGCTCCGTGAAGAGTGTCCGTTGGGGCTCGCGCGGCGTGTACGGGCGGCGCGTGCGCAGCGGACGAAGCGCGCCGCCACCCGCGCCGATGCCCACGCCGCTTGCCCCACTCACGTCTGTAGGCAGCAGCGATCAATTAGCAGGATTATTATGAGGTGGATACACAAAAAATGTACTACCTCGACATTTTGAAATTTCCTTAAGGACGACCATGGCCCCGTCAAAGATATCATCTCTATTTAATTTTATCTTATTTGGGATAAAAAATGATTTATTTTCGAAAGAATGATATTAGCCTTTTTTTTAAAAAAAAAAACCCATGACACAATGGCCCACCAATCGTATTATGAGTTCCTGGTAACCGGTCATTTCTAAAACTTCCGGTCGTTTCTAAAACTTTCATTTTTGCCAATTTCAAATGAAAATAAAATTCAAAATAAACGACGAAACGCCAGTGTATAAGAATTGAATAGGAAGGCTGTTAAAGTAAGTACGTATACCTGTCCTGTATAAAATATTAAAACCCGGCCCGGCAGGTGTTCTTTTAACAAGTTTTCTTTTATTCATGAGATTATTTCGTAAAACAGTTTCAAAGAAAATCAAGGTTAAATAAAATTGTGTTCAAAGGAGTTCGAACATTTTTGTTTGAAGGCTGGTATACCCACCGTTTTTATTAAAAAATTGCGGCAACCTTCAAAATTTGCATCAGTCGAAATTTGCTCAAATCATCACAAACATGAGCAAGATGATACGAGTATATGCTTAAAGTGTCACATTTCCGAGATGAGGTGTCAAACTCTTACTGGTGTTGCGAATTATTAAAATAATCATATGAAATGACTGCAATAAACTGTTTTATGATCATCCGAGATAAGTTCAGTGATAAAGTATTAAACCGGCCAAGTGCGAGTCGGACTCGCACACGAAGGGTTCCGTACCATTATCTATAAAACGGCAAAAAAATTACGTTTGTTGTTACAGCGGCAACAAAAATACATCATCTGTAAAAATTTCAACTGGCTAACTATCACGGTTCATGAGATACAGCCCGGTGACATCAGACGGACGGACGGACAGCGAAGTTTTAGTAATAGGGTCCCGTTTTTACCCTTGGGGTACGGAACCCTAAAAACTGTTAAGTATAAAAAGTTCATTCAAATATGTTCATTATTGGCTTGTGTATTGACAGGTTTTACAGGGTTTTAATCGTCATGGCGTGTCAGAAGTAAAAAAGCTATTAAAATATGTGACATCTGCCCACTGTTAACGCCATTGACACAACTTTGACAGCCTGTATCTCTACCGTACCTACTACATTTTTTTATAGGCGGCCGCGATAAAAAAAATCTAAATGGCGGACCGTAACTATGCCAAAATATTCAAACCCCTTTGGCTGAGAAATACGAAAATCAATAACTAATTAAGGAGAAGCAATGCGAAGTTGTTTCTCGCGTGTTTCGTAGATTATTCACCCCGAAAACAACGACTTAGTTCGTGTTATCAAGTTTCTGTAGGATTTCTGCTACCATATAATGATTTATTAAGATGACATGGCTCTTAACCCCCGACGAAAAAGTGGGGTTTTTTAAGTTTTTCGTATGTCTGTGGTATCGTAGCTCCTAAACGAACGGAAGAGATGGTGATACAATTTTTATTTTTATTTTAGGGTTATTAGTATCTTCGGGGTGTCAAATTATCGCTAGACTTTGTGAAACGAATTCTTGCACAAAAGATACTGGTGAAAAAAAAAACGATAAAAAGCAGTGAATAAAAAAAACATTGAGAACAAAAAAAAAACATTTTTACCATTGACCCTCGAAAAAGGGTCCGTTATTCTTCAAAAACAGTGAATAAAACGCTGTTTATTTCACTGAGTGAATAAAACATTTTGAATTTGGAACATGCGCGAATATACGGGTTTTAGTAAGAAAACAAAAGAAAATGTGCAAGAAGGTTGCATACTCTCGCTATAAAAACGTACTAAAACTTGGCGGTATGTAATAACTGGCTGTATGGAATATGGCTCGGTTAAAAATTTTAAATTTAGAATAAGGAATTCAGCCAATTTTCTGTGCAATTTTCATGCAATTAAAAGTTTCTGTTAAAAGTTTTTGTCTCATAATCATAAAATGAGTTCGACATCCAGTGATGAAAGTGAACCTCTCGTTCATGAGTCATTTCGCGTTAAAGCAGCATCTATTGTTGATAATTTACTGTCACAGAGTAATTATTTTCTTTTTCTCGTAGTCAATGGTAAAAAGTAGAGTACCTAACACGTGAAAAAAAAAATTCATCTCGGCTCTTGTATCCCTCGAAAAGAATTCACGTTTTTTTCACTTGTTGGGTAATCTACTATTTTAATACTAATATGTATAAAACTACTATTACTTATTGGAATTTAAAAATTCAATCTACATTATTTACCGCCACAAAAGTGTCTAAGTGCAGCCTCATTTTATCGTTACTAAGAAAATAATCGTCTCCCTCCAATTTTCTTTATAAATTCCTGACAACGTTAACCCTTAGCAGGGGTCGATCACACTCCCCGTTACTCTACTTAGCAACGGAGAGGGTAACACACAGTTACACTGACCTACGGTTAACCACCTTTTTCTGTGATTCCTAAAGTTCGTTCGTCAAATATTAAAATAGAAGAAAGGTGGTTAATGTCAGAGGAGTCAGTGGCCTTCTGAATTCTAATTTAATATTATTTCCTTAATCAATAATTTGCCGAACTTAACGAACCTTAGTTTCAGAGTTTTCAAACCGCCAAATGAACTCTAACTTGGTTTAACGACTGTATTCAATCGAACTGCCGGGACGGACGGAACGTGCCCTCCGAAGCACGGAAACGCTCGTGATAAATTACCCCTATGGTCACCCATAAAAGTCAGCTGCCTCGTTTATGTTGTTTAACGTCATTGATCGATTTAGAACAGTGAGTGCCAATGGAATCTTATTTTATACAGGGCTTTAGGTAAATCTCTTTCAACCTCTCGGGTGGTTAATCAGTCCATGAAACTGAACAACTTCCCCAAGGAAAATAGGTCGAAATAAGAAAAAAAAATTGATCTCTCATACAAAATGCGCTATACGCTGATGAAGTTTGTGTAGGAACTCAATTTTTTTTTCGTATGGCCTTATATTTGAAAGCGATAAATAAGGCCATGAATAACCACTCTAAACTAAACAACTTTTCCTAAGGAACATGTTCAAACTATGAAAAAAAATCGCTTCTCCATATAACTTTGCGATTAGCTGATTGTCTTAGTATGGAAAAGTCTCTCACAGATCTTTTTATTTTATTTTATTAAGAAAACCAACAGCAATACAAATTTATTATACATGGCTTTGATATAAACTAAAACATATGCCAATGACAGGTTTAAGGCTTTGAAAGAAAGTTGTTCAGTTCTCACGCCCAAAAGTTCCGCTTACTAATCTACTATATAAAAATAAGTCGGGTTTTCCTTCCTGACGCTATAACTCCAGAACGCACGAACCGATTTCCACGGTTTTGCATTCGTTGGAAAGGTCTCGGGCTCCGTGAGGTTTATAGGATACTTTTTATTTAAAAAAAAATTAGGACGCGGGCGGAGCCGTGGGCGGAAAGCTAGTCTTCTCTACTATATAAAAATAAGTCGGGTTTTCCTTCCCGACGCTATAACTCCAGAACGCACGAACCGATTTCCACGGTTTTGCATTCGTTGGAAAGGTCTCGGGCTCCGTGAGGCTTATAGGATACTTTTTATTTTAAAAAAAATTAGGACGCGGGCGGAGCCGTGGGCGGAAAGCTAGTCTTCTCTACTATATAAAAATAAGTCGGGTTTTCCTTCCTGAAGCTATAACTCCAGTACGCACGACCCGAATTCCACGGTTTTGCATTCGTTGGAAAGGTCTCGAGCTCCGTGAGGTTTATAGGATACTTTTTATTTAAAAAAAAATTAGGACGCGGGCGGAGCCGCGGGCGGAAAGCTAATATTTGTATGAAGTATTGTTGCAGTGAATAAAGCTATGTCTATACTGTATGCATGTGTTTATGTAAATTATTTATAGCTGAATACACAGTACAGTAATAGCATCCATGAGAAATATTACACACATAAAGTTCATGCAAAGCTGTAATTTAAAAGCTAGGCTGCCTACATCGGGGTGTAGCAGATAGCAGTCATTTTATCGGGGAAATCAATATCTACACAACACCAATAAAAACGCATGTATATGTGCTTTTATTAAAAGGCTATTTTTGTATACTATGCTATTTTTCAAACCTCGCTTACTAGCGCTATCAAATAGGCCAGTTTGATTGGAATTACGTAGAAGATAATTTTTCGTGTTGTTCGGTGTTGGGTTTTTTTTTATCAGCCCATATACGTCCCCAACGAAAGGCCTCCCTTTGAAACACGAAGGGGATTTAGGCCATATAGTCCACCACGATGGCCCAATGCGGGTTGGTGGCCCGCGCGCCTATCGAAAACGAAATTTCTGAAACATGTGGGTTTCAACAGGATGTTTTCCTGCATAGCTGAGTAAGTTATAATTAATGAAAAATCCATACATAAATCCAAAAAGATGACTATAGTGGTACAGGTCCGACTTGAACCCGCAAATTTGCGGTTAAAACATTCCATCTTGTATAATATTACTTAATTGCTACTTCAAAGTGTGTAAAGAATTCAGAAGTCTTCAATAATAAAACTCTATGACTTAAACGCAGAACCGCCGCCATTCCACGAAGTAAGTTTTCTGCGTATCATTATTATTAATCACCTTCATCGCATGAAAACGAAAAGAATTGGAATATCGAGTCATTCGAGAGTATTGTGGGTTCTAGTGACATTTTTAGGTGTATCCCTTTAGTACTAAGAAATAAAAGAAGTTCCAAGATATAAATGATTTTCTTGCCAGCTTAATAATGCCAAGTACTGTTTGCAAGTCAGTCTTTTAAGCTGAATTGACTGTCCTAATAATCTAGAAACGCAAATGGATTGAATGGTTCGTGATAGGAACACACATTACTTAAATCAATAGTTAATTCTTTATTTGTGATTTCTCAAATGTATCAAATGTATCAGAATATATTTATTTATTTCGAAGGGAGGCCTTTGATGAAAGGGGATGTATATTTATTTATTAAAACGTATGATTTTAAGTCACGCACTGGTTTTGGCTAAACGTTCCTAGGTCCAAAGGTTTGGGCTAAGCGTTGAAGAATCCGTGAGTTTCTTCAGAAGAATCCGTTGAAGAACCTTCAATTTGATATTATAAATGGGGAGTGAAACTTTACGGGGTGAAACTTTACTTCCCCATGAAACTGAAGAACTTTCCCCAAGGAACCAATATGAAATTCTCGGCAAAATGTCGACATGCTATACAGAGACAAATCAGTTGATCTGATTTTTTGGACTGGTTCACATCCTTCATTATCATACTATATTATAAAACAAAGTCCCCCTCCGCGTCTGTCTGTCTGTCTGTCTGTCTGAACGCGATAAACTCAAAAACAACGAAACGGATTCTCATACAGTTTTCATCAAGGGGCGGAGTGATTATGTGTATTCGCATTCCCACTATTCAATTCCCACGGGAATGAAGTCTCGGTCGGGAAGATAGTTTTCTCTAATTAAAAGTCACCCAAAATAAACTTTATTTTGAGGGGCTGAAAGTTGTGAATAGTGAAAGAAAGTGAAAAAGTCGATAAAGTCGGACTGAAAGTTCCTCTTTAGAACTTTTTTACGAGGAATCCTAAAAGAATGAGTAAATCGCGTTTTTCGCGTGACTCTAAGCAATTTATTCGCCTGAATACACGCCGAGGTGACTTTTAGGCGTCTTATCCAAAATTAGGCTCCATAAGGCGATTTACGTACGCCTGGAAAAATTGGAAAACTGAGTTGCATTTGGAAAATCGTTCTTTTGTTAACGTAATAAGGGTGATAACAAGGTGAGCGTAGTACTTGTATGTAATACGAGTAAGTAGCCTAGCTTGTTGTGTGTAAAAATTTTTGGAAATAGTGGTGCTCGCTGATCTGAACCGATCAGTGAGGTCAAGCAATGTATACAGGGGCAGAGAACTTGATGGGTGACCAAAGTGGCAATTTATTACGAGCGTTTCCGTGCTTCGGAAAGCATGTTAAGCTGTCGGCCCAGGCTGTTGTGGATTGAGTACAGTCGTTAAAACCAAGTCAGAGGATATTTGATAGTTTGAAAACTCTGACACTAGGGTTAGTCAAGTTCACCACACACTTGACGATAATAAGAAGAAAATAATATATTCAATTATTTTTTTAAATATTTGTGAGCAGTCGTGTGTTTTTTATAGTTTTTATGTATTTATTTTTGTATAATTTGTATGTATTTAAAAAGAAGTTAAGTAGCACGTGTATGTCAAATGATCAATTATATAACACTCATAGTACAAGCCCTGCATAGTTCGGAGTTAGATGGCGCTGTATGAGTTGTCCAATGTTTATTTATTTATAAAACTAGCATTCCGCCCGGGACTTCGCGGGAGTGGGAAGTCGGGAAAATTATGTAGCCTATGTCCATCGGGGATAATGTAGCTTTCTAACGGTGAAAGAATTTTTCAAATCGGTCCAGTAGTTTCGGAGCCTATTCAATGTAAACAAACAAACAACCAAATCTTTCCTCTTTATAATATTAGTATAGATAAACATTAACAAAAATAAACAGATAGAAAAAAGTTTCTATATGCCGAACCCGGTTCATGAAAATACTTTTATTAATACTATCAAATTATTGTGAACATGCAGCAGCACGCCAGGGTTACCCATTTGCATTACGAAAGCCGACTACATGAGATAAGGGGTGATATCAAGGTCAACATGTATAGCCTAATGTGCTGCCGTGTGTACATCAAGATCTATGAATTCCGAACTTGAATATAGCTATAAGTAAACTAAAATTACATAGCAACGTAAGCTACGTTTACTGTCGTACGTAAGGTGTTTTGCAATTCCAATAATACATGTGTTTTATAGAAACTGTTGTTTAGTACCGCCGTAGTCGAGTCTCAGATCTAACTTTATGACATCCGAAACGTGTTCAAGCGGTCTCTATAAATAGATATTTTAGGTATTCAACCAGGGCCCCCTATCCTTATCTATAGACATATTAGCGGCAAAATTGTCACAGAGCTACGGCCTGTTTCTGCAGCACATTTCCTTCTGTTTTATTTTATTTATGTAAGACTACTCATTTACTTTTTTTATTTTAATTCAATATTTTTTATATGCTTTAATTTTTAATTTCAGTTTTTAAATCAATTAATTTAATATAATGTAGTAATTTAAGTTTTTTTTGTGTGCAGAAATAAACAATTCATTCATTCATTCATATTATTTTTTATTATTATGGACATTTCAATTTTATTTTGTTCTTTGACATGCAATTAACTGTAATGATACAAATAATTTCATTCATTCATTCAAAAATCTCTTTATATATATCAGACTTCTTGAATATTGTTAAAACCAGTTATCCTATGTATCATCCTTTACTTAAAAAAGAGTATCACTCCCGATTTTCATAGCTTATAAATGATCTCGGAAGATCGTCGAAGATCATCAGAGAACTTCGAAGATCGTCGAAAACAGTCAAAGAATATCGGAAATCATAATACATCATGCTGGCACAGATTGGATGCGGAAGATTGAGGAATGTAGCGCCACTTGGAGGAGGCCTATGTCCAGCAGAAGACTTATATGGAGTGATTTTAAATTAGTAAGCGAAAATTAAGGATATGAATCACTCTACAAAACTGAATCACTTTCCCCAAAGAACATAGGTCAAAATATGAAAAAAATGTTTCGCCTCTCCATACAACTTGTGCGATCAGCTGATCAACCTTAGCATGGCAAGTACGAAATTGTGGGTCCGTAGCATATGCACCCGTTCCCAGTTACACCCTTCGCACTTGCCCACGAACGCAGTTGCACCCGATAAATTAATTAAACCAAACCTGCGCTGTACAATTTGTTGTACAGCACAATGCTGAGCTTGGCTCCTTTTGCTTAGGTTAATCCAGTTCTTACTTTTTACTGTTAATTTAGTCATTGTATCGTAGGTTTAACTTTAGCAATAAACATGATTTCATTTCATTTCATTTCATTTTATTTCATTTCATTTCATTTCATTTCATTTCAATTAAGTTGATTATTTTGCTATTTGTATCGTTGCCAAAAAAAGTGTTTGAAATTTTTAAATACCTATAAGATTACGTTTTAAAAAATTCCTTGTTTTATTTCTCATAATTATAATTGTATTAAGGTATTAATTTATACAACAATCACAATTTCATGTAGGTTCTCCCTATAGTTTCCCTAACTAATTTGAAGTCATCTAATATAGGCCGAAGGTTGTCGAACTACGATCGTGGATCATAAAAGATTGTCTTCTTCTTCTTATCGTGTAGGTATAGTCAAGTTTGTGGCGAACTTTGCTAACCCTGGTGTCAGAGTTTTCAAACCACACAATGGCCTCTGACTTGGTTTTAACGACTGTAGTCAATCGACAACAGCCGGGACCAACAGCTTAAGGCGACTACAGCACCTAAATTACGATTTTATGATAAGCATGACGCACTGCATCAAATCGAAGAAAAAAATACTACGGTAATATTCAGGACATAAACTAGATAAGTAGTTTGCTGAAAACATGATTCAGCACTTAGAAAAAGCTCACAAAGTCACCTCTAAATACCCAATATTGTGTATCTTTTAAGCTGTAAAAATGACAGTAAAATGCACACAGGAACTTGAATTTGCTATCAAAATGTTTGTGATTGAACACTCTCGATAAGTAGTTAACGCATTTTTCGATTTAAGCTACCTTTCTATAAATCTCATTTTTCTAACTTTCGAACATTTTTTTTCGCACGCACGCTTTCATAGTCCGTAAACTTCGTGTATCGACACTGTTCGCACTGCCGGCCCAGGCCTGTTGAGAGACGGAGATGGCACTATTCCTATGTGTGCTGCCTTTATCAGGTGCTGCAGTTGCCTTAACGTGCCCTCCGAAGCACGGAAACGCTCGTGATAAATTGATACTTTTGGTCACCTGTCAGGTTGCCTTGCTCTGTGTACGTTGCTTAAACTCACTGATCACTGGGCTATGAGCATTTCATAAATGATCGTGTAAAATGCATACCTCCATAGACCGCGGCTCGTGCCTCGCTGATGATTTCTGCGGAGGTTTTGCGACGCGGCGGCGCGTAGAAGGGAGCGCCCGCGCCGCGCCGCACCCCTCGCTCGTTCATATTATATACTGTAACAAATATTTATTATTATGTACTGTAATTTGATAAGCAGACCTGGGAATAAACTGCTCAACTCTAGAGTTATTTCAGACCTTCCTATTCTTGTCCACACGATACGGTCTTGCGCTATCTCCTGCCAGTTAACGGTTTTTATTTTAAAAGGACTTGAATTTTACAAGGATAACCCTATGCTACAAACCAAAAAACTGATATTCTAATTGACTAAACTTTGCTAAAGTTAATACTAAGGTGACCGTCAGTATAGAAGCCTCACATGCACCTATAGTGCTTCTGTTTGTGGTTCGACAAATTTCGTATTTCGAATAAGTAAATTGATTTTTAAAAGACAAGAACAAGACAGACACTGTTTGCCGAAGCACTGATGTATATGTATGTCTCTTAACGTATTTAGTGGTACAGGCCCGCACCAGGATTTGAACCAGCAACCTTCCTTTATATACTTCCACGCTAGACTGGGAGTGAAAGAAAAACTTAGAATGTACCAGCTGCTAACTCTTCCCAGACTCTGTGAAAGTCAGTAAGTGGGACGCGAAGGTTTTGCTGACAACTTCTCATTATTATACATCATGTTTCATCTAATAAACCCTTAGAATTTATGTCTAATGGGGCATCAAGTGGTTCTAGAACCACTGATGCTCTGCCTGCCCCGATAGGGATTATAGATGTATTGACATATGTATGTATGTATTGACATATGTGGAAACGTCAGTTTCCATGATGAGACTTCTGGAGTAACGGACACATACTAAGACCCATATGTTTCAACGCCCGCATAAAACTTAGCGGTTTAATTAATGGGTTCGTTGCTGTTTCAAGCTGTTTCGTGCTTCATAATTTATTCATGAGGGTATTGACTTGTATTTTCAGTAGATTTTGTGTACAATAATAATAATCTCTATCTTTTTCGGCATGATGATGAATAGGATGGAGAACCTTCGTTTGGAAATCATTGAAGGCTCACTTGCTAAAACAGCACATCCAAACAGGTCTGTACTAGACACAGATATTGTCACAGATAGGAGAGATTTAGATTACAATAATTTACCCGATCTACATACTCGTCATACCATTCAACACACATACTCACACACATTCACACTTTATTATACGTCTATCTTTACATTTGTGGAATATATATTTATTTATTATTTTACATGGATATTTATTGTTGTCTATTTAGTTTATCCTAATTTTTGTACTTTTAAATAAATGTATTTATTTACAAATCCTTCCCTGGACTGGTCTGCTCGGTGTCTTAGTTATAATTTTTTTGTTTTAAATCTGTGGATAACTTTAATTGGCTATTAGTGTGTAAGTTTCGAATTTAAGATAAATTTGTAAGCTGTTGTCATCCCTAAAATAAATAAAATAAAATAGATGAGTTGTGACAAATTAGAGTTGTGATGTAGTCAAATTTAAAACTATAACGGCTAGCAATCTCATAACAGCGTGCGTTTCCTAATTCGAGACTTGAACTGACAAACGCGCGTGGTTGTGAGCTCGCTAGCAGAAATAGGTTTCGAAATCGACTTGTCACAACTTACTCGGTCTTCACCAAAGCTAAGGATGTTAATGACAGCACTCCGTGAGCAAGCTTTTAAATAACTGATAGGGTCATAGACCGCGAGGTTCGATTGCAAGAACTAGGGCAATAGACAGATAGTTTGCTGTCCTTTTAGCCACATAATATAGCCGTCGATCTACTTCTGCTATCTTGATTACCTTGACTGAATTAATAATTAGCCTACCTAACAGCTGACTCGTGTAAACTGGCATTTAGTGGGTTACTTTAAATGAGAGATATTTAAGGATTTAAACCGTCACACCAAACTTAAACAATTTCATTATATATTAATTTTCACGTTAAACTGCATTTGTACACACGGCAGCATATCAGGCTATACATGTTGACCTTGACATCGCCCTTATCTCGCTCGTAATAGCGTCGGCTTTCGTGGTGCAAATGGGTAACCTGACTTGCTGCTGCCTGTACCTTAATCCTTACTTTATAATACCTATTATGCAAAAGTAACTCTGTCTGTCTGTCCGTCTTTTACGCCTAAACTACTAAACAGATTTTGATGGAATTTGGTACAGAGACATAGGCTACATTTTATCCCACAGTTGGGCACAATGTAACCTATAGTCCACGCGGGCGGAGCCGCGGGCGGAAACCTAGTGTTAAATGTTTGTACTTTAACAATTATTAGATTTCTGCCCAAGAGATCGTTCCCGTGGGTATTCGTGAAAAGTATGTAACCTACGTGTTAATCCAGGGTGTTAGCTACCTCCACACCAAATTTTATCAAAATTTTTTCACTGCTTAATAGGGCTGAATCAATTTCGGTCCAATATAACTAAGAACCATCTCGATTACGTGAAATTTTAAACAAAAAAACCGCATCGAAATCGGTTCATTCCTTTAGGAGCTACGATGCTACAGACAGACATATAAATACACATGTCAAACTTATAACATCCCTCTTTTTGTCGGGGGTTAGTAAATAAATTATAGCGGTAAAAGCCCAGTTGGTAATGAGCGAGACTGTAATCGGAAGGTCGCGGATTCAAATCCTGGTGCAGGCCTGTACCACTTAATTCATCTTTTCGGATTTATGTACGGATTTCTAAGGATCACTTGCTTAACGGTGAAGGAAAACATCGTGATGACCGTCTAAGAAAATTCGTTTTCTAAAGACAAGCGGTCCACCACCCGCATTGTGCCAGCGTGGTGGACAATGGCCTAAATCCCCTTCGTGTTTCGAACGGAGACCCGTACGCCTCGGTGGGTACGAATACGGGCTGGCAAAAAATAAAATAAAAATTCGCTTAAAGGAAGGTAAAGTTTGAAAACCATACAACTTTGTCATTTCTTTTTCCTCGTGACATGTGTGGTATCAATAAAAGTAGATAAAACGACTGTAACGTGCAAAAAAAGTTGTCTTAATGGATCGAAGTGGATTTCCTACGACTAATAACTTCGCTATCCATCGTACTACTTAGCTGCGATGTGTTTTCAAAGTAGGTATCAAAGACTCAGACAATGCTGTTTAGTCACGCGATGAAAAACTTGCACCAAATGGCAATAAAACAAAACTGAACTAAACTTTTTGCGAATTTAAAATAAGCGTTGATAGTCCAGTTGGTAATGAATCAAACTTTTATCCTGGTGCGGGCCTGTACCTCTAAATTCGTAAGTATACACATTTAAACACAAATGTATACACATTAAAATAAATATCAAGTTTTTTTTGCTAAAATCAAGTTTTTTTGCTGTAATAGATGTAAATGTGAGCGGCTGAAAGTTTATCACTAACTATTATTTTCATTACGTATTTTATTAAATTATTCTCAAATTATTAAAATATTCGTAGTAGTTTTTTATAGAGCTAAAAAAAACCGTCCAAGTGCGAGTCGGACTCGCGCACGAAGAGTTCCATACCATTATCTCTATAAAAACAGCAAAAAAAATCACGTTTGTTGTATGGGAGCCCCCTTAAATATTTATTTTATTCTGTTTTTTAGTATTTGTTTTTATAGCGGCAACAGAAATACATCATATGTGAAATTTTCAACTGTCTAACTATCACGGTTCCTGAGATCGAGCCTCGGACAGATTTATCTATAAAAATGAGCTAAAAAATGACGTTTTTTGTATGGGAGCCCCCTTAAATATTTATTTAATTCTGGTTTTTAGTATTTGTTGTTATAGGGCCAATAGAAATACATCATTTGCGAAATTTCCAACTTTCTTACTATCACGGTTCATGAGATACAGCCTGGTGACAGAGGGACGGACGGACGGACAGCGGAGCCTTAGTAATAGGGTCCCGTTTTTTCCCTTTGAGTACGGAACCCTAAAAAGCTTAAATACTTAAGGGTTTTATTTTCTTCGATTCTAATTTAATAACACTATAATTATCTAAAACATTTTTTTAATTTAAATTATTTTGGGAATACGGATTATCGATAAATTAATTTTCAGAAGTTTTAAATAATTACAATTAAAGATAATATTCCTTTAGTAAAAACATTATAAATCGTGGAAAATTGTAGTTCGATCCGCATATTCAGCTTTTATAAAACGTAAACAAAACAATCTAAAGTGCAATAAATCTATGAAATGATAAACGACGATAATATTGTCATAATATTTATAACAATTAGAGATATCAGTAATAGTTATATGAAACTTACGAAAAACTAAAGCTCGGTCCACATGAAAACCACTTATTTATTTTGTTTATATTTTAACACTAAAATATCGTAGCGTGTGCTTTGCTACGCGGTTACTAGGCGACTGGTTTCGTAGCCCGTAGCGCCTCGTAGCGTTGTCGTAGCATTTTGGAATAGCTGTCAGTATTCCAAAATGTTTTGAGTATTTAGGTCAAGAAATACTAATTTTTACTCAAATCCGAATGTCAATAGTCTTATAGATACAAAGTTACTTTGCGATCACGATACTTATCTTTACAATACCCTACGAGATACCGTATTTTATGCAACTAACGCGCGCCAAGCAAATATGATTTTCTACGTACCTAAATCCAGCCGAGTTCGGGTGCATCTTTTCAAAACCGACCAAAAATAATAAGATGGGCACTTATCAGTTCTTATTCTTATCGTGTAGGATAGTCAAGTGAGTGGCGAGTTTGGCTAACCCTGGTGTCGGAGTTTTCTAGCCGCAAAATGGCCTCTGATTTGGTTTTAACGACTGCAGTCTATCGACAACGGCTGGGACTGACAGTTTAACGTGCTCTCCGAAGCACGAAAATGCTTGTGATAAGTTACCACTTTGGCCACCCATCAGGTTCCTTGCTTCTGTGTCCGTTCCTTAACCTCACTGATCGGTTGAGATCAGCGAGCGACACTGGACTACCAGCGCTTATCAGTAAGAAAAACCGTTCAGCGAAAGAAAAATAACTGAAATCAAATCATTTTTATCGCTAAAGTTACAAAAATTCTATGAAAAAATAACTATATTAACCGTAAAAGTTCGGTGCTGAGAGGTGCATCGGATTTCGGCTTGATATAAGTGCAAAATCATGTATGCTGATTGCCTTAGATGCGCTCTAGTAGGGGATAATCTATGCTCCATTTATAAATCCAAGTATGGAAGTGGTAAAGAAACACCAGAACTAGTTAGTTTTACAAACTTATAATCATCGATGTGTTGCCGAGTGTACAAAATGCTCTCGTTATCTTCGAGTGTTTTATCAATTATCATTCAAATACTATCGATAAAAGTCAAGTGGTATTACTGTTTTAATTAAACTAGACCTTGACTCGATAATATCTTCACGCTTTGCCTCTTATAGGCCGGCAGACTGAGATAAAATTAAGCCTCAGTGAAGGTATGGGAAATATTGAAGCTCAAGCGATCACAGAATAACTCTTACTACTGTTTAAAGGGGTGTTAATACGTTTGTCGTGTGAATCTGTGTGTCTGTCTGTCTGTATGTCGTGTGTATCTGTGTCTTTCTGTGGCAACGTTTTTTTTCGTTTGAAAGCTAAGGTAATCGAGATGGTTAGTTATATTTGATCAAAATCGGTCCAGCCATTTTAAAAGTTATAAAAAGTTAAAGCAATCGAATGTTCCCGCCTACTCAAGATTTCTCTCAACATTACTGGGTTGACTGGAAGAGATCCCCTTGTGGGATAAGTCCGCCTTTGTACCTAATTTCGCTTTATGTTTTTAACCAGTGTATTCTTATTTTGTTCTACAATAAAGGATTTACATACATACATACATGGAGGTGATACATTTTTTTTATTTTAGAGTTTATTACTTCTTTGTTTACATGTGTTCATGTGTGGTTTTAAGTATTTTTACAAAAATGCAATTAAAAAGGTGTCGATCAATTTTAGTGTGGGATGTAATTCTTTATGGCTACTTTTATTAAGGTCGTCTCGTATTGAGAGGTCAAATCAGAAGTGGAGGATAGAGATGTGTGGCGTCTACTCCACCGACAACAGCGCGGCTCTTAAAAAGAAGAAGGACATTTTTCATAGTCAAAATTCGTGTTGGTTTAGTGTTAGACGAAATTCGTATTCGACATTTTACATAGTTGTACTTTTCATTTTGACTTGAGTCGTACAAAGGGTGCTTAAACAGGGCTTTAGGTAAATCTTTTTCAACCTCTCGGGTGGGTAATCAGTTCATGAAACTGAACAATTTCCCCAAGGAACATAGGTCAAAATACGAAAAAAAATTTTTGGTCTCCCATTCAAAATGCGCTATATGCTGATGAAGTTTGCATGCGGTTTCCGCGTTGACAGTATACCTAATGTAGAGTATACCTGCTTAGCCTATCTTTATATCGATTGCTAGGCGGAAACTATGCTTCTTGGTTGCCAGGGAGACAGAAGGCAAACACTTGAGTTGCAGAGCTTGAAAACTAACTAGCAGGGATATGTTTATGTGAGGGTGTGTGTGATCATAACATCTTAGTGCCCCAAAATCGTCATCCTCCCCTGCTAACGGTGCATCCTGCTGATCAATGGACGAGGCTTTGACCTTACAACCCGTAAAGGGTTTTTCTACTTGATATTGGCGACTTCGCCATTCTATATTTTTATTTTTATTAAAATAGACATAGACATATACTTTATTGCACACCATAGATAACACAAAAACATTACAATAACAGGACAAGGACAGAAAACAGAAATATACAAAAAGGCGGCCTTATTGCTAAGGTAGCAATCTCTTCCAGGCAACCTTTGGGTAGGAAAATAATGGAAAAAATATAAAGCAGAGCGGGTGGTGGCTAACAATTAAAAACAAAATAATATAATAAAATAATAAAAACTCTGACATTAGTAAAATCCCGACATTGTGGACGTTATTTTTCAAATAATTGAATTATGTTTATGTTTTTACAGTAAACTGTAAACTAGATAGATAGATAGTAGACAGATAAATATTTTGTTGGATACTTCACAGAGAAAAACAAATGTTTACAATATAATCTTACAATCACAAGTGTGCAAGGGCGGCCTTATCGCTGAACAGCGATCTCTTCCAGGCAACCCAAAGCGAAAGAAAAAACACAAGAAAAACCGGAGAGTAGCGCAAAATTACAAAAATAATAAAAAAGAAATGAAAACAAAATAAATAAATAAGTCATTTTCATACATATATACTAAAACACAAATAACCCATAGCATACATAAGTAAAATACATAAAATATTCTAAAGACTTAATTACCGAGCAAATTAAAAAAAATCCAAAAAACCAATGCATATAAAAAACACAAAAAGTCAGAACTTTCCTTGCATACATAAGCTCACCACCTGTGTCCCATTGAGGTAGGCAGAGATCGCAGATAATAACAATTAGACTTAGTATTAACATATTAATAAGTAGGTACCTGGGCAATCGAGCTGAAGCACTATCTCTTGTATTTTTTTAAACTATCGTCTTAGTTTGGCCAAAAAATCATAAACATCAATACGTTTTGGTCAGAGAGTCATACAGACCGACACGGCTTGTCTAGAGAGATCTCTAAATGCGCGACAATATTCTGATCTACTCAAGACAAAATGTTTAACTAAACTAAAAATCTAGTTCTAGCCGAAAGTAAATAGTTTAATAACCTTTGACTGGCTGTACCTAGTTCTAGCTTGCCAACACTAGGTGTAACTGACCTTAGGCTATTTAATAGTATAAGACAGGATACTAGCATCAATTCAGAAGCAGGGTTACTCACCGCTGGACCAAATTTAACCAACTAGTTTGGCTTAGGAAATATAAACACGTAAAGGAAATTGCTACTCATTTACCGATTCCTCAAAAATATTCATGATGCTGCATAATCCCAGTGGTTCCTTTGAAAATGTTGAATTGTAACAACCACAATAATTAGTAACAATAACAAAGATGTAGCGTTATTTATAGAAAATTTATGTAAAATTAGCTCCAACGGTTCAAAGTGGGCTGTTATGGACTGTCAACTAATCAAAGTCATAACAATATCAATAAATCAATGTAGTCTTTTTTTATTTTCAAACAAATTATTTGTTTGAGGTTCTATTACCTATTTTATGTAAAATAACTCAAAAATTAAAGTGTTGTATCACTCTCGACATTATAACTTTTAAACGGCTGAACCAATTTTGATTAAATACCCTAAGGTTCATCCGTTTAGGAACTAGGTACTTACATTGCTACATAAAGATACACGTTAAACTTGTAACATCCCTTTTTTGTCGGGATTTAAAGAAATGTTGACGAATTTGAGATCAATCTTTATGGACTTATATAAGTTGCAGTCTTAATGGACTTCAACTTTTATAATAGACCTCTTGATGCAAAAATACGTATGTTTTTATGTACTTGTTAATCTGGCTCACAAGGGATTCAAGATACAAGAGAGCCATTGAGTGGCGGCGTTACTGTTTAACTCGTAAAACAGTCTACGTGAACGAAATCATGGCGAATGAGTTACTATCAAATCTAGGAAGTAAGTGGATAAGATAGATAGGCCACTTGGTAGTTAATAGATAATTGCATACTTACACCTTAAGTGCATACCTATAAATTATAAAAAAGTGATAAAAAATCTCAGTACTCGCTAGACTGTATAGCACAACACGTTCAAGAACGTTATTAAAAAATAATTTAACAAAAACGCAGAAAATATGGAATTTGAAAACAAAGTAGTGGTCATCACAGGAGCAGGAGGCGGCATTGGGTCGGCTATTGCTGAGTACTTCGCCAACCACAAAGCTAAACTTGCTCTAGCTGACAAAGCAACAAAAGAACTAAATAAAACCGTCCAAAAATGCGCAGAAAAAGGTTTAACTACCGGTGACTTTTGTACAACAACCCATGACTTAAGTGTGAAGAGCGAAGTAGAGACATGGATCTCGGAAATATTAAAAAAATTTGGCCGCATCGATGTCCTAATCAACAACGCTGGAATATCTTCAAAGTGCTCGATTCTGGAAAAAGACTATCTCAGTGCATAGCATACGAGGCTACATTTAAAATAAACTTGGAAACTCCGATGCTACTCACCCACTTATGTGTTCCATCATTAATCGCCACTAAAGGAAATATAATAAACATTACCAGTGTAGGCGGAATCCAGCCGTTACCAAATATTTCGATCTACAATGCTTCGAAAGCAGCTCTGAAACATTTCACGAAATGTATAGCCTTAGAATTGGCACCTAAAGGCGTCAGAGTCAATTCTATAGCACCAGCAGCGGTCAAGACGAACATGGTAGCACTACTAGGAGTGAAAGACGTGGAAGAGTTTAACAAGAAAAGAGCTCAGCAACTTCCATTGAAGAGAATGGTGGACAGCCAAGAAGTAGCAGAGTTGGTTGGTTTTCTGGCAAGTAAAAGGGCGAGTAGTGTCACTGGTGCAGAATATGTGATAGATGCTGGCCATTTACTTGGTGGAGAACCTCCGAAATATCAATAAATGTTACATTAATGTTACGAGTGCATTGTATAGGTAGTTTGGCAAAAGTTTGGTTTCAGACAGAAGTTTCAAAGGTGATGTAAGTAAATATAAAAATAAATTGTAACACCATATCATATCATGTTACCCACTAGGTCCTCCTGTTATTAACAACAAGGACGACACAGGCAGGGATTAGTTTTACTTTGTCAATTTCCTTTTATAAGTAAGTAGGTATGCAATAAAATATTTTGTATCTATAATCAATGTTTCTATCTAGATTCTATCTTTCTATCTACGAAAACTTAGAGACTATCTTGCAGATTGATTTGGTTTAATAGGTAATTTAAGGCTGAAGTTCTGTCTGCTACGTAAGGAAATATAAGCGTGAGCATGACTGACACTTTAGTGTTACGTTGAAGAATCTTTCTAGCGGTGTGTTTGGTCGTTTGGTAAAACTACTAACAGTTAGATGATGGCCATGTTCAAAAGTTAACTTGTGTAAGTTTCTACGTCTATGAAGTTTCTCGATTTATTTTGCTGAGAATCCGACTGAGTTTGTCGGTAGACATACAACGTAATATTTTAACGGTTCTAATTAGTGATAAAGCAGGCCGCAAGGCGGTTGTGCTACCCTATTTGTAGGGTCAAAAAGGCGTTCATACTTTTTTTGGTTTGTCACGACCGCCATCTTGGATTTCAAAATGGATGTCAGTTTCGTAATCAGCACCCCCGAAAACCTATCAAACGACACCCATGACAGTTTTTTTTAAACTGCATGTCCGCCATCTTGGATATCAAAATGGATGTCTTTTTTGCAATCCGCGGCGCAGTGCTTCACGCCGCCAGTTTTCTGCAAACAAAACACTATCGCTTTGCGGTCAACGGGAAGAGAAAGACTGACAACGGCTTTAAGTATAAATTCTTTTGCCTTTCCCGAAATTGATAAAAACAAAATAAATGACGTCATAAAATATTACTTGCTTACTTACTCTACTTAAAACGAGGCAGCATGGTTTCTAACCTTAGCCTATCTCAAATGGTACGAATTGAAAAAAAATACATAAAAAATAAATAAACACTGGCGTTTGTCGTGCTATGATTTTTGACCGATTGCCATTTATTATGAAGTAAACTACCTATTTTGAGTGCATTTTTATAGAAAATGCAATCATCCAAGGGAGTATTTTTCTACGAAAAGTGTAGACTGTGCCTAGAGAGACCAGGCGTGCATCATATTTTTGAGGATAAGGAGCTACAGAACGATGTATTCCAGTGCACTGGTGTTCAAGTAAATAATCTTTTTTCCATTGTTTTTTCTGCTAATACTGCTTTTTGCCCGTGACATCCTTGAGCAAAAAAATATTACAAACAAAACAAATACACTTTTACATTTTTTATTACTCGCTTTCAGCCCGCGTGGTTTACAGGTTATATCGTGCCCAAGTGTGGGATAAAATGTAGCCTATGTCCTTTCCCAGACTCTAATCTATCTCTGTACCAAATTTCATCAAAATCGGTTCAGTAGTTTAGGCGTGAAAGACGGACAGACAGACAGAGTTACCTACTTTCGCATTTATAATATGAATATAAAAATATTGTATAGATTTGGTAATAAACTACGCCGCTCGTTTCTCAGGTCAACGTTTCAGATAACCTGCCACAGAAAATTTGTTTAAACTGCTCAGATGTCATAGCCAATGCAAAAGAATTGCGACTGTTAGCGAATAAAAATGATGTGCTCTTAAAATCTCTGTTTGCCAATGATGATGATGAATGTGAAGACGAATCAGTAAAAGAGGCTACCAACAGAAGTCAAGAAAGTCAGACGTTAGAGAGAAAGTCTGCACCAGAGCTTGAAACACATAAAAAGAAACATAAAGCAAAACCTGAAAATAATAATAAATCCATCAGTGTAAGTACATGTTTTTTTATAAGTATTTACTATTTCTATTAATTTTCTATCCATCCATGGCTTTGTTCATTAGCTAGGAAAATAAATACAAATTATAGGATCATCTTTAATAAAACGACTTACTTTACTTGTCTCAACTTGTAATGTAAGGGCGCTGCACTGCAACTATAAGTCCATTTTAAACTTAAACTTATCAATGGGTAACAAAATTTTTGATAGTTTTTTTTTTGTTTTGGCGATAAAATTGCAAACCGGGAAAAAGTTAAATATATTCTTTCTCAAATTGTAAAAATGTAGTAAAATTTATTTTTTAAAATGAATACGAGTCATTTTATAGGGATTCGGAGATACGTAGGAAAAGGAATATTCCTCATTTTTGAACAGAGGCAGATATATGAAAGTTGTTCAGTTTCATAAGGAGTGTTAGCCCCTAAAGTATCGCTAAATAATTTTGTCACCCCGTATAACTTTTCTATCATCCCCAAAGTTCATCACTTGCTGAACCTTTTATCTCGTTTATATCAGCTTTCATTCAAACAAACAAAAACCACATCAAAATCGATCCATCTGTTTAGAAGATATGATCCGACAGACACACGAATACCACAGAATTCTTAATAGTCTGAGGTACAGAAATACAGATACACTCACCAAACTTACAACACCCCTCTTTATTATCAGGGGAAAATACATGATTTGATACAAGATGCAAGAAGTTCAAGTGGTTAATTTACACTGGATTATATATAACTTTGGTTTTAAATGTTTGTGGTTACAGAATAAACAGAACGAACCAACATCAAGCGATACTGGAAAAATAAGAGTAAGGAGAGATCTCATGGTCTCATCATCAAATGTAAGTAACAATTTTAAAAAAATATACAGGGCTTTAGGTATCTCTCTTTCAACCTCTTGGGTGGTTAATCAGTCCATGAAACTGAACAACTTCCCTAAGGAACATAGGTCAAAATACGAAAAAAAATGTTGAGTTCCCATACAAACTTCATCAGCATACAGCGCATTTTATATGAGAGATCAACATTTTTTTTCGTATTTTGCCCTATGTTCCTTGGGGAAGTTGTTCAGTTTCATGGACTGATTAACCACCCGAGAGGTTGAAAGAGAGATACCTAAAGACAACTGAGAACAGAATTGGCTGAAATAGAAAAAAAATTTGCCCTCAAACGAATAAAATCTCTCGTAACAAACATGGCTAATTAAATGAAAGGAAACCCATTAAATGTTAACTGTAATAAATAGGAATTAAAAATTGTGTTTTGCACAGCAAAATTAAATTTCAGGTACAGACAACAGCACATCAGGTTAACCATTTTCACTACGCATGCCGATACTATTACAAGCGAGATAAGGGCCACGTCAAGGTCAACATGTATAGCCTGATGTACTGCCGTGTGTACTTAACTACTTTAATTATTTAAGATTTCCATTTCCAAGCATACTTTCAATAATTTTAATAAATTTTGGTTGTTTTTTAGAAACCCATATTGTGTGTTACTACAAAGTCAGAATACGACGAATTGAAGAAGAAAATAAAGTTAGAAAAGGACCTAAAAGAAATTAGTTTTAAATGTGAGGTAATTATTATTTATTTTATTTAAATAAATATTTTTTGAAGTATCTGTCATAACATCTTTCCTTCATTAAATTTTGAATGAGTTCAGCTTGGATTGGACAATATGAACATGCTCTAAACAAGTACCAGAAGAAAAGTAAAATTCTCACTCATAACTTACACCATAGAGAAACTAATATACAACATGTCAGCTTCATTAAAAATAATATTTTCATTTACCTAACTTTTCAGTAACATGCAGAACTAAAAAAAAATTTCATTAAGTGCAGCAGTGCATCGCAACAAGTGTCTCTAAAACGCCTTATTCATTGTCTATCTTGCTGGACCATCAAAGAGAAACAGAGCTATACTAAGAAACAAGAGATTGACAGTCTATCTTGTTTCTTTGTATAGCTCCTTTATTGTCGGATGGACCAGCATGATGGAAAGTGTATAAGCCGCTTTAGAGGCGATAATCGAAAGCAGCCAGCTCTCAACCCAAAAAAATCCTTAAATGTAATTATATTTCAGGTTATTTTGGCATTAAATAATATACATATACAGGATATTCATAATATTTCAGCTATGTTCAAAAACATTTGAGACATGGAAAAAACTATACCTACATACCAGAGGACATAATAAATCAATTGCCTGCCCCTTGGACGTATGCGGGAAAAAATTCGCCACCAATGGAGACCTGATGAAACATTTACGAACGCACACCGGCGAGCGACCTTTTCTTTGTGAGGTAAATAGGTTTTAATCTCTTCTTCCTTAGCTGCCTGCTCGCGACCTTTCGCTTATGATTATGTCATGCATGGCGCAATGGAGGGGACGCCCGTCAGGCACAGGCACCCGCCTGCACAGGCCCGTCAGGACTGATCATCCCATAGCAGCGCATGAGTTTTACCTCTGTACTGACAGTTCCACCTCTTTAAACCTCCCAGAAACGCAATGGAAATCGTCGGTTTGTAATTTCAAAAATATTTTTTTGGACATTCTGTAGTAACTGGTCACGCCTCTTTTCTTTTGTTAGTCTTTGTTTTATATTACTGAATGGTTCTTTATTTTGTTTAAGGTATGTGATAAATGCTTCACTCAGCAGGGAACACTCAAAGCGCACATAGAAAATGTACACGCTGGTGTATACATTATTCCGTAAGCCCGCTCCAGCTTACGTCGTATGACATCACTATAAAATGCATGGCGCACGGTCGGAAAAGCTATGAAAATATAGAATCAATTCGATTTTGTACTCCGAATTGGCCAAAGGTCTTCTAATTCCGGTGTAAATATAAAGGTGTCGTTATGATACTCGTGGGAGGAAGTAGTCTTTCAGAAAGAAAACGTAAAAAACATTTACAATGCAGTTGCTCGGAAATGGCCCCGTAACATGGCCACGGAGTGTACGTTTACGTACCCCATAAAACACATGTCATGTTATGTAATTTTGAAATGAGAAGAAGATTTTGAAAAGAAAAAAATATTTGAGCTAATGAGCAAATAAACCATTTTTCATATACCAAAATTCAACTTCAGTGGCTATTCTGTGATCCAGTAAAGTTATTTTTTTAATTAAATTATGCATTAAAAGTAAGCAAAAAGTGAATAAAATACTGACAAAAATGTATGACGCAATAAAGAGTAGCTGATTTGATAATCAGTGACCCTTTTGACAAGTGAGAGTATTATCTTTCTCATAAAGCTTCATACTGGCTGTATAGTATGACAGCAAAGAGTTTTTATGCCTGATAAAATAATTATTTCTGACGAAAATCTAGATTTTCAGTGAAATAAAATATAAAAGTAAATTATTTATTTTACTTTTTCAATAAAACAAATCTTATTTTTTTAAAATAAGATTTGTTTTATTGAAAAAGTATAATTGAACTATGTAATAATTCTGTAGGCGCAATAGGCATTTTATTTACTTAGCCTTTGCCTCATAATTGTAGAAAAATATTTTGCTCGCCATTATTTTGCCCGCCATTTGAAATTATTTGTTCAACAAAATCATTTTTGTGTTATAAAAATGTTAATTCCTTGATGTTTTGTGTTTAATCGTAAAATATTAGTGCACATTGTTGAATTTTAACACGTTTTCAGTGAATGTTCATTAGAAATACTATCTTTTAAGAATTTTGGATATAGGTACCTATACGATGTAAGTTTTTGACAATATTTTTTTTAGTTTCTTTTCCTCGGCTATTGCATTGTAAAACGTTGAACAATATACGTGCCTTAGGTAATGTGTAACTGGAGCCCTATAAAACACTCGCTTCGCTCGTGTTTCAAATGGGCTCACGTTACACATTACCTACGACACTAGTATCGTTAATAACTATTGGCTGTGTGTAGGAACTGGAACACTTCTGTTTCTCTCTTTGAACTTGAGGGGCTAGATACTGTCACGAGTATCATAATGAGAACTTTTAATTCAGAATGCAAAATACAATTGATTGTAGCTTTTTATAGGTTTTCCAACCATGTGCCGTGCATATCGTGATGTCATATGACGTGAGCAAAGGAGTGGCTTAAAGACTATTATATTTAATTGAATTAAATATCGACAGCTAATTCCAAATCATGATTGGTCCAAGGACTGAGGTTACATGGGTTACCTATCGCTACTAAAATACCTTGTGGCAATGCCGGAAGTTCAGCCATAGGGTAGAGCGAGCAGCCATGTTGGATAACATGGCATAACATATATTATCCATAAAAATAACTCAATGTGTGAAGGTCAATGCCGTGACAAAGAAGTGAAAGACAGGTGACGAACTGACCGTTTCATGAGCCTTAGCTTAATTTATACAAACTTGATGTCACATCTGCTTTCACACATTGAGCTATTTTTATATACTAATTACCGTGTCCTGGGGACCGAGGTCAGACCTGCCGATGTTCAGAAGTTGTATTGTACGATATCTTGTGATAACTTCAATACTGCGTTGTCGGCCTCATACATTTCTCGTCAGTTTATATACGCAGTGTTGTAAGTCAAATGCAGCGCCATCTGTTGAGAGGACTGCGTAAGAATAGGTTTTACATTAGGTTTAACCAAACCAGTAAGTCCCCATGCAAATTAAGTTATTAAATTAAATTAGGATTTAAAATTAATTTTATGTGTTAATTTTATTTAGTTTTAACTATTTATTTTTAAGTATATTCGTATTCTGTTTATGCGGGATACGATGGCTGTCTTAAGTACAAGTTTTTTTTAAATTCAAAATTATGTTTGTAAGGCACGATAGCTCAGTTGCAAAGATAAATACGAAAACAGTAAATTGTTAAATAAAAGCTTGTTTAAAAATATTTTGTTAACGATTAACTTATTTCCTGATATATTGATGATGTTTTGTGAAAGAGTACGGAAAAGTAAAACATTTCAGTTTAATAGAATTCCTTTTATTTGGATGATTAAATAATTATTTACATTTTCCTAAATGCTAGTCTATTAGTGTTATTGTATGTGATATTAGTTATATCAGTATTAATATGGAGTGACTTTAGATTAGTTAGCGAAATTTTAGGGAATAATGCTCTCCATGAAACTGAACAACTTCCTCAAAGGAACCTATTAAATCCTAAAAAAAAAATTCTACCTGTACCAATGATATTACAATACAAAAATTTAGTTTTATATTTCTACCATGTTCCTTGGGGAAAGTTGTTCAGTTTATTGGGCTGATTAGCATAAATTTTCGAAAACTAAAGTCACCCACTATGTACATTGGATACTGGGTATGCACCGTTAACCTCTGTACAGAGGCCAACATATCAAGATGCCACATTCTATACTTTTACAATAAGAAAGGTTTTACAAAAAAAGGACAGTCTGATGCGCTGGCCTGTGTACAAGTAGTAATTTGCTATAGTATAGCCGATATCTACTGAGTCGTGAGGCCATAAATGTCAATAGAGATAGGAAATGTTACACCCTTCACTAAGCAGCTCCATAAGGCCCGTAAGTGCAAGCGAGGTAGACATAGGAAAATGATTTATGGTCCGACGACTCAGTTGATAATGGAAATAGTATACATTTATGTCAAAAGCTACTTTTGCCAGCAATGGTACGATTGATGGTGTTGAGTAAAATCCAAAAAAATTGCTTTCCAAGCAGTTAAGGTCTCTGGGAGCACTGCATTTTACTTGCATTATAGGTACTATATTTATACATAATAAAATAAAATAGTTTTAAATTAAAATTCTACATTGCACTCTATCCATTAACACCCCTCTTTTTTGTCAGGGGTTAAAAATGAAACCAGCATGTTATTATAATTAGACCATGCATGCATGGTATTTCAATTTTGGGGCAAGTCACAATAGTGATGTTACATAATAATTAGTACAATTTTGGTTTGACATTACAATAGCAAATTTGCCAGGTAAAGATAAATAGTTTTGTTATACAAGAGTGCAAAGTTGCTTTTTAATCACGTGCTCAATTTTGATGACCGAGCAAGCGAAGGATTCTAAAATTGATTCACGATTGCAGCGAGTGATTCAAAAATTAGAACCTAAGCGTTAGCGAGGGAATCAAAAGAGCACGAGGTAAAAAATCTTTGTTCTCGAGTGCAACACGTAACTTTTCATCCCAGCTCAGCGAGGAAATGACTAAATGCAAAAAAAAAATTCTCTTGTTTTCAAGTTTCTTGTTTATAACCTAAGGTTTTAACAATATGACGTGAAAAGAAAATAACCAACGTACACCAAGGAGGTTCCGAGTCTGAGTTTTTAACAAATTAAAAAAGTTGTATGATAAATTCGGCACCATGGAGGTAGAAGTAAATAGGTTTAATGATTCACAAACTTAGTGCACAAGATGTTCTAAATTCAATTTACTTTATCCTCTAGCGGATAAAAACGGCGTTTTCACTTAGATATCGAAGAGCAAGAATACTCTTTCCGAGATGAGGGGATGAAAAATTAATTATCTAACTTGCCACAACAAATTTGGTAATAGGTAACAATTATAAAATAATTTAAATTCGTGAAAATGAAACCATAATTTTGAATCGGTAGGTCACTTGATCTGAAACACAGGGCTCTGTGTTATGCAGTCAATGAGTGAGTTACCTTCCTGTTTTATAAAATACGATACAGATTATCGAAATTGCCACATCACTTGCCCCAGAATTGAGCCCTCATTTATTAACAGGGTTTTATTATAATGCAAAAATATTCGTTTTTTTTCCTTTTTGATGGTAAAAATGAGTCATAATTGTAATGTTGATAAGTATAATAGTGTTGAACATACTATAGTATTTTGATTACTTCGCCGTCTTCCTTGGGTTGGACTGTAACTGATTGAATCTCAATTATTTCTTAATATACTCAAGAAAGAAAACTGAAACTGGTTTTATTTGTTGTTGATTCTACTGTACAGAAACTCATGGTTTTAACAATACAACTTAGGCAGCCCATACACCTATTATCCATAGTCACACTATCACATCACACTTAATATTATAAAGGCGAAAGTTTGTATTTTTATTGTTACTTCTTCACACTCAAATGGCTGGACCAATTTTGATAAAATTTGGTATGAAGGTAGCTGACAGCCTGGGTTAACACAGAGGCTACATCATTTCCCGAATTCCCACGGGAACGAAGTCGCGGAAAGCGAGTAATATGATAAATGCAAAAGTAACTCTTATATGTCTGTTACGCTTTCACGCCTAAACTACCCAACCATATGCATATAGATTAATGTAGGAGAATGGACAAATACTACATTTTATCATGAAATTTTGAAGTGTTTTTTCTAACGAAGCAGCAAAGAACTACTTTTATTATTTCATCAGTGAAAAATTAACATAGATGTATGGGCCGGGCCGTCTCTGTCCATACCATAAACCCCAACCAATGATGAGCACATATCACACTGTCACAATCACTTCACTGTCACAACGATCAATGGAATGCGTAGAGCAGCAGGAGGAATGTGCAGACAGCCACTACAAGCCCGATGATGAGCGAGTCCCGTCGCTTGCGGGCGTTTATCCGGTATATCAGGCTGTTTAGCATCGGGAACCTGGAATTTAAAATAAATATATGTAATATTAACTACCCACCGGGAATTCGGGGAAATTATTGTCTATGTCACCCGCTGATAAGGGAGCTTTCTATTGGTGAAAGTTTTTTTTAAATCGGTCCAGTAGTTTTTGAGTTAATAATTCATTACAAAAATACAAATCTTTCCTCTTTATAATATTTCATTTTCATTTTATTTCATTTATTGATTCATATAAATTACAATATGATACCATTACGGGACTTAGGCCCAAGTCGATAGCATTATAGGTACATTATAAATATTAATATAGAGAACCTTATATACTACGTATTAATTTCGTAATTATAAAATATAATTATCATTTACATCATTATTATTAGCATATAATTATACAAAATGTCCCGTCTAAATATGAAATACAGATACCACATGTCAAAATATCTAATTAAAATTACGATGCAATAAATTAGTCATTAACGATAATAATAATCAATAAAAAAAAATCATTAAAATCATTAAACATTAAAAAAATCATTAAAATTATTAATCATTAAATAACATTAAAATTTTAATTTATTATTTCGTCAAGTGGTTTAAGACAGCTTCTGCTAATCCCGCCAATGAGCAATTAAATATGTCGATATCGGTTGAGATTTCGTTAAGAGTACGTAGAGCTATAGTTAGTGGGGCAAATTTTAATGTGTTCGTTTTGCATGTGTATTTGGGTAGATTATCTTAACTTATAACTTGTTTGGTGGACTAGGGAAATAAAATGCTAGTAGGTGTTTATTGTGCGGTGCTCGGCGGCGAAAAGAAAGCGCAGCGCCTGAGTAAAATGCTTTTAAAGAGAGAACCAATTTTAATTCATCTGCAACGCCATCTGTTAAGCGGCAAACTCCTCAGGATTTAGGCAAAAAAGCATCGCAGACCGTAAGGCGGATATCCATTTTACGCACAGCGCAATCTCTTTAAAAGACTGGTTAATCTCTAATTTTATTACGTTAAGAAATAACAAATAAACATACTTTTTAAATAAAAAAAAGGATATTAATATGTTACCTGTTTGTGATGTCATTAAACCTGGTCTGCATTCGTTTGAAGGTCTGTCGCTGTGACGTCAGATGCTCCCTGGCCTCCATCGCTATATTGATCTGCTCGTCAACCAAGATGTGTGAACTGAAAGAATAAAACATCATAACTACACGAAGATCACTCTTGTTAGTTTTCAGCTGGGACTGACCGTTTAACGGGCTGTCCTAAAGCACGGAAACGCTCGTACCTGCCACTATGGTCACCTCATAAACGTTCCCCCTCCCACCCCCTATGAGTTGGTTAACTTCAAAGATTGGTTGCGAACCATAAGTGCCACTGGGTTGACCTCTTTAGCACACTTTGCGTAAAAAACCGTCATCAAAGACCTATTAAAACGTTACTTGTGCAGGTGGTTGGCTTCCTAGGCATACTGGTCTCAGCTTAAAATATGACCTGTGCAAATGGTTGGCCTCCTTGGCATAATGGTCTCAAAAGTCTGGTAAAAAAGAGTAGAAATTAAAAAGTGGCAACACTGTAGCGTCGTCCCTCTCAAATCAATCTAAGAAAAGCGGGACGACACTACAGTGTTGCCACTTTTTAATTTCTACTCTTTTTTGCCAGACTGTAAAATATTACCTGTGCAGATGGCTGGCCTCTTTAGCACACCAGTCTCTGTTTAGAATATTACCTGTGCAAATGGCTGGTCTCCTTGGCATATTGGTTTCTGTTTAAAATATTACCTGTGCAAATAGCCAGCCGGCCTTCTTGGCATATTAGTCTTTTTAAATTATTACCTGTGCAAATGGCTGGCCTCCTTGGCATACTGGTCTAAGCTTAAAACACTACCTGTGCAAATGGTTGGCCTCGTTGGCGTACACTGGTTTCAGCTTAAAATATTACCCGTGCAGATGGCTGGCCTCCTTGGCATACTGGTTTCAGCTTAAAATATTACCTGTGCAAATGGCTGGCCTCTTTTGCATACTGGTCTCTGCGTGAAAGGCCGGCTGCGGCCCCTGGAGGCGGGCTGCTTCCTCGTAACAACTCTTCTCGCTCTCGTCGGGCATTTACGCGCGCTGAGGTCTTAGAGAACTCTTGCTGGTAGTCCTATAATGTTTTAAAGGGATTCTAAGTTTTTTACCGTTTCAAAGTTCAAAGTGTCAAGCTTAGCGTGCTCTGGATTGTACCACCTAAACATGAAAATGAAAGTAAAAAAAAATGCGTTTCCATGCTAAAACGAGTACTATAGAGTTATCTAACGCTCTGTAAGGAAGGTAAAACAGTACTTTTTTTTTTTTTTCATTTTCAAAGCTCTATATCTCCGAAAGTATACATGTTTCGACATTTTTTCGTCAATACTTTCATTTTGTAATATTTTTTTCTAACGATTGCCGCAAGTTTCATCAGTGGCTGCCAACATTTCATTTCTCCATAGTGGGGCTCTTTCGGGTAACCACCTTTAAGTTTAGGTATAACAGTTAGGTTGGATGCTCTTTTAGGAAGTATCATATTGTGATGGTTTTGTCATAATACGATTTTAAATCAACAAATTAGTGAAGAGAAAGAAAAGGAGAAGGTTTAAAAAATAGTTTATAATAAATTTGAATTTACTTTATTTTGGAAAATGTTAAATGTTGCTTAAAATACGTCAACAACATTTGTTTTATCAACTCTTATGGCTGCAAAGGTGCAGTCTTCCTCCAAGAAGAATGTTAAAATTTTTATCATTTACTACTTTCAACTGATCTATTTATTTATAATAAAAAATCAAATAATTCCTCAGTATGATGCACAAAATTGTTTTCCTGTGTGCTAAGAATTGTCGATCATCATGTACTTAAGGCCGCACATCAAGGTAATACAAGTTCACCTTGACCTCGCCCTTATCTTGCCTTTAATAACGCCAACTTTTGTAGTGCAAATGGGCAACCTGACGTACTGCTGTCTGTACATTTAAAAACCCACAAATCACTTACCATAAGTATTTCTCTGTGCCTTTTGATGGTGTGCATGGTAGCAGTTCCACTTGGCGCTACATCTGACATTTTATCATTTATTGTTGATAGCTGGAAATGGAAAGTAAATAATAGGTAGCATAGTTTTGATCACTAAAGTACACATTTAGCAAAATCAATATTGTAAGGAATTTAGTTTAAAAAACACAAATAATTCACAGAGCAGGGTCAGAAAACAGAAAACATGGTGGGGCACGCAAATGCAAATTCTAATACCTACTATAAAACACTAGATCAAACAAAGGTATATTTAGTTTTTTGGTTTAGCAATTCTGGTTATACTGTTAGGGAAAGGCCTTCTTTTGTTTCTTCCAACAGTCCCAGTCTTGTGTCGTTTTAATGCACTTTTTAAAAAAAAATTAATACTCATAATATTATGACTGGTAAAAAATGCATGCTTTTGTGCAAAAATGTAGACTGGGAGAACAATGTATTTAAATTGAATGGAAATACCTAGTCATCTGCATAATCTATTAAACCCTCGCAGAATTTATGCACACCCGTGTGTGCAGGATTTGTTTCGCACAGTGCGTAAACAGGCGCGCAACGGGTTAGGTGTAATTTATTATAACATTCTTTTATTTTTAAAGTATTAAGTTTTACTTCTTTGAATTCCCTATCAGAACTGAGATGTACTGACTTTCAATGCTTCAAAATTTTAGTCGTAAATAGTACAGAGAAGAGTGATATACTACCTAATTTAATCCTTGCTTTTATGTTACCTACACCCTTCACCAAGTACACAATTTTTTTTTTATTGGCCTGGCATGACATGTGCATTTGCCACAAACAGATTTTAGTTTGGTTCAAACTTGGTTTTAAAATGGAGAAAAGTATACTAATTACCTTGTTTAACAACTGCTGTATCTCCATAGACAATGTGTCGAACATGTCATCACTGTTAATGAGTGGCATGCTCTCCGAACTAAGACCTGATGTTCCAGAACTCACACCCAACTTGCTAAATGCTACCAGTTTCATGTCTATGTCGTTTTCCAGTAGCCGAGCTTGTTTTCTTAGGTCTGAAATTTTATTTATCAAGTGAATAACAATACTTGGAATTGCTACTGTATGTACGGAGGCCATACCTGTCGATGGGGACATGGATAGAAGAAGAATATTTGTTATAAGATTTTTCTGTCAGAGGGTCATGTTAGTTCAAATTTAATTGTGTACCTATGTATCTCAATTAATGAACATTGCCCTTGCCTCAAAAATGTAGGTTAAAATCCATTCAATGTAGTAGATACTGTCACTTGCAGTATGTATCTAATTGCCCTAATTGCATACAATACAAAAGGTGCAGTTAAATTGTGTTGACAACACTGAATAGGCCTCCTTCTTCTTACTTCTAACACGATTTATTCCATTGCAAAAAGCTGTTTTCGGGTCATGTTTTTCCCATTACAGTTAATAAGCAATAAAACATCTTGGTAAATGTTTATTGCTTAGTAACCGCCCCTAACATGACCCAGCGACCAATTTTTCGTATCCAGAGCATTATTAACCACAACCATTGGTTAATTTTATATCTATTGTAAGATATAGCTGCAATGCAACGTCATACTTTCTAAGAGTTAAAAAACCGGTGTAAAATCAAGTGATATTTGTCCACGTACCTTCCCAAGACGCACCTCCTATAGCAGACATATTTAGGACTCTTGATGTATTTATTTTCACAAGTTGATAGACCAGAAAATTTGTTAAATGAAATGTTTTTGTAATTCAACGAAAAGCAGCTGGCCTGGCTGACATGACATACAATTGAAGCTGTTTGGATACACTGTTATACGTTATACACGACACAACGTTATAAAAGTATTGTATAAATAAAATATTAAAAATTTCCCTCTTCTGTTTTATATGTTTTTCTATGCAATAAAGTATAAATAACAAAAAATTGGAGAAGAAAAACTGTTTTTCGGAAAAAAAATAACGATAGAGAGATACTTGAGTGTGTATCCAAGCCCAACCAAAGCAAAGTTTTTCTCTACAAAATATGCGCACACTTGCGAATGTTTTTAGGGTTCCGTATCCATAGGGTAAAAACGGGACTATTACTAAGGCTCGCTCCGCTGCTGTCCGTCCGTCCGTCCATCTGTCACCAGGCTGTACCTCAGGAACCGAGATAGTTACACAGTTAAAATTTTCACAGATAATGTATTTATGTTGCCGCTATAACAACAAATAGGTACTAAAAAACAGAATAAAATAAAAATGTAAGAGGGCTCCCATACAAACTAAGTGATTTTTTTGCCGTTTTTATAAATAAGTCTATCCGAGGCTGTATCTCATGAACCGTGATAGTTAGACAGTTGAATGATGTATTAATGTTGCCGCTATAACAACAAATATTAAAAAATGGAATAAAATAAATATTTAAGGGAGCTCCCATACAACAAACGTGATATAATGATATTTTTGCCGTTTTTATAGATAGGTAATGTTCCGGCCAAATGCAAGTCGGACTCGCGCACGAAGGAACCCTTCGTGCGCGAGTCCGACTTGCATTTGGCCGGTTCATGTTTCATGTTTCAAAAATAAAGAACGGACGATAGTTATACGCTGTCTCTTTCTACAACCTATAAAATATACAGTGTATGAAAGAGATGAAGATAGCTAACTCATTTTATTTTAAGAATGGGAATTTCAAGAAAAGTTGTAGTTATTTTTTTATGTTTCAGCGCTAAGTTGCTACAAACTTAAATTTTCTTTCAAAATTCCGTTTTAATGTTCGACACAAGAGAAACCTCTAACTTGATTACGGAACACAAAATGCTATAATGCACCCGCTATGTCTATCTCTTTTTAACTCCTTCAAATTTTCGTTTCTCAAAATATCTCTATCACATTCTGAGTACCGATCGCTCGCCCCCACTCCAGCCAACTCCGACTACCAGCCATCACACACGTATTTGATTTCGTTTCGTATTTCATTTCATTTCTATCAGCTGTGTGCAATTTTGTGAAATAAATTTGTTCGAATACTGTGTTCTCTTTTGTGTGGATTTGAATATTTATATAAGTCATGTGATTTTTTTCATTATAAATTAGATTATACTTGTTTTGGAAGCGTAAAATAATTCGGTATCTGTCTGTGTGCAAAATGGCTGCACCTAATAGAATGCAGAATTTGAAATTCGACAAAATATGTCGTGCTTGCTTGCAAGTGAAAAAGGACATGAGACCACTATTTGAGCAACTGACCGCTACAATGCTAATGGCGATATCAAAAGTGGAGGTGAGGCACAAATTGATTAAAATATTATTTTGGAAATGTATCTTTGTCTCTTTTCCACTCGTTGGTATGTCCGTATGATGCGACGATAGCTGTTAAGGTACTGCGTCATCTTTGTTTAGAGAAGTCATTGAATTTCAAGATTTCTCGGGTGCGTACTATCCTACATTCGATTGAGAAATGTATTGCTGTCTCTTTTTTACTTGTATGATGATTATGAGAGGATCTGAGACAAATGATCTGATTGCAATGGAATGACTGAGATAGAATTCGGAAATAGTTTTTGATTCCATGTTTCAAGTTTAATTTTTTAAATGACGCGGGAAATTGTTTTTTGAAAGTTTCTGTTGCAATTTTTATTCATGGGTTATTTTTTCATAAAATTAATTATGTTTACAACAGAAATGATAACATTCAATGTCATTAATTCATTATAAATAATTATTCGATATTTATGTGTAAGTACGTGAATTTCTTACGAATAGCATATTACAAGATTACAAGGTCAACGTGAGTAGCTTGATGTGCCGTAATCGTGTCACAAGAGCACTCAAACTTGCTTGGCACTTTTTTGTGAGTACATGTTAAGGGGGAAAATTGCCTAGTTCAATGTTTTAGTGATTTTTGATTGGGTTCCCATATTATTATAGCCCGCATTTGGACTTTAAACCCTCGCGCGATTCTTGCACACCGTACCTAAACAAGCGCGCGATGAGTGCTGGTCAATGACCAATGATGAGTTAACTTTTATTTAAGACTAGCTGTCCGCTCGTGCTCCATGCCCGTGGGAGTTTTCCCGGTGGATTTTCAAAAATAATAATACAGGGCTTTAGGTATCTCTCTTCCAACCTCTCGGGTAGTTAAACAGTCCATGAAACTGAACAACTTCCCCAAGGAACATAGGTCAAAATATGAAAAAAAAATGTTGATCTCCCATACAAAATGCGCTAATATGCTGATTAAGTTTGTTTGTTTTTTTTATTTATTAAAAATGGGTTCGCTCTTGACCACAATCTAGCTTAGGGCAAAGATGTGGTCGAGGATGTAGCGAGCTCACCCAGAAGAAGCCTATTCACTCATACTTTAAAGATATTTGGGTTGTATGAACTCGGAAATACAGACGCCGGCAGGGAATTCCACTCCCTGACAGTGCGCAATATAAAAGATGAAGAATGGCGCTCAGTACGTATCCGAGGGATCTCGACAAGATAAGGGTGGTACCCCGCAGTGCGTCTGGACGTCCGATGGAAAAAAGGGGCAGGCGGAACTCAAATTTTGTATGGGAACTCAAATTTTTTTTTCGTATTTTGACCTAGCATGTTTCTTGGGAAAGTTGTTCAGTTTCATGGACTGATTAACCACCCGAGAGGTTGAAAGAGAGATACCTAAAGCCCTGTATAAAACAATGTGAAAAATAGGAACACAACAAAAAAAGTATCTACCAAATTGGTCAAGGCGTTTTTATAAAGAAAAAGATTTAAATGTTATTAAAAACTTAATTTTTCCCAATAACTTAGGTGGCCGTGGGTGATGGGCTCCCGGCTCAGCTTTGCCTGCAGTGCGTGCACCAGATCTCTCGCTGCCACGCCTTCAAGGAGCTGGTCGAGCGGAATGACGTCACCCTTCGCGAGCACGCCAAGTTCTTGGCTGAAGAGGCTGCTAAGGATGAGGTAGGATTTAGGTACAGACAGCAGCACATCAGGTTACCCATTTTGCACTACGAAAGCCGGCGCTATTATAAACGACATAAGGGGCCATCCATAAATTACGTCACACAAATTTCATGATTTTGTCACAGCTGGTCACCCGTCCTTGTCACAGCTGGTCACATTTGTGAGACTCCCCCCTCCCTAGTGTGACGTCACATATTTTGCAATTTTACATCTAGTAAGTAATTAATGAATTTAGTTTTATTTCCATTTAAATTATATTAGTTGCAAATGTTTTTGAGTTTTTCCTTAATAGTTCAAAGTTCGTGTTTAAACACTTTGATTTCATAGATTTTGAAATGTGACGTCACGAAATGTAAGACCCCTCCCACCCCCTTGTAACACAATGTCACACTTCGTCGACCCCCTCCCACCCCCTTAACGTGTGACGTAATTAATGGATGTCCCCTAAGGGCAACGTCAAGGTCAACATGTATAGTGCTGCTGTGTGTACAAAGGTAATCGGAAACTTGTAAAAATCATAATATTACAAGTAGTGAAATTAAAGTCTCCTGCGATATTACAATTTGCCTAGTAAAATTATAAAACGATGCTTGTGTATCTTCAAAATACGCTCATAAAAAAATAAATAAATAAACGCTAGACACTCAAAGGCCCACACTAAGGTTTTCCCTTGTGTCGTGGGTCCCTTGGAACACAAGGTAAAGACAAACACAAACACCCATGACCCGAGAACAAACATCTGCTTTTTACACAAATGTTTGCCCCGACTGGGGATCGAACCTAGGACCCGCCGATCAAGAGGCAGCGTCACTACCACTCGACCAAACCGGCCGTCTTCCTCATAGAACAGATGGTTTAGAATGGATAATTAATCTTCGTGTGCTCGTAGCTTAGTGGCGTTCGCTGATCTCAACCGATTTTTTTATTATTTTAACATCGGGTGCGCTCTTGACCACAATCTAGCATAAAGAGAAGATGCGGTCGAGGATGTAGCAAGCTCACCCAGAAGAAGCCTAATAACTCGAACTTTAAAGAGATTCGTGTTATATGAGCTCGGTAATACAGACGCAGGCAGGGAATTCCTATTCCTTGGCAGTGCGCAATATAAAAGATCATGAAAAGCGCTCAGTGCGAATCCGTAGGATTTCGAGGTACCCTGGTGGTACCCTGCGGTGCGTCTGGACGTCCGATAGAAGAAGAGGGCAGGTGGAATTAGCTCGTGCAGCTCATGTGCAGTTGTGCACACTCTACGACAGGGCCGGCCCGCTCATACGGCGAACGGAGCGGTCGCTCCGGGCGCCAAATCCTAGAGAGCGCCTAAATGGTAAAGAAAAATAAAATAAATTTATCAATTGTGTATATTTTAAGCGAAGATATGAACGAGATTTTATTTTTTATTTAATTTTATTTAAAAGCTTCGCCATCCGGTGTCCGGGAGTATGATTTTAAAAGTTATCGATATTCTATTACTAATAAAATCCTAGTCGACCGTAGACGGTATAGGTATACAGGAGAGGCGCCATAATTGGATCTCGCTCAAAAAAATCTTCTAAAAAACACATAGGTTAGCAACGGTCCACCAACCCGCATTGGGCCAGCGTGGTGGACTATGGCCTTAATCCCCTTCGTGTTTCGAAGGGAGGTCTTGCCCCTCGGTGGGGACGTATATGGGTTGGTAAGAAGAAGCAACTTTGCGTCTATTAGCTAGGCTTTGTAGTTTATTTTTTACTAGCTTCTTGTCACCGATGAGTCTTTTGGCTTTGCAATCCAGTGAGGTTAAGTAACGTACACAGATTAGTAAAGCTAGTAAAAGATAAGCTCCAAAGCCTAGCTCATAGACGCAAAGTAGCTTGCCTATGTGTTTTTTATAAGATGTACTTCGGGGAGTGTGCTCAAGAGCTGCATGAGCTCATTCCGCCTGCCCTATTCTTCTATCGGACGTCCAGACGCATCGCTGGGTACCATCCCTATCTTGTTGATATCCCGCGGATTCGCACTGAGCGCTTTTCATCACCTTTCATATTGCGCACTGCTAGGGAATCGAATTCCCTACCAGCGTCTGTAGTTCATATAACCCGAATCTGTTTAAAATTCGGGTGAATAGGATTCATCTGGGTGAGTTTGCTACATCCTCGACCGCATCTTTGCTCTTGGGCTAGGTTGTGGTCAAGAGCGAACCCTTTACTAAAAAAAAACAAAAATCGTTTCCGTGCTTCGGAGGGCACGTTAAGCTGTCGGTCCCGGCTGTTGTCGATTGACTTCTTACCAGCCCATATACGTTCCCACCGAGGGGCACGGGCCTTCCTTCGAAACACGAAGGGGATTTAGGCCATAGTCCACCACGGGTTGGCGGTTTAAAAACTCTGACACCAGGGTTAGCCAAGAAGTTCACCACACACTTGACTATAGTAGTAGTAGTTGTTTATTCCATAACAATTACAATTGTGTTGGACATTTACAAACTTTACCTACACGATAAGAAGAAGATTAATCTTCGTTGTTCATCAGGAGCAGAAGGACAAAGTCCTGATCAACTGCATGGACCCTCAATACCCGCAGTACATCGAGATCCCTCTGACCAATAACCCCATGATGGACGGGTTCTTCAACCAGAACCCGCCGGCTGAGGACCCCTTAAAAGTTGGGTTCGAAGTGGTCGACCATAAATCTAATAATGTAAGTAATTTGTTACTTTTATAAGTTTGACGTATGTATCTATACAGGGTGAAAAAAAAACCTCCTAACTATATTCAAAATGCTGAACCAGTATCACTTACAGAACACTTGTTAATATTTTTTTTTCGGTGGGAGTGATACTGCGGTTCAGGATTTTGAATATAGCTAGGAGGTTTTTAATCACCTTGTATGTCTGTGTATCTGTGTGTCTGTCTGTAGCATTGTAGCTCCTAAACGAATGAACCGATTTCGATGCGATATTTTTTTGAAAGCTGAAGTGATCGAGATAGTTCTTAGCTTTATTTGATCAAAATCGGTTTAGCCGTTTAAAAATTATAAGTAATCGAATGTTGGGGGTCATACATTTTGAAACGGTTATAAGAAACTATACAGGGCGTCCCACGGTTATGCCACATTCATGGTCTTCCTTTTATTTCTGATGCTATGTTACTTCAAAGCGGTGATAGCCCAGTTGGTAATGAGCTAGACTTGTAATCCGAAGGTCGCGGGTTCAAATCCTGGTGCGGGCCTGTACCACTAAATTCGTCTTTTCGGATTTATGTACGGATTTCTAATTATCACTTGCTCAACGGTGAAGGAAAACATCGTGATGAAACCCGCCCGTCCAAGAAAATTCATTTTCGAAAGACGAGCGGTCCACCAACCCGCATTAGGCCAGCGTGGTGGACTATGGCCTAAATCCCCTTCGTGTTTCGAAGGGAGGCCCGTGCCCCTCGGTGGGGACGTATATGGGCTGGTAAGATGTTACTTAATTAGCAAAAAATAATCCTTATATGATGAAGCCTTTCCTATGATAAATCTATAAGCTGATTTGTTTTCTCGTGTACCGGGTTCGATTCCCGGTTCAACCAGGCAATGTTTTAAAAATGTATGAATGCTGTTTAAATTGTTTTTAAAATTAAAATAAAGTCTTCTTTCAGTAAAATGTCCCATGTACAGTAATTAAGGTACTTTCCCTCCATATGACATAGCCGTGGGACGCCCTGTATTACATGGTTATTACGTTTTCTATAGTTGATCGAAGGTTATTACGCTCTTATCTGCACTAATATTATAAAGAGGAAAGATTTGATTGTTTGCTTGGTGAATATCAGCGTTGTGGCTCCAACTTCATCACTATGATGCTAAGTCAGGACCTCTTTCTTGACCAGCGTTTTCAGGACCTCTTTCTTGACCAGCGTTTCACATCACAATCCCCTTGTTGTCTTTTCTTATCAGCCCATAAACGTCGTCCCCACCGAGGGGCACGGGCCTCCCTTCGAAACACGAAGGGGATTTAGGTCATAGTCCACCACGCCGGCCCAATGCGGGTTGGTGGACCGCTTGTCTTTCGAAAACGAATTTTCTTAAGACGTGCGGGTTTCATCACGATGTTTTCCTTCACCGTTGAGCCAGTGATCATTAGAAATCCGTACATAAATCCGAAAAGACGAATTTAGTGGTACAGGCCCGCACCAGGATTTGAACTTACGACCTTCGGATTACAAGTCTGGCTCATTACCAACTGGGCTATCACCGCTTGATGTTTTACTGTGTTTGTATTTGTGTACTGGTCATTGAGTAAACGTTTTATTTATCTATCATTATCCCGGAGTAACAAAGGTTTCCATGGGATTCCATGGTTTTGCTAAAACTACTAATCCTCTGCCTACCCCGTTAGGGATTAAAGACGTGAACGTATGCATGTATGTATGTAACAAAGGCTGCATATTTTTTTTTAGGAAAACCAGCAAACCGCTTCAACATCCAAGAACGATGACGCCCTAAACTCTGATGAGGAAAATTACCTCCAATTGGTAGTATTCCAGGCTGCGTCCACCATGTCCCCAGGGCGTCACGTGTGCAACCTCTGCCAGAAGGAGTTCAAACATTCGCGCTGGCTCAAACAGCACATGCGATCGCATACTAACTGGCTCAAAGCGAACTGTAAGAAGCCACCTATGTGCCATATTTGCGAGAGGACTTTCAAGGTGAGGTTAAGTACCTAGATTATTCTCGCTCGTAGCCTAGTAACGCTTGCTGATAACCTAACCTAACCCAACCGATCAGTGAGGTTAAGTACGTTCACAGAGGCAGAAACCTGATGGGTGACCAAACTCTAGCTGGTGAGTTTAAGTACATAGATTATTCCCGCTAGGAGCCTAGTGACTGATCTGAACTGATCAGTGAGATTAAGCAACGTATACAGAGGCAGGGAACCTGATGGGTGACCAAACTCCAGCTGGTAGTATTCCATGGCTCAAACAGCACATGCGATCGCATACTAACTGGCTCAAAGCGAACTGTAAGAAGCCACCTACCTATGTGCCATATTTGCGAGAGGACTTTTAAGGTGAGGTTAAGTACATATTTAGATTATTCTCGCTCGTAGCCTAGTAACGATTGCTGATAACCTAACCTAACCCAACCGATCAGTGAGGTTAAGTGACCAAACTCCAAGTAGTAGTATTCCAGGCTGCATCCACCATGCTCGCTGATCTGAAACGATCAGTGAGGTTAAGTACGTTCACAGGGGCAGAAACCTGATGGGTGACCAAACTCTAGCTGGTGAGTTTAAGTACATAGATTATTCCCGCTAGGAGCCTAGTGGCTGATCTGAACTGATCAGTGAGGTTAAGCAACGTATACAGAGGCAGAAACCTGATGGGTGACCAAACTCCAGCTGGTAGTATTCCAGGCTGCGTCCACCATGTCCAGAAGGAGTTCAAGCATTCGCGCTGGCTCAAATAGCACATGCGATCGCATACTAACTGGCTCAAAGCGAACTGTAAGAAGCCACCTATGTGCCATATTTGCGAGAGTACTTTTAAGGTGAGTTTAAGTACCTAGATTATTCTCGCTCGTAGCCTAGTGGCTACGATCTCAACCGATCAGTGAGGTTAAGCAACGTATGGGTGACCACATAACTGGCTCAAAGCGAACTGTAAGAAGCCCTCCTATGTGCCATATTTGCGAGAGGAATTTCAAGGTGAGTTTAAGTACATAGATTGTTCTCGCTCGTATATAGCCTAGTGGTTCTGATGTAAACCGATCAATGTGGTTAAGCAATGTAAGTACACAGGCAGGAAACCTGATGGGGGACCAAATAACTGGCTCAAAGCGAACTGTAAGAAGCCACCTATATTTGCACGAGGAGTTTGAAGGTGGGTTAACATAGATTATTCTCGCTCGTATGGCTCTGATCTCAACCGATCAGTGTGGTTAAGCAACATAAACGGAGGAAAAACCTTAGTGTGGGCCTTTGAGTGTGTGGCGCTTATTTATTTACTAGCTGATGCCCCGCAACTTCGTTTGCGTGTTAATTTTTTCTTTTAAACAGATTACACTTTATTGACGGTCCGTTAATGGACCTTCATTTAGTCAGGTCTTGCCCGTGGTCCACCTATTTAGTCCACCTGGTGGACCGTTTATTAAATATTGATTTAGTTTAAGATTTAGATTTTTACATGCAAAAGTTTTTTCCCGTGAACTCCCGTTCCCGTGGGAATTTTGCAATATCCTGTTTCAACTAAGCTTTAAGTTTACTAAGGTACCTGCATGCCAAATTTCAAGCGTCTAACTTAAGCGGTTTAGATTTTTCATACAAAAGGATTTTCCCGCTAATTCCCGTTCCCGTGGGAATTTCGGGAATTCCTTTCTTAGTGCACCTCTACGGTACCTAAGCTACGTCCCTTCCAAATTTCAAGTACCTACGTTTAGCCGTTTAGGCTGGGCGTTGATATGTCAGTCAGTCAGATTCTCCTTTTATATATTTAGAAGATTAATCATTCACCTACGACATAAGGGCGACGTCAAGGTCAACATGTATAACCTAATGTGCTGTCGTGTGTACAATAAAGTATATTTGATTTGATTAGTTAACCTAAATAATAAAATAAGATCTCTCCACCAGGGCCCGGGTATGCTCAAAATGCACATGCGAACTCACGAGCATCGCCCTCCGAAGCAACCAACTTGCTCAGTGTGCCAACGGACCTTCCCCACCAAAGCCCTCCTCTATCGCCACCGGCAAACGCACTTCGAGCAAAAAACGCACCAATGTACTGTGTGCGAGAAGCGATTTTTCAGTGGCTACGCTTTGAGGTCCCACATGGCTAGGCATAGAGGAGAGCGACCTTACATCTGTTCCATGTGCGCCAAAAGCTTCTATAACCCGACGGATTTGAAAGTAAGTCGTTTTAATGTTTTTTTTTAGCTTTGAAAGAGGGTGTTATAAGTTTTACGTAATGTACCTGTGACTATCTGTGGCATTTATTTTATTTTATTAGGAAAATTTACAGCAAATACAAACTATGAATATTTTACACTAAGCCATCTATCTATATAAATAAAAATGAATTGTTGTTCGTTAGTCTGATTAAAACTCGAGAACGGCTGGGCCGATTTGGCTAATTTTAGTCTTGAAATATTCGTGGAAGTCCAGGGAAGGTGAGAAAATATGGAAAAAAGGCGTAACGAAGTTGGCCGGGACAGCTAGTTACAAATAAAAAATTCTTCGCATCGTAGCTCCTAAATGCATAGACCGATTTCGATGCGGTTTTTTATTTGAAAGCTGTCGTAATCGAGATCATAAATTAGCTATATTTGAACAATATTTTTTAAAGTCGGATAAAAATGGGTGGAACGTTACGAACTTTGACGTGGAATGGATTTCGAAAACTCAAAATACTGTTATTTTTTGTCTTCATTGTTGTTAATTTTAAAGGTAGTCTAGAAGTAAATTAGAAGACTATTTGTTTTCCAAATAGTATTTTTTGTTTTATAAATTTTAGCAAACATGGTGTAGCAATAAGTTAGTGCTTTAGGAAAAGAGAGGCTTCGGATAAAGTACCACATTTCAGCTTTTGGAACCTCTCGTCCTCCAGCTCTTCCACCTTGAAAGCCTCTTCGAAGGCTTTTTTACTGTCCTTCGTCAGATATTCAGGGAACATTATCTGGAATCGTAGGATTAAATTCCCTTTAGCCTTATTCGGGCAAGCTGGTATAGGCAATCCTTCGTCTTCGATAACTTTTTCATACGTTGGTGTGATTACGTCGTTAATTTTGATTCTTAGTATTCTATTGTCCAATGTGTTTAAGACTATAGTCAGCCCACATAGAGCTTCTTTTAGCGTGACTGTTCGAACGGTTAAAAGATCGCTTAATCCAGATCTGACGAACGTGTCGTGCGGTCGATCTTCTGTTATAAAGACTACATCAGCAGGAATCCTAGTCGGACCCTGATCTCCTTCTTCTTTAAACCTCACTTCCGTTTGAGGGTAGATACCCGGTTTGAACGGAATAGACAAAACCTTCTCTCGCAATTGCAGCTCTGAACACGTTTCGTTTGTGAAAACGAGGCGTTGAATCTTCATTTTCTTCATGCCGCCTTTGTAGACCTCTTCCAAAGACAAAGCTAGGGGACGGAATATTGTGGCGTCTTTCTCCTTATAGCCTTTGCCTAAAGGGGATTCGAACATCGGCGGCGGGTTCTCATAGTAGTCCAGTAGGTCTGCGTAAGGGTTGGATGTGCCAAAGAAATCTTGGAATGTCCTGAGTGGGTCTCCGTGGTACGCATAAGGCTTGATGCATTCTTTCGGTCCAGGAACTCCCCTTTTGAGTCCTTCTTCCCCATATTGGTCGTAAACAGCTCTGTGCTTATGGTCTACTAGGACTTCATACGCCTCAGCGATGAGAGCGAATATTCTCTTCAAGTTTTCATCGTTGTCGTGTTTCTCCGGGTTGTACTTCAACGCGAGGCGTCGGTAAGCTTGCTTCACTTCGTATTGGCTGCAGTTTCGTTTAATGCCCAAAATGCCGTAGTAATCGAATCCCATCGTGTTATTTTATTTCTTTCGCGATCATTACAAAAACGTTGCTTCAAAAATTGTCAGTTTTTTTGTGACATTTTGACAGGTTTTTTCTAAAGACAAATTGCATGTAGTTTGCTCTAATGAGGTCAGAAAACACTGTATTTAAAGATTTTTATAATGCAGTGTTCGGGAATGGCTCCGTAATTATAGCTGTAAAGTGTTATGTTATGTCGCCCAAATCACATGTGACTTAAACTAATTTAGCAAAGGTATTTCGTAAAACAAAATTGGTTCAGCCATTTAAGAGTTATAAACAATATGATTTACCACAAAACCACTTTAAATTTTTTTTTATTACATTATTAGTTAAGAGTTATTTTATTATACACTCGAGAAAACTTTATTAAATTCTAATGTATAGGTAACACTAACACATTGCATACATTTTCCAACCAGGTACATTTCCGTCTTCACACGGGTGAGAAGCCGCTAAAATGTTCTGAATGTAACAAAACGTTCAGACGGCACTCGACGCTCTGCCAGCACATGAAGAAACACCGCGGCATACGGAACCACGTGTGCAACGTCTGCTGTAAGGGGTTCTATGAGGTCTCCAAACTCAACGCTCATATGAGGGTGCATACTGGTAAGTAGCATTACGATTTGAGCCCAGCTGGACAAAAAAAAGAGGAGTGTTAAGTTCTGACGAGTGTATCTGTGTGTAGTCTGTCTGTGGCATAGTAAATCCTAAACGGATAGACCGATTTGATTCGTGTTTTTTGTTGAATCTGACGTAATCGGGATGGTTCTAAGCAATATTTAACCAAAATTGGTTCAGCCGTTTAAAAGTTATAAGCAATGAATTTCGGGGGTGTTGGATTTTTTTCGGGGGTGGGGGTGTTGCTCTATAGCAATAAGGCCGCCGGATTGTACACTACATCATGAACATTTGTTTTTGTTTAATGTTATGTTTTATGTTTTTTTTTGTGTGCAATAAAGAGTATTGTATTGTATTTTTTAAATTTTAGAGTTATGACTTATGACCATGGAATAAATATAAAACTCATGATTATAGTTTGGGACTTCGGTCTCCCTACTAGTCTTAGAGCGTATTGGATATAATATCTTCTACCTAGCTAATATGGACGTAATTTTGACATACATACATCTTGCTCCGCTCTCTTTCATAGCGTCAATACAGAACAGACAGAACTACATCGACATGACAAAATTATGTCACGCGTCCGTGTTAGTTCATTTTCATATTTGTCAGCAACAGTTTATGAACACTGAATACAGAGATAATTTATCTTATTAAGATCGCTGTAAAGAACTAATAAATTATTAATAAATACTTTATTTTTAAGGGCTACAAAAATTTTGGTCTACCTACTGATCCATCTTTTCGTTTTTTTTTTCAAAATATTGCGGCCACGAATGAAATTCATAATAATCTTTAGCTCAAATGATTATAACCATACATAACAACGGTATCTTAGGCGCTTTGTAAACAAGCTACGTGGCGCGGTAGCCAAAACAACGTAAAATGAATCTTAATAGCTACGGAGCAAAGGTTTTCTTCGTCTGTCACTCCATCTTCAGGTGACGGATGTCTCTTTGTGTTTCTATTTTTGGCAAAAAAACCTTTGCTCCGTAGCTATTAAAATTAATTTTACGTTGCTTTGATCGCCACACCATACGTCACTTTTAGCGCCAAGAGTTTTCGTCAAAAACGCCCACCACACGCCACGACATCAAAAATTAAAAAAAAAAAAATTAATGTCGTGGCGTCTGGCGAACGCTTGGTGAACGATATTAAAGTAAAAAAAAATATTGTCTGATATATCAGACTTTGGCGGCGAGGGCACGAAACTTAAACGTCTGATATATCAGACTTTGGCGGTGAAAAGGTTAAAGCGTCACGTTTCCGAGATGTACGAGTAAATAAGACGCCAACAGACATGCGACAGAGGTCCCAGCCCTCCGAAAGTAAGTTTGGGTTCACCCTCTTAACCAGTAATTTTTTTAACCTCACAGGCGAACGTCCATTCGAGTGCGGGTTCTGCGAGCGTAAGTTCGCTCAGCAGTCCGCACTGATCTACCACCGACGCACGCACACAGGAGAGAAGCCCTTCTCCTGCAAGATTTGCTCAGCCAAGTTCACCACGTCTTCATCCAGGAACAACCACATGCTCACCCATACCGGGAACAAGAAGTTAGTATTATACCGTACCACATGTTAGTATAATAATTAATACCATACCATACCACATGTTAGTATTATACCTACTATACCACATGTTAGTGTAATACCTACCATACCACATGTTAGTGTAATATCATACCATACCACATGTTAGTATAATACCTACCATACCACATGTTAGTATAATTCTTACCATACCACATGTTAGTATAATACCATATCATACCACATGTTAGTATAATGAGTCAGCGCCCTTTCACTGCGTTACTTATTGTTTAATTGTAGTTTTAGTTTTACTTAATACTTAGTTATAAGATTATTATTGAAAATGATTGTAATAGCAGTGAATAAAGTTTTTATCTATCTATCTAACAATACAGGGTGTAAAAGACAGCTTAGCAAAAACAGAAACCCTGAATTCAGACCATCATTCCAAATGATTTTCCAGTGGAATTTTCTCTCGGAAAATTTTCGAATTTTTTCAAGTTTTTAAATATTTTCTGCTTCAAAATTAAATTATTTAGTCGAATACAATCTTTTTTGCAAGAAAAAGCAACAATAACAGCGTAAAACACGAAAACCGGCAATGTACATCGTATTCCGATAGCGGCTCGGCGCGGGGGGAGCGTGCGCGGGGCGCGGTTACGGAGTACGCTGCGTAGCGCCAAAGTAGGTAAATAACGAAAACTTCTAAACTTGACATTTCCGGGAAAAAATAATTACTTTAGCTGATCATAGTCATGAGTAGTTAACACCATTTAAGTATTTGCTAAGCTGTCCTTTACACCCTGTATATACATCCATAACATCTATACATCCATACATCCTCACAGACCTTTACATTTATAATATTAGGAAGGATAATTTAATTCCAGATTCGTCTGCCCAGTGTGCTTCAAAGGCTGTACAACTCGCACAGAGCTCCGCGTGCACTCCAGTAAACACACGGGCGAGAAGTTGTTCGGGTGCGAGCTGTGCTCGCAGCGGTTCAGCTCGGCCTCATACCTAGCCGTACACCGACGACACCACACTGGCGAGAAGAAGTACCAGTGCACTGTGTGCGGGAAGGGTATGTGTTCACAACGTGTTTATTATACAGGGTGTAAGGGACAACTTAGCAAAAACTGAAAGGGGAAAAAATTACGAAAATTTTCCAGAGGAATTATTCATAATTATGGTCTGGATTCCGTTTTTGCTAAGCTGTCCGTTACACCATGTATATGAAATTGCCGTTCTCCGTGCAAACAGGGAAACTGATTTTTTTCATTGTAGTATTTTTAATAAATATTCACAAATAATTGTAGGGAAAGAAAAAAATCGGAGCAAATGGGAATTGAACCCACGAAACCAGAATTAGATCTCCTGGTGCTTTAACCAACCGAGCTATCGTGTCGTCAAGTCAAGCGGCGAAATTTCTCATTATTTTAGTAACAACATTACGTCGTGCGTGTAGATCAGCGCCATCTGTGTCTAATACAACACGATCAGGGTTCGAAATTATCAAGATAATTACGCTTCTTGATAATTATCTGATAATTATCGGATAGTTATCACCAGTGTAAAAAATTCATTTGTTATATTGGTTTATAACAAATCGTAACAAACCATTATTAAAAACAAATATATTTTGTTTTTTATTATTTAATATCGAACACAAATCAAGTAATCAACATGAATCAAAGGTATATTAAGTTAAAATCAGTTTTCGTCAGATTAGACATCCTTCTAATATCTTAAATTTATACTAATATTACTAGCATCCGAAAGAAGTCCCGGGTAGGGTAGAAAAGCTAGTTGTAAAAAAATTAACTTAGATTGACCAAAGAAGCCAAAGGAATATCTTTATCCGATGATGATCCGATGATGATTCTATTTCCATTGGCTTTGTTGCTTGTTATTATCAATCGATAATTATCTATCTGTTATTATTACGATAATTATCATGATAATTATCCTTTTGAGCCCTGAACACGATTTATGATATTTTGCGTAATTTTTCTTAGGATACATCGAATCGAGTTCATACAAGAAGCATCTGAAAACACACGAGGCGAAAGACGAAACTGATCCTTCAAGCACTGAAAATAGCAACCAAAATCAAATAGCTTTGGCAGAAGGTTCAAACACTAACGAAGATGGTGAACAAGAAACTCAAATACAGGAACAAAATGCAACAACTACAGAAAATGACGAAGGTCACGGAGGTCAAGACGAAAGTCAAACACAAATAAGTCAAGCTCAGACTCATGTTATTCAAAGACAGACTCGAGTAGTTCAAGTAACTGAAGCTCGAGGTCAAGGTCAAGTAGAGAATACGAATACAACGCCAGCTCCAAAGCGATATAAGTGTGGCCTATGTGTGAAGACGTATATGTATTTGCACAGTTTAAAGAAACATATGATGGCGCATATACAGGTAAGCTATTTTTTTCGTAATATTTTAAATCCGTCCACAATTTTTTCCACGCCAGACTGGTAGTGAAAGAAAAACATTGAATGTGCTAGGAATATTATAAATGTGAATTTCGATATTCGATGAAATGTAATTGGGCTACTTTCAATGTGACTGTGAAAATGGAAAGATACAAGTTTGGGGATATTCGTTAAGGCGACTACAGCACCTAAATCACGATTTTATGATGCGTAGATAACACTGCATTAAATACAACTGCATTAAATCGAAGAAATACTACGGTAATATTCAGGACATAAACTAGATAAGTAGTTTGCTGAAAACATGATTCAGCACTTTTGGTACGATAGAAAAAGCTTACAAAACCACCTCTAGATACCCAATATTGTGTATCTTTTAACAACGAACGGGACTTGAACAACTCCAGGGTTAGATCTCCTAATGCTCCAAACAACTGAGTTAAATCCTTACTTATATTATAAAAATGCGACGAAAGTAACTCTGCCAGTCTGTCTTTCACGTCTAAACTACTGAACCGATTTTGATGAAATTTGGTACAGAGATAGATTAGACCTTGGGAAAGGAAATAGGCTACATTTTATCCCACAGTTGGACTCGATTTAACCTGTAGTCCATGCTGGCGGAAAGCTAGTATAATATAATAAAGAGGAAAGATTTTGTATTTTTGTAACAAAACTCGAAAACTACTGGACCGTTTTCAAAAATTATTTCACCATTACAATGCAACATTAAATAAACCTTCACCTCACAGCAACAACAACAACAACAACAGCCGCAACAACAACAGCAACAAGCCCAACAACAGCAACACGTACAAGTTCAACTGCAACAACAACAAGTGCAGGTCCAACAGCAACAGCAGCAGCAACAGTTACAGCAGCAAGCCGTGCTGCAGGTCGGCGGCGTGCAGCAACTAGCCGTGCCCATACACCAGCACATGCAGCATGTGCAGGTTAATATACTGTTTGTTACAATAGTACGTTTACGCTGTTGTAAAACTGCAACAGTACGCTTGCAGTTGTCATTTTTGACATAATACATTGCGTTTGTTAATTAAAACATAAACAATTCTATAATTAAAAAAACACAGAATACTTTTAACAACAGCATCCTTTAGATGCTAACTAAAGACACCTTTTTTTGCTAACTTTTTTGCTTATTCTTTAAATGAGCAAATTTAGCAAATAAGTTTATCGAGTGTATGTTGGGTGTCTTTAGTTTAGGGGTAATTCTTTAAATTAGCAAAAAAGTTTATCGAGTGTATTTTGGGTGTCTTTAGTTTAGGGGTAATTCTTTAAATTAGCAAAAAAGTTTATCGAGTGTATGTTGGGTGTCTTTAGTTTAGGGGTAATTCTTTAAATTAGCAAAAAAGTTTATCGAGTGTATTTTGGGTGTCTTTAGTTTAGGGGTAATTCTTTAAATTAGCAAAAAAGTTTATCGAGTGTATGTTGGGTGTCTTTAGTTTAGGGGTAATTCTTTAAATTAGCAAAAAAGTTTATCGAGTGTATTTTGGGTGTCTTTAGTCAGCAAACATTAAGGACCTGCGTCAGCCCACGAAACTGAACAACATTCAAAATTTAAAAAAAAAGATGTCACCTATCCACAGAACTAGGTGCAATCAGCTGATTTTCTTTTGTAAAAGTGAAATTTTTTTGTTTTGATAAAATCATATGGGTTCCTTGGTAAAAGTTGTTCAGTTTTATGAGGAGAACCACCCCCTAAAGTGTCGCTGACTAATTTAAAGTCACCAAATATAATTATTGTTTGTTTTAGATTGTTTAGTCTGATTAGCAATCATAATTTTGATTTCAGAGTGGGCAGCACACATATCCTGTGATTTCTTCTGTGCAGTCATTACAATTGCAGCAAACACAGCAGCAAGTCAACACGGTGAGATTATTTAAATTCACATACATACGCTCACGCCGATAATCCCTAAGGGGGTAGGCTGAGCATCACTGGTTCTAGAGCCACTAGACGCCACTTTTGACACAAGTTGTGAGGGTTCCATATAACTTGAGAGGTGGTTAGCCTATCGCCCACTATACAGCAAAACCCTCGCATTCCACTTACAGACTTTTGCTGTATACCTGGGAAGAGTAGGTAGCTGGCACATTCTAAGTTTTTCTTTACTTCCAGTCCAGCAGGAAGATTGCTTCAATAGTGGAACACAATTTAATATGTAGGTAGGTCCATGATACCATTAATCTGTAATAGAAATTTAAACTAGGCTAGACGACATATATGTATTATAAAACAAGTCTCCCACTGCGTCTGACTGCTGTACGAATGCAAACTCAAAAACGAATAAATGGATTTTCATAGTGATTCAAAAGAAAAGTTTGTGTCTAATTCATTCCCGAAATTCCCTCGGGAAGGAAGTCCCGAGCGAGCTAGTGGTAATTATAATTGTTTTTTATTACAGCAGCAACCTCAACAACTTCAAGTGCAAACCATTCAAATCCATCCGCAGCACCAGCCCATACAGATTCATGTAAGTAAATAATTAGTAAATGGTGAAATATGTAACGACAATTTTGATTGTAGGCGTATTATGAATAGACATTTTAAAAATATTTTTGAATCCATTTGATTTTTCATTTAACTTTAAGAACTAGGGAACCTTTTCTCTCAAAAATATATTTCAATTTTTATTTTTCTAAAATAAAAAAGATAATAATTTTAAGATATCACTACGGTAAACTAATTCATATACGGTTTTATGAAACCGCTTTCCTTTGCCAAGCTGTCAGCTAAAAAAAACAATTTATTTTGTTTTGTATTTGGTTGTATCTTACAAAAATAAAATATGTCAGTTGTTTTACTTTGCATTATAACACATATAATTATAATGCAAAGTAAAACAACTGACTTTGCATTATATGTGTTGTCCAGGCGGTGGGAGTGCAGCAAGTGCAGCAACAGCAGCTGCACGTGGCCACCTCTAGCTGCCAGACCATGCTGCCCAACATACTGCAGGTATTACTACAACATATTTTTGTGTTTTATGCGTTTTTATGATCTGACGCCTCACGGCACGTCATGTTTTTATGATCTGTCGGCTCACGGCATGTCCTGTTTTTATGATCAGATGCCTCACGGCACGTCCCGTTTTTATGATCTGTCGCCTCACGGCACGTCCCGTTTTTATGATCTGTCGCCTCACGGCACGTCCCGTTTTTATGATCTGACGACTCACGGCATGTCCTGTTTTTATGATCTGACGCCTCACGGCAACTCTTGTTTTTTCCCATCACTAACAGGGAAACAAGTAATGTGATTCTAAGTCTTATGCTTAATTACAATGTTCTAATCGTATGTTTGTTTCAGTTACAACCGGCGACTGTAACGCTCAGCCAGCAGGAGCTGGGCGGGGTGGCACATCGCATCATATTGCAGCCGCAGGTCGCGCCCGCCAACCAGGCAGTCTACACCATACACCACCAGTAAACAAGCCATACACCATACACCACCATTAAACTAGCAGTTTAAATCTTACACCATTAGTAAATAGGTAGTCTACACTATTTACTACCAGGAAATAGGCAGTCTTATATAATTCACTATTAGTAAACAGACCGTCTTACATAATTCACCACTAGTAAATAGGCCGTCTGCACTATTCACCGCCAGTAAACAGGCCGTCTACACCATTAATACCAACAAACAGGCATGTGACATAATCATTATCTTCATGGTGAATGACAGACAGAAATAAAGAGCCTAAAAATTGTTATCACTACCACTAGTATAATTATTTACCTCATTACTTATATAGTTTATATTTTTACCACGACAGACGACAGCGAAGTGGTTTCGGCGTCCACACTTGCGACATGTCACTCCTCGGGCTAGGCAGCGAACTCGGTGAATCTGGCCACATCTTGAGCACGTCTCATTCGGTTTCCTCTGGGGTCCTGTATTCCGGTCCCTCGACTGTGACTGTTTGGTGCTCTGCGAGCTGGTGGTCTTGATTTATGTATGGCGTTGACATTGGCATCCTGTGTTGGTTGGCCCTGGCTGGGAAGTGTCTTGGTGTCCAGTTTTGTATTTCTGATGGTCTTTGCCAATTGGACGGCTTCGTCGAATGTCGTAGGCTTGTCAATCAATATTTTTTCTCGTATATACGGAAATTTGTCGTTTAAGTTCCAAGAAAAGATGTCGATGTCTCCCAAGTTGCATTGTAATGAAATATTTTTTAGGTCCGTGGCATCCGATTCTATGTCTTCTTCTGGTCCTTGCTTTCTATTAAATAGCTTATGTCGCTCCAAAATTTTTTAACAAGTCTTATAAGTAATCTTTGTTATGTCGATGTCGAAAGAGTAGAAAATGCTTAACGCTTCCGTGCCGATGGCATTGAGGAAGATCGCGACTTTTCTAGTATCTGGTTCATCTACTAAGTTGTTGGCCATTAGATATATTTGTAAGGCTGTTGTGAAAATTTTTCATGCCAAAGTTATATTGGACGCATGAAGGTCCAGCTTAAAATTGGCCGTGGTAACATGTTGGGTGCCTGTTGTTCTGGAGGCGCCATCTTGACGCGAGCAAATCTGACTATTTTACTTACGACAGACGACTTCTTGTTTCTGTGTAGGCGGCAGTTTCTTCTGACACCATATTAAGGTGTCTTCAGTGATGAATGGTAATTTATTATTATAAATCGAGTCGCGTACCTACATTGTCCTTATAGTTCAAGAAAACTCTTTTATGACTGCACTCGTGTGTAGAACAACCAGAATCCATATACCAATCATTGGTATTCGCGAAGAAAGCTGTTGCAGTAAAGACTTTGTTGTCAATCTTTTCCTTTTTCTGAAGTTTCTTGAACCTGAAGCATTTCGACTTGATGTGTCGCGGCTTTACAATGACCTTCCTTTTTCTCGTATTCCTCGTTCTCTTGGACTATATCTTTCTTCTTTATTTTTTAAACATTGGTTATGATTTGTGACCACTTTTCCCGCAGGTATAACAATTAAAACTGCTCTGGTGTTGTCTTCTCCTTATTTGAAAATTTTATTTCATCATCCAACAATCTCGATTTGATGAAATCGATATCCAAGTTATTATCATTTGACTTTGTCTCTATCGACGTTATTACAGTGTCATATTCTGGCGGCATTGCTGCGAGTAAATAAATTTTTTTATCAACTTCATCAATTTTGCTTTCTATAGCATTTAATTCACTGATTAACTTGTCAAATGTCATGAAGAAATCTTGCAGTTTTGTTCCTGGAGTACATTTCAATGTTATTAGTTTTCTTCTCAAATGTAATTTATTGAATACATTTTTTCTTTCTAGAAGTTTCTCTAGTGCTTGTAACATTTCTCTAGCTGTACCACAGTTTTTTACAACCTCTAGGTATTTATCACTCAAACACTGCACAATTGTACTTTTTGCTTTGTTGTCATTTTTCGTAAAATCTTTATCTCCCGACTTTTCTTTCGATTCGTCAACAGTGTGTCCTCCTTTTCTTGTAGTAACATTATCAATCTAAATTTCCAATTGAAAAATGAATCGCCTCCCCGCAGTATAGGCAATAAAATTTTCTCCATTTTTCTTTTCTGAAATCTTGCTTTCGACAACTTACGCGTATCCATCTTGGCGCACCTTTGGCGCAGTGGAAGCGTGCTATTGGGATTTTACTAAGCGATTGACGTGTTTGTTTGAATAACCACCAGTAAACAGGCCGTCTATGCTATTCACCGCCAGTAAACAGGCCATCTGCATTATTCACCACTAGTAAACAAGCCGTCTACACTATTCACTGCCAGTAAACAGGCCGTCTACACTATTCACTGCCAGTAAACAGGCCGTCTTCACTATTCACTGCCAGTAAACAGGCCGTCTACACTATTCACCACCAGTAAACAGGCCGTCTACATTATTCAACACCAGTAAACAGGCCGTCTTCACTATTCACTGCCAGTAAACAGGCCGTCTACACTATCCACCACCAGTAAACAGGCCGTCTACATTATTCAACACCAGTAAACAGGCCGTCTTCACTATTCACTGCCAGTAAACAGGCCGTCTACACTATTCACCACTAGTAAACAGGCCGTCTACATTATTCAACACCAGTAAACAGGCCGTCTATACTATTCACCACCAGTTAGTAAGCCGTCTACACTATTCACTGCCAGTAAACAGGCCGTCTACATTATTCAACATCAGTACACTATTCACTGCGAGTAAACAAGCCGTCTACACAATTCACTGCCAGTACACAGGCCGTTTACACTATTCACTGCCAGTAAACAGGCCGTCTACATTATTCAACATCAGTACACTATTCACTGCGAGTAAACAAGCCGTCTACACAATTCACTGCCAGTACACAGGCCGTTTACACTATTCACCGCCAGTAAACAGGCAGTCTACATTATTCACCACAGTAAATAGGCCGTCTACACTATTCACCACCAGTAAACAGGCCGTCGACACTATTTACCGCCAGTAAACAGGCCGTCTACAATATTCACTGCCAGTAAACAGGTCGTCTACACTATTCACCACCAGTAGACACTCCATCTACATCATAAAACCACTACGATTTAATGGAATTTTTCGCTCCGGCCGCTTACGTATGCCAGTTACAGACGGGTACGAAGATTTTTGTATGTAGCCTAGCACAGTGGTCAGCCGCCGTTGAGATTTTAAATCGAAGCAGAATTTTTCACGTGTAAGTTATCGCACATGCACAACGAAAATCTTGCCAACTCTGGTAGCTATATTATTAACCCTAACAATGTTTAAATATATTCTTCAATTTTAAATTATAGATACTAGAATTTTGTCTTATTAGAATTATTATTAATATCACATTAATTCTTAAATATTATAATACTCTTGATCCTCAAACACTCAACGCACAATTCAACGAAAATTTATTCTGTAGTTTTACATTTAGTTAATTAATGTAATTTATTTAGATTTAAGTTTTTTAGGATTCAATATAATGGGAAAACTCTGTTTGTAGCCATAAATGAGACAATAACACAGGATATAACATTTCTACCTGTGCCATTCACACGTATGGTTATAGAAAGAGACATATACTTTAAAAATTCCTTTTATTATATTTAATGCTGGAAAAAACACACGTAATCTTTGTTGGTTACATGTATTATACACTTACAGATTTTTTAAATTAAATAAATTTTGTGCTATGAAATTGGTGTTTTTGTGATTATGAATAATCCTTCTTTAAATCCTTTTTACATGCAGGATTGCACATTAGGGTCTCAAGGAGCTATATTGGGTGACTTTAAATAAGCGAAAATTGAGGATGTGAATAATCAGCCTACGAAATTGAACAACTTTCCTCAAAGAACATAGGTCGTAATTTTAAAAAAAATTGCCATACAAAGGCTAATTTGCCTTTGTATGGCAATTCAAAATAATGTTCAAGAATTCCATATAGGTTTCTTAGAAAAAGTTGTGCAGTTTTACGGATAGAATCAACCCTAAAGCTTCGCTAATTTGAAGTCATCCCATGTACGAAGATTTGAGTCTAAAATTCACCATTGTATAATACTTAGCTATTGTGTTATGGACTTGATTTTTTGCAAGGGTGCAAAAAATCAAGTCCATAACACAATAGCTTTTTTATTTTTCTTAATTCAAAAATTTGAGGTTTCAGATTGGCGAAGTCAGCCTCGATTTCTCATTAAATATGTATAGGTTTTCGGAGACACTCTTCAGGCAGTGTATCAGTCTGTCCTGCGCTCATTTTACGAACACATCTAAGGCTTCGCTTCGGGCTAGTGCACCACTTAGCCGTTACCCCATGTTATCGGTTTCCAGACCCGTAAACTTATTACTTTTTATCACTTTGAGGCAATGTTTGTTTGATTTTCACATAAAATAAAACTAAAAAGATTTCTTAAATAATTTTCATATATTATACAATTAAAAGAATACTTATAATAGGAAATTAATTCTAATATAATAATTAAATGCAAAATTCATTAATTCAATTTAAGAGCCAGTGGTTACAAAAATATGACAACGGGGACGAACATTTGGGTGATATTATGAAAATACGTTTTTGGCACATGAAAGTGGTCTATTTAAAATTACTGGTTGTCAGCATTTTTCGTTTTTAATTATTTACATTTTTATTATTACAATCAATTATTTTATTTTGTGTTATATTTTCCTTCTTAGGCAAATTAGTTTTGATTCTATAAATATGGTGATTTAGTTTTAATTGAAAAGATGCTGACATAAACACTGGCAGAATACAATAAGTTTCTGTCTATCCCTGCGCCTAGTTCGAAAATTATATTAACTAAAACTAACTTGACAACTTAATCATTAAGATACATTTTCCGAGTAACATAGGTCAGAAAATGAGAGAAGAAAATGTCTTTTAAACTGCATTTTGACTGAATTTTATTTCTCATCTTCTATAAATGTCTTCAAGGAAAAGTTGTTCAGTCTAATTGATATATTGACGAACAAACAAAAAGGTTTGCCCAAACGGGCTAACATAGGTGCGTGACATAATTTTGTTTTGTCGATGTCGTTTTGCCTGTTCCGTACTGACATGCGATTGACTAAATTGAGAGCGGAATGAGACATTTACGACCAAATTGTCACACGTGTATGTTAGCTATACATGACTATCCCTCTCATTTCCGCAGAGCGTGTCGCGCTTCTCTGGTCAATAGTGTCGCTAGCGGTAATGACAAGGGTTTTTTTTTGGCGGGAACTCGGGTGTTTGCTGTGCCGATTGAATTTTTGTTTTCTACGTTAAAGAGTTGTTTAATGTATTATTATACATTGTGATAGTGTATTGTGCAGTAAACTAGCTTAGAACAGCGTAGTGATAAAAGAAAAAGAAATCAAGTGATAGTGTTTCCGCTCCGTATGGTTCCGACAAAGATCCAGCGGCAGTGCTTCTCGCCGCCATATTCTTCCGTAAACGAATCACTATCGGCTTACGGAGATTGAGAAGAGATTACTTTTATGCTTGCTTTTAAGCTGATGGCCTTGTTACCAAAGTTTTAATGAAAAAAAATGACAAGGAGCCTAATCAATAAAAGTTAATTTGTAAAATACAATTACAATTTGGTTTACATGGCGTAGTTATAAAAGTTTAACAATAATGTAGTATAGTTGTAAGAGTAACTTTGCAATGTATATCGAATTTTAATAGTATTTTACAATTGTAAGTTTCATTCAACAAGGCCCAGCCTCCTTATTCTGAATAGTTCGAATCGCCTTCGACTTTGGACATGACTATAACCTGCCACTGTCATATGTATAGCGCGAGAAAGAGATGCACTGAGTCTTTCCGACTATGAGTGTGGGGACAAGCGCGACTCGCGGGCGGTGAAGTGGGAGGGGTAGTCATCAGAAATCTTTATTTTATCAAATCATGCGCAGTAGTAAACAAATTGTCAAATATGGGACGAGTTTAAATTAATGAGTTAAAGTTAAAGACGTGTATCCGAACTACCTTTCCAGAAGGAATTCATATGAGACTCTCAAAAAAAAAGCTTATTTGTCAAGTTGCATGGTGAGGCAATCTTTTTTTTTGTCCATCTATATTTCTTGGCGAAAGTTGTCAAGTTTAGAGGGCTGATTTAACACTTATTTTCGCTAACTAATGTGGAGTCGCAATGTATTAAGATTTTACTATATTGTGACCACGGCCGTAGCTAGGGGCGGGAGGCATTGTGGGAAAATGCCCTACTTTGAAATCAAAATGCCCTACCTTAAAAATACCAAAAACTAAGATAAATCATTATAATTAAATTGTTTGTTCATCATTGAGGATTTAATAGTTATTAGTGAACACTGAAAATAAAGTTTTAATGACTCTCTAAATGAACTGCAAAAATCGCATGTTTCGGCACTGGATTTCTGTGCATCAGTCTGAGAATAAAAAGTGACTGTGATATATATGTTTTCTATATCATATATATATTTTTTAATGTAATTTCTGACGGTGGTAATTTTATGTTTTATGTTATTTTTATATCCTTTTTTTTGTATTTCATAGATATGGATTTTTTATCTGAAATAAATTTTTATGTTATTATTATTATTATTAGATCCATGCTGACCTAGAGGTCAGTGATATGCATGGTGATAGAAGCCCGTGCTTCGAGGGCAGATCAATTATGATACATTACCTCGAATTCGACTCTAGCTACAGTCCTTATTGCGACTCTTAATTAGTTAGCGTAAATAAGGGTTAGTGGTTACTAAACTAAAATTAGATATAAGCTACGCGTTCCTGACGCGACGTACGTTGATAATAATAATTCAAATACGCAAACCACCCATTAAATAAATGAAAAAACTTACAACTAAATATTTCTAGCGAGCGTCATACATAATTATCTTTGAGAAAGTACTTTGGGCTTTACACTGTACACATGACAGCACATGAAAATGCACTAGTAGATCTTGACTTCTGTTTCTATACGTCACAATTGTGAACCTTAACGACTATCTCCAAAGTTGTACAGACAACAACAAGTCAGGTTACCCATTTGGACTACGAAAGCCGATGCTATTATGAGCGAGATAAGGGCGACGTCAAGGTCAACATGTATAGCCTGATGTACTGCCATGTGTAACACTCAATTACAGAAGGAGACTTAAGTCTAGATCTGTACTTAAGTGTTGATTGTCTCTATCTCACTATCAAAATGACAAAAACGACTGCTACTTAAGTAAAGATCAGAGTCTGTCACCAATTATTGAGTTTCTGTTTTTGAACGTGTAAGCCCAAAGAAACTAAGCAATCAAAGATGAATATTTTCCTGCTTTAATTATATTATTATTTACAAAGTCACTTTATTTAAAACGCCACTAGCTTTGATCGAACCACAATTTTATTAAATTTTATCAATTTTTAGGCAGTGTCTTATTGGTAGCCACAGTTCAGTCTTCAATATAGGAAGTTAATATTTTTAAGCTAGAAGAACAGCAATTCAAATACGCATATATTTATCCTAGAAGTACATATTTAACCAAGCTTTAAAATAGAGATGAAAAAAAAATCAATTTCTTGGGTGTGTAAAAAATAAAATGAAAGAACACTAAGGCCCAAGTCTTGACCTATACTTAAGTATTGATTGTCTCTTTGGGATCGTTCAACAATTACGTGATCATTTTTGGCCGTCTTTTAACCCCCCCCCCCCCCCTATGTAATCACAGCGTAATCTGTTGTTTATAACCCCCCCCCCTCGCCTTGATTACGTAACAATACTGATGCTTGGAAAAGTCGATAAAATATGCCGAAAAAGTATAAAAAAACTGAATCTGGTCACACTGTTCCACAGTTTGTCTATAGCAGGGGAAATCCCGTTCCATCTATCTAATAGTTAGTGTTATTGGACGTAAATATTTAAATATAATTTATTTATTCATCTCGCTATACGTTCATTAAAGTTATAAAATGATGACGTAATCATGGCTTCTTCCCCCCCCCCCCCAAATAATCCGATGTATATACAAGCATCCGACCCCCCCCCCCTTCCGGTGATCACGTAATTGTTGAGTGATCCCTTTCTTTCACTATCAAAATTACAAAGTCGATTGCTACTCAAGTATAGATCAGAGTCTGAGGCGCGTTCTGTAAGACGGACCTAAAAGTCGGGTGTAGCGTCTCTCTTTGTTCCTATGGGTCCGATACATATTACTTATTTATTATTCAGAAACTTAAATAGGGATGTTGACAGTGTTTGATTTTATGAATTATTGTATGTGAAACAAAAAATAATGCTAGAAATATATTAATATCCGAAAACAGCATTAACAACTAACATTTATTTTACAACTAACAATGTACAGTTATATCATTCGCTGCATTACAAAAAGGCTTTTTACGGAACCAATCGTTTATGTAATGCAGCGAAGATTTCCTGGAGCTTCTCCTCCTTAAAATAAATGACTAGCTCCATCCCTGACACGTCGCGGTTTTTAAATTTGGGTGTGTCTAGGATGCGCCGAATTGGTTTATAAATGAAAAGTTATTAGCATTTATATTATCGTAAGGACTATCTATCTCGTTATGTGGGGAGAGCTAGCTATCTCGTTTTTACGTACGCAAACAAATGGCGGTGACGTCACATGTCGGTACGTGCATCTCTTTTTCGTTGTTTGACAGTTTCCCCCTCTATTGAAATTTAATAGCTTGTAACTTTTTTATTTCTCAATATTTTTAAAAAATTATTTCGATTTTGGATTGTTCTTTTTTAAAATATACAATAAAAAAAATTCGTCAACATCCCTATTCAATATGGGTTTCAATATGGGAATAAATTAGCTAACAAAACCTTAGGGGGTGAAATTATCAACAAACATTTTCTACTTCTCATACAAATCGCGATGCGAATTTTTTTTTAATACTTCGCCCATGTTCCGTGAGGAAAGTTGTTCCGTTTCGTGGTCTGATATAAATCCTTATTTTTGTTAGCTAATTTAAAGTCACCGTATAATTATTTTTAACAACTGACATTTCTTTTTTTACAAAAAAAAACTACTACCCTAGCATACGCAATGAGACTTCTATCTCATAATCAAGAGAGTAGACTTCAGAATCAACACAAGGAAAATGGCATAAGAGAAGTTTTAATTTCTCTGGCCTTTGAATGTGGAGTTGTGGTCACAGACCTATATCGAGATAGACGGTAAATCTCGCTCGTGACGTCATTTTAGGTAAGAAAAATTCGACACGCTAGGTTCTCATACAGTTTGAAGCGCTCTTTTCGTCTATCTCGATATAGGTCTGTGGGACGCGTCCTTTTAGCAATTCAAGATCATTTGTCAACGTTAATAGAATGCAAAATAAATGCAAACTTCTACTGTTACATTTAAGGTTATGTTTTCCTTGGCAATCAACTCTCACGAGAGTAGTCTCATTGCGTATGTTATATTTCCGAACACTACATCTCTATTCTACTGAACTAGCTATAAAGCTGACTACAAATTAGACAAAGGCACTAAGTCATATCTTATTATCGATACGCATACTAGTCCTCTTAATAAAGAAGTTGTTGAGTGCGTGAGCTGGATCGTAAGCGATTTCTTCGGAAAACTGTTCAGGGTGCTTAGGGAGTAAACATACTTAAAGTCCCCGCGTCTAGTAGGTGCGCCAAAGTGGGGGGGGGGGGATGAAAGTTCCCACTTTTTATCTTTTCGCTAATATCTTCAAAACGGTGCGTTGTAGAGAAACAATATTTTGTACGAAATGAAAGCTAATAAAATGTTCTACAACTTTTACATTTACACTTTATCAAATTCTAATCTATCTTCGAACTACAAGTTCCGGAAAAGTGCAATCCGGGGCAACTCCTAAACGTGGGGACTTTTACCATGTTTATTCCCTAAGCACCCTGAACAGTTTTCCGAAGAAATTGCTTACGATCCAGCTCACGCACTCTCCCCCTTTTAGGTCATGCGTCGAGGGGACTATACATGATAACAGCACCACACTTTCCAAATTAATCAGTCCGAAATGTTAACTCTCATATGCTAGATTATGTGACTAAGCTTACTTGTGGCAATCCTCTTGAAAAAGGGCTTTATGGCAGTGGGTTAAGGTCGATAATCGTGTCTTCTAATACTCCCACTCGAAATGTCCTTTCTACCTGAAATTTAAGATTTGTTTTATCAGATTTGACAATACTATCCTGCCTGTATTGCTATACGGGTGTCAATGCTGGTCACTAACGAAGGAAATCATACTAAAGCTACAAGTATTTCAAAGAAAAATGGAAAGGAGCATGTTGGGAATAAAACTTATCCAAAGAGTGCGCAACACAGAAATAAGAGAAAGAACAAAGCTTAAAGACGTCGTCGAAATGGCCTGCAGATATAAATGGAGATGGGCCGGTCATATTGCACGAGCTAGTGATGGACAATGGAGTGAACGGGTGCTCCATTGGTGGCCTAGAGAAGACAGACGGCCCCAGGGTCGCCCCAAAAGACGTTGGATCGATGATATAGTGCAGGTGGCAGGAGGGACATGGACAAGACTGGCGGCCGATAGAGTAAAATGGAGTGAGTTGGAGGAGGCCTTTGTCCGAAGATGGACACTCCATTAAAATTGTTAAATTTATAAGATAAATTAAATTATAAAATTAGTTAATTTACTATTAATACTGTATTATTATTATGGAATGTAATGTGTGTATTAATTAATGGAAATAAAAGGCTTATATTATATTATTATTTATCAGATTTTAGGATGGAGAAACATACGAAAGGTGTCTCGCTTTCTCTTTTTTACTTATATGAGGTGACTTTCAATTATTAAGCGAAACTTTCACAACTTTAGTGGTGATACTACCCACGAATCTAAACAGATTCTCAAAAAAAAATTCGGTTTCTCATACAAAAACATGTGCACCTGCTCATCCTAACTTATGGTGCCCAAACATGGTCATTAACAGAATGTCAGAAGTCCAAACTCAAGGTCTGCCAACGCGCAATGGAACGTAGCATCTTGGGTGTCCGATTGATAGATAAAGTCAGAAACACCGACCTACGAGCCAAAACCGCAGTAACGGACGTAGGAGACAAATCATCTAGATTAAAGTGGGGCTGGGCTGGGCACGTGAGTCGCATGCACGAGGAGCGGTGGGCACGGAGCGTTACCCACTGGGTGCCACAGGATGGACATAGACGCCGGGGCAGACCCAAAAAGAGATGGCGTGACGATTTGGATGCTTACTATTCCAGATGGCCGGAACTTGCACAAGTTCGCAAGAAATGGAAGGATGCCGTGGAAGGCCTTTGCCCAGCAGTGGGATTTTGTAGGCTAGATTTAAAAAAAAAATGCAAAAACAAATCAGCTGATCGCACAAGTCGTATGAAGAGTAGTTTTGTTTGTTTCATATTTCGACTCATGTACCTTGTGGAAAATTCAGTTACGGTGAGATGATTCACATCCTTAATTTTTACTTACTTAACAAGTTGGCAGCCCACCTTACTACACCTACAGTATTCCTACTATGCCCCATACAAATTTACTGATCCCACTGGTGATGCTGAAAGCATTGCTCTAATAATGAGGGGCCATGAGCATCACCAGTGGGATTGAACTCAAGTTTGACTGAGCCCCCAAAAAAATCCGCAAAATAGTATGGTAGGGTATCCTCAAAAAAAAAGCTTCTAATCCCATAGGACATGCTCATGGCCACAGACAGAAGATTACGTGATTCCATCGGTGATGCTCATGGCAGCCAATCTGTTAAAGTCACCCAATTAACGTGGTGATAGCCAGTAATGAGCCAGATTTGTAACCGGAAGGTAGCGGGTTCTAATCCTGGTGCGGGCCTGTACTGTACTACTTAATTCATCTTTTCCGTTTTCTGTACGAATATTTCATTAATTATCATATGCTCAGGGATAAACGAAAACATCGTGATGAAACCTGCACATCTGAGAAAATTCGTTTTCCCTTGGCCAGCGGTCCACCAATCCGCATTGGGCCAACGTGATGGACGTGCCCCTCGTTGGGGACGTATACGGGATGATTTCTTCTATTAGAAAGTCAATTTTTGATAAGCTTCAACTTACACATTAGAGTACGTCCTGTGAGTAGGTAGATATGTATAGATACTTACACGTTAGAGTACGTCCTTTGAGTAGGGGCTGGAGCTGAGCGGCGCGGGGGCGGTGTGGCAGGGGGAGGGGGAGGGGGGCCGGATGTAGGCGGGCTGCTGTTTGAGGCCGGGCGGCAGCGACACGTCGCGGAAGTAGCGGTGGCGGCGGGCCTCCTTGGCTGAGATGCGCTTCATCGGGTCGTAGGTTAGCATCTTTTGGAGCAAGTCCATGCCCACCTCGTCTAGGTTTTGTACCTGGGAGAACATAAGAACTTATGTATCACATTTGAATCATACACATCGATTTTGTTTTCAAGATTATATTTATTACTTAACTATACCAATATTATAAAGAAGAAAGATTAATATTTTTGGATATTTGTAAATTCGAAAACTACTGGACTGATTTCAAATTTTTTTTCGTCATTTGAATGCTACACCATCCCTGATTGTATTTATTTTTCACTTGTTAGTATTGTTGTTTCACTTTTGAAGTCGATTTAATTTTGTTCTCTAAAAAGTTGATTTATAGTTTTCACTTTTATTGTTTACTAGCTTTTCGCCCGTGGCTCCGCCCACGTGGACTTCATGTTATATCGTGCCCAACTGTGGGATAAAATGTAGCCTATGTTCTTTCCCAGGCTCTATCTCTGTACAAAATTTCATGAAAATCGGATCAGTAGTTTAGGCGTAAAAGACGGACAGACAGACAGAGTAACTTTCGCATTTATAATATTAGTAAGGATAATAGAAATTACAAAAGAAACATTTAAAAATTGGAAATCTACAAATGGCGGAGAAATCAGTGAACATACATATATTAGAGAAAATAAAAGAAACACACAAGTGACTCAAACAGAACCTCCTCCTTTGAAGTTGGTTAATTAAAAAAAGCAACTCACATGGTAATGCAAATTGAAAGTGTTCCAGTTGGGGAAGGTGGGTTTGTAGTCGGGCAGAGACGACACTCCGGGCCAGATCGTCTCCGTCGGCGTACGCAGCATTCTACAAGCATATTAAGTGACTTAATTTTTTTTTGTTATCAGCCCATGAAGGGTATAAGGGTGTTTAGCAAAAACTGAAATCCTGAATTAAGTTCATTATTGTAAATGATTTTCCAGTGGAGTTTCAAGAGCAGAACACCCACTAAAGTTTCGCTAACTAAGGTCACCTCTATACAGGGCTTTAAGTAAATCTCTTTCAACCTCTCGGGTGGTTAATCAGTCCATGAAACTGAACAACTTTCCCCCAATAATAGGTCAAAATACGAAAAAAATATTTTTTAGTTCCCATACAAAATGCGCTATATGCTGATGAAGTTTGTATGGGAACCCAATTTTTTTATTATATTTTGACCTAGTGTTAAAACGCAAAGAAATACAGAGGCTAGCTACCGATTTCTATAAGAATCTATACTCAAATAAGGAAGTCGATCGAGGCATAAGTGACAACTTTAACTCAAACTACGAAAACATACCACCAATACTTACAACAGAAGTACATAAAGCAATCCTTTCCCAGAAACTAGAAAGAGCCCCAGGACCAGATAATATACCTAACGAGTTGATGAGAGGCACAGTGCAAGAATTAAGTCCAATTTTAGAAAAATTATTCAATGAAATACTCAACACAGGCACCATTCCGAATCAATGGGGTGAATCACACATTATACTATTACACAAAAAAGGAGATAAAGACGACATTGGAAATTACAGACCAATAAGTTTAATATCGAATATCTATAAAATCTTCGCAAAAATAATACTAGAAAGAATCACAAAAATAATAGAAGAAAACCAACAAGTAGAGCAGGCAGGCTTTAGAACAAACTATAGTACAATCGATCATATACATACTATTAAACAGATTTTGGAGAAGTACCACAAATACCAGAAAACATGTATGTATGTATGTAAACACTTTATTGCACATAATAAAAATTACAAAACAAAAGAGATGGATACAAAGAAAACTATGTACAAAGGCGAGCTTATCCCTTAGAGAGATTTCTTCCAGCTAACCCTCGAGAGAAACGAAAGGAGACTAATCGCAGGATCGGCGTACTTGCGCAATAAGGAATTTTAACTAATATTATCTACTTTAACGCTACACTAATTATATTGATAATACATATATATAACATATATAAATAAATATAATATATACAATATACTATATAAATATGACTACGTACCTAATGCACATATAATAATAATAAAATAATAATAAAACGCCATACACTCAAAGGCCCACATTAAGGTTTTCCCTTGTGTCGTGGGTCCCTCGGAACACACATAAAGACAGACACAAACACCCATGACCCGAGAACAAACATCTGCTTTTTACACAAATATTTGCCCCGGGATTCGAACCCAGGACCCGTCGATCGAGAGGCAGGTGAAATGTTGGGACCGCTGGCAGAATAAATGAAAGACGGACTCAAGAGTAGACACTGATTTATTATCTATTGGTTACAGATCTTTTATAGTAGCGCTATGACTAATTACCTTAGCCTACATGTGTGGGTTCATTCCCCTTAATATTACTCAGGTTACATTGTTAAAACATTACCATACTGGGATAGTTAAAAGATTAAATTGAACGTTGTTTTTTAAAGTATTCATTACATTCATATCAAATTAAATTATAGTTTATTTTCTTTAGTATTACTCACCACATCACACAGGGCCACTACCACTCGACCAAACCGGCCGTCATGATTATATATATTATTATTATTACTGCTCAATTGTTGTGCCCAGTGTTTTCTTAATGCTAACTTAAAGGAGTGAATGGAAGGAGCTTTCCTAATTTCTTCCGGCAAAATATTCAATAAACGTGCCGCCTGTACAGTGAAAGATAGAGTATATGTGTGAGTACTGTGCTGCGGAATTGCCAAAGATAAATTGGTGCTCGAGCGAAGTCGATCTCCCAACGATCTGCGAAAGTTGAACCTCTCACATTATATATAGCATTCATTGATTACTCAAAAGCCTTCGACAGTTTGCATCATAAATGTATCTAGTCAAGCCTAAGACAACAAGGTGTAGAAGGAATCTATATCAACATCATCAAAAATATCTATAAAATATCTATAAGCTGCATAAAACTTGAGTCCAAAGGTGATGCTTTCCCAATAAACAGAGGTGTAAGACAAGGAGATCCGCTATCTCCGAAACTGTTTATTGCTGTGCTGGAGAATATTTTCAGAGGTATACACTGGGATGACTTTGAATATGGTCTTAACATCAATGGCCGTCGCTTGAACCTCCTGAGATTCGCTGACGACCTAGTGCTGCTAGAAAAGGACCCTAAGAAACTACAAACAATGGTACGCACACTGGCCAAAAAAAGCAAAGAGGTTGGACTGTAAATGAATGCGAACAAAACTAAATTGATGACCAACACCACGGAGGTTGATATTACACTAACAGATGGAAGCAAGTTGGAATACGTGAGCGAATATGTTTATCTAGGACAAATTATAGCTCCCAGAGATATCATGGCCAGGGAAGTGAGCAGGCGCATAGCCAATGGCTGGAAGAAATTCTGGTCTCTGAAAGAAATAATGAAGAGTAAAGAATTAAGCATCACTATTAAAAGGAAAACATTTAAAACCTGCATACTTCCTTGTATTACCTATGGCTGTGAGACCTGGTTTCTCACCCAAAACCAGCGAGACAAACTAGCAAGATGTCAAAGAGCTATGGAAAGAAGTATACTGGGATTAAAACTTGGGGATAAAATTAGGAACGAAGAAATAAGAGCGAGAACCAAAGTTACGGACCTGCTTACTCGTGTGGATCACCTGAAATGGGGTTGGACAGGTCACATGCTGAGATGTAGGGCAAACAAATGGAGCCAACAAGTCACTCTGTGGTACCCAAGAGATGGTACCCGGAGACGGGGGAGACCAATGAGAAGGTGGGAGGATGATCTCCGCCTGACCCTGGGACCACACTGGACAAGGGTGGCATCAGACAGAGAGCAATGGAAACAGCTGGAGGAGGCCTATGCCCAAAGGCACACCAAGTTGCGTGATATTTTATGAAATATTTGCATGTTAGTTTGTAAGGTTGAAATGTAAAAGAAAATGCTTCTTGGAAATAAAAGGCTTTATTATTATTATTATTTTGTCTGATGTATCTTAAACATATTCTCTATGTGGAGGTAGATTTGCTCGGGCCGAAGCCAAGTGCTATTACGTTGTCAGTGATAAAAAATTTCGGACCACGCGATACGCACTAAGGATAACAGCTTTCTGCATGAGCGTGAGTGTGGAAGGATGCATGTTAAGAGTGCTGAGGCTGGTGTGTAAGGTTTTGGGAATAACGCCTGTTGTGGATAGTACGATAGGTATAGTTCTAACATTGTTTACTCGCCACTGTGTTGTTAGTTCTATTGATAGATCCGTGTACTTAGCAATTTTATGGGTATTGCAGATGGCCACATCAATAAGGAATACACTCTTACTGCTCTTATCTTAGACTGTGATATCAGGTCTGTTGCTGTGTATGGTCTTATCTGTTATTGTCCTTTCCCAGTACATTTTGTAGTTATCATTTTCTAAAAGGCATCAGGTTGGTATTTATAATATGGTACTTTCTCAGATATTAATTTATATTTGTATGCTAAATTTTGGTGGACTATTGCGGCTACCTGGTCGTGTCGATGCTTATAGTCGGTTTGGGCTATGGATTTACATGCACCGGTGATATGTTGGATGGTCAATTGCTCTTGCAGTGTCTTGTCTAGATAGGTCAGTTGGTAAATTGGGTGTCCGGATGATATATTTTTGATAGTTGCGGGTATCTATAACTTGATCTTGTATTGCAAGCATGAAAGCTTCTGTCTCCGGGAACAGCTCACCTCTCCGAAGCCACTCGTTCAACGCTGCTTTGTCGACATTAGGATGTTGGAGGTCGTGGAGGTGTCTCCCGTGTAGCGACTTCTGCTTCCATGCTTCTATTTTTTGTTTGTTGTCAGTAGTTCCTTCATTGCGTTGAAGACTATGGTCGAATAGATTTAAAGGTGTAAGTTTCTTAATCGGCGAGGGACACTATTTTATGAAGGTTGGACTGGTGGGCTCGCAGATGAAAATAAGTTCTTAATGATTTAATCTGTTTATTATTATTATTATTTTGACCTATTATTGGGTCAAAGCCCTGTTTAAAAGTCAGCCATTATTATATTTCTGATAATTTTGAATTACTCTAAAATTTTTAATGTTGTGTCCCGCCGACATTCGATTGCTTATAACTTTTTAACTGTTGAACCAATTTTATCAAATATAGCTTAGAACCATCTTGATTATGTCAACTTTCAGACAAAAACCCACATCGAAATCTGTCCATTCGTTAAGAAGCTACGATGCCGTAGACAAACACACAGATACAGATGTCAAACTTATAACATACTTTTTTTTTGTCGAGGGGTTTAAAAGTTTAGTCTTTTCAATAACAAAGTATTGTTTGAAATCAAAAAATGTATTTTCCTTTTACTCCTAGACAGATTTTTTGTTACTAAGTACATACCTGAAAATGCGGAAAAGCTGGTCAATTTCGGAGTCTCCCTGGAACAGTGGCTTCTTCGAAGACATCTCTGAAAAAATGCAGCCTATGGCCCACATGTCAATTGGGCAGGAGTATCTGAAAAGATTAGTTAAAAGTAGTTGCAGGAGTAATATGAAGTAGGAAAGCCATGGACAAACCGCTTAGGTAAACTCTAGGGGAGGCCTTTGCCAAAGGGCAATCAGATCAAGACTGAAAAACAAAATTTTACTAATGTCTTGACTTATTTTCTAAATAAATGGTTATTTTATTTATTTATTTTATTATCTGCAATTCAAATCAAAATAGCTTGATTTTAAAGAACACTAGCTTTTCCCCGGGACTTGTGGTATAACCCCCGACATTTATCGTTTATAACTCCTTAACAGCTGAAACAATTTTATAAGTAAGAACCATCTTGATTATGTCAATTAAACAACAAAAACTGCATCGAAATCGGTACTTTTGTTGAGGAGCTCCAATACCACAGACATACACACGTCAATCATATAACACCCCTCCTTTATTGTTAGGGGTAAAAATAGACAGTTTGATCGCATACCTCTGGCAACCGAGCAGTACTTCCGGGGCTCGGTACCAAAGAGTGACCACCTCATGAGTGTACACTCTCACTGGCACTCCGAAGGCACGGCCAAGGCCAAAGTCAGCCACCTGAAATATAATGTTCTTTTTAAGTTTCACGATTTATGGTTATTTCAATAAGAACTAAATAAATAAAATAATTAATTTTTGTATCGCTATAGTTTAATAAAAAAAAAAAAAAAAAAATAGCCTTTATTATCAACCATTACATTATTCATGCATTCCCTAAAGATTTTATTTGTACTTAATATTTATTATCCTTATAGTGCAATAATTGTATTTTTTACAATAATTATTATTTCACTAATTTTGACATGCATTATAAATATATGTTTTTATTCAAATTATTAATTATTAGAGTACAGGACGTACTCTAACGTGTTGATTTTGGCATCGCTATAGCTTAATCTACTGTTAAAGATTTTTTTTTTTTTTAATCTTAATATTTAACGAGGCTTCAGCCACTCTAGGTGGTTATGCCAGCCTCATGGTATCACTCTGTACATACATTTCCTACTACAAGATACAATTTTAAACCTTATTCTACAATTCAGACATGTTTCTTAAAAGAAAAAAAAAAAAAAAAAAAAAAAAAAGATTTTCGCAGTTTTTATGACACTTTAGAATCTAAAGAATCGCAATTTATCCAATTTATACACATCCAATTTTTTCAGGGTAATTATAATGACCATACTCTGAATTAGCTCCTGCATAGGCTAAATATGTTATTTTTAAAAATTATAGGTAACTAAATAGGTAAGTATGCCACCTTAGGCAAGTAGGCTACCTTGATAATGCCACTCTTATCGATGAGCAGGTTCTGTGGCTTGAGATCCCGGTGCAGGATGCGGCGCTGGTGGCAGTACAGGATCGCACTGTTGATCTGGTATAGGTAGCTCTTTACTACCGCTGGATCCATGAACTGCAATGGTAGATAGTAAACCGGTAAAAGTATGTATGAAGAAAATTAAGCGCTTGTAGCTCAGTGGAGGTTAAGCAACATACACGAGCAGGGAACCTGATGGATGACCAAAGTGGCAATTTATCAGGAGCATTTCCCTGCTTCAGAGGTCATATTATGCAGTCGGTCCCGGCTGTTGTCGATTGTCTACAGTAGTTGAAACCAAGTCAGAGGCCATTGTGTGTGTTTAAAAACTCTGACACGAGAGTTAGCCAAGTTCACCACATACTTGACTATACCTACATGAGGAAGAGGTATGATTAGATTTTACTAGTTGGCAATTTGTGTTCTCCAATGGGACAAATTTATATAAAGTGAAAAAAAAACATAAAAATAAGTGTACAGTATAATGTTGTAATACACAACATGAAACAGTATATCATTGTATTTCAAATACGTCTTACCTTCCCAGAGCCCAAAGAGTCCATATATTTCTTTAGGTCCATTGCAAGGAACTCAAAGATCAGGTACAGGCGTGATTCTTCCATGAGAACATCTTCCAATTTCACTATATTAGGGTGATTCAATTCCTTCAGGAGCGAGATTTCCCTTGAATTGCAAAAATCATAGTTTTACTACAGATAACTACACAAAAAAATATTTGCATCTATATAAATTGTTTGTATAAATTCATTACATCAGTCCAAACCTCCATCTTAATTATTAGTAGAATTGAGTCAAGATTACCTTGCTATGTGATGATATTAACAATGCTGAATATGCTGTGTAGTTCTGTGTGACGAAAATACTAAAAGAAGTGCTAGTCAGTAAGAAAAATGGTCATTTAGTTAAAATACCTGCAGTCATGCCTATCTCTATCAATCTATCTATCTATGGAGGGGACGCCCGTCAGGCACAGGCGGGTGATCAGTCCACTATTTGGGACCATTTCACCCAGTTCCCCACAACAGCGCATGAGTTTTACCTCTGCACTGACAGTTCCACCTCTTTGAGTTCCCGAAGCTTTAGCAAACCCTATTATATCTTTTATGTTAAGCTCTTGTATTTGTACTTCTTTTACCTAATCCATGCCTATTGAAATAATCGACCGGGTGAATAAGACAGCGTAATGCCAACAAAGCCTCTTCACCTGTTGTAACATTTTAGGTTAGTAAATGGTAAATAAATTAAATTTATGCAGACTCATAGTAAAGTAAGGATTTTTTAAACACATAAAACTTAGAAATATGTGGGAAATACACGAAAAATTAAGAAAAACACAGGAAATACTAACCTAATCGCAGTAGACGGTATCCCTTCATCGTCCGATTCCAACCTAATTTTCTTCATAGCTACAAACTGCCCGGTTATTTTATTCTTCCCCTTATACACCACACCATATGTGCCTTCCCCTATCTTTTCAATTTTCAAAAAATCATTCATCTTGTATTGCAGAATCTTGGCCGTTTCGACACCCGATGCAAACGCGGAAAACTGGCGGATTTTACCGCGTGTACACCGCCAAAATTACTAACACTTCAATGTGTAAACACGGTACGTTGTAAATACTCAATACTTTATTACGAAAACCTAAATAAATCTTAATATTTTATTAAAATTTATGAAAATAACGTTAACAAAGTACGGCTTTTCAACGACTTTTCAAACGATATTTTTTTTTTTTTTTAATTCTTTTTTTCCCACACGGGAAAGGCAAAGGGAACTTAACCCATACAGCCGTCGTCTTCTATTATCTCCATTCTTTATAATAAAAATAAGGCCTAAGCCACGTCAATAATCAAAATTTTTCCCTCTTTTCTCAGATAATATAAGGCCGAAGCCATGTCTGTTATTGTCTTATAAAATGTTTCTTGTCATATCAAGTTTGTCATATCCAAATAAAGTCATATCCAGTGTGTCTTGTCTTATTTAGTGATTTTGGTCTTATCCAGTGTTTCTTGTAGTATTATCCTGTATTTCTTGTCAAAGTTTCTTGCATGTCTCTTGCAACTTTCAAGAGTTTTCAAACTGTTTCTATGGTTGAGTTTATAAAATTAAAAATGGCCAAATATGTCTCAAAGCATCTAAGTAAGGCCTGAATGTCGCGCGGCACGGCTTCAGGATTTTTGTATATTCTTAGTAATTCACTCGTAAGCGTAAGGCGTTGTAAGTTATAAGCGGAGCATTAAAAAAATATATGTTGCAGGGTCTGATCACAGTCACTATTACAATCGGTGCATTTTGGTGAAGATACTATTTTCATTCTGTGAAGGTGGGCTTTAACGTTACAATGTCCAATTCGGAGGCGTGAAATAATAGTATAGAATTTTCTGCATCGATACTTGGACATTTTAGTAAACCAGGGAGCAAGGCCAGGAATTTTATTAATGGCATAGTACCAAGATCCTTTTGTTATCAGAGTATCTGTCCAGTCCTGAGTCCAATCGTTAAGATATGAAACTTTAATTTTCTGTAGTAAATCAGAATATGGTATAGCAACATTTTTAATAGGGGTGTCATGGCCGCAACTTTTACAAATGTCCCTTGCCAATCTGTCAACGTTTTCATTTCCAGCCACTCCAATATGTGAAGGAGTCCACATAAATTTGATCAAAAAACCATCCAGTTTTAATTTGTGATACAATTCTCTAATCTCATACAGTAAATAGTTGGAGCTGACATCATATTTGCAATTTTGAAGTGCTGTTAAAAGACTCATGCTGTCCGTTACAATTAACCAACTCCTGAAGTCTTGAGTAGTGCATTGTTTAATGTATTGTAATGCAGATAATACAGCCAAAGATTCTGCAGTAAAAATAGAAATTTCTTGTGGCAAACGATATCCGTATCCTGTTTTCAAATGAGGTAAGTAAATAGCCATTGAAACACTATCATTGTCTTTAGATCCATCAGTAAATATACAATTATAGGCTGGAAATTGATCTATCATTAAATACACTTCTTCCTTTCTTAAAAGATCTTTCTGTATATGAATATCTATGCTTTCAAATTTACTGTCATAATGTCCAGAATAGCAAATGAAGTGATCATTGCTTTTGTGAATCTGATATTGCTCATCTATATTTGATATATAAGAGAAATCATGAAGCAAATAAGGGATATTTGATAAATTACCTGGATTATAAGTTTCAATTAGAAAAGTAATTTTTTTAAGTAATGAATGATTGGAAAGGGACATCAACTTAATTAAGAATCTGTACTTAAGAAATTTAAATCTAATTTTTAGTGGGGGAATATTACACTCAACTTGAAGGGAATTTATAGGTGATGTTTTCATAGCTCCAGTTATGCATCTTAAATTATTGTTTTGCAAAACATCTAGTTTGTGTACTAACTTGTGATCAGAACCAAAGCACAAGAAACCATACTCAAAATGACTTCGAATCAAACTTTTATACAGCATAAGTAAAATTTTTGGATCAGATTTAGCTAATGTTTTCATAATGTTAAATGCTTTAGATGCTCTACCAACTACATATTCTACATATTTGTTCCAAGAAAGGTTATATGTGAAAATAATACCTAAAAACTTTACTTCATCAACTATAGGCAATGTAATATTATTATATTTAATAGTAGTGTCATAACACTGTTTGCTGAAAATTACTACTTTGGATTTTTCGGAACTTATGTCCAAATTTAAATAACTAAAGTAATTATACAGCTTTGTTAGAGCTGTATTTAATTTTAAAGAAACATGACCCAAACTTGGACTAGTCGAATAAACAACAAGATCATCTGCGAATTGCAAATTGTTTACTTCATTACCAAGAACCAAATTAAGTTTATGAATATAAAGAATATACAACAAAGGACTGAGAATTCCACCTTGACATACACCTTTATAAGAAAATCTAGGTCCAATAACTTGACTATTAACTTTAACATATACTTCCCTGCCATGCAAAAATCTGAAAATCCAATCAACAACTTTTTCAGGTATACCCAACTTCAAGAGCTGAGATGCAAGAATATGATGATTAACATTATTAAACGCACCTACTATATCAAAAAATACACCTATAAAAATCCTATTTTCTTTCATGGAGTTGAAGATGTCCAAGTGAAGGTGAGCTATACTTTCCTTTGAAGATTTACCTCTTCTAAAACCAAACTGATTTGAAGGTAGCAAATGATTTGACTCAACAAAAAATTCCAAGCGTTGCTTAATCAATTGTTCGACTATTTTTGCCATACAAGAAGTAAGAGCTATTGGTCTATAAGAGTCAACTTGATATCTATTTTTATTTGGTTTTAAAATGGGCACCAAGCAATCTTTTTTCCAATCTACAGGTATTAAAGCTTTACACCATAATAAATTTAAAACTTCCAAAATCCTAACTTTTGCATACCATGATGACTTTTTTAATACTTTATAAGGAATCCCGTCGAGACCAAATGCTGTATCCTTTCTACTAGAAATGGCTGAGATGAACTCTTGAACTGTAAATGGTTTATTCAAATATTCAAAATTATTAGCTGGAATATGATCATTACTTAAATTAAGAGGAGTCTCAACGGTGTCTGGAGTATACTTTTTTAAAAAATCATGAACCCAAGATGTGTCAAGCATATAATTAGGTACAAAGGATTTGTTGAATCTTCTAATCAACTGCCATATTCTAGTTAAAGGAGTCATTCTGTTAAATTTTTCACAAAAAGTTGCCCAACTGCTGTCTCTAACATTTTTTAAGATAAGTTTTTTTAAAGCTTGTAACCTTTTAAAATTTATATAATTTTGCTCAGTGGGATTTTGTTTAAATTCTAAGTATGCCATTTTAGAGTTTTGAACAGCTTCAGTACATTGGTGATTCCACCAAGGCAGAGGAATTCTCTTCTTTCTGCCAGTACTTGAATTTGAAAGAGGAGTTGATCTTGTTGGTGTTTTTTTATGTGGTGTAGATAATTTTATGGCTTCATTTAAAATATCTATTAGATCATTATATGCTTTTAAAGGATCTGATTGGTCAATATGAAATTCCAGCAATAGAAGATCTAAGTGTTCATGAAATATTTTCCAATCAGTCATACGGAAGTTGTAATGTATTGGTGACTGTACTGAATCTACAATTGAATATGTGGTATTAATAAGAAATTTTGTTATTACAGGAAAATGATAACTGCCTAAAGGATCCTCATAAACTGACCAATCACAGTTTAAAGCTAATGTGGAAGATACAATTGTTAAATCAAGAGCATTTCTCTGCCATCTGTTGGAACCTAATGTTGTCATGGCGCCATTATTTAAAAGGACAAGGTTACTATCATCTATGAATTCAAGAACCTCTCTGCCCCTGAAATCTGTACTTCTACAACCCCATGCTGCATGTTTGGCATTGAAATCACCTGCTATAAATAATGGCGCTGGCAAACTATCAATCAAGTTAAAAAGTTTAAACTTGTCAAATGGTGGTACGCAGTTACCAGGACTATAAAAACTCACTATGGAAATTTCTTTATTTTGGCCATACTGTAATCTAATAGCTATATTCTGTAATGAGTCATCATGATAAGTGTTAAGTAGTGTAAATTGTAAGCTTTCATGAACCAAAATGGCAACACCATTATGATCATTGCCAGAATCTAATCTTGCTATTTTGTAACCTTTGATGTTAAACGACTGTTGAGGTTTAAGCCATGTTTCACATAAAATTGCAATATGTATATTATTATCTAATAAAAAATATTTAAAATGAAGTAGATTACTTTTAATACTCTGAGCATTCCATTGGGCTATGTTTATCTGATCCATAAAAATAAAACTTAAGATGGTTTAACTCTGAGAGTCTCAAGTAAAGTAGTTTTAATGTTTTCTGTACAAATGGTTTTGTCATTTGTACGGTTTTCGGTAATCAACTTTACAATAGTTTGTAACAAAACATTTAAAATTTGGTCAGAGTTGAGCAAAGCTAAAAATTGTTCAGAGGGACTGGATCGTGGTTTCCCTAATAAGGGAAATGATTTCTCATTTAATACTTCAGAATATGATTTTAGCATATATTTCTTTTTATTGTCTTCTATTTTTTCCTTTCTTATTGGACATTCATTCGAAATGGAAATATGTTGGCCACCGCAATGGCAGCAAGTGGCTTCTTTTTCTGTTAGAATGCATATTTTGAAATTGTGGTTACTGCCGCATATGGAGCAACGCTCTGAGTTTTTGCAAAATTTGGCAATATGACCGTATCTGAGGCATTTCAGACATTGTTTTATAGGTGGAATATACGTCCTTACCTCAAAACGCCAGCTGTTCAGGTCGACGCTGTCAGGAAGGATGGGACAGGAGAATGTCAGGGATACGGTTTTTGTTGGCTGTAAAATAAACTTTCCATCAATTTTTACTCTCCTCATGAATCTTTTGACGCAGACTATATTTTTTGTGCTAGTAATTGCCGTGTAAATTTGTTCATTACTCAGGTCTGTAGGTACATGCTGGATCACTCCGGTTACTTCTGTGGCCGAAGCCGGAATGGAAGCTATCAGTCCATGCGAATCTAAAAACTTTTTGTTTGATAACGCTGTATTAGCAAAAGAAGGCCTCTCATAGATCACCCCTACTTTGTATTTATTGATCCTCAATAATTGTTTTACGCCTTTGTTGTATCTTTTAATTGCATTTGACAAAGACATCATATCTCTGTCTCCTATGGGTTTATCTTTTACGGAACTTTCTAAAAATACGACATATTCAAAATTGCCCCCTTCCTCTGGATAGTATCTCACATAATCCGGTAAACGAAATTCTTTATACTTATCCTCGTCGTTGATTTCGGAATTGGTTTCGGAGTCAGACCCTGAATCATCATTGTTATCTTCATCTTCCTTCTTTTTCCGCTTTTTTCCGCTCCTTCTCCCCATATTTGTACTACTTTTCTTGTACAAAAATTCAATAAACTAATTTTTTACAAAATAAGTTTTATAAAAGCCGCCTAATCGGTTCGAACGTTGCCGCGCTTTTTCTTTTCAAACGATAACTTTTTAAACCATTCGAACACGATGTTGCCATTTGAGGCGAGTCAAAAATACTAAAAGCGAGTGAATATGATCAAAAGTATTCAAAAGTAATAGAATAAAAAGGTTTTATTCGATAAAAATGAAATCTTGTTTTACCTTTTCCACGATTATTTCAAAATATAAAAAATATATATTCTGAACTCTTTTAATGGATCAAATAGGTTATCTGATGTTAGTAAGTTTAATAATCTAAATTATGAACTTTGCATTGGTTGTTGAAAACGGCAATTTTTTCTTACTATGGTAACATTTTCTTAAAAGCATGTTGATATAATAGACTGGAAACTAATTTTTTGAGGAGCTTAGGGCTTAGGTTAAGTTGAAGAAAGAAGATTTTTCACTGAAGACATGGCTGTATGGACATAGTTTCCTTTGCCTTTCCCGAAAGGGATAAATTTAACAAAAAAAAAAAAAAACGATGTACGTGGTGGTCTTTGGCGGGAACTCGGCGTGAGCAGTTGCTTTGTCAATTGAATTTTCGTTTTCTGCGTGAAAAAGTTGTTTAATGTGTAATAGTGATAGTGTATTATGCAGTAAATTGACTAAAATTCGTGTAGTGATAAAAAATTCAAGTGATAACAGTGTTTATGCACCGTTTGGTACCGACAAAGATCCTCGCGGTTGTGCTTCTCGCCGCCAGTTTTCGTAAAACAGACGCTACCTAGTTTTACGCAGAACATGAGGAGCTTAGGGCTTAGGTTAAGTTAGAAAAAGAAGATATTTTACTGAAGACATGGCTGTATGGACATAGTTTCCTTTGCCTTTCCTGAAAGGGATATAAAAAAAACGATGTACGTTGCTGGTTTCTTGTTTTACGCAGTTATTTATCACCGTTTTTTAATGGGAAATAGAGTGTATTAGAATAAATAATTTAATTTTAAAGCAGAAAATATTAATAAAAACCATGAAAAAATATATTTTCCTAAGTAAAATTCCACTGGAAAATCATTTGGAAATGATGGTCTGAGCTCAGGATTTCAGTTTTTGCTCATCTGTCCCTTACACCCTGTATACATGTGCTCTGTAATGGGGTAGGTAGAGCATTATAAGCTGAAGAAAGATATTATGTTTGTAACGAATAAACTCAAAAACTGGGACCGAGGTCTCTAATATCAGCAAGTGAATGCTAGGTATATATTTTTTCCGAATTCCCACAGATACGAAGTCCCGGGCGGAAAGCTAGTTAATAAATAAAAAAACAAGCAAAAGTCTGACTTGTTTCGTTTATAAACCCCCGACAAAAAAAGAGGGTGTTATAAGTTTGATGTGTAGATCTGTCTGTGGCACAGTTAATCCATCTTATCTATATATATAAAAATGGAACCCGATTTTCGTTGTCACGGTATCACGCGTGAACGGCTGGACCGATTTGGATGATTATTTTTTTGTTGTGTTCCTTATTGTCAGGAGAAGGTTCTTATGAAAGAAAAAACTAAAAAAGTGCCACGGAAACGAAGTCCCGGGCGGAAAGCTTAGGGTTAGTCAAGTTTGCCACATTGTTGATTACACCTACACGGTAAGGAACATGGTAGCTAGTGTGATAGCCCATCAGCGATGATAGTCCAGTTAGTTTAACCCTCGGCATACCAGGTGAAAATTTGTAACATGCCATACAAGGTGGGGTGTGATGTGACATACCCTAACAAAATGGTCGCTGTAATCAGATAGGAATAGGGGTACTGAATTATTATTGCATATTTTTGAAATTGAACATAACCTGAGTAGCACTATATATAAAAAAAATGAAATAGATTAAATGGTTTGTTGAAAAAGGGTAGCGAAAATGCCATCTTCTGACTACTAATTTAGACTTGAAATTACCCTAAGAATTGATAATTACCAATCTTTGTAATTAAACTGACTAAATTTAAAAAAATTGAACAACGATGATACATCTTTAAATTTTTACTTCAATCTCGAGGTAAGAGTTCTTTAGTTCGCCATAATTGCATTTTGTATATGCTCAAATAACAACAACTCTAAACAAAAACGCATCTAGAGCCCTAAAAAACGCACGCACCACTAAACTAATGGTACTTGCTAGTGTAAGAACGTCGCAACTCCAGCTACTGAGAGCTTCAGATTCCGCGCACGAAAAATTTTGAAAATATATCGATTTTTCACCGCCTGGGGTTTATTACACCCCACCAGCTGGTATGCGGAGGGTAAGACAGCCTTATAACCGAAAGGATGCGAGTTCGAATCCGGGTTCGGGCCTGTACCACTAAATTCACCGTTTTGGATTTATGTACAGATTTCTCATTAATTAATCACTTGCTCAGTGGTGAAGGAAAACATCGTAAAAAAACTCGCACGTCTGAGGTAATTAAGTTTTTGTAAGGCGCGCGGTCCGCCAACCCGCATTGGGCCAGCGTGAAGAAGTATGATCAAGGGAGGCTCGTACCCTCGGTGAAGACGTATATGGGCTGATGACGACAATAAGGAAGGACAGCCTTTTTAATGATTTCCTTCCATTAGGCAATATCCTACTAATCCATAATATTATAAATGCAAAAATAACTCTGTCTGTCTGTCTGTCCGTCTTTCACGCCTAAACTACTGAACCGATTTTGATGAAATTTGGTACAGAGATAGATTAGAGCCTGGGAAAGGACATAGGCTACATTTTATCCCACAGTTGGGCACGATATAACCTGTAGTCCACGCGGACTGAGCCGCGGGCGGAAAGCCAGAATAGAATAAATTATAAAAAAATACTAAAAAGTATCGGCCTTCGTTCCGTGGTTTACCATAGGAGAGATAAAAATAATAAACGCTACACATACTCAAAGGCCCTCACTAAGGTTTTCCCTTGTATTGTGGGCCCCTAGAAATATACACAAAGACAAACACGAACACCTATTACTCGAAAACAAACATCTGCTTGTTACATAAATATTCGCCCCGACCGGGAATCGAACCCAGTGCCCGTTGATCGAGAAGCAGCGCCACTACCACTCAACCAAACCAAGCCTTGCTGGATAACTAGTCCAGAACGTTTTTTTTTTACCAGTCGATATACATCCCCACCGAGGGGCACGGGCCTCCCTTCAAAACACGAAATCAAAAAAAATCTAAATATATAAAAGGAGAAACTGACTGACTGACTGACTAACTAACATATCAACGCACAGCCCAAACGGCTAAACGTAGGCACTTGAAATTTGGAAGTGACGTAGCTTAGGTACCGTAGAGGTGCACTAAGAAAGGAATTCCCGAAATTCCCACGGGAACGGGAATTAGCGGGAAAATCCTTTTGTATGAAAAATCTAAACCGCTTAAGTTAGACGCTTGAAAGGCATGCAGGTACCTTAGTAAACTTAAAGCTTAGTTGCAACAAAATATTGCAAAATTCCCACGGGAACGGGAGTTAGCGGGAAAAAACTTTTGTAAGTAAAAATCTAAATTACGTAAGATAGATGTTTTCAATCTGTGTACTCTGTACAAAAAAAAATTAACACGCAAACGAAGTTGCGGGCATCAGCTAGTATTCTATAAAGAATTAGAGTTCTTCCATGCTGGACTAGGAGTGAAAGAAGAACTTAGAATGTACCAGCCACCTACTCTTCCAGGTATACAGTAAAAGTCTGTAAGGGGGATGCGAGGGTTTCGCTGTATAATGGGCAAAAGGCGAACTACCACTCACCATTATACAAATTAGGTATTTCATTTGATAACCCTCTCTATTTGTGTCAAACGCTGACGGCCGGTTTGGTCGAGTGGTAGTGACGCTGCCTCTTGATCGACGGGTCTGGGTTCGATTCCCAGTCGGGGCAAATATTTTTGTACAAAGCAGATGTTTGTTTTCGAGTAATGGGTGTTCGAGTTTGTCTTTGTGTATGTTTCTAGGGACCCACAATACAATACACGGGAAAACCTTAGTGTGGGCCTTTGAGTATGTGTAGCGTTTATTATTTTTATCTCTCCTATGGTAAACCACGGAACGAAGGCCGATACTTTTTAGTATTTTGTTATAATTTATTCTATACTGGCTTTCCGCCCGCGGCTCCGCCCGCGTGGACTACAGGTTATATCGTGCCCAACTGTGAGATAAAATGTAGTCTATGTCATTTCCCAGGCTCTAATCTATCTCTGTATCAAATTTCATCAAAATCGGTTCAGTAGTTTAGGCGTGAAAGACGGACAGACAGACAGACAGAGTTACTTTTGCATTTATAATATTAGTATGGAGTATGGATATTGCCTAATTATAAGGAAGTCGGATTTTTTATGGGTCCCAACTGTTAAAATCGTTATGTTATTCAATAATATTTATAGTGGTTCTAGAACCAGTGATGCTCTGCCTACCCTGTTAGGGATTATATGCGTGAGCGTGGGTGTGATATATGTATTAACCATATCGGCGTATTTTAATAAACCTGAATCAGCACAAAACCTCACGTTTGTATCACATCGCCGTACACGCGTGCCAGTATGCGATCACCTTATCTGTGGATCAGTTATCAAGTCGAGATAATGAAGAAGTTAGGTTTTATTAGGGCCCTAGGTAGAGACCTAGGACTCAGTGGTGTGTACCAAAGATGTGGCGGTTGGTGGTTAGTGTGGTGCTTTGGAGTACAGTAAGTTTACCTTTAACTTCTTGCTAAAATATTGTTTGCTTAATTTTTTGCTTAAAGAAATTAATTCAAGCGTTGTTTTTTTTTTTGTAATTATTGAAAGTTTAAGTTTTTTTATTATTATTTTTTTATTATAAGAAGGGTCAAGATTGAGGTCAAGAGTTAATATACAGTAATTATTTTTTTATTATAAGAAGATATTATTATTTTTATTATAAGAAAGGTTAACTCTTGACCTCCATCTTGACCATAAAGGTCAAAGATGAGGTCGACGATGAAGCGAGATAACCCAGAAAATGCCTATAAGGCACTGGTACTCCCACGCATCGACGGAATACAGCAAGCTAGGTAGGATGATTCTATATCTTTTTATTTTCGTAATGTCGCGCTTGTTAACTATCACTTCATAGTATTTTTGTGCAAATAAATAATAAGTAAGTTAGCAACAACTACTGCAACAGTTTCTCAAATAATTTTTTTGTTCAACATTTTTATCTGCAAATTTCATAGAAAACAGAAAAAAAAATGTTCAATGGTCAATTTAGTTCTTTGTTTTATTATGAGAAATAAAATAAAAATCTATTTTTAGCCCCCGACAACAAAAGAGAGATAAGTTTATGTGTATCTGTGTGTATGTCTGTGGCATCGTAGCTCTTAAAAGAATGGACCGATTTCGATGCTTTAAAAGTTGCTTGATCTGACGTGATCGAGATGGTTCTTAGCTTTATTTGAAGTTATAAGCAATCAGATGTCGAGGGTGATACAAAATTTTTAATTTTAGAGTTATAGGGGCTCATAAAAAAGTAACCAGATTTGCCCAGTATTTTAGAAAAAAGTAAAGTTACTCGTTGAAGTCTAACGTACGATAAAAAACAAACCAGTAAAAATATAGATACATACCTAAATTGTTAATCAGAAAAAGTATAGACTTTGTTTTTTCCGTAGATTCCTATTTCTAGGTAAAAATATAGGTCACTGATTTCTGCATGGTCAAAAATACATTGGTCAAAAAAAACTTTATCAGTCAAAAAACCCGCCCCTTGTCATCCCTGGCCCAAAGGCCCGTTACGCTTGCGGCATTGCAATTTGAATGGAGATTTCTAACCTTTCAAGTTACCAAGTTTCTGCATAGGTATAATTTAAATAGGACACAAGAGACAACTAGGGGGCTTGGAGTGGGTATTGATGCCATTAATATTGAATTAATTTAAATGTTATTTAATCGTCTAAATCATCATTTTTAGTAAGTACTAACATAATTTTAAGTTTTTAGACTATTTTACTAACAAATGAGCCTATGTTGCTTGAAATAAAGACATTTATTTATTTATTTATACAATTCAATATACTTTATTGCTTGTGTGCAATAACAGAAACATAACAATAAATGAAAATAGGCAGTATACAACAAGGCGGCCTTATTGCTTAGTAGCAATTTCTTCAAGGCAACCTTAGGTATTCCGATTTCTTTAGTTGATCTTTACTATGAAATGATAGTAGCATTCCTTCGTATGCATAGAAAAGTAAACCTTGTTTGCGTAGAAAATTAGTCTAAGTATAATAAATCATCATCAATCCTGCTTCGTTCTTAAAATTAGTTTGGTCTGGGAGCTATCTGCGCTCGCCATTGCTTGGTGAAGCTGTAAAGGCCAACAATGTTGTCATTTAGAAAAAATAAATCGTCTAGATCACACGTCTAAGGAAATGAAACACTAAAACAATCTTTAACCGAGTTCAAAAAATGAGGAGGTTCTTTGTTCGATCGAATGTAGGTATGTAACCCAGACAAAAAAAGAGGTAGGTAGGTATGTAGCACATTAAATGCTACGTCTCATCTTTCAGTTTTTGAAGTAAATGAAATGAAATGAAAGTCAGTTTAATTTTGTAAAAAAAGTTTTATAATAGTTTACGACCTCAATCTTGTTTTAATTTTTTTCTCTTGTCTTCGTTTCTTTTCTTATATTTACACATTTCATTAGATTCAGGGCGGGTTATTTAATTGACGAAACTTATGTGGATTTAAAATTTTTGTTTGTTATTCTGCATTTTGACTTATTTTGACATGAATAAATCATATTTTTCATTACTCATTATATTTGATTTATTTCCTAAATTTCAGATTTCATCTCAGCCAGTAACAGACGAGAATGCACGTGCGCCGCGTCAGCTCGATTTCGGAGAGTGCTGCCCTTGCACGGACACTAACCGCCATGCCCCGGGCTTTAGCCGGTCGAGTCAAGGCCTGGGACCTGGATTCACTGGTCAACAACACCTGGATTCGATGGCAGGAGCGTCTCACGCCGATTTGGTCACTCTTGCTTCGCCTGTGGATGACTGCCCATGCAGGTATTGCTCTTCCTTAACCAAGAACTAAATCAGCGACAATTTAGCTCTTTAAAAACTCTCCAGTAGAGCTAACATAGAGCGAGACATAATTTGTCACGTCGATGTCGTTCTACCCGTTCCGTAAAGATGCTACGTGATAGAAAGAGAAATCGGAAGGAGATCAGGGCCCCGATTCTGTAACTTAAGTTGTGTGTCGATGGAATGGAGGCCATTTTATCTATTCAGGTGGCGAAATGGAGAAATATTGAATTTTCATATGCTTGCTGACAACCACTCTGACCAGCAGCGTCACCGCCAACCGAACGTAAAGTTGCAAACTACCTAGCAACTGAAAATTCAGTTGGCGGTGGCGCCACTAGTCAAAACAGCTGTCATTAGATGTATGAAACTTGGATAGTTCTCAATTTCACCACCTGAACGGATAAAATGGCGACCATTCCATCGAAACATGTTACAGAATCGGGGCCCTGTAGGTGGCTTTTGATTAACTAGGGAAACTTCCAGAGGTGATTCTCCCCTGAAACTAAAATAGTTTCCCCAAGAAAAAATATTAACTTGTCATCCCATACAAAGGCAAGCCAGCTGATCGAATTCGTGATATGGAGAGGTGAAATTAAAAAAAAAATTCACTTTCGAATCCTTACTAATACTATAAATGCGAAAGTAACTCTGTCTGTCTGTCCGTCCGTCTTTCACGCCTAAAATACTGAACCGATTTTGATTAAATTTGATACAGAGATAGATTAGAGCCCGGGAAAGGACATAGGCTACATTTTATTGTATATACAGTTGGGCAAGATATAACCTGTAGTCCATGCGGGCGGAGCCGCGGGCGGAAAGCTAGTGATTCATAATTTCTGCTAATTTATTAAAGTCACCCAATATACGACAAAATTATATCAAAATTGTATCTACGCTTGACCACAGTTTAGAATTTGGCAATACCAGCAAGTACCATAGAGCGACGCGATCCAATCTCCCTGACCCTGTTAATTCTTTCCAGTATTTGACTAAGCCAGCGTAGCTAGCACGACCCGTGACAAACTTGTTTATCACATCACACCGATATGACGGTAAAACTTCACTTTGATCGCGCGAGGGCACCGCGCAAGGGCTTGCTCGCCAGTCATTTCGACATTTGACCGCGTCGTTGTTTTCACATTGTGCTTAAGCTGCAGATGTCAGAATTTTCAAACTGCCAAATTATGTCCTCTGACTTGGTTTAATGACTGTACTCAATCGATAACAGCCGGGGAACCTGACTTAATTGGATTATGGTTAGCTTGTTTAAAGAGATTTCTTCATGACGTTTTCCCTCACCGTAATTGCATAAGTTATTTAAAATTTAAACCTATCTTAATTACATACATACATATACATGTTATGGACCAAGTGATAAATTGGGCATTATTCATAATGACCGGGCATTATGGAAAATGCCCAATATGAGAGGGCAATTTGATAATAGTTATTCAAGTAATCAAATTGACCGGGCATTATACATAATGCCCATCACCTTTTGGGCAGAGTAATACAAACATATTTAATTGATATTTTTTAATTATTATAGTCATTTAACTTCAAATAAACTAAACGTTAAACAATTTAAATAATCAGACACATTATTTGGATTAAGTAGCAAGGTAAAATAGGCATAGGGCAAAGCCCGGAGCATCTTCCTCCCCCAATCCAAGATGGCTGCCATACGAGAGATTTTAACGGTGGGGCGAAGTCGCAGACTGAGCCCAACTCCGCGTAGGGCGAAGCCCGGAGCGTCAACCCCCTCAATTCAAGATGGCGGCCATACAAGTTTAGATTCTGTAAGTGAGGCGAGGCGTCATAAAGCGTCTTACCCGCCGACTGCCTTCCGAAAATTTCATATCCGCCAACTTTGATTTTAGTTGGCGGAATCGTGACGAGAAGGGCAAACCCCGGAACGTCGCGATTCCCCGCACAAAAATCCAAGAAGGCGGATATTCAATTTTCGGGCATGCCGACATGGGAATCGTTTAATAGGTTTTCGGGGATGCTGATTCCGTAAACGACATCCATTTTTAAAATACAAGATGGCGGACATGCAATTTCGCCATCATGATGTCGTTTTAGATTTTGAAATCTAAGATGGTGGTCGTGAAAAAAAAACGAAAACTTTTATAAATTGCAACGAGGGCACTTCCCTTCCCGCACCGCATCAAACTTAGCTTTATTATCAAATTGCCCAATTGTCACGTAGCAATATAATAATGACCGGGCAATATGATAAATAATGAAGATTAGATAGTAATTAATCATTTTGCCCGATAAACCTAGACATTATGAATAATGCCCGGGCATTATTAATAATGCCCGCATTAATCACTTGGTCCATAACATACATACGCTTACGCCTATAATCCCTAATGCGGTAGGCAATAGAGCATCAGTGGTTCTAGCGAACTACTTGATGTCACGTTGGACACAAATAGTGAGGGTTATCAGATGGAACAAGTTGTATATTGGTGAGAGGTGGTCAGCCTTTCGCCCATTGTGCAGCAAAATCCTTGCGTTCCACTTACAGACTTTTACAGTATACCTGTGAAGAGTAGGTAGCTGGTACATTCTAGGTTTTTCTTTCACTCCCAGTCCAGCATGGAAGAATGATCTTAATTATTAGAGATATTAGAATAAGTCCTTCACAAAACTTATTTTTAACACGCTTTTATTAGCTCGGGTTGTATGTATGTATGTATGAATGTATGTAACGGAATCTTTGAGCCTAATTTTCACTGGTTTCTAGACGTCTGATCAACTTGAAACTTTGCACACGTGTTAAGGGCCGATGACAATGCAATAACCCGATAAAAATTTTCCATTATCCTGATTAGGATCGTCAGGATTAATAATTTATCTCTTCGCGGATCCTTTGCATGAGAGTAACAAAGACAGAGCGTGTGAACTGCGCAGGCGCGTAGTTTTGGAAAAACTAAAAAAACACGCTTTTATTGCTAACCGAACTAAAAAATGGAAAATAAATAATAGTTTAAAAAAACTAAAAAAACACGCTTTTATTGCTAACCGAACTAAAAAGTAGAAAATAATTTTTAATTACAATCAGGATAATTCAATTCAGAGTAAAATGCGTGGGATGTTTGATGTATTGAATGTTAAAATTATTGTAAAATGCACCTCACGCTTTTTACTCTGAATTGAATTATCCTGATTGCAATTAAAAATTATTTTCTACTTTTTAGTTCGGTTAGCAATAAAAGCGTGTTTTTTTAGTTTTTATTTTCACTAATAATTTTACATTGTAGGTTTCGTGACGTTGACTCCGAGGGATCGCCATCGCTCTTCTTTCCGCGAGCAATGCGTCCTGTTCGGCCTGTTATGATGTAAGTCATACCTGCAATTTATTTATGTACTCCTGGTACTCTATTTTCTATTCAGTAGGTTAAAGAACGAATGTGTTTGTATGTATTTAAATCCTTTAATGGATGTTTGTATGTATTCCATGTAATCTTGACTTGTTTTAAGTGGCATCCTGAATGTCCTATAAAATAAAGATTTTAAAGATTTTTTCTATTCTATTTTCTATTATTAATTCTATTTAGTTTCAAGGCGGTATACGAGCGAAAGAAAAACCACATAATGTATAAGAAATAAATAAAGGACTCGAGGTATAGCTGTATGTGTTATGTCGTATAAATAACAATAAATAAAGAAATACTGGATGCACACTCAAAGGCCCACACTGAGGTGTTCCCTTGTGTCGTAGTTCCTTTGGAACATTCATAAAGACAGACACGAACACCCATAAGGCCATAACCCAAGAACAAACATCTGCTTTTTACAAAAGTATTTGCCCCGACTGGGAATCGAACTTAGGACCCCGTCAATTAAGAGGCAGCGCAGCGCCATAACCACTCGACCAAAGCGGCCGTAAATTTGTATTTAATTATCTTGTTATTTTTAAGTGGTACTGGCCGCTTTTGTTATATTTGTCTAGTCTGCCAATACTTACATCCATCTGTTGGGGTAGGCAGAGCGGGGTAGGACATACTTTGTAAGAATATTCAAAATACTTCATGAATCTATCTGAAATTTGGTGAGGGGGTTGGGCTTACCCACTAAAATATTTTTTTAAGAGGCAGTCATTTTTGTGTTGTTTACAAACTATAAATAACTTACTACATAAAACGTTTTCAGGCCGGAAAACGGGAAAGAAGACCCGAAGCCCTTATTACACCCGGAGGTCGACCTCGCATCGTCAGTCCTTGAAACCTTGCGGGAGGTTACAGATGAAGAATACCAAGAAGCTCTTGCAAGGGATGCCGCTAGGAACGCTGCTCGAGTCTCTGAACTAGGAGATACTGTTCCTGAAACAGCAAAGAATGTCGTCACCATTATTGTAAACCCTGACGAAGAACTATCCACGGGCGATGCTGCACAAGAAGCTTCACAAGTTCAAGAATCCAGGTGCATGCATCCTTTTGGCCAGGTGAGAGATTCCACACCGTCAACTTTTAAGTTCCAATCGCCTTCAGACATGGATAATGGTGCCAGCGAAGTAAAGGAACAAGTTGTAGGAATAAACAAAGGATTGGAAGGTTTAAGATTGAAAACCACACCACAGTTACTCAAGCTGTTCCCGATTCGAAAACCAACCGAAAAGGGAAATGTTCAGAGTCTCTTAAAGCTGAAACTAAACAAACCGCTAAAAGATGCTCCGACTGAGTCTAAAATTTTAGGAGCAACAATAAATTCTAAAATTCCGGCTCTACGGCTTCCTTCATTACTTAACAAAAACGATGAAGGAAAGACTCAACTTAAACCTTTGAAATTAGATTTAGGACTACACAAATTAAATATTCCAAAATTTAAACTACCGCAAGCAAGGAAGTCTAAAAGTTCTGATAATGACGACTTAGATGCAAATCAAGCAGCAAGTAACATACAAGAACAGATTGCAGATCTTACTACAAAAAGTAGCATTCCTAAGCTTGGATCACCTTTGAGTCTTGCGAACTTACTCAACTTGAAAGACGTAGAGTTAATTCCTACAAATTCGCTGAAGCCACTTCTGCCTGGCTTACCTTTATTGCCAACTATAAGGATTAATAAACCAGGAACACCTTTCTTTAAGGAACGTAAAATTAAAGCAAAGAGAACTAATTGTAATAATAAAGGCAAAGTCACGGCGGATGCAGAAAAGATTCAAATTTCACCCGAGAATAAGCATTTTAAGACAGAAATATTAGACGTATTACCAAATCCCTCTGAAAATAGTCCTGTAGTCGTTCCTTTTAGTAATCATATAGATGCAGCTACAGACAAACAAGACCCAAATGTGCCGATCGTACCAAAGAGTAAAAACATAAAAACTGAAATCCTTGACACTTTGCCTAGTGCTTCTGAAGACCACGAAGATGTCATTGTAAATGACATCGATACAACCACACCTGGGTTTGAAGAAGATCCTACTGATACAGAAGAAGATTCTGAAATTCATGACGAAACAGTAACTGAATCCAATAAACCATTAACTAAGGATAACTTTGAAAATGGAGAATCAGAAGGAGAAACAGATATCCTTATTGACGACAATGGAAATATTGAGTTTGTAGAAGTTGAAATAGATGATCAAAATGATGAGCCCACGAATGATATAGAAATCAGTGGAGATAATTTAGATAACCAAGATCTTGAAATAGAAATTGACGACGACGGTACTAAATCTGGACTCCAGTTTGGTGATGGTTTTGAAATTATTAATGGACATGAATTTTCAGAAATCAAAAATATTGATTCTGAACCTGAAGAAGACAGCCAAACTGAGACCGAAAATAATTCAAATGAGTTTAATTTGTTTAGAGAAAAAGAGATTCAAAGAAATGAAAACGACTTTTCTGCTGAATCTAGTAACCTAAACATGGAAATAGTAAAAGAGAAAAGTGATTTAACTCCATTAAATACTAAAACTGAGGATCTTCCTGTAGATCACACAATGGAATCAAAAGAACATGTATCAGCTAAGGATTTGCTTTCTTCTGTCAAAGATAGAATAACACTCAAATTAAAAACCTTTAAACAACCTAATGCAAAAGTACTCACTTTTTCTAGACTAAGCAAACCAGCAGATACAAAAAGAGATCAGTTTGAAAGAAGTTCTTTCGATAGTGACGAATCATCTGCTGTTGAGTCTTTGAGTGAAGACAGCAATAAATTTCCTCTAGTAGAAAAATCTGCTAACATAGAAAATAGTTTGATAACTGAAGCACCGCAAAATATGCCAAATCCATCAATAGAAAATGATAGCAATCTAGAATATCGTAGCTTTGAACAAACAACAAATTCTCAGCTTTCTGACAATGCAGAAATTAGAAGAGATAATGATGAAGAATCAGTCACTGAAGGTAACATTGAAGCAAGAAAATCTTCAGATATGGATTCTTCAGCTACTACCCACGCTGACGTTTTAGCTTTACCAGAGAGTAGCGACCATATTGAGCAAGTAAGTGACGAAAATGCAGACGAAGAGCTTCGTAACAGTGACAATATTGCAACAGAGAACACTTGCTTAGCTGCACACGATACAGTTCAAAGTACGGCATTGGCGGAAACTTCATCAAGTTTGTCGCGTAATAGTAAAGAACCTACAAATGAAATGACGCCTGAAGCTAGTGCACCCAATTTTAATACTTTGGAACTTCCGAAAATTAGCTCACCAAACTTACAGCAAAGTGTAGTAGATCCATTGTCATTGTTTGACATAAACAACTTATTTAGACCGGTACAACCTTTAGATCTCAATAACCTTCCAAGTATCGGTTTGCCTACTTTAGACAGCATTAGTTCAGGAATTTCTAATTTGTTTGGAGGGAGCGAAACAACTTCGGCAGAAGATAAATCGTCTTCAACAGAATATACCACCGCAGAGGACTGCACTGACACTAATACAGGCGCCAGCACCAAAAGCCTAAGGTCGTCATTGTCACCTAGAAGGCCTCTAGAAGATGTTAACTTAGATATCTTCCAAATAAGCCCATTGAGTCAATCTAGTCCGTTATTTCCAAAACTACCAAGTTTAAAATCAAATTCATTTAAAACAAAACTGTCCTTGCCACAGTTAGTGGAACCAATGAAATTACAGTCAGCTTTGCGAGGAAAAAATGGTGGATTAATTGGCGCTTCACTAACGCTTGGACCTCAAAAAGTTAGTTCTTCTCGAAAAGCGAAACCTGTCAACCCGTCAAAAAATCAAAGATCAGATGTTTTGAAAAATTCTTTAGCTAATTTGCCCACTTTAGAGGACCTTAGATCTAAAATGAGAGCAAATACAGAATTTTTACTCAAATCTCCGCTGTCGAAACAAATAAATGATCCGATAGAAGACACATTACGAGCAACTCAAACACTTGGAAACAGTTTGAGATCACACACAGAAAACACAATGAGGAACATACAACAATCTTTAGCATCTACGTTGCAGGAAGCGACGGTAAGTAAAGCCAGTGAAAAGTTTGCAAAGCCTCAAGATTTGTTAGAAAGAGTGGCATCAGCCCACGAAGATATGAATGACAAGTTACAAGCTATACATATAGATTTAAAAGATCGCCTTGAATCATTACATGATCATATTAAAGATCAGACAAATTTGCCAGCCCTGCGTTCGCCATTGTTAGACACTTTTCCTAAACTGGAAATATTGCCGTTAAACACACCGAAATCACCAACAAATTTACATAGTACACAGCCAAAACCTTCTTTGAAGAAGCCCAAACCAAAGATGATAACAAAAGTGAGAAAGCCAGATTCGACAAAGGGAAGAACTACTGAGGATCGAAATCAAATACGTCCATTTAAGATGTCTAAAGCCGCTAGTTCGCTCACTCCAAAATCTATTGAAGTGCCAAAGTTAACTACAACATCATCTAAGCCACCATTTTTCAAACCATTGGAAAGAGATGGCAATGTTCAATTGAAAGAAGTCAGTCCAGTTCCTGTAACAGAAAGACCAAAGAGCCAAAAACATGGGATAGTAGTCCCATCTAAGACTCGTACAATACCAACTAGTTCTACAAGTTCCAGAAACGAGCCTCAGACCACGAAAACGTTATTGAAAACTACAATTAGATCTAGAAATCCAGAATTTGAACAGTCCAGAAGTACAACACGCCCAGTGGGACATTTAAAAAACTTTAGTGATGCAAGAGGATTCGCTAGCGAGCCGAAGTCAGTCCGCGTACCTTCCCCAATGAAACCTATTGCAAAGTCTTCATCTTTTGACTCAGATGATGCACCAAATCCTAACAATCATGTACTTCTAAAGCCCAAATCGATAATAGACATAAGTTTTAAAACTCAAAGACCAAGTACTTTAAAAACCGCTACATCTTTAGCACCTTTGAAGACAACTTTAGCTCCTAAGCTTTCTTTGCCGAAAACTACTGACAGTCCACTGTTAACCAAGATGCGGGAGTCGCTACGAATTAGATTATCTCGTCCTGTAGAAGCCAGAAAGACTAAAGCAAGTCTGCCAATGAATGATGATATGTCTAGATCGGCTTCTGAGACTAAAAGTGTGACTATAAGTGCAGAGCCAATGAAAGAGAATGTATCGTATAAGTGTAAAATGGTCTGTGTTAGAGAATAAAAGTCTAATTTTACCACAACAAATTATATAGATAGGCAATCGTTATTTATTTAAATCAATACGAGATTAGTAGATATGTGGATGTTTTAATATTTTTTTTTATTTTTATATGAAGAATGAAAATAAAAATCTTTTAAGTTGATTGTGTTGTTCATGAATCATACCTAATTCTTTCTTCTCCGTATTCAGTCTGAAGGTAAAATTGATTAGTTAATTTTACAATAAACGATCTTCTTGGGTGGTTATTCCGTTTATCAGGTGACTAAAATTTTGAACTATCGATACCTCAAACACTTGATGACAGTCACCCTACGAGCATTCAATCCTATATAGAGACGTAATACAAGGCGACCCGAACCTGTCAACTCGTCAGTGGCTAGTTACTGATATAATATAACGCACGCCCTAGCGATTGTGTTCGGAATCTCTTCGGATTACTTCGCACCTAGTTGACAAAATCGTTTTCTTTAAAATTCGCATGTATTACGTCTCTATATAGGGTTGAGTGCACGTAGCAGTCGCCCCAAATAGCAACCCCACTGTCAGGCAGAAAAGTTGCAGACTACTTTCCAGTCTGCTACAAAAAAAAACTTTACATTCAGTTGGCCGGTATCAATGTATGTTTCAATAGTTCTCAATTTCTCCACCTGAATAGATAAAGTTATAACCATTGTCATTCCACTACCATAGAGACACCATTGATCAGCTGAATAGCGGCCCAGCGCATGTGTCTAAATTACGAGTCTACATTAAGGCGACTACAGCACCTAAATTACGATTTTATGATGCGTAGATAAGCATGACGCACTGCATTAAATCGAAGAAAAAAAATACTACGGTAATATTCAGGACATAAACTAGATAAGTAGTTTGCTGAAAACATGATTCAGCACTTTTGGTACGATAGAAAAAGCTCACAAAGTCACCTCTAAATACCAATATTGTGTATCTTTTAAGCTGTAAAAACGATAGTAAAATGCACACAGGAATTTGAATTTGCTATCAAAATTTTCGTGATTGAACACTCTCGATAAGTAGTTAACGCATTTTTCGATTTAAGCTGTTACCTTTCCATAAATCTCATTTTTCTAACTTTCGAACATGTTTTTACGCACGCACGCTTTCATAGTCCGTAAACTTCGTATATCGACACTGTTCGCACTGCCGGCCCAGGCCTGTTGAGAGACGGAGATGGCACTATTCCTATGTGTGCTGCCTTTATCGGGTGCTGTAGTCGCCTTAAGAATTCAATCTCTACCATTAGGTATCATAATAATCTACGGCAGTGGCTTCCAAAGTTGTCTGGGCTACGACCCCTAGGAAATTAAACCGTTACCAATATAAGTAAAGGACTTTTCAAATAACAAAGTCTTAACTTAATAACTACTTTAAAAAAGTTATTTCAAATGGTGAGGATGAAATTGTTTCCTATGTTTCGCCATTACAGTTTTGATATCAACTTCAATTCGAGTTACTTTTAATTGCAGTGTGATAAGTCCATTTTATTTCGGTACCTTCATCCCGCTCGGGACTTCGTTCCCGTAGGAATTCGGGAAAATTATGTAGCCTATGTTACTCAGGGATAATGTAGCATCCTAATCGTGAAAGAATTTTTGAAATCGGTCCAGTAGTTTCGGAGACTATTCGTTACATACAAAAATACAAATCTTTCCTCTTTATAATATTACTAGCATCCCGCTCTGGACTTCGTTCCCGTGGGAATTCGGGAAAATGATGTAACCTATGTTACTCAGGGATAATATAGTATCCTAATGGTGAAAGAATTTTTGAAATCGGTCCAGTAGTTTTTAAGTTTATTCGTTACATACAAAAATACAAATCTTTCCTCTTTATAATATTAGTATAGATTACTAGCATCCCGCTCGGAACTTCGTTCCCGTGGGAATTCGGGAAAATGATGTAGACTATAGCATCCTAATGGTGAAAGAATTTTTGAAATCGGTCCAGTAGTTTCGGAGCCTATTCGTTACATACAAAAATACAGATCTTTCCTCTTTATAATATTAGTATAGATATAGATTGGTACACTCAAGAGCACGTCAAGCTTGACACTTTGGACTTTGGACCGGCCCTGCATTGTATGGCTCGCAGTATAAATCAGAGCTCAGCTTAAACTGGTAGTGTAAAGCGTGACCTGCTCTTGACTGTACCTATGTGTCGTTCTACAGGCAGGGCCCACTATTCGCTCGCAACTAGTTTTGGTAAACCCGACTACAGTCGGTCAGAGTAAGTAAAAAAAAATTCGACTCTCCATACAACTTCAGCGATCACCTGATTACTTTAGTATGAAAAGTCAATTTTTTTGGAGAATTATAGCATGTAGGTTTCTCAGGGATAGATTATTTAGTTCCATTGATAGAATCACCCCGTACAGTTTCGTCTATCTTAATATAATAGTATATATTTCTTCTGTGCGTGTGTATGTCACTGAATTCCTCCTAAACGGCTGGACCGATTTTAATAAAAAAATTGTGTGTGTTCAAGTTAATTCGAGGATGGTTTAGATTCACCAAAAACAAAAGAAAATCCACCTGGAACGAAGTCGCGGGCGGACAGCTAGTTAAATATGTGATTAAAGTCACTCTAATGGTAATTTTAAATTAGTCACAAGCTTTTTTGGATCTAGCCATGAAACTGAACAACCTAAGAAAAAATTTTTTTTACTTCTCATGTTTAGTCAATTATCTGATATCAGTAAATAATTCTTTTCTCATATTTTACATACTAATAGTTCGATAAAAAATCTTAGGCGTTCATCACAATGTTTTCCTTCACTCCTGAGCAAATGAAAATCCATACATAAATCCAAAAAGACGAATTTATTAAGTGGTACAGGCACCAGGATTTGATCCCGCAACCTTCTGGTTGAAAGTGTGGCTATCACCGCTTTATTAGTACAGCCGTTACATAATTGTTTTTGAATCATACATTAACGTACATGAAGTTGATACACGTGTGTTTCAAAGCAAATATGGGCCTAACTTTTCTGCAATACAACATTTATTTTACAGACAATATGGCTTCAAGGACTCTTTGGATTGGTGCGCTTTATTTAAAAATTCAATTCATAATATTTTCAAATAAATTCTAAAAGCTTCCCGCGGAGATTAACATTCACAAAATTTTTTAGGGAAATTTAAAACATTTGGCCCGAATGGTACTTGAACCCACGGACCCAGGATAAGATCTCCTGGAATAGTCTGTCCCTGAGCAGGATTATACCCGTGTCTTTCAAATGAGGGACAAACGTACAGTCACTCGCTGCTGGCAACAAATTGTTAGGTAGGTACTTTTCCTATCGTTTACGAACGAAGTCGTGGGCATAAGGCTAGTGTAGTATCCCAAACTGGGCTACATGATGTCGATTTCCCTCTTCCTTTCTCCTTCTTCTTTGTACCGTTTTATATTAGACTAGCATTCCGTTTGGGACTTCGTAGAGGACGCCTGAAATATGAACAGCAAACATAATGTGGTAAAACCCGTTACGTGTTTATTGACCAAAGCCCAATGTCAAAACCTGATGAAAATAATATAAGTATACGACAAACCATACTGGGTAAATAAAACGATTTGTATAAAAAGAAATTTTATAATTAAGACAAACTTACTACTTGACGTCGTGATCGCGGAGCCTGTTGTATCTTCCTTATTAGAACATTTGGGTAAAAATGGAGCGTTTTATAGCCCTAATTATTTTGAGCACTCTGATTTATTCCCAGGTGGTCTTCGCTTTGGACGAACGTAAGATTTTAGTTTTTTTATCACTTGTATTTTTCGACACACAAAACCTACGTTTCTTGCCAGCTATACTAGTAGCGGGGACAACGTTTATTTATTTTTCATTAAAATTAAAACTTGTGAGATTCTAATCTAGTAGTGTAGAATCCAGTATAGAATCGGTGAATTTTCTGAAACAGGGAGTGAGGTCCTGGCCATTGAAAATGGTTTCTCCTTTCCTGTTTTCAGTCACATTTGAGAAGCATGACCCTTTTCAGGATTTGGCAGGTCGTAATTATGATGGAAAGTTTGCCATCTAACCCTTTTTAGAGTGCGGGAGCAAACAGCGTTCCAAAGAAACTTTTAAAATTTTCTTCAAGATGGCTGCTTCTGACGTCATTCCACTGTTTTAGAACTGCCATGCAATCCTCGGAGGTATGAAGACGAGTCCTATGTGTGCGTCTGTGATGCCACGTACTGTGACAATGTCATTAGAGAAGCACCAAAAGATGATGAGTACATCATTTACACTAGCACTGCGGTAAGTTATCATTCATCATCATAAAGTCGTGTTACACCAGGACTTCTAGACTAGGGTCCGTAAGAACGCCACTCAGACTCTGATCCATACTTTATGTAGCAGTCGTTTTTGTCATTTTGATAGTGATAGAAAGAGATAATCAATACTTAAGTACGATCAAGATTTGAGTCCTTGACTCCCTCTGTAATACGGGCCTATATGTGTCCCAACAGTAAGGGAAAACCTTAGTGTGGCCCCCTGTGTGGGCCCCTGGGTGTGTGCCAAGCCGCTTACCTGGTGTAGCGATTAAGGCATTTTCCTTCAAATCTTTTGGGAAATGCTATTCTCAGCAGAAGGACTTCATGAGTTGTTGGGATTCTGATCATAATGTCTTGGAAAATCAAGATCAATGATCTTTAAGAAATCCTTTGATTCATCACTATCATTCTTATCTAAATATAATAAAAGGAGAAACTGACAGACTGACTGACTGACATATCGACGCACAGCCTAAACGGCTAAACGTAGGCACTTGAAATTTGGAAGGGACGTAGCTTAGGTACCGTAGAGGTGCACTAAGAAAGGAATTTCCGAAATTCCCACGGGAACGGGAATTAGCGGGAAAATCTTTTTGTATGAAAAATCTAAACCGCTTAAGTTAGACGCTTGAAATTTGGCATGCAGGTACCTTAGTAAACTTAAAGCTTAGTTGCAACAGGATATTGCAAAATTCCCACGGGAACGGGAGTTAGCGGGAAAAAACTTTTGTATGTAAAAATCTAAATTAACACGCAAACGAAGTTGCGGGCATCAGCTAGTTTGTTATAATATTAAAGTCTTAAAACTTTTTATTTATTTATTATAAGATGGGTTCTTGACCAAGGTCATAAATGAGGTCGACGATGGAGCGAGTAACCCAGAAAATGCTTATTAAGGCATTGGTACTCCCACGCACCGACGGAACATAGCAAGCTGTTTGGCGTCGAAATTCGGTAGGAGGGTGTCGCGAACCAGACGGCCAGACACAGAGCCTACCACACCGTTCCCGAAGTTCACGCGGGCGAAGCCGCGGGCGGAAAGCTAGTTAATTTTATAATTCTCCTGCTCTATGCCTCTCCGTAATATCCTATTATATGGGGTGACTTTAAAGTAGTTAGGGAAACTTTAAGTGGTGATTTTCTCCACAAAACTGAACAACTTTCCCCAAGGAACTTATATAAACTAGCTTTACGCCCGGGACTTCGTTCCCGTGGGAATTTCGGAAAATGTTGTAGCCTATGTGTTAATCCAGGGTATCAGCTACCTCCATACCAAATTTGATCAAAATCAGTCTAGCCGATCTGGACTTATAAGTGGTGTAACTAACACAACTTTGTTTTATATATTTAGATTAGCAAAAATTTTTAGAAAGCAAAGTTTCATGAAGACCCGAATTTTTTTTTTCATTTTCCGACCTATGTTTCTGAGGGAGAGTTTTCAGTTTCGTGGACTGATTCATATCCTTAATTTTCGCTATTTAATACACATTTTTGAATATTTCAGAGTGGACAACGACTTAACAAAACAAAAGGAAAAATAACAAAATGTGATCCACTGATAACCGACTGTAAGTACCAATAAAAAACTCATCTATCAAATCCCTATCGAGTGCATATGCTTACTCTGGTAGACTTACACCTACAGCCTCGACCACGGATTGACCGTGTAACCAGGCAGGGTCCCGATTCTGTAACTTCAGTTGTGTGTCGATGGAATGGTCGCCATTTTATCCGTTATATCCACACAAATTTTACAAAGAGGAAGATTTGTATTTTTGTAAGTTTGTAACGAATAAACTTAAAAACTATTGGACCGATTTCAGAAATTCGTTCCCATTACAATGCTAGTTTATTCCTGAGTAGATAATAAAGGCTACATAATTTTTCTCGAAGTCCCGGGCGGAAAGCTATTTTTATTTATTTTATTTCCAAAACTTACTAACTATCTTTACAGGATATTCCCCAATTCGATAGTACAGCAATATATATCTATACTAATCTATACTCAATATTATAAAACGGAAAGATTTGTAGTTTTATATGTTTGTATTTTTGTGTTTTTATACAGGGCTTTAGGTAGATCTCTTTCAACCTCTCGGGTGGTTAATCAGTCCATGAAACTGAACAACTTCCCCAAGGAACATAGGTCAATATACGAGAAAAAAAATTTGGTCTCCCATACATAATGCGCTATATGCTGATGAAGTTTGTATGGGAACTCAAATTTTTTTTTCAGTTTTTGACATATGTACCTTGGGGAAGTTGTTCGTTTCATGGACTGATTAACCACCCGAGAGGTTAAAAGAGATTTACCTAAAGCCCTGTATATAACGAATAGGCTCCGAAACTACTGGACCGATTTGAAAAGTTCTTTCACCATTAGAATGCTGCATTATTCCTGAGTAACATAGGCTACATAATTTTCCCGAATTCCCACGAAAACGAAGTCCTGAGCGGGATGCTAGTAATATTATAAAGAGGAAAGATTTGTATTTTTGTATGTAACAAATAGGCTCTGAAACTATTGGACCGATTTGAAAAATTATTTCACCATTAGAATCCTACATTATCCCTGAGTAACATAGGCTACATAATTTTCCCGAATTCCCATTCGAATTCGATGCTAGTACAATATTTATATGTATGTATATCTTTTACAGCAATAAGAACATTCTATTTAATAACTATATTATGACATTTATGACATTCTGTATGATACTACAGCTAGTGCAACCTTTGTGAATTCACTTAGAGAACAGTGATAAATGTCAATTTCTGCAGCCATTGTATTTATTAATGATAGCGAGCGCACGCGTCAGCGGCGCTTCCCGCAGCAGGTTGGTCCTACCGCGCGGCACGGCCAGCAGCTGCGGCCAATTTGCACAGATGTGGGTGTTAAATGCGTTATTTGCTATCCGTTTAATTTTTTCATACCTAAATGAAAAATATGTTGCAAAATTGTCATTATACACTTCTTAGTAATTAATACGTAGACCCGTAATACGTGAAGTTACGGTTCATTGAAAACTGACAACAGATTAGTTAAATTAACTATCGCAGCACTCTGATCCAGATATCACTCACTGTTTGGATTCGATTTGATCTGCATTCCAAGCACAACCCGCGTCACTGAAAGGCGCTACTAGTGTTTACCTATACACAAGCGACGGATGACAAAAAACCTTTGCTTCATAGCTATTAAGATTAATTTTACTTTGCTTTGATCGCCGCGTCATGACGCTTGTGTAAAAACAGGGCCAAAGATTGGTGAGTTGTGTAAAAACAGGGCCAAAGCTTCACTTTGACAGCGATTCCTCTTCGATCATCGTAATTTTTTTAAGTTCCACCGTCATCCAAGATAACAGATATGAACATATTCATGGCGGACGGCGGATATGACGCTTGGTGAAGCTCCGGGCTTCGCCCTAATTTTATAGCGTATGTTACTATACGCAACTCGACTCGGCCTTGTCTCGCTCGTTCGACTTGGTCTACGATCTCGGATAAAATGTTTCCCCGGAAAATCTGTGATGGATGAGACACCCGTTTACTGAAAATCTGTTCTGTGAGTCTGCTACAGACGACGTACGACCGATACATGTCATGTCATGTCACTGACCTGACACCGTCATCTGTGTAGCGCAAGAGTGAGATTGACATCACATACTCCAAAGTATCTGTCGCAGATTTAAGAAGCCATTGGGCCTTTTTATAATTCGAAAACGGCACGGCAAAATGGTATTACCATCACCTCCTATGTAATAGTAATACTAGAAGCTGAGAACATAGGGGATAGTGGTAATTCAAATTACGAATTGCCGTGCCGTTCAAATTATAAAAAGGCTGATTGACTTTTTATTATTATGTGACCGAGGCTCCATGCTTCCTCTACCACTCTACCACTCGTAATTTCGTTTTCGTGGAAATTTGGGAAAATTTTATAGCGTATGTTACTCAGGGATTAATGTAGCATTCTAATGGTGAAAGAATTTTTGAAATCCATACAGTATTTTTTTAATTTATTCGTAAGAAACATACAAATCTTTCCTTTTATAATATTAGTGTAGACTAGCTTTCAGCCAGCGGCTATATGCGTGGAATTCGGTTATATCGCGTTCTCGAAGGAACTCAACTCTTTCCAATTTCGGGATTATCCTCTGACTTGGTTAACTGTAGTCAATCGACGAATCTTTCCTATGTTATAAAAGTAACCTTATGGCCTAAGTCCTAAGGTTTGGGGGCTGGACGTTGATGAGTCAGTGAGTCAAGATCTGCAATTTTATATATTCAGATATAAAATTATGGATTATTATGATCCAGGTGGGAACGTCGATAAGATGTTGATCATCAACCCAGAGATCAGGTACCAGAGGATGGAGGGTTTCGGCGGCTCTGCCACTGATTCAGCAGCCATCATGTGGAAGAAACTGCCCGAGGCGGCGCAAAAACACTTCATTGAGTTAGTACCAGACTTAGTTTTTTTAAAACGCTTACCCTCGTGAGGGATATTAACAAATATTTTTAGGAAAAGAATTTTTTTTGGCACGAATGGGACTTGAACACACGACCCCAGAATTAGAACTCCTGGACTTGTAACCAATGATAGCTCAGTTGGTTAGAGCACCATGAGATTTAACGATAGCTCAGTTGGTTAGAAAACCAGGAGTTCTAATCCTGAGGTCGTGCGTTCAAGTCCCATTCGCGCCGAACATTCCCTAAAATTATTTGTGAAGTACCAGACTGAAAAGTATTTTTGTATTTTTTTAATTTTTTTATTATAAGATGGGTTAACTCTTGACCTCAATCTTGACCGTAAAGGTCAAAGATGAGGTCGACGATGGAGCGAGTTAACCCAGAAAATGCCTATAAAGGCACTGGTACTCCCACGCACCGACGGAACACAGCAGGCTGTTTGGCGTCGGACTTCGGTAGGAGGGTGGTCGCGAACCAGACGGCCCTTTACAGAGCCTACACCGCATGAGACCATAGGACGACACCTCAGATTCAGAAAAAAAATGATGTGTCGTTGCCTGGGATGGATTACTAAGAGGCAGGTCTCATTTGTGTTTCCTTAGTCGCCTCTTACGACACCCACGGAAAGAGATGGGGTGGTGTTATTCTCAACCGATCACCACACGGTATACCGAGTGTTACAAAAATACTTATACCTACGATATAAGTATTTTTGTAATTCATTTTTTAGCTGCTACCGTTCCTAGATAACATATTTGCGTCAAGACGACCACTGCTTTACATAGGCCTAACTTTAATGTCCACATTGATCGTTTAACGGGTTTACGCCCTCATCAAATGGTTTCCCGCGAATTTTGCCAGATCGTCGGTCCACTTGGGGGAGGCCTTTATACGCCACATTGTGAGGTGAGGGTCAGCTGCCATGCGCCCCTTGCCGCATAGTGTATTGTTGTAACATCACCATTTTCACGAATATGTTAACTTTCGCGTCAAGTAGTTCTGCATAGGCTAGCTTTCAGTGGTAGATTGTCAGCTTTTCGTCCATACTGACACGAAAACCTCGAGATCCATATAGTTTTATGACTTACAATGCTCTCGCAAATACTCATTACCTAAGCTTGACTCAAAAGAGTTGTTTTTTTTTTTTAATTTTATTATATTCTATGTACAGCATACGTTCTCTGTGTATTGGTAAACATACACGGAAAGTTTTAGGTACCTCTTTTAGTCACCTCGTTAAGATTTTTGACTTCAAAAATTGTTTTTATTGTAAAACCTTTGATTGGTTTGATGTAAAGGTCTACAATTTTAAATTTCGCAGCTCATACTTTAATTCGAAGACTGGTATTGGGTACACCATGCTTCGCGTTCCTATTGGTGGAACAGACTTCTCAGTTCACAACTATACTCTCAATACCTACCCACGAGATGACTACGCTCTCTCCAACTTTTCACTAGCTGCTGAAGACTACTATTACAAGGTAGGTACTAAAGTGAAAAGTCAATAATTTAAGGGAAAGAAAAATATTCGGGGCGACTTGAACCCACGACCCCAGGATTATATCTCTATGGTTGTTTATCGAAGCATTTAATATTCTCAGAGTCACATATACCAAAAGTCACCACGTTCATACGGGATTTTCACAATACAATACTTTTTTATACATAGATCCCCATGATCAAAGAAATCAAGAAGGCAATGGGCAACAACGGCGTAGATCTAGAGATCATCGCCTCGACTTGGAGTCCTCCTGACTGGATGAAGAATAAGACCGAATACAACACCTGCGGGCATCTCAAGAGGAATGCGTTCCAGGCCTACGCTGACTATCATCGCAAGTAAGTCTGTAGGGTAGCTACATAAACGCGCCACGGCTCGATCTTTATGTAAGTGGTTGCGAGACGTGGCCACTTCATATAAGTACGACCGACGTAACAATAGATGTTCATTGCGACTACGTTTGCGACTTTCCCTTTTACGCCCTACTCGACCCTACGACTGTGGGGAGAATTGTTTAGCTTCGGGGGCAGATTCACAAACTGCCAACTAATTTAAAGTAACCCCGAATAATTACATGAAGCAACTGCCATCTCATCTCCACTAATAATAATAGCCTGAATCTGTTGGATTTCGGCTGCAATCTCAAATATTTGTATGTTTCCTCACGATATGTTACTTACTGCAAGATTATATTTATTAGCATGCAAGATCATTGAAGTTGATACAAAATTACAGGCAAAATATTAATCAATACGATGTCAAAGTCGTTTACAAACTAATGTTTTTTTTTAAATTTCAGATTTATTGAAGCTTACAGGAAAGAAGACATTGCTATTTGGGCTGTGACCACCACCAATGAACCTGTTTCTGGGTTCTTCCCAATACAAAAATTTAACTGCCTCGGCTTTTACCCCACTGAGATGGTAAGGAAGTTATAATCATCACCTTCGACCGTCTACGAAACCGCAGTATCGTAATTGGTTCCCATGAAGGAATTATTCTTCCTCAAACGATACCAGTATGAATTATTTTGCTTTAATGAAATTAACGGTAAAGATGGTGGAATTTGTTTCCTACCCGGTTAATGATATTAGTCGGCAAGTCATTATTTTTAGGATTATTTCAAATACCTCGTTTAATATATTTTGCTACCTTTTTACATCATTTTATAGCAGCCGCTTCAAGATTTTTATGAAGCCGAATTTTGGTCGCCGCCGTACTGTGGATATTCTATGTTTGAGTATGTCCTTAGGAAAAAGACAAGAAGGAGGCAGACACCGTTTGCCGAGAGATATTAAGAAATTAGAAGCACTGTACTTGATGTGGGCCTCGATTCTGTAACTTCAGTTGTGTGTCGATGGAATGGTCGCCATTTTATCCGTTCAGGTGGCGAATTTGTTTCTTGAACTAGGTATACAATTTCTTGAACTATACAAATTTCTAGTTCCCAATTTCGCCACCTGGACAGATAAAATTACTTCCATTCCATCGACACACGACTGCAGTTACAAAATCGGGGCTCTGGACATTTGAGGGTGTGTCATAATTTAATAATTTTTTTAGGGTGATTTTATCGAGAAACACTTAGGCCCCACCGCACGCAGCCTGGGAGTGAAGCTGCTGGCTGTAGACGACCAGAGACTTACCATTCCTATATGGTTCTCCTTTGTAAGTGTTATTTGACAAACATAAAATACACATATATACTCTCTGTTTCTCTCTCTTACTCATACTCAAACAAATACTTACATCGTTGACTCATCGACCTAAAGTGGATCTTGGCCTCCAACATTCAAACAAATGGATCTCACTCATTTTAAGCAACGAGAATTAATTTACCACTTTTAATTGCAGTGCCCTAGAACAGGGTCCATATTGGATACTATATTGATTTGTAACACCTATACTTGGAAATTTTATCCAAGGAACAATGTATAAGTTTCTTGGAAAAAGTTTTTCAGTTTGGTGGATTGTTTTACAGCTCAATTTTACCTTTTATTTTTATTTCTTTAGTTCGAGAAGAATAACCCCAAAGTATTTGATTTCATCGATGGTTTGGCAATACATTGGTACGCCGACGCGGTATCTCCTGCTTCCATCATGTCGGAAGTCGCCAAGAAACATCCCGACAAGTTCCTCATATACACTGAGGCTAGTGAAGGTAGGCATCATGCCAAGGTGGCATGGCTTCTCAATGAGGATGGTGAATTGGTGAAAATTTTAGCCGTTAAGATAACCGAAATTGATAACTATCAAAATTCCAAACATTTGATGACGGCTGCCTTCACTGGCGGCACTGCTACCAAGCAGCATGTTAAAGTTACCAGATTTTTAAAAAAATATTTTTTTAAATGAGTTCGCTCTTGACCACAATCTACCTCAGGGCAAAGATGCGGTCGAGGATGTAGCGTCTGACCAAAAAGAAGTTTACAAGTGAACGTTCGGTTGGCTGGGAATAAGATTGATAAGCGCTGGTGAATAAGATTCGAATGGATTAACATAGCTAGCAAGGCCTATAATGGTGATAGCGCGCGTAATTTGCCGCGGTCCTATGTCAAAATGTCAATATTGACAATGCCAGAGGGCGAGCAAGCCTTTGCGCGGGGCCCTCGCGCAATCAAAGTGAAGTTTCAGCGTAAGCCGAGAGGCGCGCCGCGCTAGTTTGTCGCCATCATGCTCGAGCTGCTGATAACGGTATAACTTCAATTTTAAAACCGATTAACCACACACTTAATTTTTAATTTACAGGAGCTTTTCCCTGGGAGGAGAAGAAAGTATACTTGGGGTCGTGGAAACGGGCGGAAAACTACATAGACAACATTCTTGAGGTACTTTAAAAACAAATTGCTAGAATTTTTGAGCTACTCCTGTGTCTTTTAACATCAACAAGTCTTAAAGACATCCTTTATTTCGGAGCATTGGTCGGATGTCAATACCTGTTACTTCAATTATTTGAAAAATGGCGTCCACAATCAAATAAAATCAAAAATAAAATATAGAATGGCGAAGTCGCCAATATCAAGTAAAGAAAACCTTTAAGGGTTGTAGTACGTCAGAGCCTCGTCCGTTTATTGGCAGGGTGCACCCCATACACCCCCAATACAGTCTGGCAAAAAAGAGTATGAAATAAAAAGTGGCATCACTGTAGCATCGTCCCTTTCAAATCAATCTAAGAAAAACGGGACGACACTACAGTGTTGCCACTTTTTAATTCATACTCTTTTTTGCCAAACTGTACATATCTCTTTAACGCTGCACAGGTGAGGTGACAGTGACATATACTCGTATCTTTGTCTCTATTTCTCCTAAAGTTACTTTAATATGGTTTTAAGATTGGCGATAACCTTTGGACTCGCCTAGAAAATCCAGTATAGTTATTTTCAAAGCAGCTGTTTTTATATCGTACTAGCTTTTCCCCGCGCCTTCGCTCGCGAATAAAACTCTTTTAGTCACCCGATTTCACCCTTGACCCCTTAAGGGATGATTTCGAAAAATCGTGAAACATGTGTCCGTTTATTTGCTTCAAGACGACGTTTTGAGTCAAAATGTCAAAAAAAAATGGTTTTCTCCATACAAACTTTAAATATCCCAATTTCACCCCCTTAGGGTTTGAATTTCGAAAAATCCTTTCTTAGTGCTTGCCTACGGCATAAAAGACACCTTTTTGCCAAATTTCAACTTTTAAGGTCAAAGGGTTTGGGCTGGGCGTTGATGAGTCAGTGAACAGGACTTCCAATTTTATATACATGGCTTTAGGTATCTCTCTTGCAACCTCTTGGGTGGTAAATCAGTCCATAAAACTGAACAGCTTTCCCCAAGGAACATAGGACAAAACTCAAAATACGAAAAAAAAATTTTGAGTTCCCACACAAACTTCATCAGTTTATAGCGCATTTTGTATGGGAAGTTAAACATTTTTTTCGTCCAAGTTCCTTGGGGAAAGTTGTTCAGTTTCATGGACTGATTTACCACCCAAGAGGTTGCAAGAGAGATACCTAAAGCCCTGTATAAGAAGAAGAAGAAGAGACGAAGAAGATAAGATATGTCACTTATTCCATTCACCAATTTTTCCTTACCATGCATTTTTCTTCTTAGGACATAAACCACTTCGTAGTCGGCTGGGTCGACTGGAACATGTGTCTGAACGAGAAAGGAGGTCCAACTTGGGCCGACAACTACATCGACGCTCCTGTCATCGTGTTCCCTGAGAAAGGGGAATTCGTGAAGCAGCCTACATTCTACGCCATGGCGCATGTAGCCAAATTCATTCCAAGAGGTTCGCAGAGGGTCAAAGTTATCGTTGAAGATATTAACTTCAACCAAGTCATCGAGACTGCTGTTGTTACGCCAAGCAATACTATTGTCGTGGTAGTTGCTAACAAGTAAGTATTTTGCTGCATAATATGGACGTATATGTCATGTGGCGGAATCTTGCTTTTTGGATGATTCTCCTCATGAAACTGAACAATTTCCGCAATACAGGGTGTAAGGGAAACGCTTCCGAATACTGAAAGTACATGCTCAGATTGCTCAGTCAATGGTTTTAAGTAACTTTCTCAAAGAAACTTTTCCAGGAAACGAAAAAAGTTTTGGACTTCTCCATACGAGCTGTCCGATTCAAATGACTTTTTTGTATGGGGCCGTAGTTTTTTTTTTCGTTTCCTGGAAAAGTTTCTTTGAGAAAGTTACTCAAAACCTTTGACTGAGCATGTACTTTCAGTATTCGGAAGCGTTTCCTTTACATCCTGTATATGAAATTCTTAAACAAAATTTTCGATTGCTCGTAATAAGAAAATCAGCTGATGGATATGGTGGTGAAAATTTTGTTTCTTGGGAAAGTTTTGTAGGTTTTTGGCAGTTCACACTTACTTAAATTTTTAATGCTGCCTCTCCTTCCTGTCAAACACTCAATGGGTTGACTGGAAGAAATGCACTTGTGGGATAATCCGCCTTTGTACTGTTTTAATTTTAACGTGTCTAGCTAGTGTAATAAGCTGATGTACAGTCAACGGCACATCTGGTTACCACAGACTGTCAAATTTCCCCAATGGATAGTAAATTCTACTGCTTGAAGATAAAATTGAAAATCGATTGAAGAAATTTGACAGTTTTGGATAGCATGATGTGCTGTTACCCCTGTACAATCAAGGGCGTCGCCAAGAGGGGGGGGCAGGGAGAGGCGGGCAGCTGCCCCAAGAGATTAAAAAAATGTAACCAACTCAAAGCAACCAGTCCTAGGGTCGTACTATTGACTTACTTTGCTGATAAGTTCCGCATGTCAAACCTCGAATAAATTCACTAGGTAAAGTACAATTATTCATTTATTAATTCATCTTCCATAATATTAACTTGCCCCCCCCCTAGGCCAAGGGCTGGCGACGCTCTTGTGTACAATAAAGAACAAATACGTATATATACATACTAATTTAAAGTCACAAAAAGTTGTTACCAGTGCACATGCCCCACCTAGGGGCACGGGCCTCCCTAGCAACGCGAAGGGGGTTTAGGCCATAGTCCACCACGCTGGCACAATGCGGGTTGGTGGACTGCGCGTCAAGCGAAAACAAATTTTCTTAAACGTGCGGGTTTCATCACGATGTTTTCCTCCACCGCTGAGCAAGTGATTAATCCAAAAATCCGAAAAGGCCCGCACCAGAATTTGAACCCGCAAACTTCCGATTACAAGTCTGGCTCATTACCAACTTAGGCTCATCGCTGCATAGTCACAATACCCCAAAAATCCATTATTATAAAATTCATAATTCCTCCAGGTCTCCTAACCCATCTCTCGTTGGCCTAAGACTCGGAGACAGAGTGATAAAGCTGAACTTAGAAGGACACTCCATCACCACCGCCGAGTTCAACAATAACTACGACGCGTAAGTTTGCCTTTCAAATATATATATATTTAAATAAACGCCACACACTCAAAGGCCCACACTAAGGTTTTCCCTTGTGTCGTAGGTCCCTCGGAACATACATATAGACAAACACAAACATCCATGACCCGAGAACAAACATCTGCTTTTTACACAAATATTTGCCCCAGCTGGGAATCGAACCCAGGACCCGTCAATCAAGAAGCAGCGCCGCTACCACTCAACCAAACTGGCCGTCAAATTTCACGCTTTGGTTTGGTTTAGTGGTTGATATCGCTTCCTCTAGATTGGCTGGGAATAATTCCCGGTTGGGGAAAACATCACTACATTAGTCCGTGAGCCCACTCCAAAATTGCCTACGTCATATGACATCGCGATAAAATGCATGGCACACGGTCGAAAAAGTTGTGCTGAGCGAGGATTCGAAGATTATCGCAAATGAAATTGGCCGGAAGTTTGAGAAAACCTTCACTTCCGGTCAAAATTTTGAGGTTATATTTACGTCATGTGACATCATCACGAGACTCGTGGCATCATTTAGGCCTTTAATTGTAGATAGAGTAAACATAAGTCTGTCAGTCCTGAAGTGGCCTGAAGTACGTCTGCCAAGGTGCCAAATATACAAAAAACCGAATACGTTTTCTTACGTCATATAACATCACGACGAAAATTATCATAAACGTTATGGAATAATTGTATCTTCAAGAATACAGGTTGAAAAAGAACCTCCTAGCTTCATTGAAAATCCTGAACCAGTATCACTTACTGAAGACTTTTTTTTTTTTGGGGGGGCCCCCTCCTATACGTAGACACTACTCGGGCGCACCCCCCGAGCGCTACCCGCACCCCTCGCGTGCCTGGTGTAGTAGTAATGTCTACGTTTAGGCAAAAATGAACTATTCCCATTGAAAACATATCTAAAAAAATTTTTTTTTTTCATTAATGTATTCTTTGAGTGATACTGGTTCAGGATTTTGAATATAGCTAGGAGGTTCTTTTTCATATAATACATATAAAACTATATATATATATGTATATATATATAAGTCTATAGACTTATAGTATATAAGTCTGCCAAGCCAAATCTGGCTAATCTAGCTCAGGGAAAAAATCCCATCGAGAATGTAGCTAGCTCACCCAGAAGCTTATTCACTCGAACTTTAAAGAAATTCGGGTTGTATGAGCTTGGTAATACGGACGCATGAAGAGAGTTCCATTCCTTATCGTTGCGCCATATAAAAGATTAAGGGAAGAATTATAAAATAAATAGTTTTCCGCCCGCGGCTTGGCCCGCGTGGACTACAGGTTATATCGTGCCCAACTGTGGGATAAAATGTAGCCTATGTCCTTTCTCAGGCTCTAATCTATCTCTGTACCAAAATTCATCAAAATCGGATTAGTAGTTTAGGCGTGAAAGACGGACAGACAGACAGACAGAGTTACTTTCGCATTTTTAATATTAGTATGGATTTAAGTAAAAATCTAACTGATTTCAACCAGTCAGTGAGGTTAAGTAACATACACAGAGGCAGGGAACCTGATGAGTGACCAAAGTGGTTATTCATTACGTTAAGCTGTAGGTCCCGGCTGTTGTCAATTACCTAGTCATTAAAACCAAGTCAGAGGCCATTGTGCGGTTTGAAAACTCTGACACCAGGGTTAGCCAAGTTCGGCACACACTTAACTATATACCTACACGATAAGAAGAAAAAGTGATGGTTTTTGTCTATCATATCCAGAAGAATGGCTATCCCGGCTTTTTTATCAAAATTAATAAGAAGAAATGGCTATGAAGTTTAATAAGTAAGTAGACTAATCTTCAAAAAGTAACAATGTGTATATTTTTTTTTTCAACAGGAGCTGCAAAATGATGACATTGACTCAAGCGATCAACGGAAGGCCAATAGACGTGAACTATGATGACGAGAGTGTTACCATCACTTACATACCATGCTAAATATAAATTTGTAAACTCGGGCAGGAAAGTGCTTTGTCACCCTTATACTGAGTTGTAGAAACTTCGTTCAACAATACACCAACTAGATATCGGGAAACTTCTATTAAAGTTTATCTACTTTAAATATGACAGACAGACAGACAAATCATTTATTCATCGCATAAATAAGAAGCGCTCGTAGCCCAGTGGCTCTCGCTGATCTCAACCGATCAGTGAGGTTAAGCGACGTACACAGAGGCTGGGAACCAGATGGGTGACCGGAGTGGCAATTTATCGCGAGCGTTTCCGTGCTTCGGAGGGCACGTTAAGCTGTCGGTCCCGGCTGTCAGAGGCCATTGTGGGGTTTGAAAACTCTGACACCAGGGTTGGCCAATTTCGCTACACACTTGACTATACGTACACGATAAGAAGAAGAAGATCGCATAAATATCATTTATCATTTTCATTTTTTTATCTTTTATTATTTACTTAAATCATTTTTTTTATTATATCGTGCTATTACCTTCCGTCTTTTTGGCTAAAACCAGGACGGTATTATATTTAAGGAAGCTTTAACCTTATCGTTCCTGCAACTGAGCGGTACACTAATAACTGTTTTGACACTTATTCACGCAGATAGCATTTAGCTTTGATTTCGTTTGTGAAACGTTATCTAGTTGGAAAATTGTTAATCGAGAAAGGTTTATTAAAATAAAAGCTCGCGCGCTTGTTTACGACGTTTGCGATTGTAATCTCGTACACCACACCATGTGCACATTTAGCACGCGAGAGGTTAATTGTTAGCGAAATTTTAAATGTATTGAAATTATTATTGTAAACGCCACGCAATCAAAAGCACCTAGAAAACAAAGATTTTCCTTTTTGTCGTATCCCTTGAGAAACAAACAAGAACAAACACTCATTACCGAACTTGATTGGTACTTTCCTGTTCGACCAAAAGTATACTGTACCGTTTTGTTTTTTTTGTCTTTACTGTGTGATTAAATACTCTACCATGATATTTCTATTGGATTTTTATTAACAACTAGCTGATGCCCGCAACTTCGTATGCATGTCAATTTTTTTTATATAACAGAGTACACTACATTGACGGAACTATACATGAAATTAATTTTGTCAAGCACCAATCAGTTCATATTTTCGTTGATCGAGTAATGTTCATCTCTTGAAGATAATCATCCACAATCTGACCTGTGTGAGGTCGGGCATTGTCATGCATAAAAATGGCATCCTCACCCAAATTGACCATAAATGGACCAACGTGTTCATTTAGGATTTTCTTCCACATATCTTTCGCTAGTAAAAGAGAAGTTTTCTATGAACACCAGTTCTGTACGACTCTCAGAAGATATTCCGGCTCACACAAGCAAAGACCCACCGCCGTAGGCTACTTTTTCTTCGATGCATGCTTGCTTGAACCTTTCCCCTGGTCTAAAAGACCACTCTGTGTCTCTTATACTTATTTTACAATAAGTATAAAGTTTTAATGCCTTCATTAATCAGACTACCTTTTTCTTTTTTTCTTTTTGTTAATACTTATACAAAGACGTACCTACCGTGTCCACCTGGTCCGGAGCAGGAGAGGCTGGTAATCTGTAACACAGGTCTCCCTATACCAGTCTCTCACATAGATTATTTGTACTGTACCTCTTAGATTAAGTAAATTTTTGTAAACCATATTCTGTGTGAGAGAACAAATAAAATTTTATTATTTATTATTATTATTATTATTTATTTAAAGAGTATTAAATGGTCTATTAACATAATTTATTTAATTAGGCTAGCATTTTTAGTTTCCGAGATTTTTAGGATTCGTCAAGTGTCCCGGATTCTTTTCTCTCCAGTGTAGATGATCTTAAACATCTCACAACATTTAGTTTATATTGTATTTCGCGTTCTTGAGAAAAGTGTAAACTTTTGTATGAAAAAATCAGTTAAGTATACTAAAGAATATATACATAAAGAGTAGAATATATAGACCAAGATCCCAGGGCCGCCACACCTTACTTATTTTCTCATTAACCAGAAGTGTGCGAAAGAGTAGTGCTAATATGTACTATTAACATATGAATACCTGCTAGCCTGGCCCGACGGCCAATTTTCAGCTACCAGGTTCTGAAGGTATTTCCAAAAATAGGGTTTATTTTCCTTGTGTTCATTGAAAAAGATTACCCCCAAAATAACTTTCTACCCCATTTAAACCCCGCTAGGAAATGAATTTCAATAAAATAAGTAACTCGTCCTAATAAAATAAATAAAAGGAATGTCCATGCAAAATTGGAAAGAGATTGGACCAAAGAATCACGTAGTTCCATACAAACTTTAACCCCCTCTTTAACCTACTCAGGGGTACAATTTCGAAAAATCCTTTCTTAAGGGATGCCTACGTCACACAAAGAACCTTCCTTCCAAGGTCTCTAAGATCAGCCATTTGGGCTGTACGTTGATCCGTCAGTCATAAAGGAAACTTTGTGTCACTGCGCCGCTCCTGAATGACAAAGCGTGAAGTATTTTATGTTTGATGTTATTCCGGACCTCAGACTACACAATTCAAGAAGATTCATGTAAATATGTCCAGCAGTTTTTGCGTGATGTGAGTTCAAACAAACAAACAAGAATTTAAAAAAGTATCCAAATATATTCAGTTGTCGTCCTAGCTACTTTTTTTTCAAATATCTTCAATTTACAGACTATTTTAGGTTTACGATTTTATTATATGTATAGATTAATTTGTTTCTGACAATGTACAGCGTAAAACATCAAGGTTCCTAATAAGTTACACATTTGGGTTTACCAAACGTTTGTTCATTATTTTTATTCATTAGTTAGAAAGCTATAACACTTGAAATATGTAAATAAACAATCCACTTTTAACGAGCTTATTAATAACTAATTGCACAGCCTTTTAATTCACCTGCGCCATTGTCACTGCAAGGACACACTGACATTTAAAAAGGTAAACAGACTAATGAACTAATGAACCCATGTTTTATTCATACCAACAAAATCCGTAAGGGGCCATCCATAAATTACGTCACACGTATTTCGTGATTTTTTGACCCCCTCCCCCTCCTTGTCACAGCTGGTCACATTTGTAAGACTCCTCCCTCCCTAGCGTGACGTCACATATTTTGCATATTTTCCATTTTTTGTAATTTTCCAATAACAACAGTACTTAATAGAGTTGTTATTTTTTTGGGAACTCAAAACTCATCATCTCAACCAAAGTAAAAACGTTAAATAAAAAGAGTGCTTGGGACTGAGGAGCTTAAGTTTGTCGTTAATAGTTAACATGTTTTGATACTCATAACACATTTTGAAATGTGACGTCACGAAACTTATGACCGCCACCTCCTTGTCACACAATGTCACACTTTGTCGACCCCATCCCCACCCCTTAACGTGTGACGTAATTTATGGATGGTCCCTAACAACCTGATCAGGTGATACTGTGGTGATTCGCGATTTTTCCTAACGTATTCAGATAATGGACTGCAAATTCGACTGTTTTATCCCTAAGGAATGGGAAGTCTACTTCAAGGAAGTCGTAGAAATTATTTGGACGTGGCAGTAAGAATCACGGCTTTTCAACATCATTCTGAATGATTTTCCAGTGGAATTTTTCTCCGGAAAATTTTTCCACTTTTTTTTTCATGTTTCTTAATATTTTATGCTTACATTTTTTATTATTTAATCGAATACACTCCATTTTGCAATAAAAAACAATAATAACAACGTAAAACACGAAAACACAATGTACATCGACCACTTTACACAATGTACATCGCACTCCATTAGCAACACGGCGCGGGGTGATCGCGCGCGGGGCGCGGTTTCGCGATACGTTGCGTAGCGCCAAAGTAGGTAATTATTGAAAACTCCTTAACATAACGTTTCCGGGAAAAAATTATTACTTATAGCTGATGGTAGTTATGGGTAGATCCACCATTTAAGTATTTGCTAAGCTGTCCTTCACACCCAGTATACAACAAACCATACTGGGTAAATAAAACGACTTGTATAAAAAGACATTTTATAATTAGAACATACGTACTTGACGTCGTGAGTGCGGAGCCAGTTATATCTTCCATACTGGAACATTAGGGTAAAAAATGGAGCGTTTTATAGCCCTTATTTTGGGCACTCTGATTTATTCCCAGGATGTCTACGCTTTGGACAAACGTAAGATTTTAGTTTTTTTTTTTATCACTTGTATTTTTCGAAACACAAAACCTTACATTTCTTGCCAGCTATACACGCCCCCCCCCAATATACGCCTATGAAAATGGCTGAATCTCACGTCATTTAATTATTTTAGAACTGCCATGCAATCCTCGGAGGTATGAAGACGAGTCCTATGTGTGCGTCTGTGATGCCACGTACTGTGACAATGTCATTAGAGAAGCACCAAAAGACGATGAGTACATCATCTACACTAGCACTGCGGTAAGTTATCATTCATCATCATAAAATCGTGTAACACCAGGACTTCTAGACTAGGGTACGTAATAAATAACGCTACTCAGACTCTGATCTATTCTTAAGTAGCTGTCGTCTTTGTCGTTTTGATAGTGACAGAAAGAGACAACCAATACTTAAATATAGATCAAGACTTGAGGCCTAGTAATAGGACTTCTAGCGGTTCCGAACCTGGGGGTAATTACCACTGCGGGGGTAAAGCTGATATTCTATGGGGGTAACAAAGGAGCTATTAATTACGGCCTAATCTAATAAATACTAAGCTAGGTAGTAAAAATTAAAAATCATATTAACCGCGCTTGTAAATGCAAAACACTATACATACCAACCATCACATATAAATCAAACATGCTAAAATTTTAAGACTAGTGTGCAATTTGTGATTAGCAAAGATATTTGAATTAGTTCGTGTTGTTTGTATAGATAATATTTTAAGGTCGGGGTAAAATCAGTTTTCCTAACCCAAACAAGTCACAGGGGTAAGAATATTTAAATCGTTAGGAACGTTCTAGACCAGAGGTTCAGAAACTTTTTTTTCTCATAGACCACTTTAAAAAATTTTGCTGGTTTCGGTGGACCCCCTTCAGCTACATTTCTACCATATTCCCAAAACTCGTCAAAAAATGTGAAGATTACATCTAATTAAGAGAATTTGCGTTGCGGCTGAGTTGAAGCTCCGCCACGAATTAACAGTTTTCGAAAAAAAAAAGCGAGAATTGATTGGTTTATTAATTAATTGATTGTGCTGTGAGTGGATGTCAAAAAAGTAAAAGTGGCCAATCAAAAAAGTTATTCCATCCAACTTTACATTTTTGACATCTTACTCACAGCACGAGGAGCATTTTAGTTTTTCACTATCGAAAACAGATACATTTTTGTGGACTCCCTCTTATACTAATTGTGAACCCCACCAACGTAGAACCCCTTCAAGTCTCCCGTGGACCCCTGGGGGTTCACCTGGACCACTTTGGGAATTAATGTTCTAGACAATGTCACATTCTTCAAAGAGTTTAAAATGTATGGTAGTGAACAGACACAACAGAAAAGTGACGTGGTCAGTTCATGTCAATCCCTTTCAGAATTATCAATCAATCAATTCATTTATTTGCAAAAAATATGGTAGGTAACATTTTTATTTTTGGTGTTTTTTTTTCTGTGTTTGTATGAACTACGATATAAGGGAACACTTTAGTGTGAGTCTTTGCGTGTGTGCTAAGCCGGCTTACCTGGCGTAGCGATTACAGCATTTCCTTTTAAAACATTTGGGACAGGCTCAGCAGTGGGACCTGATGGATGAGTTGTGGTATGCTGATCACAATGTCGTCTTGGACAATCATTCTTTGATTCATTACTATCACTATTAAGCGCTCGTAGCCCAGTGGCTCTCGCTGATTTCAACCGATCAGTGAGGTTAAGCAACGAACACAGAGGCAGGGAACCTGATGGGTGACCATAGTGGCAAATCGCTCGTCTTTCGCGCTTATGTTTCTTGGGGAAAGTTATTCAGTTTCGTGGGCTTATAAACATCTTTAATTTTCGCTGACTGATTAAAAGTCACCCATTATTTATTTTTGAATATTTCAGAGTGGACAACGACTTAACAAAACAAAAGGAAAAATAACAAAATGTGATCCACTGATAACCGACTGTAAGTATTAAAAACTCATTTATCAAATCTCTTTCGAGTGGATTGGCTTCTTCTGGGTAAACTTACGAATTCTCGACCACGAATTGGCCCCTGAGACCACGGGCTCTACTCTGTACTATCTACGACCGAAATTTCAAAGCGTTGAATGTTAGTATATCTCTGTCTTGCGCTATACAGATGACAGTGACAGGCAGTGACAACGATCGGCCGTCCGTCGATCGCAGTTAGTACAGTCAAGAGCAGGTCACGCTTTACACTACCAGTTTAAGTTGAGCTCTGATTTATACTGCGCGCCATACTATGCAGATTCTAATTGGAAATATCTGGCATGTCTGCTTGAGAGTTAGTTTGTGTTGATCTTCTTGTAAGATTTTCATCTTATGGGTTACAATCCCTTGGAATTTGATTTTAGGGCTCCTCATGAAGCTAAAGAACTTTTTTTTAAAGTACCCATATCAAACATCAACTATTTTTTTTTAGTTCTAAAAGGCGATAGCAGCGCCGTTTCGCAGCTATTGGTACTAATAGTGTCATAGGCCTGACCAAATGATTTCAAATGAATGAAGCGACAAGTCTAAGGGTCGGTGCAAAGTCTAAGGTGTCAAGCTTGACGTACTCTTGAGTGTACAGAGTAGAGCTCCAGTTGTGGTCATGAGCACTTATTTTGTTGAATCTTGCGAAACTTTAGGAGGTGATTCTTCCTATGAAACAGAAAAACTTTCCCCAAGGAAGCCGTATAAAATTCTAAAAAAAAAATTCGGCTTGTCATCCCTACTAATATTATATGCGAAAGTAACTCTGTCTGACTGTCTGTCTGCTACGTTTCCACGCCTTAACTACTAAACCGATTTCGATGAAATTTGGTACAGAGATAGATTAGACCTTGAAAAAGCACAATTTTTTTTTAAAGTGAATACTTCTTTAGCGGCGTTGTGCACTTTGAAGTATGGGTAAATAAATGTTAAACTCGCGTCAGGACACGTGACCCTGATCGAAAATTTTTAAAATTTCCTATATTTAATAAATATAGGAAATTAAAACTGCAAAAGTCAAGATGTTATCCGGTGTCAGCATAGAAAAAATTAAATTAAATATTAATGCACAACGTTAATGTACAAGTTTTCACTTCTGCCGGCACTCCCGGAGTGCAACCCGTTGTTTTTTTTTTACTAGCCCATACGTCCCCACTGAGGGGCACGGGCCTCCCTTCGAAACACGAAGGGGATTCAGGCCATAGTCCACCACGCTTGCCCAATGCGGGTTGGTGGGCCGCTCGTCTTTCGAAAATGAATATTATTGGACGGGCGGGTTTCATCACGATGTTTTCCTTCACCGTTGAGCAAGTGATAATTAAAAATCCGTACTTAAATCCGAAAAGATTTGAACCGGCGACCTTCGGATTGCAAGTCTGGGTCATTACCAAATGGGCTATCATTCACCATATGTCACATATGTTCCTTGCGGTCTACTCTCCCTACGTCTTACGAATTTTCGATCAGTCTCGTGTCCTGACGCGAGTTTAACATTTTTTACCCATCCCAAAAAGTGCACAACAAAGAAGTTTTCACTCTCCCTCCGTCTTACGAATTTTCGATCAGGATCACGTGTTTAACATTTTTTACCCATACTTCAAAGTGCACAACGCCGCTAAAGAAGTTTTCTCTTCAAAAAAATAGAGCAAAGATTTTTCCGTCGCTTTTGTGTATTAAATAGCGCCATTCAGCGTCGCGGTCGTCGGGTTGCGCTTGGAATGCAGATTGAATCAAATCCAAACAGCGAGTGAAACTGGATCAGAGTGCTGCGATAGTTAATACTAATCTTTTGTGAGTTTTCAATGCATCATAACTGCACATATTATGGATCTACGTATACTAAGTGTGTTTGTACAATTGTTTTAAAATTACAATTGCAACACATTTTTCATTCAGGTATGAAAAAATTAAACGGAGAGCAAATAACGCATAATTAACAACCACATCTGTGCAACTTATAATTTCGGCTTCAGAGGGGATGCTGAAGCCGAAGTCTGCATATAGTCGTGCTCAGTTGCAGTCGGTCTGTATAGACGCTTTGAGTGTTACATATTTGAATTACTATAAAATTTTCACAGATGGAACAAAGTCGGATCTAGAGAATGGTGCTGCTTTCCTTGATTGGCAATCGAAAGATTTCATGATGTTTTGTATTTACTCTAGCATATCCATTATGACCTTAGAGATGATTTCGATCGTTGAGGCACTTTCGTATATAGAGAGTATCGATTATAATAATTTTGTAATATTTACCGATTTAAAGAGTACGGTGCAGCATCTTAGTCGACGTACTTCTCCTTTCCATGGCATTCCATTGGCATAATTATTTGCAAATTGTTGAATTCCAAAAAGCATGTTGTAGTTCAGTGGATTCCTTCTCACACGGGTTTTGTAGGAAATGAAGAGGTAGATTTGTTGGCAAAGGAAGCTGTGTATAAAGGGATTCCATATCACTATGTCTCATGGTACACGGAAGTAATTGGTCAGATACGGAGGAATTGCTTCAAGAAGTGGGCAGAATACTTTGACGAAAGGTCACTGATAAAAGGCATTTGGTATAAGACCATTCAACCGAGCCTTCCCAGATTTCCTTGGTTCAACCTATGTGAGTTGGATCAGCAGGATACAGTGGTTTTGCTTCGTCTTCGTTCCGGTCACATTCCATTGAACAGTTTTGGTTATATGATGCGGAAGGTAGCCTCTCCTACTTGTAGTTTATGTGATAGGGTGGAGGATCTATATCATGTTTTAATGGAGTGTGGCCGGAGTGAAGTAATGAGGGTGCAGCTTGGCTTACGTTGGCCCAATATTGGCATCGTAAACAGCATCTTGGCCTTCCCAGAGTCTGCTAAGGCCAAGGTGCTTATTTGTTTGTATAAAAAATATGTGAAGAACAGGGATTAGGTTTTGTTTTGGTTATGTATGGTATATTTGTGTATTTTTTTTGGATTTCTATTTGTGAGTGCCATGATGAGGGTGGCATGTCTCAAAACTCTCTATAATAAATAAAGATTTAAAAAAATTATAATTTCCGCCCAGGATTTCGAGAAAAATTATGTAGCCCATGTTACTCAGAAATAATGTAGCATTCTACTGGTGAAAGAATTTTTGAAATCGGTGCAGTAATTTTTGAGTTTATTCGTAACAAACATACAAAAATACAAATCTTTGTTCTTCATAATATTAGTGACAAACTAGCTTTCATCCCGTGGTGGCCTTATATTGCGCGCTTGGGATTCGGTTAGGTTTAGGTATATCGCGCTCTCCAAGGAATTCGACTCTTTGTAATTTCGGGATTCTCCTCTGACTTGGTTTAACGACTGTAGTCAATCAACATTAGACGGGACCGACAGCTTAATATGCCCTCCGAAACACGGAAATCACTCATGATAAATTTCCACTTTGATCACCTATTGGTTCCCTGCCACGCACCTACCAGGTGCGTTACTTTACCTCATTGACCGATTCAGTTCAGCAAGCCCCTTCCGTGATAAAATATAGTCTAAGTCCAATCTCGTACCTTAAACTACTTCCATACTATATTTCATTAAAACCGGTGTGGTAGTTTAAACCCACAGACAGACAGAGTTACTTTCGCATTTATAATATTACTAGAGATTTCCCGGCATTACGTTCCCGTGGGAATTTCATGAAATCCTTCCTTCCTAATCCTTCCTATGTTATGAAAGTAACCTTATGGCCAAACAGCTTTCTAAGTCCTAAGGTTTGGGGGCTAGGCGTTGATGAGCAGTGAGCCAAGATCTGCAATTTTATATATTCAGATATAAAATTATGGAGTATTATGATCCAGGTGGGGACGTCGATAAGATGTTGATCATCAACCCGGAGATCAGGTACCAGAGGATGGAGGGTTTCGGCGGCGCGGCCACCGATTCAGCAGCCATCATGTGGAAGAAACTGCCCGAGGCGGCGCAGAAATACTTCATTGAGTTAGTACCAGGCTTAGACCCGTATTACAGAAGAGACAGAAGAAGACTCAAGTCTTGATCTATACTTAGGTATTGACTGTCTCTTTCTCTTACTATCAAAATGACAAAGACGACTGCTACTTAAGTATAGATCAGAGTCTGAGTCACGTTCTGTAACACGGACCTTCGTATTTTTAAATCGCTTACTAGCGTGATGGATATTCACAAATAATTTTAGGGAAAGAAAAATATTCGGCGCGAATAAGACCCACGACCCCAGAATTAGAACTCCCGGTGCTCTAACTAACTGAGCTATCATTGGTTAGAGAGCATCAGGAGATTAAATTTTGGGAACATTCCTTACAGATCATTTTTGCAATTAATTTTTCAGCTGCTACTGTTCTTAGATATAGAACAGAATAGATAATTATTTATTACTCAGGATATCACAACACAAGCATTAGAAAAACACAACAAAAAACCAAAAATAAGAACTTAAAACTATACAAAACGAAATAAATCCAAAAAAAAAAGAAAAGAATATATTTATATAAACTAAATTACGCGTGAGTCTTCTGCGTTGTGACGTCCTGTGCAAAAGGGTAGCACTCAGCTGAAGCCACGACTTGAGACTAGTTCAAGCCATGGCGCTGGTTGTATGTGCACCCTTTCGACTTGACGACGACAATGTACGCACACACCAACAGCGTCTACTCTAATTACAATCCTTACCGAATATTATAAATGCGAAAGTAACTCTGTCTGTCCGTCTTTCACGCCTAAACTACTGAACCGATTTGATGAAATTTGGTACAGGGATAGATTAGAGCCTGGGAAAGGACATAGGCTACATTTTATCCCAAAGTTGGGCACTATATAACCTGTAGTCCACGCGGGCGGAGCCGCGGTCGGAACGCTAGTACAATTATAAATAATAAAGTGAGACGAATAAATAAAAATAAAAATAAAAAACCGGCCATGCGAGTCAGACTCGCGCACGAAGGGTTCCGTACCATTACCTATAAAACCTGCCAAGTGCGAGTCGGACTCTATAAAAACCATTATCTCTATAAAAGCGGCAAAAAATCACATTTGTTGTATGGGAGCCCCCTTAAATATTAAATTTATTCTACTTTTTAGTATTTGTTTAACAACAGCAGAAACCGAAATACATCATCTGTTAAAATTTCAACTGTCACGGTTCATGAGATACAGCCTGGTGTCAGACGGACGGACGGACGGACGGACAGCGGAGCCTTTGTAATAGGGCCCCGTTTTTTCCCTTTGGAAACGGAACCCTAAAAACATGGCTCGTGAAGCCGACTTCGACGCATTTATAATTTAAAACCTTGGCCATATAACGGAGATATTGAGTCAAATTAATACATATTTACTTTAGATTTATTTGTTGAAAAAGAATAGAATAGTAAGTACGAGTATGACGAAAATAAACTTAATGTTGTCCAAATCTTTCCACAAAATTTTGCTAAATTTGGATTTCGCATTCCAGAGAAAAATCCAAAAACGTTAGTATGAAAAATTCAGTTTTCCAAAAATATTGTATGAAAAATGGCAATTTCATAGGTAGGTAAAGACCGTGTTTTATGTACGCGCTCTACTACGTCTCCTTTGACATTTACTGAAACTCCTTTCTCAGATTTTTTTTGATTTGATATTTCGAGCCTAAAATCATATACTTACCTAAAATCAATAAAATCATTTGCTAAGTGACTGTCAGAAGGCTTACAGGAGATGTATACTTGAATAACATCTGCATAGATTTGATAACTACAGTTTTTAATATGATCGATTATATCTGCACAGTACAGTACGAAAAGAAGAGGACCCAACACTCTGCCCTGCGGCACACCTCTCGTATTTTTTTTTGTTGTGAACGCATAATTGTTCCCCCTCGTCACACATTTCTACAAGATATGTGCGACAGCAAATGTAGCTATCGAACCAACAGACGGAAGACGTACCAAAGCCATAGAAATGTAGTTTTGAGAGCAGCAGTGGTATACTAATGCTATCAAAGGCCCTAGAGAAATCTAGCAAAGCCAACAGGGCATCCTCTCCATCGTCAATCGCTTTTAGAATGTCATCAACTATATTCAGCATGGCAGTTGTTGTTCAGTGAAATTTACGGAAATCCGGTTGTTTGAGCGGCAAGATTTCATTCCTTTCGACGAAGGCTGTCAACTGATTTGCAACTATTTTTTGCTATACTTATGGGGCGCATGTCCTTCAATGCCGTAGGTGTGGAATTTCTTGGAATTGGCCTAACTAAAGCATTTTGCTAGTCAGTAGGAAACGTGTTGGTTTCAATCGACCTATTCACTATTTCTGTAATCGCTGTTAGGCTATTTGGCAAAGTATTAAGTAGCATGTCTATTGATATACAATCACTTCCAATGGCATTTGACTTGAGCGAACGTATAATTTTTAAAACATCTTGTTCTTACACTAGTCTTAACTCAAAAGCATCCTTCCCTTGCAATTTAATTCGTAAAATGAAAGTTGAGAAAGAGAAACTGTTTCACTTCCTGGTACGTTCAAAAAATGGGAATTGATCATATCTGGATCATTAAATATACGAGAAGGAAAGCTCTGACTGTATGTCATTTTGTGTCAAGACGACCACTGATTTACATATAAGCCTAATCTCAATGTCAACATTGGTCAGTTATCGGTTTTATGTTCTGATCAAACGGTCTCCCGCGACCTTTGTCAGATCGTAGGTAGCTGCAACGATTAAGGTACCTTAATCGTTGCAGCTACAAAAAAAAGGGTCTTAGGAGCCCATCCATAATTTTTCAAATAAATTTCATTCCCATTCACAGATATTCAAAAAAAATTACGGTTAGCAAAAAAACTAGCATTTTTCACAAAAACTTTTTTTGATGCCATTCGATCCAGTTTCGTATGCTGATCAAAAAGTTCTATGGGATCAACTGAGGTTGGGCTTGAATTTCGAGTTAGAAATATTTTTTATTTTATTTTATTCTATGCAGAGCACGTTTTCTGTGTATTGGTGAACATGAACATACACGGAAATTTTTCGGTACTTCTCTTAGTCTCCTTTTATGATACCTCGATAAGATTTTTGACTTCAAAAATTGTTTTTATTGTATTAAAATCTTTGATTGGTTTGATGTAAAGGTCTACAATTTTAAATTTCGCAGCTCATACTTTAATTCGAAGACTGGTATTGGGTACACCATGCTTCGCGTTCCTATTGGTGGCACAGACTTCTCAGTTCACAACTATACTCTCAATACCTACCCACGAGATGACTACAGTCTCTCCAACTTCTCACTTGCTGCTGAAGACTACTATTATAAGGTAGGTGTTAACTTTCATGCTGGACTGGGAGCTGGGAGTGAATGATAAACCTAGAAAGTGCCAACTACCACCTCTTCCCAGGCATACCTCACCATCTGTATACTATTGAATGTAAATTATTAAAGAAAGATCTCCCAATGTTAATGTTATCCTGATGCATTAAATAATTGAATAATTATTGTATTGATTTTATTATTATTTATATATTTATTTAAACAACTGCTGACTGAAGTTCTGGCTCTTGCGACCGAGTAACTAATTCTATTGTTGTTAATCGAAACATTTAATACTAGCTTTCCGCCTGGGACTTTGTTCCCGTGGGAATTCGGAAAAATTATGTAGCCTTTGTGTTAATCCAGGGTATAAGCTACCTTCATACAAAATTTTATCAAAACTGGTGCAGCCGTTTGAGCATGAAAGAGTAACAAACATCCATACATCCTTACAAACTTTCGCATTTTTAATATTACTTAGTAGGAAAGTACGATATAGGATTCTCAGAGCCACATATACCCAAGGACACCACGTTCACACGGAATTTTCACAACACAATACTTTTTTATACTTAGATCCCCATGATCAAAGAAATCAAGAAGGCAATGTGCAACAACGGCGTAGATCTAGAGATCATCGCCTCAACTTGGAGTCCTCCTGACTGGATGAAGAATAAGACCGAATACAACACCTGCGGGCATCTCAAGAAGAATGCGTTTCAGGCCTATGCTGATTATCATCGCAAGTAAGTCTGTAGGGTAGCTACATAAACGCGCCACGGCTCCATCTATATGTAAGTGGTCGCGAGCCGTGGCCACTGCATATAAGTATGACCGACGACGTAACAATAAACATTCATTGATTCGACTGCATTTGCGACTTTCCCTTCTACGCCCCTACTCGACCCTGCGACTGTCCAACGCTGGGACTGGTGCATCTACGGAGTCATCGCCAATACACTACACAAGCTTGCACAAATCCAAGGATGTACTAAGAAGAAACTTCTTCTTCTTCTTATCGTGAAGGTATGTGTGTGGCAAACTTGTCTGGTGTCAGATTTTTCGAACCGCACAATGGCCTCTAACTTGGTTTTAACTACTATAATCCATAGACAAAAGCCGGGACTGACAGCTTAACGTGCCTTCTGAAGCACGGAAATGCTGGTGAGAAGTTGCCACTTTGATCACCTATATCAGGTTCCCTACCTCTGTGTACGTTGTTTAACCTCACTGATCGGTTGAGACCAGCGAACGCCACTGGGCTACTCGAGCGCTTCTACGAGTAGAAACTTGTTCGATTCTTATTATACAGAACTGACTTCTTGCTAGAACTACCACTCGTATGCACTGGTAGACCAGCACAGGGAATATAGTCCAGGGCGAATGCCGGCTAAAAGCCAGTCTGCCAAAAAATCAAGTCTAAAGGAGTTAGTAAGCGAAAGATTAGGGGTGATAAAATAAATAAAAAATCATTAACCCTTCTTTTCAAAATAGTGTAAAGGCGCAGACCCACCGCGGCGCACGCACGCGTACTCATTATGTACTCAGTGAGTATGATGTTAAGGCTCAAATTAGATTTTGATCTAATCCACGTAGCTAAAATGCGCCACGTGCGTGCGCAGCGGTGTGTCTGCGCCTTCATGGGAATTGGAAACTCCTTGTAGTAGATATATAAAATTCTCAAAAGGTTTTCCACCTCTCAAGTTGTCCATTGGAGTGGCAATTTAAAAAAAAATATTTAGACCTATATTCCGTGGGGAAAGTTGTTCAGTTTCGGAAGCAGATTCGCAACCTTCATTTTTGCTAACTAATTTAAAGTCATCCAATAATTACAAATGCCATCTCAACTCCGTGACCCTGTTCATATAATAGAATGAATCTGTTGGGTCATGGCTGCGGTCTTCAGAATTTTTAGGTTTTCTCACGATATGTAACTTACTGTAAGAGTATTGATTTAGGCAAGATCATGCTAATCATATTGTAATGTCGCAGTTTTTGTTCGTAAATACCTGGCTCGCCAACACACACATACACTACCTGGTCGGTCCTGCTCGACGGTCGGGCGTCCGGCGTTGACTGCCGCCCCCTCCAGTGACGTATGCGCTCCAGACTAAATAGGCTCATACACTACACATATCATTAACACTGATGTCAGAGTTATTCACAAATTAATATTTTTTAATTTCAGATTCATTGAAGCTTACAAGAAAGAAGACATTGCTATTTGGGCTGTTACCACCACCAATGAACCTGTTAATGGGTTCTTCCCATTCAAAAAATTTAACTGCCTTGGCTTTTACCCCACTGAGATGGTAAGGAAGTCTTCCATGCTTGACTGGGAGTACAAGAAAAATATGGCCTTCTCTTCCCAGGCGTACTGTAAAAGTCAGTGAGACGCGAGGGTTTTGCTGTATTGTGGGCAAAAGGCTGATAACCTCTAACCACTTACATCATATTTAATCTCATAACCCTCTGAAATTATATCAAACGTGGCATCAAGTGGTTTTTAAAACCTTTGATGCTCTGCCTACCCCGACATGGGATTATAGGCGGGAGTTTATGTATGTATGTATGTGTTAACCCTTCGGCCGTCTAGGCAACTGCAGTATTGTACCTAATTGGTTCTCATGTAAGAATTATTCTTCCTCAAACGATACCAGTATCAGTGAAATAATTATTTTGCTTTTATGAAATTAAGGGTAAAGACGGTGAAATTTTTTTCCTACCAGGTTAATGATATTAGTCGCCAAGTCATTACTTTTAGCAGCTTCATGATTTGGACTACCTCGTTGAATATATTTGCTAACTTTTTATGCTGCTGTCACCTGCAGAATTATTTTTGTGTTCTCTAAAATTGTATGCCTTTTGTTAGGTTGCCTATATTTATTAAATTTACATATTTAATTTATTTAAAAATGGCAACACCTTTCCATACATTCGGACCGGAAGTTGGTCTTAGGGGCGGCCGTCCATAAATTGTGTCAAACGAATTTCATGATTATTTGACCCCCCCCCCGTTCTTGTCACAGCTGGTCACATTTGTGAGACTTCCCCCTCCTTAATGTGACGTCACATAGTTTGCAATAATGTTTATGAGTTTTTCATTAATAGTTAAAATTTCGTGTTTTAACACTTAGATTATAAAATAAATAAAGAATAAAAAGTGTTTTCTAGATTTTGAAATGTGACGTCACGAAATTCAAGACCCATCCCACCCCCTTGTAACACAATGTCACAATTCGTCAACCCCCTCCCTCCCTCTTAACGTGTGACGTAATTTATGGATGGCCCCTTATGACTAACTTCAGGTTGGATGGCTGGAAGGGATGATGAGACGGAAGGGGCCGAGAGGCGGCAATGATGGCAGTTGAGTTTGAGCAAGCACAGGAGACAGTTGTCTAGACTAAACTAAGTTGTTTGTAAAAAAGTGAGGTTATTTTATGTAGCGAGGTGTTGGTAATAAAGTGAGATTATTCTCTCTTCGTAAAGAGAGTTTTACTATAATTTCTTATTCTTCATCTTATCGTGTAGGTATAGTCAAGCGTATGGCGAACTTGGCTAACCCTGGTCCTGGTTCTTGGACCTGTGGGACACTGTGTATGTATTTTCTGTTTGTGTATTCCTTAAGCAAATACCCCACGGCATAAGGTGATACTGGGTCTGGACGTTTGAGTGACATAATTTTTATTTTTTCAGGGTGATTTTATCGAGAAACATTTAGGCCCCATGGCACGCAGCCTCGGAGTGAAGCTGCTGGCTGTAGACGACCAGAGACCTACCATTCCTATGTGGTTCTCCTTTGTAAGTGTTATTTGACAGACATAATACAGGGTAATTTTTTGTCACCATCCAAATTTTTTGTATATACGTAAACTTTATGAAAATTTGACAGACACGTATTGTTTTGTTTCTACGTTTCATATAAATATTTCAAGCAATAATAGATCGTCTGAAGCATGAAAATAAATCAAAATTTTTGTATGGAAAAAAAATTTACATCGTCCAATGGACTTGAAACTTTGTAATAGTACTCTTCAACACAATTTGTGACACCCATGTTTCTGCGTTTTACAAAATTCATCCCTAAGACGTTAAAAAGGGGTATCAAAATCTAAAAACTTTTTTCCTCCTTATTTACTGACACCGTAAGAAAAATTTGGATGGTGATAAAAAAATTGCCTCGATGGCCGGTTTGGTCGAGTGGTAGGTGACGCTGCCTCTTGATCGGCGGGTCCTGGGTTCGATCCCCAGTCGGGGCAAACATTTGTGTAAAAAGCAGATGTTTGTTCTCGGGTCATGGGTGTTTGTGTTTGTCTTTATGTGTTTTCCAAGGGACCCACGACACAAGGGAAAACCTTAATGTGGGCCTTTGAGTGTGTAGCGTTTATTTATATTTATTTACACTCTCCTGTCTCTCTCATACTCACACTCAAACAAATACTTACTTACTTCGCTGGCTCATCGACCCAAAGTTGATCTTGGCCTCCGACATTCAAACAAATGGATCTCACTAATTTTAAGCGACTAGAATTAGTTTACCTCTTTTAATTGCAGTACCCTAGAACAGTGTCCAATTGGATACTAAATTAATTTGTAACACCTGTATGCAATAAAATATTGAGTATTGATTTTCTCATCGAGCACGTAACAAAGATGGCTATTCCACCAACCGGATGGCGTCTCAATGGCGGTGGAATCATAATAGTGACCACTGCATCCGTTCAAGTAGCGTATAGAACTAATGACAACTACGAGAGAGAGAGATGGAATTATTGCAGGACATATGTACAGAGGCCAGCGCATCAGGTCACTCCATTTTCATTGCAAAGCCGCTCTATCACAACAGCACAGAGTGCACGCGTGTGGTAACCTGAGTTGCGGTCGTCCGTACATATAGAAGCTTGTTATTAGCTCTTAGTTATTTATTTAAGTTCCTGTCTTGTAAACATTGCTGTAAGCTCCCCAAATAAAATAAAATAAATAAAATGTCTGTGCAAAGTCACTGAGGTGTTGTGAAAAACTGACGGCTCTAGCCGTGAGGTGTTGTGAAAAACTGACGGCTCTATTGGTTACGTGCTTGGTGGATTTTCTGAATTTTGTCTCATTTGAAAACGAGGTAGTCTTGGCTTGAATGAAAGCAGCGACTTTCGTCAAATCCTTGTTTTGTCAAATCCTAATTTCGTCAAGTGATAGTTTCGTCAAATACTTGTTTTGGCAAATGTGTCCACAATTCTGGCAGCGCCACCATCACTGATTTTGAAATGGATTGTATCTAATAGTCATGCATTTTTCATTTTATGCAAAATTGCTGATGAATTGCCAGGGTACGTAGTTTCCGAGATAAATGACAAAGTTTGGGGTTGTTTGTCAAAATAAGGAATTGACGAACGTCTTCGCTTTCGCTTGAATTATTAGCCAAACTTGGCTAATAATTCAAGTAATTCGCTTGAATTATTAGCCAAGTTTTCCACAGGACACCATCGACATACGAGTATTTGAAAACTTTCCCCAATGCATGTAGGTTGAAAATGGTATAGGGTAAGAAACCTTGAAATCCTGAATTTAGACTATAATTCTGAATGATATTCCAGTGTAATTTTCCTTAGGAAAAATTTCAGTTTAGTGGATTTTATTGTTTCACAGCTTCATTTTAAAATTTATTTTTATTTCTTTAGTTCGAGAAGAATAATCCCAAAGTATTTGATTTCATCGATGGATTGGCAATACATTGGTACGCCGACGCCTTATGTCCTGCTTCCATCATGTCTGAAGTCGCCAAGAAACATCCCGACAAGTTCCTCATATACACTGAGGCTAGTGAAGGTAGGCATCATGCCAAGGTAGCGTGGCTCCTCAATGATGATGGTGAATTTATACAATTTTATCCATTTAGATAACGAAATTGATAACTGATTCAAGATTCAAGTTTCAAGACATTTATTTGACATGAAACACTAGAACACAAAGAAAACAAAATAAAATAAAAAATAAAACACAGGACAAGATCACATACAGAAGACGATAAAACAATGTATAATATAAATTGTAGATTGTTCTGTAGCGCGATGTCAAACTGGACACAGCTCAGCATGTATTGAAGCCGAGGCCCCAACGCTGGTTTTCAGCTGTGCCCTTGGTGCGCGTGTGTACATATTCGTGTGAGTACTATCGAACTAGAAATTCCATACATTTGATGTCGGCTGCCTTCATTGGCGGCACACTGCCGCCAAACAGCATGTTAGGTACTTAACTAGATTTTTAAATTTATTTTTTAAGAAAATTGTTCGCTCTTGACTACATACAGTCTAGCTAAGAGCCAAAATGCAGCCGAGGGTTAGTGACCTGACCCATAAGAAGTTGGTAGAAGGCGCTGCTGGCCAAGGCAGCAAGTAATATTTCTCAAAGCCAAGCCGTACTACTACACGGTTGTAAATCCAAATGGTACCCAATACCGTCCGGAGTTCCTCAAGGGTCACTATTGGGTCCGTTACTTTTTTATTTATTTATTAACTAGCTTTCCGCCCGCGGCTCCGCCCGCGTGGACTACAGGTTATATCGTGCCCAACTGTGGGATAAAATGTAGCCTATGTCCTTTCCCAGGCTCTAATCTATCTCTGTATCAAATTTCATCAAAACCGGTTCAGTAGTTTAGGCGTGAAAGACGGACAGACAGACAGACAGAGAGAGCTACTTTCGCATTTATAATATTAGTAATTAATGATGACATTAATACATGTTTCCTCGACTCCAATATTTTACTGTTCGCTGACGACATGAAAATTTTAAAAATCGCTAAAATGACGTGCTTGGACTTCAAAGTGATCTCTTACGATTTGAGGCTTACTCTAGGTAACCAGCAAATAAAGAGAGTGAACTCTATTAAGGACCTGGGCGTTACCTTTGATAGTAGATTATTGTTTGATGAACACATCAATAATATTATTAGCAAAGCCGCAAAGAGTTTAGGTTTCCTAACGAGAACATCTGCCACCTTCCGTAACTTAAAAACCATTAAGATACTCTACTGTGCCTTCGTCCGAAGTCACCTTGAGTATGCCTCAGAAGTAAGGAACCCTCAATACAAAATGTATATCAATCGCATAGAATGCATACAAAAAAGATTTTTACGGTATCTCGACTTCAAGGCCCGTCAATCGACTATGCCCATAGATGCAAACGTTGCCACTTTTTGCCGTTAGCAATGAGAAGAAATATGTATAAGTGATATTTGTTATTTAATGAAGATTGCCAAAGGTAGCATTGACTGCCCCAAACTATTACAGGAAATTGGCCTTCGTACCGATCAAATGAGTCTGAGACAGCGACCGGTGTTGGGGTGCCTTTCGCCAATACCAACTATAGAACGAATGCATTTCTCGTGCGCGCATGTAGGACATTCAATCAATTGCCTCAATCTCTTGACATTGATCTTTTCTGCACTAATACTACTACTGTAAAGCATAAAATATCCTGATTATTTTTCAAGGATAGCTGAACTATGATAAGCGCTATACGTTAAAATAACTAAGTAATTTCTGTTTAAACGCTACATGTAAAGATTTGTAATTAGCATTTTATTAATTATAATCATGTACCTATAGTTTAAAATTAGTCTCTATATCTTCCCGAAAATGTAAAGTAAAGTAATTTCGCCATTTAAACGGATCAAATGGTCGGATCAAACCATCGTCATTCCACCGCTATTGAGCGGAAAAGTCGCCCAGAGTTTACCAAGCTTTGGACTTTGGACGTAGAAAGCAGGTTAGTTAGTTTTCGGCTAATCAGTGTTTACCTGGTGCGCTAGTTTGCAAATAGAATAGACTTGAATGTAGGATTGATAGGCGCTGGTGAATAAGAATCGAATGGATCAACATAGCTAGCAAGGCCTGTGACATACTCGCGCGTTACTCCACTCAGATGACGGTAAAACTTCACTTTGATAACGCGAGTGCACCGTGCAAAGCAAAGGCTTGCTCGCCTTCAGTCGTTGTCATTTCGACACTTTTTTGACATTTGACCACCTTGCTTTCACGTTGTGCTTGAGCTGCTGATTAAAAGTTACTCTAGGTTGTTCAGAAAATTCGAAGTCATGTTGTAGGTAAATAAAATCTCTTTTTTCTAAAAACTACTTTAAATTGACGCCTAATTCCAATACTCCATGATGAAAATTATTGTCCATTTTCAAAGATAATCTGTTTCTCTTGTTGTTCTCTTTATGTCCGTCCGCGATTTCTTTCGCGTAGAAAGGTGGTCTCCAGATATTCCTTAACTGACCGTATGCAATTTTAAAACCGATTAACCACACACTTTATTTTTTAATTTACAGGAATTTTTCCCTGGGAGAAGAAGAAAGTAATCATAGGGTCGTGGAAACGAGCGGAAAACTACATAGAAAACATTCTAGAGGTACTTACTTATAAAACAAATTGCTAAAATGTTGAGCTACTAATGTGTCTTTTAACACCAACAAGTCTATAAGTGCAGACCCACCGCGGCGCAGGATGTGCACGGCCACGCGGCGCATTTTAGCTGCGTGGATTCATTTGTTTGACATCGTGGGTCTACGTTGCCACTGAAGTACACGCTATACACGAATTGAAACCCACGACTATGTACAACTGTAGCGTGGCTTTCTGGAATATGTTGCCCACGTAGCTCAACGTTATGCACGCTGTACACGCATGCACAGCGTGCATGGCGTTGAGCTACGTATGGGTAGCATATTCCAGCAAGCCACGCGTATGTAAATGACGTCATTTCATGCGTAGTGTGGTCGTGGATCGCAGTGGACACAATCACATACATTTTCTTGCAAAGCGAAGCGAAGCTTAACCCACGTGGCGTAGCCTCTCCATGAGCCGCGGTGGGTAAAAAACCTGAGCACATATTCAAGTTTAGAGCCTTAATTTCAGAGCATCGGGCCGATATAACACTCTAAGCTTTCGCGATTCAACATAATTAAATACTAAAACGGGTCTAAATAGTATTTTCATTATACTCGGAAAGTAGGTCTGAAGTTGCCTACGGAAAGGCTTGAAAAGATCGCTTTCAACTGACAGCTGTCAAATTAAGTATTAAAAAAACATGTTCCAACTTCCCATACAGCCACTTAATTACAACGCGATTAAAATTGAAATAACAAAAGATAGATAGATAGATAGATAGAGAACAGCTTTATAGATTTATTCACTCCAATAACACACATCAAAACACATAAACAAAGCAATAAGAAAAAGTTAAAAATAAAAACAAAATTAAAAATAGTAAGAATCAGTCGACACTGAGTGTCACAGGAGTGAAGAGGCGCTGACTCAGCATTATGCTGCAGACAAAGACTACAGCGCTGATCTTCCGTCAGGACGTAGATGTAGTTTTAGCAAGACTGGCAGTGAAGGTGAAAATTTGAAATAGAAGAGAGGTGATGTAGAGTAAGTAGGTATGTTGTATAAGAATGATAATTATAATATTTAATGGGTAAAAAGGTAAGAAAGAATGGAAATTAGGTATGTCAATATAAGTATTAATTAAGTATAATGTATAATAGGTAAATTGGTAGATTGCGTGGTTTTTTAGGAGCATGTTTGTTTTTGGAGATCTAGCAACATTGATCTAATTTTGATAAATATTAGAAGTAAGTTTGCGCAAGGGTGGTGGAATATTATTCCAACATTTCGATGCTCTGTATTTGAAACCACCACGGAAAGCAGCAGTTCTATGCCGAGGAGGAACTAAAATCCATGCACGTGTGGGTCTTCTTAAGTTAAGTATTCATTAAAGAATACGTTTTTAATGACTTTATAATAATTTACTTTAAGCTATTTCTTTAATATAACATAGATCAATTATGAAAATGAAAAATAATGGCTGGATAGCTGGCCAGCTACAGAAAAAAAAACTTAATAGGCGGGAAATGGCATTCCGGTCTTCATTTGTTTTTCCGAGTTGTAGAGTTTTGTAACTTTCGCATAGCAGCAATAAGTTTAGCTTATTCATCTTTTTATTTTTACTTTCTTTGTATTCGTAATGAAAAGCAGTGTTTAGGGGGCGTCCATTAATTACGTGAGGTGTTTTTGGCGATTTTTCGACCCCCCCCACCCCCTCTGGTGAGATGTCGTGAGATTTGCCTCGACACCCCCCCTCCCCCCTTTATCTCACGTGAGTTTTATAAAAATTCTTAGTTTTAGATGTAAACACGTTAATTGGTAATTTATTTAGAAAACTTACATAATTTGCCTAGTTATTTTTACACTTTTAATTGTCGAACAATAAAAAACAGCTATGATTTACCAACTCAAATTTGAAAAAAAAGATTGTTCTAATTCAGTCCACGGGAACTCATGAGTAGTTTTATGTCACTTATTCCATTCCACCAATGTTTCCTTACCATGTTTCTTCTTACCTATGATTCGTAGGACATAAACCACTTCGTAGTCGGCTGGGTCGACTGGAACATGTGTCTGAACGAGAAAGGAGGTCCAACTTGGGCCGACAACTACATCGACGCCCCTGTCATCGTGTTCCCTGAGAAAGGGGAATTCGTGAAGCAGCCTACATTCTACGCCATGGCGCATGTAGCCAAATTCATTCCAAGAGGGTCGCAGAGGGTCAAAGTGATCGTAGAAGACATTGCCTTCAACCAAGTCATCGAGACTGCTGTTGTCACGCCAAGCAATACTATCGTCGTGGTAGTTGCCAACAAGTAAGTATTTTGCTGCATGGAGGCGTGTCATAATAGCGGAAACTTGTCATTGGCTTTTTGTAACCCGAATGTTTAACTGAATTTAACTATAGGCTTCAACTTCAAGATTTCCAAATAAACTAAAATAATTTTAGGGGATTTTTTAAATTATTTAGCGAAACTTTACTGAACTTTGAAACTGAACTTTCCGCGAGGAATTGATATAATAGAATAGAATAGAAATAATTTATTGTCTCCACACCATACACATAGTTACAAATAACATGCAAACAAAAATCAAAATGTACTAAACATATTTTTTTATTTTGATATGGAATTCTCAAACTCGATTGTTCTTACTAAGAAAATCAGTTGATGCAGAGGTGAAAATGTACGTTTCCTGGGAAAGTTTTATGGGTTTTTGGTGGTTGACTTAGTTTTAATGCTACCTCTCCTTCTCAAACAATCAATGGGTTGATTGAAAAAAATCCCTTGTGGGATAAGTCCGCCCTAGTACTGTTATTCTTGTAATGTACACGACACATTACTTATGCTTGTGTATAATAAAGAATATATACATACATACTAATTTAAAGTCACAATGTTGTTGAGACCAGTCCATATACTCGTACGTCCCCACCGAGGGGCACGGGCCTTCCTTCAAACACAAAGGGGATTTAGGTCATAGTCCACCGTGCTGGCCCAATACGGAATGGTGGACTGCGCGCCAAGCGAAAACAAACTTAGACGTGCGGGTTTCATCTTGATGTTTTCCTTCACCGCTGAGTATGTGATAATCCGATAATTCGAAAAGATGAATACGGTGGTTCAAGCCTGCACCAGGATTTGAACCCACAACCTTCCGGTTATAAGTAAGTCTGGCTCATTACCAACTAGTCAATTTTTATAAATATGCATGATTCCTCCAGGTCTCCCAACCCATCTCTCGTTAGCCTAAGACTCGGAGACAGAGTAATAAAGCTGAACTTAGAAGGACACTCCATCACCAGCGCTGAGTTCAACAATAACTACGACGCGTAAGTTGCCCTTTGATACCTCATTGCTTATCCGAGACTTATCTGGTGCAACGAATCCAGCGAAGAAACTTTGCTAGCGTAATACATAAGTATGTTTTCATCAGGTACGACTCTTGGCGGGCTCTTACAGTAGATCTTAATTTTTTAAAATCTTATATATAAAAATGAATCCCTATTTCCCTTGGTCACGGCATCACGCGTGAATGGCTGAATCGATTTGAATGATTCTTTTTTTGTTGTGTTCCTTATTGTCAGAAAATTAAGAAAGTTAAAAAAAACAGGACAACGTCTGTGGGGTCAGCTAGTACTTGATAAAAATTGTGTTTGTGCTTATTTCACATTCGGGTTTGGTTTATTGGTTTGAAGCGCTTTCTCTAACTAAGTCGACAGTTTTTGGGTCTCATTCCAGGTTGGGGAAAACATTTCCGAATAAAGCAAATTATGGTTTCGGGTCTGGGTGTTTGTGTTTGTTTTTGTTTTTTTCTCAAGGGACACGACAAAAGGAAAATCTTATTTTTATACTTAAGTGCTTTTGATTGGATAGCGTTCATTTAAAAAATATATAATATTACGTTTATCTATCTATATCTATATATATTATAAAGAGGAAAGATTTAATTGTTTGTTTGTTTGCATTAAATAGGCTCCGAAACTACTGGACCGATTTGAAAAATTCTTTCACCATTAGAAAGCTACATTATCCCGATGGAAATAGGGTAAGTACATGATTTTCCCGAATTCCCACGGGAATGAAGTCCCGAGCGGAATGCTAATCTTATTATAATAACATGTTACAAATTTGCATTACGATAACGTATATAACAAACGACATCGATACAAAGGGTAGTAAGGGTTGTGACATTTAAAGGCAGACTCAGCTTCAACAACAACAGTGTGTAATTTTTTTTTCTCAACAGGAGCTGCAAAATGATGACATTGACTCAAGCGATCAACGGAAGGCCAATAGACGTGAACTATGATGACGAGAGTGTTACCATCACTTACATACCATGCTAAATACAGGGCTTTAGGTATCTCTCTTGTAACCTCTCGGGTGGTAAATCAAGGAACATAGGTTAAAATTCGAAAAAAATATTTGAGTTCCTATACAAACTTCATAACAATAAATCATTTCATAATTTTTTATTAATATTCCTTATCTATACAAGACAGCCCCCCGTAATTATGATCATGAACTAGTCTACGAATGGTATTGTGAAATTTATATTGTTCTACTACTACTAATAAAGCGGGTCAAGTACCTAATAAGGTACCTAATTTAACTGTTAAAAATATAAAAACAAAGCAGACTGTTGAAATAATTGGTATACATATTGCATGTGGCGTTAAATTCTACATACTGAGAAATATTGTTTTATTCTGGTGAGAGATCTAAAAGATCACAAAATTATAGAAAATGTTTTATTTATCAGCCCATATACGTCCCCACTGAGGATTACGTGCCTCTATTCACCACTGAGCAAGTGTTAATTAATGAGAAATCCGTGGATAAATCTGAAAAGACGAATCTAGTGGTACAGTCCCGCACCGATTTCAACCCGCAACCTTCCGGTTACAAGTCTGGCTCATTACCAACTGGGCCATCCCCGCTCTTTTTTAAGAAAATATTTTTTAAATTAAAATTAACAAAAAAATATTTTGAAACAAATATTTAAATTTAAAAAATGTTTCCGCCCGGGATCGAACCGGGGACCTTGTGCGTGTGAAGCACACGTGATAACCGCTACACTACGGAAACCTGCTTATCAGTGTTGAAATTATCAGACTCCTGCTATGCACTGTCAGTTATAGCCCAATCAACGAAAACCAAAACTATTGCCAATTCAATTGTAAAAGCGATTTTTGGCATAGTTGTAGGGAATAGTGTCTGAAGCAACATAGGTACTGAAAGTCCTGATAGATAGGGGTGGAGCTAACGCGTAGGGGGGGGTGTAAAGGTCCCTTTTTTAAGTTTTTCTTAAATAACTCGCTACGATCCACCATAGCAAAAAAAAATGTTTTACTCAAGTAATCTAAGAGTAATCTACAAAAAGGTTCTAGACACTTTTTGACAACCCGACATGTGATTTATTTCAAACTTACACTTAACACATCTGAATATTGAACACTAGCTTCAATATTCAATTATACACATGGAACGGATGGGTGGTAGCTTTAGAAAGACAGACGCGGCAGCGGTAGACTTTGTTTTACAATATAGATAGATAAAACGTTTTTTCGTACACACTTTTACAAATTTTTACATACAAAAAAATAAAGAAAAAAGAAGTTAGAGCGTGTGATACATGTAAAAAGAAGAATAACAATAAAGATAAATAAAACTGCTAATAAGACATTGTAAAAGCGTTTGCAACAGTGTTACAAAAAGCTCGTTGCCTTTCGACAAAACACTGATATTCTGCTACTGATGATCAGCAAACTATGTATGATACCTAATTATAATAAACAAACTATGATCCAGTATTCAGCAGAATAAGTTGTTACACTGGATTGCTTTTCATGAAAATACAAGAGAACTATATAAAACCACCGAAAGCACTGGAAGAAAAAAAACATTTTTAACACTTTTAGTTTTAGCAATAATATCGTTTCGCAAAAAAGTTCCCAAGATGACTGATTTTAGCAACAACGTAATCTTACAACAGTTTTGTTGTAACTCTAAAAATTTGTGAGAAGAAGTTAATGATCCAGGCTTGGAAAATAATAATCCAGTTATAATGGTTACAATTGTAAACTTCACGGTGGATCATTGAGGGTTAGCAATGATGATAGGTGCAAAAAAGGTAGACAGGATAAAAATAACATACTTTTCAATTGGTTATAGTTCTTAACAGGCTGAAAATGATCAAAAATAGATAGCAAACATCTCGATTACGTCAGCTTTCAAACAAAAAAAACACACCGAAATTGGTCCATTTATTTAGGAGCTACGTTGACACAGAGATAAACATGTCAAACTTATAACATCCCTATTTTTTGTCAAGGGTTAGAAATAATATTTGAATATTTCCACCAATATCCAGATGCCACCGCAACACTTTAGACATCCTGGGTAAATTTAATTACATTGTCTTTGAACCCGGTGTCGGTATAAGAAATGCTTGATGTGATTGCTAGGTGCGACGTTAGAAATAAAAAATGTTGATTCACCACATCCTCTATGACTTAGTAAATCTGACATATAGGATGGGGTGACTTAAAAATAGTCAGCAAAACTTTAGGGGCTGATTTTACTTATCAAACTGAAAACTTTCCTCAAGAAACCAAATTCTCATATTAGTTCAATAAGCTGATCGCTCAAATTGTAAAACAATTTCGACATACGCTCATTGAGAAAGGGGTTATTCAATTACCATCTTTAATTGTCGCTAACTTATTTAAGTCATCCAATGTTGGTCCTGGATTAGATACATTAACTAAATAAATAAAAGCTATCCATATTTTACTTTTAGGAGTAAAAACATGTATTTATACCAGAAAATAAATTTACGTATTATTTATTCATCAAATAAGGTCTAAATAAATTAAAATAAGAAATTAAGGTCAAATAAGAAATTAATAAAATAGATAAAGTATGTATAACACTGTTGCAAACGCTTTTACAATGTCTTATTAATCTATTTCTTATCCATATATTTAGGTGTCTCGTTATAGTTTTCCATTTTTGTCCATAATAGTATGTATGTTATTTGTATTTAAATGTTATTTTATTTTGTGTTGTATTTGTATTTAAATGTTATTTTATTTTATTTTAGGTATAAGTATTTACTTATTGCCATGTAGTTTATTTAATACTGCTGCACCCGCTACTTTCTTTCTCTTCTTGATTTCTCTTCTCCGGTTGCCTTGAAAAAGTTGCTGTTTAGCAATAAGGCCGCCTATTTTTCCGTGTTTTTATGTTTCTGTGATGTCCTGTTTTTTTTGTGCAATAAAGTATATATAATAATATAATAATAATAATAAGGTCATAAGAAATTGCATTAAGTAAGGACTAAGTATTATTTATTCTGTGATTAAGGTAGTATTATATTATATGTGATTGAGGACATCGAAAGTATTACGTATCTACAATTTTTTCCAGTGAAAATATCAATGGTCATGGTGGATCATTGGGCTTGATAGTTCACAAAGTCGTGCAGTGCGCTGCGCAGACGCAGATATCGAAAGTGAATAGGTAGTGATGGGACTTATTCTCAAAACTTTATCGATAGATTTGTTTTAGGAACACAAATTAATTGGTTAGTAAGAGAAACTTGAGATTCGGTTTAATAATCTGACTTGTTCCCCTTTATCACGAAGTGCTTTCTTCTAAAGATCTTATAGTTTTCTTGATTATTTGGTGGTTCAATTTTAGTAAAACGTCTGTGTCTTGTCGACACGAACGATAATATCTGTACTTACTTTAGTTTTTAACTATTGGTATATAGCCATGTAATTGAACATGGTTCTTAATGAGAATAAAGAACCTATAAACCTAACTTCACGGGTGATTATTTCCATGAAACTGAACTACTGTACTCAAGAAACCTATATTACAACAAGCTTTCCGCCCGCGTGGACTACAGGTTATATCGTGCCTAACTGTGCCTATGTCCTTTCCCAGGCTCTAATCTATCTCTGTACCAAATTTCATCAAAATCGGTTCAGTAGTTTAGGCGTGAAAGACAGACAGACAGACAGACAGACAGAAAGACAGAAAGACAGGCATTTATAATATTAGTATGGATATCGTATTTTTTTGTACTAAGGCAATCAGTTGGTCATGTAATTTGTATGTAAAGGCAATTTTTTTTTCAATATATCGACAAAGGTTTTTTGGGAAAAGTTGATAAGTTTAGTGGGTTTACATCCTTCGCTTTTTTTTCTTAGAGAAAGTTCTTCAGTTTAGTGGTCTGATTCCCGTCCTTGAGTTTGGTTAACTAATTTAAAAGACACCCAATATGTACATACTTTCTCTATGTGGTTTGCAATCTTTACATCCTTACTAATATTATAAATGCGAAAGTAACTCTGTCTGTCTGTCTGTCCATCTTTCACGCCTAAACTACTGAACCGATTTTGATGAAATTTGGTACAGAGATAGATTAACCTGGAAAATGACATAGGCTACATTTTATCCCACAATTGGGCACGATATAACCTCTAGTCCACGCGGGCGGAGCCGCCTGCGGAAAGCTAGTAGTATAATAAAATAAAATGAAGTCACTTCTGCTTTCTGTTCGCTTAGATCTTTTAAACTACTCAACGGATTTTAATGCAGTTTTCAGCAATAGATAGAATGATTCAAGATAAAGGTTTAAATGTATAACTCATTCCCAAAATTTTCAAGGAAACAAAGTCCTGGGCAGGAAGCTAGTAAAGAATAATTCAATCATTCATAAGAAAACTCGATAACTTCTTTATCAAAATGTTTAAGCGTCATTCCATCACTAGGCAGTAAAAAACGGGTCGTAATTGTAGCGCGAGTTGTCTGGCAGAAACCGAGAGTGAACCACGCGGCGCCGGCGCAGTGAGAACCGGGTCAAAATACGATCTACTCTGTGTACAATGTTAGTGATATATTGGAATGAAGTCACAATAGCTCGCTCGGAGCCCAGTGACGCTCGCTGATCTGAAACTCTCAGTAAGGTTAAGAAACGTACATAGGGGCAGGGTATCTGATGGGTGACCAAACTGGTAATTTGTGATGAGCGTTTCCGTGCTTTGTAGACGCGTTGAGCGGTCGGTCCCGGCTGTTGTCGATCGATTATAAGCCCTAAACCAAGTTGGCGGTTTGAAAACTCTGACACCAGGGTTCGTCAACTTCACCAAATACTTGTTTATATCTACACGATAAAGAAGGAGGAAGCCACAATTTAATGAATACTAACCTTCTCTGCTTTGTAGTTTCTCATACAGGGTACGCTTGACCAATTTTTTTTTCTTCGCTCATAACTGTTATCATGCAGGCCGAGTACGATAGTGACAGCGGCGCGATAACACCGCGGTCCTATGTCAAAATGTCAACATTGACAACGCCATAGCAAGCAAGCCTTTGCACGGGACCCTCGCGCAATCAAAGTGAAGTTTCAGCGTGAACCGAGCGCGAGTTTGTCGTTATCGTGCTAGAGCTGCAGGATTCGGCAAGTCAGATAACTTTATTTATAAGCCCATATACGTCCCCACCTAGGTGCACGGACCTCCTTTCAAAACATAAAGGGGATTTAGGCCATTTTCCGTCACGGTGGCCCAATGCGAATTAATGGACCGCGCGCTTTTCGAATTTTCGTAGACGTACGGGTTTCACCACGATATTTTTCTTCACAGCTGAGCAAGTGATGAATAATTAATGAAAAATGCATAATCTGAAACTACATGAGCTCATTCCGCCTGCCCCTTTTTTCCATCGGACGTCCAGACGCACTGCGGGGTACCACCCTTATCTTGTCGAGATCCCTCGGATACGTACTGAGCGCTATTCTTCATCTTTTATATTGCGCACTGCCAGGGAGTGGAATTCCCTGCCGGCGTCTGTATTTCCGAGTTCATACAACCCAAATATCTTTAAAGTGCGAGTGAATAGGCTTCTTCTGGGTGAGCTCGCTACATCCTCGACCACATCTTTGCCCTAAGCTAGATTGTGGTCAAGAGCGAACCCATTTTTAATAAAATAAAATAAAAAACATGAAATTAGTGGTATTTGAACTCACAACCGTCAGATTATAAGTCTGGCTCATAACCAACTGGGCCACCACCGCTTATAGGACAGGTTACAATTGCCTTCTTATCTCCGTGACCCTATGAACAGGGGAACCTGGCAGGATAAGTTAAAACAATTACAGTCCTGGTGTTGTTTCAACGACCCACCACGAAAACTGATTTAAAAATGAAGCGATTTTAATGAAATTTATCAGATTCGTATGACACGAGTATTAAGTATTGTATTGAGTTTAACGACATGTGTCAGTTCATTTATTCGTCTGATCATACTAAAGTCAGATCCGTTATTTGCCAGATCCTTCATTGGCCAATACCTTTTTAAGATCTTAGCGCGATCCAATTTAGGACCTAAACAAGTCTGCAATGCTTATTCGTACCATGATGGCTTATAAGTGATTCAATTTTGGCGCTGTTGCGATTCAAAGGCAGACCAGCTACAATTTATGTAGACATTTGAAATGGACCATAGACAACCGAGCAGTTCAAAAGCAGCGCTATCATGGTACCATTTTAAAAACATTCCAATTACGAAGCAGTTCAAAGATGGATCCTAAACAAAAATGCTTTTAAACGATCGTGGTAGGTACCCAGAAATGAAAAAGATATCGGATAGTGATGAAACACAGAATTATCTTTTCCTTTCAAGGTGGCAAAAGTATTTAGAAAGTGCAAAATACAATTCGTAACAGAATAAAGAAATAAAAATTAACTACCTTTTATAAAAGTAGTGCAATTCACCTAAAAACAAATCGATTGATTGATCCATTAATCTGCGATCTGCCCACACGTTGCCCTACAAATGAATTGACATTGCAAACTAACACAAGCGGTTTCTGATGTAACTACTCTCTGTGCTAATCACTGTATTACAGCTTCATAACATGATATTGGCACGATACTCTATAAGTGATATATCATGTTATGTTGCAGTGATAGAAAAGAAAAAAAATACTTCGTTTATGGATATCATAAAACCCCACAAAAAGAGGGGTATAATAAGACTGACACATGTGTGTCTGTCTGGGGAATCATAGCTCCAAACGAATGGACCGTATCAATGCGTTTTTTATTTATTTGAAAGCTGATATAATCGAGATGGTTCTTAGCTATATTCTCGATCAAAACTGGCACAGCAGTTTAAAAGTTAAAAGTAATCGAATGTCGGAGGTGATACATGATTTTTCATTTTTAACTTTTTACAGTTCTCTCTTTTTTTATTATGAAATGAGTTAACTCTTGACCTCAATCTTGACCAAGGTCATAGATGAGGTTGACGATGGAGCGAATTAACCCAGAAAATGGCGTTAAGGCACTGGTGCTACCACGCACCGACGGAACATAGCAAGCTGTTGTCGGACTTCGGTAGGAGGATGGTCGCGGTCCTTCACAGAGCCTACCACACCGCATGAGACCATAGGAAACCACCTCAGATTCAAAACAAATTGAGGTGTCGTTGCCTAAGATAAATTGATAGGAGGCAGGTCTCATTTGTTTTTCCTTAGCCGCTTCTTACGAAGAGATAGGGTGGTGTTATTCTCAAACGATCACCATACAACCAAAACTGAAATACTTAATTTAAAGTCTCTTAATTTAGAAACAGGAGTGATGCAGAGGTAAAGTAACTTTCTAAATAAGTGCACTATTAATTTACCCTTTAACACATATTATAAACTTAAGCAATTGCAATTACTGAAATAGTGCACTTAAATGTCAGGGTGATCTTTGAACATTTTAAATAGCATGTAAATGCGTTTATATAAATAAGTCTAAACTCAACCCGTGGTTAGCCAGGTTTTTAAACCCTGACAAAAATTGGGGCGTTATAAGTTTGACGTGTGTATCTGTGTGTGGTGTGTGGGTCTGTCTGCAGCATCCTAGCTCCTAAACGAATGGACCGATTTCAGTGCAATTTTTTTTGTTTAAAAACTGACACAATCGAAATAATCCTAGAGCTATATTTGATTAAAATTATTCGTTAATTTAAAATCTTCTCATTTAAGACCTTTTATTTCAGTGATTTTTAGAATCATTCACTGATAATTTTATTGGAAATGATCAATTCCAGCTTTCTGTATAGCTGAGTGCCCAAAAGTAAACAGTTTTTTTACAAATTCTATTTTTCGAGAACAGTCAGTAAATTTAAGAAAAGTCTTGAAATTCTGATATCTCGGAAACCGTTCATATCCAACCCCTAGTTGATAGGGTCTAATTTGTTGCAGATATACTGTAGTATAATAGCTAGGGAATTATATCCATTCTTGTATGGGAAGCAATATTTTCTGGATACAAGTATGAGCCTTGGCACACTTGTTCCTTAGGTGGACTAGTATGGAAAACGCCCAGGAGACAACCGCTATCACCCGACTCTGGGGCGGGGCGGGGCGACCCTAGTAGCTCGAAATTAGCAGTTATGACGAGTCACAGTGCGCACGAAGACTGTAAAGTTCACCCCCAACAGTCGGGTGTTAGCGGGTGACTCCTGGGCGTTTCCCATACTATTCCACCTAAGAAACAAGTGTGCCAAGGCTCATCCTTGTATCCAGAAAATATTGGGGTTGGCGTATAACTATCGAGCTATAACCTCTTTCAAGGAGTAGGTTGAATCCTGTATAACTGACAAGAATAGCTTTTGAACATAATTTTCCACGTTAAAAACGTATGAGTCACCGAATTCAATCCCAACAACAGTTCGCACAAAGTAGATATCTAGTTTTTTGCGGACTACAATGCCTATTAGCAAATAACTACAAACAGAAATGTCATTCATTTATTTAGATGATGTTCTAGTTTGTAGTATATTTTGTTTTTGTTGATTTTTTTAAAAGCGCTGAATCATTTTCGATAAAAATTATATGGGACCTCTTCAGGAGTATACTCTTTCGAACAAATAAAGAATTTTGAAAATCGGACAACAGTTGCCGGAGTAATCGCGTAACAAATATACAAAAAAAAAATACAGTCGAATTGAGAACCTCCTCCTTTTTTGAAGTCGGTTGAAAATACAAATGTTTTCTACAATATATCAAAACGCTCGAGTTCCATTTTGCGACTCATAGTAAGTATGCCTGGGAAGAGTTGGCACCCGGCACCCGGCATATTGTTGATTTTCTTTTCTTTCACTTATATTAATTAGTGAAGATAATTTCTGACCTTAGTTCTATTTAATAAAACTTACAATTATCAAGAATAGTGTGATATAGCTACAATGTAAAGTTCCTTAACTCACAGAATCAATTTATACAGTTGAAAGCTTTAAATGGGAGCCAGGTGTTATTAAATAATAGTACACATCAGGAAACCCGTCTAATGTATGCCACACACGGTAATAACTCCGGCTGGGCATTTAGCAACTCTTTCTTAGAACTTACGTCTAGGACCTAGGACCAAACCGGTCACCTAGCACCTTTAAATAAATCACTACCAAACTACATCTATTTACTGCTTTTGAAATACAATTTTCATCTTATTCCGTGCTGCATAAGGATCATAATGACGTTTTTCAGTGGTAGAAATAAATTAGTACGATTAAAAGTTTATTTGCAAAGCTACAAGGGATAATAGACTTTATTTATTAGGGTTAAAGGCGAGAGTTAAGGTGTGAAACTTTAATACACAAAGTGCAACTGAATTAATCACATGTGGGTTTTCTGGGCTCACACTGAGCTGAATTAGTTTTAGTACAGATTGAAAATAAATTGATTCGTTCATTCACGCTTTATATTATCTATTAAGGTCGACAGAGCACCAGGCATAAGACCTGCTTATACATACACTTAGTGTCCTCGACACAAATGTGTACACAAGTTTTTCTTTAACCGGGAACCAAACCCGGTAACCGTTGTTGATTAGCAGCGCTTTTAACCCTGGCTTTTAGCGCTTTTGACGGCCGGTTTGGTCGAGTGGTAGTGACGCTGCCTCTTGATCGGCGGGTCCTGGGTTCGATCCCCAGTCGGGGCAAACATTTGTGTAAAAAGCAGATGTTTGTTCTCGGGTCATGGGTGTTTGTGTTTGTCTTTATGTGTGTTCCAAGGGACCCACGACACAAGGGAAAACCTTAGTGTGGGCCTTTGAGTGTGCAACGTTTATTTATTTATTTATTTTATTTTTTAGAGGTGTTTTAAGTTTGACGTGTGCATCTGTATGTCTCTGTATCTGTGTGTCTGTATGTGGCATCGTAGTTCCTAAATTAATGGGCCCGATTTCGATGCAAGTTTTTTTTTATAAGCTGACGTAATCGAAATGGTTTTTAGCTATATTTCATCGAAATTGGTTTAATCGCCTAATAGTTATCTATATCTATACTAATATTATAAAGAGGAAAGATTTGTATTTTTGTATGTAACGAAAAGGCTCCGAAACTACTGGACCGATTTAAAAAATTCTTCCACCATTAGGATGCTACATTATCCCTGAGTAACATAGGTTACATAATTTTCCCAAATTCCTACGGGAACGAAGTCCCGCGCGGGATGCTAGTAAGTTATAAATTACTTATATAATATTATGGGCTAAATATTGTAGATCAAAGTTACATATAATTTCCACTAATGTGTAATGTCTGTTTTATCGGAAACTTATCGGAAATCGGAAACTACCGGACCGATTTAAAAAATTCTTTCACCATAGGATGCTACATTATCCCTGAGTAACATAGGTTACATAATTTTCCCAAATTCCTACGGGAACGAAGTCCCGAGCGGGATGCTAGTAAGCTATAAAATGTCGGGGGTGATGAAACAATTTTAATGTTAGAGTTATCTCTACATATAAATCATAGAGTTATCTCTACCTTCCAGCAGACTGGAAGTTTCCTATAAGTGTTTATGCTATCACTCCTCTACACACATGAGTTGCGCAAGAGTGGCTGGAAAGTTCCCCCCACCCTCTTCTACCGCCATAGAGCCATCCGCATGCGTTATCATTATCATTTCACACGCGCACGCCGGTTCCTTATCGATACCTATAATACTGTTATTTGTATATACATTTTATTTGTTTTTATGTATCTACTTATTCGGCTCAAGCTTGCAAGATGCTAATGAAATAGTAGATTGTTAATCGAGGGTGGAAAGAATCAATTCCCGAGGAAAGAATCGCTGCGCTCGGGCGTCTATAGTCCGAGTAGGAATTGATTATTTTACCCGTGTTAAACACTCTACTTTTCATTTCGAATATGAGGAAAATAAAACTAGTTGTTTATGTAAACTATTTATTGATAATATATAATAATATTAGTAGTACCTATTTTTTTGAATTCCGTCACAGATTACATAACAGATTAGTATCCCGCCAATTTATGTCGACTTTTTAAATTTTAAATATGGAACTCACCGCGTAATTGTTGCGGCTTATTCCGCTCAAAGAAGTTAGCGCTAAGTTCACACTGGCTGTTTAGAAACTCACATGGCCGCAGCATTTTTTTGAATTAGTTTTGTTTTTACATAAAACTCTTCACAGCTGACAGCAGTTCTATTTTTAAAGTTCATTCCGGCCCTTAGATGGGAAGTAATTTGTATGAGTTTTTCCCTCCCTATGGAGGGAAGCAGCATTTTCCACCCAATAATCAGATCAAAATAACATTACTTTTCGAGTATGAGAAATTCGCGATTTTTCTTTACCCATGAAGTGATATATCTTCACAGATTAGGTTTTGATGATAATGCAAGTACTTGCTAATTAGACTTGTACTTGACTTTGTCTTCTCATCTTCATGTTACCAGCATATGTATACGTCCCCACTGAGGGACACGGGCCTCCTTTCGAAACACGAAGGGGACTTAGGCCATAGTCCGTCACGCTGGCCCAATGCCTGCTGGGCTGGTGGAAAGCTCGTCTTTCGACAACGATGTGCGGGATTCACCACGATGTTTTCCTTCACCGCTGAGCAAGTGATAATTAATTATAATTCCGTACATAAATCTGTATAGACAAATTTAGTGGTACAGGCCCGCACCAGGATTTGAAACCGCAACCTGTCGGCGACTGAGCTATCACACCCCACTTTGTCTCCTCACAAGGGATTTATTAGTAGAAACTCGAAACACATAAAAGCTTGTCAAATACGTACTTAATTTAAAGATATATGAAATCTAATTTTTAGTGTAAACGTGATTCATCAAAATCAAGATACGAACTCTCATCTCCAAACATACTTTTTAATCTTCCTTCATGTTTATTTTATTATAATGTAACTCTCTAATCCGCATATAAGTAGGTACTATAACAGTAAGTGGCATAATATACGATGGCAATACGTTATTATTACCTATGTGTCACTTGTGTGTTCATGTTGACATCGCGTAGGTGGGTGTGACGAGATTCTATCATAATCATTTAACCAATTTAATATGAAGCAGTTTAGCAAGGTTCACAAGATCATAAAATAACCGGACCACATTATTATTTGTTAAATATTGTTATTTATTATTTGTATAACCCTCGAGTTTCTTCTCTGTTCTTCTCGGGGGACGACTATACCTTTACGAACAGACATAGAGATGTTGACGGATTTTAAGCTAACATTTAATGTCAAATAAAATTTTTATTTGATATAGGTATCTGTCATATTTTATGAACAAATAAATTCCTAACTCTAAAAGACCTACGTATCTCTACAAATCGTCCATTTTGGTAAAAATGTGGCTTTTAACAATAGAATTCAAATGTTTTGCGTATAAAAACTGGACTTACAATGTTTAGTGTCTTTTACTTGCTAACTACATCTGTAATCTAAAATTACTGACAAACGATTTTTTCTTTAAATAGTAATAAGAAAATTCGAAGGGAGGCCCGTGCCGCTCGGTGGAGACGTATGTGGGCTGATAAACAAAAAAATATATTTATAAACAAGAAATTATCCGTAGTACGTTTATTTTATGACAGAAAAGATTTCAACGCGCTGCATTTGGCGCATAAATAACTCATCTTTGCAAAGGATGTAAAATAAACTCAAAAAAATTTTGCCAACTTCAAAAATCAACAATAAGTACCAGCTCAAACAAAAACGAGGAGGTTGTTTATCTGCGCAGGGGCTATTCAAGTATTACGTAAGATATCTTTGTTTGCTTATTATTGACGACATAGGAGATGGGGGGGTCTAGATGGGGATTACGTCAGCAATAGTTTTTTTTTATAAAAATGGCAATACACACATTGTCTATGAAAAAAAATGAAATGAAATATTCTTTATTTGCAATAAATGTGGTACAGTACATTGGTGGTATATGATAGGCAGATTATGCTTGAAAACAAAACGCATTTTCGGGGATTCCCACAAAATGCATATTACCAATCAATGTTTACGTAAGCACGAGAGGGGGATAAGAGCTTTGCATACTTTTGCTGACAAGGGGGAGGGGGGAGTAAATAATTGTAACAAATCTGCTTAGCTAAAGGTAAAACTTGAATGGCTTCAAATGAATCTGATTAATTCTTTCATATTGTTATTATTCAACTTGAGCAGCGTATTCTTTTAAAATCGATTTTCTCCCTATATTACCTTTTAAAAAATCAGTGAAATCATGTACCTACCAGGCAATGGTCTAAAGTACCTTTTTTTAAGAGGTAGTGTTTTTTGTAACAATTTTATGCGTATCGAAACACCGTCTTCAAGCTCGACTAAGCCCTACAAGGCAAAGGCGTTATTTTTTTGGTTGTATAAAAGTTATATAATTTGTAGTTTTTTCTGATAACTTCAGAAAGGCTGTGGTTCGTGATGCGTGACACCTGATGCGCATCTTTAAACTTACATTGAGGTGCAAGGTCGACAGTAATTCAAGTACAATCTTTCTTTTGTGAAGATTCATTTATCTACGCATGTGGATTTGTGCAAAGCTAACATTGTAATCGGCTTATTGCAGCTTAGTGTGCTTATTTAATCCTTTGATCCATTTTCATATCTATTTTTCAAAACTGGTTATGAATGAAGATTTTCCTTCACTCAACTCTTGACAACATTCAGCACATGTTTACATTTTTACCTTTGTTTTTAAAACCTGCACTGAAGGTTTCCCTCACAATTTAAATGTCTAATGACTTCTCCTGTATCGAAGAAACTTCAGTCGGCATCCTCCAGTACCTAAGAAATAAATCGCTTTAATTACTAATTGTCTAATTTTCAAAAAGACTAATTCTTACTCCTGACCGGGAATCGAACTCAGGCATCTTACTAGCAGCCGGATCAACAATAACCTTTGTTAAGAGTTCTCACTGTCTTATTCCTCTATTACCTCCAAAACCCACCCGATCTCTATACAATCACCATCTGACCTCAGCGCCCCGTGCGCTCTCAGTGCGCATAAACCCTGCGCGCACGACTCACGCGCAACCGGCTACGCGCAAAATACGCGCGCGAAAGTTTAACGTGCAAAATTCAAAGTTTGTTGAAGTGTTCTGTGAATAAATTTTGGAAGCAAGGTACGTTTTTGACTTTTTCCTTTTTTTTAATAGATGGTAAGTATTTTATAAGTTTCTTTGTTCTTATTATTAATTCATTTTTAGGAATTTATCAGGGAATACAATTTAGATTTAAAAGGGATGAAACAATTTTTTAGGCATGAACTTGGACATACTTGTTTGGCATCACACAAAGTAATTAGAATTATTAAAATTACGAATGACTTATAATGATAATAATTTATGAGTAAAAAAAACTGAGAAACTTCGGCCTTTGAGCTGTTGTTGCGGTAAATATAATTCTTATAGGTTTCTACGATCGAGCGTTACCCCGTTATGCCAGATATCCCAGATTATTCCATATTTAAGTAATTTTCATCCTTTTCGACTTCAAAAAAAAGGAGATTCTCAATTCGACAGTGTGCTTTTTTTGTATGTGTGTTACGCGATAGCTCCGCCAACTGATGGCCAATTTTTCAAAATTCTTTTTTTACACATTTTTTATACAAATCTACACATTTTATTTCATTCCTGAACAACTGTGTTGGAATGTCAGTTTAACATAACAGTACTAACTATAAAAATTAGATAGGTATCATAAATTTTCGATAACGATAGCGATAACGTTTTGGTTTGTGATTATCATTGTTGGGATTGAAGTCGGTTGACTCGTACGTTTTTAAAGTAGATAATTATTACAACACAATATTTAAAAAAATAAATTTTCAGCTTTGTCTTTGTTTCTTTTTATAGACATTAAAAACAATTTTGTTATTACGATTTGAACCAAGACATTAAAACCACACCAATTAGGAACTGCACAGCAGGTACAAATGTTTAAAGTATAAAACCTTTTAGTACAACTCTAATTAAATTCGCTGTAATAAAAATCGTGACTGTACATAAACGTAATGAACATTTTACAATTATATTAGGTACTCTATATTAAGGTGCACACAATTTTGTATATTGCGTGACTTTGAATTGGTTAGTAATAACTGTCCATATTAAAAAAATCACCGACTTCAATCCCAAGAATGCCTTTTAGTAGATAAATAAATTAGATGACGTTTTGGTTTGTAACGTTTTTGTATTGTTTTTACCTTCGCGCGATTCTTGCACACCCGTGTGTGCAGGATTTGTATCGCACGCGCCGTAAGCAAGCGAGCGACTCGCGACGGGTTAAAAGCGCTATAAAACTTATATGGGATCACTTCAGCAGTATACTCTAACGAACAAAAGAACAATTTTGAAAATCGGCCGACAATTGGCTGAGTTATCGCGTCATAAACGTACAAAAAAAATGTACAGTTGAATTGTTGAATTGATGAGTTGTTGTGTGCTGAAGATGCAAAAAAAACGTTGTCTATGTCTATGTCTAATTGAAAGCCCCCTACTTTTTTTGAAGTTGCTTGAAAATCAAGTTTTGTGAATCAGATCCCTAGGTATAATTAACAACATTCCCAACGGAACACAGGGTAAAATGTGTCAATAAAAATTCTACAAACTTGAACGGTGATAACTTAGTTGTATGGAAAATCGACTTTTTTACGGGTTTCTTGGAGAAACTGGACCGGTGTCATGGAAGTTACATTTACACTAGTTTGTTAAAATCAAAATGAAATTGTTTATTAGCATGCCTGGTGAGGAACGCTTTTTCGCTACAAATGTTGGGTAAAATGCCGGTTTGGCATTTATAAATAGACAAATTGTACGGTGCACCTCTCAGTGTTACGAATGGCACAGCTTTAACCTTATTTAATAGGAATACACCCGACCTCGGTTCATATGCCTTTCATTTCACAGCTTAAACTAAATCAATTTGAAATGCGTTGAAGTTTTTTCCCACATAAATATATGGTTCGCACTACATTAGGTATGTACTTCCATCTTGTGCGATTTGTTACAAAAAATTACCTGTTTTTAAACGGTTTTATTAAACGGTTTTATTTAGCTCACCCCGTTTGTTTTATTTATTATTCTTGGGTCAAATTTAGTAATTCGAATTTCACCCTCTTCCTGTCAACCGATTAATCTGAAATTTTGTATACACTTTGGATTTTGATGACAATACAATTATGTTTATTCATTATCATTATAAATTCAAGATGGCCGCCGCTACAAAATGGCGGATAATTTATGTTTTATTAATCCCATCAATATGGGTATCAAATGAAAGGGTTCAACAAGCAGAATACAATATACTATAAAAAATTGAAATCCAAGATGGCGGATAACGTAGGTTTTATCAATCCCATCAATATGGGCATCAAATGAAAGGGCTCAACAAGCAGAATACAATATACTATAAAAAATTGAAATACAAGATGGCCGCCGCTACCAAATGTATGTTTTTAATAAAAACTAAAAACTAGAAAATAAAAATAGGTAAAAAAACTTTTTAAGTTAAACGGTTTTATGTTAAACATACATTGCAATGTTTAAGATAAATGTACTAAAAACCAAAAAATAATAAAATAGATACAGTCGTGGGAATTATAAACATATGCATAGACTAGACTAAAATAAAACCGTGGGGCACATTAAGTCGATAATTTGTAGACAATTGACGTGCCCCACGGTTTTATTTTAGTCTAGTCTAACTTAAAAGTTATAAAACCGTTTAACTTAAAAAGTTTTTTTACCTATTTTTTAACAATTTTAAATACAATTTCATAAAATTCTAAATGATAACTCACGTATTGAAAATTTTCTAGCCATTAAACGTGATCGCATCACCGCCGAAGAAGGGACCTACAATAAAAATATGTTTGTGAAGCCCTAGCCTAGGGTATTAAGGGCCATATCTTAGCCTATTCTCGTAACAATAAACCTAGACTCATAAAAAAAACTTATCTGAATACATTCAAGTGATCTCGGCACTTACTCAAAGGCTATCCGATCTTTGTACGCTACAATGGACCGGAGTTAGTAAAAGCCCATTTGAAGAATGTAAGTTAAAAAAAACTTATCTAGAATGCAAATCTCCCCATGAAACTAATAACCAATAAACATACCTAAATTGAAATATGAAAAAAAAGTCCATCTCTCTATTGGATAACCGAATAAGGGGACACGAATGGCTAGTAAACTGAAATATGAAAAAACATTATCCTCTCCACTCTATACAACTTGTTTGGTTAGCTACCTCAGTAAAGGAAGTCAAAATGTTTTTCTGACAAATCTCATAAAAAGAAAACACTTTTGTTCTTATTTCTATAGTGGGGCGGCAAATTAATGTTTTCGTTAAAGTGTTCTCATTGTGATAAAAGCGAGATTTTTTTACCATGCTTAGGGGATACCATAGCGATTATTTTAAGATGTGGAGGCAAGCTGGATTTGACTCCTATCGCATTTTAGAGGTCAAATTTTAATTTCGATGACGTTTTACTCCATTTAATGTATTTTTATGAATCCATTTTGGAGGGGTATTAGAAATTTACATATGAAAACACATAAAATTTACACATCACCTGCTTTCCAATGACACCTTAATCATCAAAATCGGTTCAGTAGTTTAGACAGGAGCTATTCCCAAAATAATAGAAATTTTATTAGCATAGTGATTTAAAAAAAAACGCTCAAAGGCCCACATTAAGGTTTTCCCTTGTGTCGTGGGTCCCTTGGAACACACAAAGACAGACACAAACACCCATGACCCGAGAACAAACATCTGCTTTTTACACAAATATTTGCCCCGACTGGCAGTTTACTCCCGAGCGTTTACCATACTAATCCACCTAAGAAACAAGTTTGCCAAGGCTCATCCTTCTATCCAAAAAATGTGGGTTCCCAAACGACTTCACACGAGAATGGATATAATCACTACGCTAACAAAATTTCTATTTTTTGGGAATAGCTCCTGCCTAAACTACTAAACCGATTTTGATGATTAAGGTGTCATTGGAAAGCAGGTGATGTGTAGATGTGTTTTCATATGTAAATTTTTAATACCCCTCCAAAATGGATTCATAAAAATACATAAAACGGAGTAAAAAGTCATCAAATTACAATTTGACCTCTAAAATGCGATAGGAGTCAAATCCAGCTTGCCTCCACATCTTAAAATAATCGCTATAGTATCCCCTAAGCATGGTAAAAATTTCATGCTTTTATCACTCAGCGAACCATTTTTCAAATTTCCGCCCAACCATCTAGGAGAATTTTAAACGGGACTTGTGTTGCATAGCTTCTTTTTAAATAAATAAAAAAAATAAGATGGCCACGTGCCCGTCTGTTTACTGAATTCGCCCCTGTATATCTTTATGTTTGTTCCTGTTGCCATTCATTGTTGCATGCACTTGTTCGTTGCTTCTTTAGGGCATTGGGCAACGCTAAAATGTCGCTATTAATGCGATACGGAATTCAGAACTAGCTGATATAATCTATTTCAGAGCGGTGAACTGGTACAGTCAAGGGTAGATCAATCTTAACAAAGTTCTGGCTAAAATATTACATTACTAAATTTCCGCCCGCAACTCCACCCACGTGGACTACAGGTTATATCGTGCCCAGCTGTGGGATGAAGTGTAGTCTATGTCCTTTCCCAAGGTCTAATCTGTCTCTGCACCGAATTTTATCAAAATCGGCTCAGTAGTTTAGCCGTAAAAGCGTAACAGACAGAATTACTTACGCATTTATAATATTAGTAGGGATAGGGACTATAACTCTTTATTTTCACAAAAATCAGTAAAGAGAGATAGTGGTACAAAATAATTTATAGATTTAACTTTATAAATAAAAATAATTTCATTTCTAGAAAGAAGGAGAAGAAATAGTTTTAGCCTACCAAACCATGAAAAGGCGTTCATGTTATCGTCTAATTTGATGATTAAGGTTGCCTCAGACCGCGGTGCATCACGTTGGAGCAGAGGTAACACGCAACCCGACGTTTTAACTTACAATAACAATGGTTTAAGCAACTACAATTTATGTAAGGTGCCAAAATTATGTGTAAAGTATAACGACAGCTCGACAATTGTTCTGACCATCTCCGCCGCTTCGAGGTTAATTTTAACCGGAATAAAATACATGGAGATAAGTCGGCGTTATGTAAGCTTAATATAACTGTATAGTAGTAAGATAACTTCTATGGCGAAGATAAATTATTAGGTATCTATCTACAGGGTGGCCCATAAAGACAAATGGGGTGACTTTAAATTAGTTAGCAAAGCCTCAGATGGTGAAATAAGGCATATTTTCCCAGGAATATGGAATCTTCATATCCCATCTATAAATTAAAACATTCATTAATGGATCGCTCCGCTCGGGTTTCAAATGGGCTTACGTTATACATTACTTACTGCACTTGTATCGTTTTAATAACTCCCAAGTAGTTATTTCAAACTACAAAACAAAACAAACATTTATAAAACCAAAACCTAAAGACAGATAAATTTTGGTTTCCACATAATATTTTTCGCATTATTTAAGTACTTAGCATTCATTAAATATTGCTTTACGTTAGCCCAAAAGGCGTGACACAAATCTTGTAAAAGTTATGAGAAAATTTTCTCATAAAGAATTACAACAATACATTTTTATTAAGCAATATTAATTGATTAAGTGTTCAAAATTATGCAGGTTTTGATTGTAAGCGTGTTAAGTTTTATAATTATTTTATTGCAAACCTACGCGTTTGGTAACCAAAACAAGACTTTATCGAAGCCAATTGATTAAGTCACACTTAAATTTTGAACTCGTTTTTGAGATTTGCAAATTATCAAAACTACGATAAGATTTGCATAAAAACCAGAGATCAAGTAATATGATAAAGAGGAAAGATTTGTATTTTTCTATATTTATAACGAATAAATTCAGAAACTACTGGACCGATTTCAAAAATTCTTTTACCATTAGAATATTACATTATCCCCGAGTAACATACGCTACATAATTTTCCCGAATTCCCACGGGAACGAAATTCCGGAAGAAGAGCTGGTAATTTATAAGTAGATGGCTGATCCTCCTCTTTTTATTTGGCTGACTCTCTCATGTGGTTAGACTTTCCTGTTTTTCTATTTTTCAGTTTCCTTTAACTTTTTTCCTGCAACTGAGTTTAACTCAGTTAATTTGTAAATTCAGCTATATTATGTATAAAATATGTTTCATTGATGTTTTTAATCAAGTTTTGATTATAAGTGGTCGTGTTATGTCAGTTGCCGATATTGTTTTAAAAAGAGTTTTTAAATTAAAAGAACTGAAAAAATAGAGCACAAACCACACACTAACACAAATATGCAGTCATATTATGTATTGCGCAATACATATGAGCGATATGAGTAGACAACTGCAATTAAAAACAACATGCATAATATTATGCCCTATTATTCCGCCGCATAATGTCTACCAAGATTACTATCGGTAGAAAGTTTATATTTTAAATACATATTTATTATTTATGCAGGTTTTCATGCATGAAGGATTTAAAATAATGTAATGGAAGATGCAATTTTTAATCCCCGACAAAAAAAAGTTAACTTATACGTTCGACGAGTGTAGAATTTGTATGTCTGCTGGTTTTTTTTTTTAATTTTGATTAGCATGAGAGAGAGAAGGCACTGTAACGAAAGAAGGGCCGTGCCCGTTGGTGGGGACGTCCAAGGGCTAATGCCAAAATTCAAAAAGTTATTTTTTAGAAATTCAAAGACATGACACAATCGGACACTTTTATCCCTTGTTGAAAAATTTATGGTTTTGTGGTAACGAAAATTAAAATTATGTTGCTGCACTGTTTAAATAAAATGTTTTCATCCCATCTATTCAAAAAGGACGACTTGGTTCGCCTTTAAGTGTACCTAAAGGTGGTGGTCTATAAGAAACTTTTAGCGGGCAGTAATGAGTTTTTAATCCTCTTTATAAGTGCGCCGCAATTATCTTTGCCGCGCACTTTTTAAATAAGTGCGCCGCAATTATTGATTTTTGAATAAGGAACATCTTCGTGTTCAGCGCCAAAGAAATCGAACGCCAATATTGAAACTGACTGGCTGGCCCATAATCGCGCCGCCCCGCCGGCTGAATAAAAAAAAAGAATTTTTTTTACAGCCCGCGTTTTCGTCAATTTTTACGGATTGTTAGAATTATATGGTTTTATTTTAAAAAATGAGTTCTTAAAGTGACAGTGAAAGTATAGAATTAACTCCTGAAAGTACTAGAACTGACGCAAGAAATGTGATGGATAATCTATTACCTGCTAAATCCCGGGAGAAATATATGAAAGCCTATGGTAATTTTATTGAATGGAGAAATGCAAAAGATTAGATACCTACTATTTAATTTCAATTTAGTTATTACTCTATGGTTTATTATATAATAATATTACAATAACATATGAGGCGCCCTTTATTTTCTCATGGTGGGTGCTGAAAAGTAGAGTGTATCACTCAGGCGCAAAATATTTTTGACTCGGGCGACGTACTTTGAATCCCTTGCTTCGTTCAGGATTCTACTAAATAATCCCACTTCGCTCTGGATTCAAAAAAATCTTCCTCGCCGTAAAAATATTATTTAGCTCTCTTATAATAAAATCTACTACATATTTTATCACTCCCTACATTCGATTGCTTATAACTTTTAAACGGCTGAAGCAATTTTGAACAAATATAGCTAAGAACCATTTCGATGACGTCAGCTTTCAAACTAAAAAACCGCATTGAAATTGGTCCATTCGTTTAGGAGCTACGATGCCACAGGCGAACACACAGATACACATAAACACACGTCGAACTTATAACACCCTTCTTTTTTGTCGGGGGTTAAAAAAGGTGCAGTCGTATCCACCGTATGCATATTTACTGTGAAAAAAATACTACAGTAGGTACTTACTGCATTGCGAGTTGTATTCACTGATCCAAGTTGCAACGGAGACGTTGACGCGGAACACTGCCATTGCGTCGCTTTTTGTTTATAATATAATTATAATCTTGCGGCTTTGTCGCTCACTTAGCAAATGGCGACCATAGCGCGCGCTCGAGCGAAACCAACCGAGTAATAACTATATTTAATCTGGTATTAATTTTATAGTTATTCTATTACTTGCTCGTATTCGCGCCAAAGCGCAAAAGTAGGATCGGAAGCGCTTTTTATTGACTATCTATCTATTCGCACGCGGGACTTCGTTTCCATGAGAGTTTGGGAAAATTATATTGTAGCTTATGCGTTATTCTAATGTCTAAAGGTATAATTACTGCAAGGTTTCATTAAATCCGTTTAGCAGTTACTACATGAAAGAGTAACAAACATTCATCCTTTATACATTTCCACTTTATAATTTCCTATTTTTTTGCCACGGACTTCGTTCTCGTGGAAATTTGGGAAAACTATGTAGCCGATGTTTTATTCTGATATATTCATGTAAATCTGTCATGTATTCATTCATTCATTATCTCAAAGTATCACTTTATAATATCTTACTTACTATAAATATTTAAAAACCATATTTAATAGCAAATACCTTAAATAAGACCAATATGACCGTCTGCGTAAAACTATTACTAGTTAATAGTTTTACGGAAGCTCTTATAGTACACAATGATTATATTTAATAGTTATTCTTAAATTATAATAATAAAGAAATCGTGTTTGTAGAGCAAACTATAACACGCCATAAACTCGATGGGTTTTAATAGCACAAGCGTGACCATTATGATGATTCAACATTTCAATTCAAACATTTTTATTTCAAACATCAGCTTAAAATGATAAACCTCTTCTAAAGACTTTGCAGGACTATTTAAATTTCAACCATACACCGGGCGTCCATTCCACTAATCAATCAATGGCATCATGGCCGTAGCCAGGGGTGGGGGGGGGGGTTGGGGGTTCAAACCCCCCCGAAATTTTCAAAGTCATGATCATCTTCCTGCCCTCATCCCTCTACGAAACACCGTAAAGTAGTATCGGCAATATCTGTTGTTACCTCCAAATTTATTTCCTTACCCCCCCTGAAATGTAATTCTGGCTACGCCCGTGAATGGCATCTGAATGGCGGTTGAATGACAACAATTAGTATTTTATCCGTTCAGGTGGCAAAATTCAGAACAAGCGAAACCTGCGTCACATATTTTATTTATTTAACTTAACGCACTAAAATGCCCAATGTCATTATCTACCAGTCTACCTTAGGGTGATTGGTGAGAGTGAGTGGCATATGTCGCCTCTCTCAACTACTCTAAGGTAAACTGGAAGAGATTCCTTCAGGGATAAGTCCGCCTTTGCCACTGCATAACCTTTTAAATATTTAATTGTACATACTGTGTATACAGCTATAAAGAATTTACATACATACCTCATACAATTGATGACAACCGCCCCAACCAGCAGCACCACCGCCAACTGTACGTTTATTAAGTTTCAAACTACCCATCAATGGCTCCCTCACTCAAGGTAAATACGTATAATTAAATCTTTGAAGTAGACAGTTCGAAATTTAGCCACCAGGCTCTAGCACGATAACGACAAACTCGCGCTCGGCTTCACTTTGATTGCGCGAGGGTCCCGCGCAAAGGCTTGCTCGCCCTGTGGCGTTGTCAATGTTGACATTTTGACATAGGACCGCGGTGTTGTCGCGGCGCTGTCAGTATCGTACTCGGCCTGCTTAACGGATGAAGTAGTCACTATTATCATTCCACTGCTGCCATTAAGACGCCATCGGTTGGTGGAATAGCCACCCGGGACGATGATTCTGCTAATAAATGGCTTTTCAATGGCATTGCGGATTGATGTACGGACGGCCGCACATCAGGTCACCACAAGCGTGCACTATGCGCTGTTGTGATAAGAACGGTTTTGCAATGCAGATGGAGTAACCTGATGCGCTGGCCTCTGTACTCCGCAAGGCATTTTTTTAACTTAATTCACCGATGGAACTATGAGATACTATTTCCTATAAATCAAATAACATTATAAAATATTTCAAAACAATTATTGAGCTAAAAACTGTGAATAGTTGCGCCAAGAATTTTTTATTTTTATTATGATTTGTTTCTCTAAAACTTATTGCTGTGAAAGGTTTTTGTTTTGTGGCACAGGCCAACAATTTTTTATGGTCTGTTTCATAACACTGCGGTGTACCATTTAAGAATTAAAATTTATCATCTATACTATAATATTATAAAGAGGAAAGATTTGATTGTTTGTTTGTTTGCATTGAATAGGCTCCGAAACTACTGGACCGATTTGAAAAATTCTTTCACCGTTAGAAAGCTACATTATCCCCGATGGACAGGCTACATAATTTTCCCGAATTCCCACGGGAACGAAGTCCCGGGCGGAATGCTAGTCTTATCATAGTAACTCGTAGCCCAGTGGCACTCACTATTCTGAACCCATCAACTGATGAGTTATCATAATGGTAATTTATCAGGAGGGTTTCCGTACAGAGGGTACAGCCTTAAAACTCTGATATCAGGGTTAATCAAGTTTGCCCCCTACTTGATTACATCTACATGATAACTTGATAAAAAAATATTTTTTTAAAGATCTAAAAATTCAAGATTCAAGATTCAAAACGTTTATTTGACATACACACTACAACACAACAACAACAATGAAACAAAGGAATAAACAACACAAAATAAAAATAATAACAACAAATTAAAAGAAAATAAAATATAAATTAAAATGAATGAAGTTGTGATGTGGTGCGATGACAAACTGGACTCGCCTCAGCATGGTATACCGGTAGTGGAAACATGGAAGTAGTACATTTATGTCTTCATGTACTTGCATGAATGTATTACGACTTTTACGTAATTTACGACATTAGGTTATTTAATAAAAAATCGTAGGGAAGTGATGAGAGCCGGTTGAAAAGATAAGGCTTTCATGTCCATTATTTAATAATAGGCAACTGCTTAGTTACGTCAGTAGTTTATAAAGTACCTAATTAACTATGTATATGTCAGCGGAAAATTGTAAAAACCGTAGTATAACGTTTATAAAAAACTCTGTCAGTGTGAAAAATTGAAGCAGTTCACTAAACCAAGTAAATTACAGTATAGTAAGGGTTGTTAGGTGACAGTAATTAACACAGTTATTAAACAAAAAATTTGCAAAAAGGGCTATTACAAAATTTGTGATTATATATCAGACAGGCAGCCATGGGAATGAACTGCTCAGCTCTAGAGTTATTTCAGATTTAGTTAAAATTAGTAAATATGTAATGCGATTTAAAAGAGTAACCTCAGAGTTTCTTGCCTGTTCTTCTCTGAGGAAGACTGCACCTTTGCCAATAGGCGTAGAGTCAGTAGGGTCAAAAGAACGAATACGTATGTATGTATTTAAATCGTTTAATGTATGTTTGTATGTATTTCATTGTAATCTTGACTAAGTAGCATCCTGAATGTCCTATAAAATAAAGATTTTTTTCTATTCTATATCTATTCTATTCTATTCTACATATATTGTCCATTATATGGGCAAGTTTTTAAATAAAAAACAATTTAAGTATAAGCTGTTCAACCAAATCATGTGTGTCACTGTGTGCAAATAAAGTACATTGTATTGTAGTCTTCTTCTTCTTATCGTGTTGGTATAAGCAGTCAAGCTGGTGTCAGAGTTTTTAAACCGCCAAATGGCCTCTGACTTGGTTTTAACGACTGTAGTCAATCGACAACAGCCGGGACCGACAGCTTAACGTGCCCTCCGAAGCACGGAAACGCTCATGTATTGTAGTATACCTACTAATAAAAAATGAAAAAAATTAAGCTTGAGAGAAAATCAGCAATTCATAAGTAAAGACCTATTATTAAAGCAAGATAGGATAGATATTAACCAGGATATTAGAATACAAAGTGCAGTCTACCTGAAAGATATAGTTTAGAACAGGGGTCACCAAATGGTGGACCTCGATCCGGATCCCGACCGCCGTCAATCAATTTTGTGCGGACCCAGACAGATAGTTCAGAGTAAAAAAATGACATTATTAAAATTGCTCACTTACTTTATTTATATTCTTTTAATTAGATGATATCACGCGATTTATGCACACAAGGTGTGCAAGATTTGTATCGCACGCGGCGTAACAAACGCGCGACGGGTCAGTGATTCATCTAGTGCTAAATAAAGAGTTCTGATTTCTTTTGGTTTTGTTTATTCATTGGCATTTTAAATCTTGGTTGCTAGTTATCATCTAGGTACCAAACGGATCGCGACAGATTTATGTTTCTTTAAAACGGACCTGCAATGAAACTTTGGTGACCCTGCTAAACTTTAGCACAGTTATTTACATTTTCATGAAAAATATCGTAATTATTACAAAACTTGTCAAATTGCAAACAATATCTCTGGCAATCTTAATGAAGTTTAATAAATAGATACAAATCATTACAAATAGTCAGTTAGAGTACTCGAAACAACGGCGGATTTCCCAACCTACCATTAAAGGGTAGTGTCACAATGCTGTCGATAATCTCCTTTTATCGACTATTGTCGTCGCGTCGGTAGAAAGCTAGTGATGTAATTTATCGATACCACAGTATAGATTATGACAGTATGGAGGCTTTTATGTGGCATATGAATGCGCGCTATCAACCCGTGTAACAAAGTATATGAGCGATTTTCCTAAAATAAGAACGGTGTTCTTTTAACAGTACAAAACCAAATCAAAGTCTTAAGCTTGAGGTGTTTGTGAGTGTAATTTGATGTTACTACAAATAATATTAGGTGACTATGAATAAGTTAGCGAAAATTAAGGGGGCACTATTTTCGAATCACTCGCCTCGTTCCGAGCGATATCTTTTGTTGATTTGCGTCGATGTTATTGATTTTTGAACTTTTTAACTTCTAAATTCCATGAGTGCTAAGACTCTTTCGCTGAAGGGTAGTGATAAAAAAGTTCGGAAAACAATAGAATCTGCGCAAATCATTAAAAGATATCGTTCGACATGAGACGAGCGATTCAAAAATTGAGCGCCATGTCCAAATATTTTTTAAAAAATTCGCCTCTCTATACAACTTGTGTTTGTGTAATCAGCGAAGTCTTTTTTGAAAAGCCTTTTTATGGGAATTCTTTTTTTAAAGAATTTCATAATAAGTTCCTTAGGGAAAATTGTTCGGTTTCGTGGGGAGAATCATCGCCTATAGTTTCGCCAACTAATTTAAAATCATTCAGGGAAAACCCACTCTAAGGTTTTCCCTTGTTTAGTGGGCCCTTGGAATATATATAAAGACAGACATGAACAAACATCTGCTTTTTACACAAATATTTTCCCCGTCTGGGAATCGAACCAAACCGGCCGCCAATAAAAATAGTTAACATTTAAGATTAAGAATACATAGTTTCCCTTAGGGTAGAAAAATAAATAAGAATTTTCATACTAGGATAATGACGTACGAGTATAGCTACACTGTTCATTTAAACATATACTGTGTCACAGACATCTGTTATCGATGATTTATTATACGTATAATGTTAAAAGAGATAATTAGCGATGGAAAGTGTGACTGTGAATCCATTGTGTTAAAAATAAGATCAAATCATCACTCGTCTTGGCAGTTCGGTGATTTATCTTTGTATATTGACGTAATATATGTTTTTGTATGTATGTATGTATTACATGTTACACTATGCCATTGCGACACAGGAAAGTAGCTATTAATCTTGTACGTCGCTCTTTTTAATGGTGTTAAGTATTTATTCGCGGTGACTGTACTATGCACTGAATGGGTTATTTTAATTGACTTCAAAAAAGGAGGAGGTTCTCAATTCGAATGTATGATTTTTTAAATGTTTGTTACGCGATGACTCCAGCAATTGTCGGCCGATTTTTTAAATTATCTCTAGTTCGAAATAATATCCTCCTAAGGTGGTCCTATATAAATTATATTGGAATTTTATTGGCGCTTTTTATAAAATCTACGGAAACAAAAAGAACACGTACACAATATATCAGATGACATTTTGGTGTGCCGTTAACTGCCGATAGGCATTATTTGGTAAGTTTTTATTTAAGAAGATTAGAGTAGTGTTGCAGGCCGAGTACGATAGTGACAGCGCCGCGACAACATCGTGGTCCTATGTCAAAATGTCAACATTGACAACGCCATAGGGCGAGCAACCCTTTGCGCGGGACCCTCGCGCAATCTAAGTGAAGTTTCAGCGTGAGCCGAGCGCGAGTTTGTCGTTATCGTGCTAGAGCTGCTGATGTTGCAGGAACATTGTAAATGATTTTAATAAAATGACAGCGCATTTGTAAAATGACGAATGACATTTTGAAATCGCCGCGTCCGTCGTTAGTGTCGTCGCCGACAAGGTGTAAAGCGAAAAAAGCGAAAAAACAAGATCATACACTTCCTTGGGCATTTTTATAATTCGAACGTCACAACACGGCACTTCAAAATTTGAATTACCATTGCCCTCTATGTTTTCAGCTATTAAGTACTTAGGAGGCAATGGTAATACAATTTTTTCCCATTGTATTCTATTCCCTACAGTGGCAGTGCACAAAATGAAAGATGATGGAAAGTGCTCAGTGCTAATCTTAACTTTAAGGATTTGACATAAAAAATATTCCAGAAAGCATTAGTTATAAAAAAAATATATATGAAATCTTTCTTACCACCTATTATTTTTCTTTTCTAGCACTTATAACAATGGCGCTATAATAATAAACTAATGAGTAAATTTCTCACGTAAACTAAAACGTAGTACAAGGTTAACGTGTTTTAGCAATTTTTCACATCGAACGTATTAGCATCCAGTGACTGATTGAATTGTCAATTATTATTATTTTATAAATGAACTAACAAAAGCATATCCGGGATATTTATTTGTATCTTTGTAAATTGTATTTGGAAATACGTTATGATTTATTTATTAATACCAAGTTTGCATAGTCAACTTAAACTATGTAATGATTTATTTATTTATAAGGTCACAGACATAGTCCATAACACTTACAAACTGATTGGTCACAACTGAATTTAAATTAATTTGTAACTGCGTTCTGGATAAGTGCATTACAGCGACATTCGCAATTTTCGCAATTGCATCATTAAACAAATCTAATTGGGGTGCGTGAGAAAGCAAATTACCAGATGTTAGCGAAATGTTAGAGGGTGATTTAACCCAGGAAACAATACAACTTTCCCCAAGGAACGACTTTTTAGAAAGAAAAGGGTTAAAAATACAATGGCAAGTTTGAATTAGACAACGTTATAACCGCTAAATAAAATATGATTCACCAATGTAAAGCCTTATGTTTAAGAATAATAATGGTAATGTATTTTAGTATAAAACATTACAACCTCCAAGAAAAAAACCCTCTTTACTACGATCTCTGCAGATAGAAGCAATACGAATGAGAAAATTAATAATTTTCCACGTTATAAACGTATGAGTCACCGACTTGAATCCCAACAACAGTTCGCTCAAAATAGAGAACTATATTTTTTGCAGACTACAATGCCTATTAGTAGATAACCACAATCGACTATGTCACTCATTTATTTAGATGATGTTCTGGTTTGTGTTATTATTTTTGTTTTTGTTGATTTTTTTGAAAGCTCTGAATCATTTTTGATAAAATTTATATGGGACCACCTCTGGAGTATTCTTTTGAACAAAAAAGAATTTTGAAAATTGGACCATAATTGGCGGAGAAATCGGTGAACATACTTACAAAAAAAAATACATACAGTCGAACATATAACCTCCTCCTCTTTTGAAGTCGGTTAAAAAAGTTACTTATCGCAATAACAGAAATAGGAACAATAACTGTCTATGACTACAATTATCTTACTTGACCAATAATAATACAAAATAATTGTACCAATCCAGCTGATCACGACAACTACTAATACCGGTGTAATTCATTTGTTTTACCATCGAAATGAGTTCAAATTCGTGAGCCGTCGGTCCGAAGTTGCCTAATTCTGACCTTTGCGTGTCTTCGTAGGGTCCACAAGTTGTTGCCACATTGTCTTATCGTGTTGTATCCTAAAGTACTCTCTGTAACTTGTACTGTACTGAAAATTTCGCTTATCACACTTAGCCAAATTTTACATCCCTATAGCGTATGGAAAATGTGGCAAAAATTCTGTTACATTTGTGTTTATTTTATTTACATTATTAATAAAACCCGAGAGGTTGAAAGAAAGATACCTGAAGCCCTGTATAAAGGGACTTCACTATTACTCATTATTCAGTAAATGTAGGAGAGGTATAACTGGAAGAAATATTTTAATGTAAACTGTGACATATATTTTCTTGGTTAGGTAGATTATGTGACTTATGTAAGCACTAGCTTTCCGCCCGCGGCTCCGCCCGCGTGGACTACAGGTTATATCATGCCCAACTGTGGGATAAAATGTAGCCTATGTCCTTGCCCAGGCTCTAATCAATCTCTGAAAGACGGCGTAAAAGACGGACAGACAGACAAATAGAGTTACTTTCGCATTTATAATATTAGTATGGATTATTTAACATCCAATGAGAATTATTCTTGCAAATAAACTATTGATTCATTGATTGAAGATTTTTATTTAATTTTTGTTAGTCTGTCTACTGTGTGGTATGTGACAGATAGTTTTCTTCGAAATCTACATTGTGACCATGATATAATGTTTTGTGTTTTAAGTATTTATTTAGTTTCTTTTGTTCTACAATTTCCTAATAGACTTATCTGACACATAACTCCTGAATTCACCATCCAGAACTTTTTAGACAGCTGTAATTAAAATAGATCTTTCACATAAAAAAATATAAAAAAGATATCTGATAATTTTGGTATTTATCCTTTCCGTGGAAGTTCCGGGAAAAAAATGGTTCATTCTATTATTATTTTGAAGTAAAGTACGTCACTCATTAAAGTTCTACTCTTAATGTTCATTAAAATTTGTTCAATGTTTATGGTTTGGTTGTTCTTCTTCTTAAGTGTGTGAGGAAATTAATATGTGTTACACTTCCATTTATCCTCACGTACTTTTACGTTTGAAATAGTCGTCAAATAAGATGTATGAATAACAAACATTCCAAAACAAGCAACATCATAAAGTTCTTTCACGAATCAGTCAACTACTTTAGCATACAAATAAATAGATTTGTTAGTGCCACTCTTGCAGTTAAATCACAATGAAAAAACTCATAAACGTTCCCAATTGTGTTGTTAAATTTATTCCAACAAATTTTATTTTGATCTCACGAATTCGAAATTCAATTTATAACCATTGCATTAATAAATAACCATATCGGGTAAATACGACACGCTTCGTCATGGCCCATCAAGAATAGTGTACCGTAAATGTGCACCGACCCTAAAGGTTTATGATAGGTCGGCTTACCCTACGGCGTTTTGCAAGGTTTGGTCAACGATTGGCGAAACGTGACCATTTTTGGGCCACGGGGCAAACGCAGTTCTCACTGCAGTTACATGGAAAATTGCCTTTCCTTATTTATTGGTGGCTGCGTTACGACTGAGTTGTCAGTTTGCTATTGTAGGAAACAAGTGTAGGGTAATCGTCATCATAAATTAGGTGTAGTGTAGAAATTTTAAAAACAGTTCAATTTAGGCTCAGTCATTATTGAAGAACATCGAGAGAAGCATTTAGACTTTTGAGTGGCACAGATACTTGTTTCATGTGTTCATGACATTTTAATGACCTATATTTAAATACATGTTAATGTTAAAAATGGTATGAATTGTAAGGTTTTAATAACATATCTTTCGAAAATTTAAAATTAAATAATTTATCAGTAGTAACTGTCAGGCTGTATGTGACGTCTAGTGGCTCTAATGAATTATGGGTTATGAGTGGATTTATATAAGCAGCTCGAGTATGATGGTGATAGTGCACGTAATGCTCCGCAGTCCTATGTCAAAATGTGAACATTTTATCTATTCAGATGGCAAAATTCGAAACTATGTAAACCTCATATACACTAGTAATCCAGGAGTATTAGGGGTTTCACCTCGGAATGAGAGATAGTCAGCTAAAAAAGCTGTATAAACCTTTATTTTAAAACCCTAAAACTTGTCTCAAAACCTACATATCTTGGGGTGTCCGCGTTTACAGAAATTCTAAGGTTAAAGGTCAAAAAATCGATTTTTTATACATTTATTGCAAATATCTTGTTTCCTATGGGTTTTATGCTAATTTTACCTACTATAAATATTATAGAGGATTAAACTCTCTACAACTTTTGTTCAAACATTTTTTTGATATCTTGAACCATTTTCGAAAGAGAGCGCAGAGCATGCGCAATGTTTAAATCGTTATAGATGCTAAACGGTAATTCTGATTGAAAAACGGTATGAGAAACCTAACAATGTTTTTTTAATACCTATTTAACGATACCCCACTTGACATATTACCAGTCAGCATATAGTCAGCATATTTTCCAACGTCTTACTAAAAAAAAAACTCGCTCATTTAACCACATACCGTGCACATATCTAGTTTAGACGCAAGATGTATAGCTGGCAGGGTTGCGCCAGCGCATTCACACGATCACGAGGCGCGAGGACGGAAAAAATGTAGAGATTATCCCGGTTAGCGGGTACAATTAAAGCCATTAGGTTAAATGAATGGCTGGTACTCTAGCTCTTTCAACGAAGTCGTTTTCCATGCTTGTATTTTACTATACGTGTAGTCTGTAAAGATACTGCTGACCGTAATATTATAATGTGTATGGTATTTTGGTTACGATATAAAACATTATAATTATAACGCTTTATTTGTAAGTAGAAAATAACGTATTTTTGTCGTTTTACGTCGAAGATACTATATGACGAGTGAATAGGCATCTTCTAGGTGAGCTTTCTACAACCTCGACCGCATCTTCGCTCCTGGGCTAGATTGTGGTAAAGAGCGAACCCATTATACATATTTTTTAAAATCGAATATAGCTAAGAACCATCTCGATTAAATCAGTTTTCAAACAAAAAAACCGCATCGAAATCGGTTCATTCGTTTAGGACTTAGGTTCCTAACCTGGGGGTAACTACCCCTGCAGGGGTAAATCAGCTATTTTACGGGGGTAACGAAGAACCTAATTATTAGAATCTTCATAGTTCTATGCGATGAAGTTGGTGCATAATTTAATTCTCTTTTGTACCACACAGGGATACCAAACAGTGAACACAAAAATTAAAATTGCATGTATGTTAACATTGCAAATCAAACAGATTTGATAACATTTTAAAGGGGGGGTAAAATCAGTTTTCCTCATAGGTTACAGGGGTAACAATATTAAAAAAGTTAGGAACCACTGGTTTAGAAGCCATGATGCCAAAGACAGACACACATGCCAAAGCCAGACACAGCTATACATACATACAGATACAGAGACACACAGATACACACGTCAAACTTATAACACTCCTCGTCTTTGTTTGGGGTTAAAAATACCAACTTTCGTTTGGTAAACCTAAGAGAATACTAAATGTAGGCATAACTCCAATTAGAGCTTACAAAAGTTAAACAATACTCCTATTTTTGTCAACAATTTACACTTTTTGTGTAATAATAGTTTTAAAAAACTAAAAAAACACGCTTTTATTGCTAACCGAACTAAAAAGTAGAAAATAATTTTTAATTACAATCAGGATAATTCAATTCAGAGTAAAAAGCGTGGGGTGCATTTTACAATATTTTCATAACTCTCTCGTCATAGATTGTTGTCAATAGAATAATTTTAACATTCAATACATCAAGCACCCCACGCTTTTTACTCTGAATTGAATTATCCTGATTGTAATTAAAAATTATTTTCTACTTTTTAGTTCGGTTAGCAATAAAAGCGTGTTTTTTTAGTTTTTTTAAACTATTATTTATTTTCCATTTTTTAGTTCGGTTAGCAATTAATCCTGACGATCCTAATCAGGATAATGGAAAATTTTTATCGGGTTATTGAATTGTCATCGGCCCTCAACACGTGTGCCAAGTTTCAAGTTGATCGGACGTCTAGAAACCAGTGAAAATTAGGCTCAAAGATTCCGTTACATACATACATACATACATACATACATACATACAACCCGAGCTAATAAAAGCGTGTTAAAAAATTCTGGAGGATTAAGCAAGAGTAATTAACGTGGATAATGCAAGTAGCCTACAACAACAAAACACATTGCTATAATGCAGTACATAAGCTCGTTTTTAACCCTCGACAAAAAAGAGGGGTGTTATAAGTTTAACGTGTGTATCTGTGTGTCTGTCTGTGGCATCGTAGCTCATAAACGAATGAACCGATTTCAATGCGATTTTTTTCATGATCCAAGAAAAAGCATCTGCTTTCTACATAATCATTGGCCACGACTGGGAATCGAACCCAGGACCCGTCGATCAAGAGACAGCACCAATACCACTCGACCAACCGGCCATGAAAAATTGGATGGGAATTGTATTGATAAATAAATAAATTATTAATTGTTTATTCGTTTCTTAACCTTTTTAGCGCCAAGAGTTTTCGTCAAAAACGTTCACCACATGCCACGACATTAAAAAATAATTATGAATGTCGTGGCGTTCACCACACGCTGTAGTGGTAATTTTATTTGTCTGATATATCAGACTTTGGCGGCGAGGGCACGAAACTTAAACGTCTGATATATCATACTTTGGCGGTGAAAAGGTTAAAAAGGCAGACATGATTAGCATGAGAGACTGCAAAAATATAAACCCTATATGACTTGCACAGTGGCAATTTGTCACGAGCGTTTCTGTGCTTCGAAGGGCACGTTAAGCCGTAGTCGGTCCTGGCTGTTGTCGTTTGACTACAGTCGTGAAACCAAATCAGTGGTCATTTGGCGGTTTGAAAACTCTGACACCAAGGTCAGTTAAGTACATACTTGATTATTAAACCTACATAATAAGCAAGGAAGGAATGTGACTTGCCTAGCTTAACTTGTTCTTAAAATTCGGCTGCATAAGTATGTCATACTGCTGTTTTTTTTTTACAGTTAATTCTACATCCACAAACTTGATGTCCGTGCCCTTGTCTTGTTACATTTAATATTATTTCATATTATTATTACCTACTAGCTTTCCGCCCGCAGCTCCGCCCGCGTGTTTTACAGGTTATATCGTGCCCAACTGTGGGATAAAATGTATCCTATGTCCTTTTTCAGGCTCTAATCTATCTCTGTACCAAATTTCATCAAAATCGGTTTAGTAGTTTAGGCGTGAAAGGGACAGACAGACAGACAGAGTTACTTTCGCATTTATAATATTAGTATGGATTTCATACTGCTGTTAAAACATTACACTGTATCACGCGTTACACAGGGTAGGTACTTCATAATTATCTGCTATAGATACCACAATGGGCGTCCACAAAACACAGTTTCTCATAACTTTTGCAAGTGAATTGCAACGCAATGTAATGAATACCAACATGCAAATATTTTTGTACGAGTTGTTGGCATAATTTTGATAAGTTTTTGCTTGTTGAATGTAGATAGATAGATACTTAAGTCATTTATTTGCACATACCTAAACACACAAGATTTTCAAGTAAAAAAAGTAAAAAAATAACAATAAAGATAAAACTACATAAAAAAACATTGTTACAAAAGTATTTTTAAAACGCTTACCCGCATGAGGAAAATTCACAAATAATTATAGGGAAAAAAAAGGAATAAGGGAGTGAGAAATTTCGCCGCTTGACTTGAAGGCACGATAGCTCAGTTGGTTAGAGCACCAGGAGATCTAATCCTGGAGTCATGGGTTCAAGCCCCATTCGCGCCGAATGTTTTTCTTTCCTTATTTACATATTGTTACAAAAGGGTCGTAGCTCAGCATATGTTGATTTGCCTTTCGACGAAACACTGATAATCTGTTTTTTTTTTTTTTTTTTTTTTTTTAATAAAGATATTAGCATCCACAGACTTGATGTCCGTGCCCTTGTCTAGATTAAGTGTTTTATTGTTAATACTTGCTTTTTCTTTTAAAAATATTTTACTATACTTTTCATAGTAGTTTACAGTAGGTAGATAAATAGCTATAATAAAGATATATATTTATATATTACATAATGTATTTTTCTAAACCAGTGACGGTTCCCCGCTGTTGCATCCAGACCTCAAAGCATCCATGACGGCTCTGTCTCGACTTTTGATCGCCATTCTGAGGTTGTAATTGACCACTTTTTCCCTGCCAGCCGCCTCTGCTTCTTTGATGAATCTGCCTATCGCATCGTTACCATCATCCGCATAATATTTACAGCTGGCGGTATGGCGCGATATGGCAACCACAGCATGAGGGATACTGTCGTGTAGCTCCTGCCTGGTCGTTGTTGTGCGAACAATCACCACCTTTTTGTACGTCAATCCCTGAGCCTCGTGTATGCGTGACCCGGTACCCGATCCGTATCCCTCGTTTTGTAGGGATCTCTTTTCTACCTGTATATGCACAAGGTACAGGGTTTCGGACTGGGTTCGATCGATTTGAGCATCCGTATACCTTTCAAGTTTTAAGGAGTGCGTACAAAGTTTCGACGAGTAAATGCCACTGTAGACTTCTCTAAGGGCAAATGCTACGTCGAGAGGGTTTCTATGGGTGCACAGAAGCTCCTGCGTAATGTTACAAATTAGATCAGGCCGGCTATATTTTAAAGGGAAAAGATTGTGTCGGTCAATATAGGGTAGTTGGTTTCTATCACCGATCAGCAACAGCTCGTTAGCCTTGACAATTTGGGCAGCCATAATAACAGCTCCAAAGTGGTTCATGAGTGCTTCGTCCACCATGAGTCTCCTGTATCCGTCCTTGCTCGGTTCTCTAAAACCATTAACTAGAACGGATGCAAGAGTTCGCACCTTGGTTCTGGCGACAGCTCCTATATGGCTCACAAGTTTGTCTCTAAGGTCTTTTGCCGCTTCGGTTGTAGTTGTAACTACCAAGTCTTGTTCAGCCTCAAAACGGTTTACCACCCAGGTTGTTTTACCGCATCCAGGAACTCCATTAATCCATGATATGTTTGGCACCTCCCAGGACTCGAAGGCTATGTCACCGGAAGAAACTTTAGATATCATGTCAGACATTTTAAGGATCCTATCGTCTAGCATGACCTTCGTGCATCGGGCTGTGACGACTATAGGATCTTCTGACGGGGTTTCGAACGTTATTAATCCTGATTTCCGAGTTTTTTCATCGTCCAGAGTGACAAAGCCGCTGGTTTTGCTATATGCGGCCATATGCCGACTTATTTCTGAGCCTTTAAGAACCTGGGAGGTGTCGTTGTTGTATACGGTTGCATCTGCTTCCTCGATTCTTACCTTTAGCAGTCCTTCATTTTCAAGATGGAACGAGTGCAAGATGTTCTCGCAGGTCCTAAGATTGACCTCTCTGGTCGCTTTAATGACTGCTATGAACTCAAGGAATGCATTCACCATATGGTCGCGGGGAGACACTGCTTGTCTGAGGGTAGGCGGATCGACTTGCCCCATATCGGCTTTTGTTCTAGTAGATGGTGGGTTTGATGGCTGTCTTTTTGGAGGGCTTCTCATGAAAAACTCAACTGCTGCTGCTTGTTTTTCTACTGAGGTCATTGTGTCAGTCTTTCTTCTGAGGGCGCCGGGTATTTTGGTAGCTGCAGCATTAATTGCGTTAAATATTGTGCTTATCAAGGTTTTTCCCTTGGTGTTCTCATCTTTTCGCTTCTGCTGCGTCGTTTGATTGGCTTGTGCTATCTTTCGTTGTAACTTCTCAGATCCGCTAAGTGTTCCCGCAATGGAGTGACCCGGACTGTCAGTGTGACCGATGCATGTCTCGGTGTTTGGTGTGTGTGGTAAGAGGAAGTTCAGGTTTTCCCCCCTATCTTCATACACTACCACCTCATGTACTTCTGAGGCTTTTATACAACCATTGTAGTCCGAGACTGCTCCTTTGGCAAGTCCAACCACCATTGCGTCTACACTAATCTTGCGGGATGTTACCGTGTTGTCACTCTCTAGATTTGCGAGCACTGAGCATGCTTGAGCGAATTGAGTTTCTTCTGCACTCCCTTCAAATAGCGCTACTGTTTTATTGCGAGACCGCACAAGTCGACAGCGGTAGTTTGCTACTTTGATTTCTGATAAAGCATTAAATGTCTTGCGTTTCATGCTCGTTCTGAAAGTGCTGCCATTCAATAGAGCTGCGAGGCCTGGTGATATTGTTATGTTTCCTCGATTTGAGACGCTACAGAAGCCTATTCCGAGCCTCTCTGTGTTACTGTCCATGAATAATGCCACTCCACGAGTCCTCAGTCCGGGTTCGCCGTGCTCTCCGTACATCAATAATTGGTCTATTGTGTTACACTGGCGGGTGGTCATTTCCTCTGATTGTTTATGACTCGTTTGTGTGACTTGGACGTTTGTGCAGGGCGTTTGAGATGTTTGAGATGGGGGGTACCTTGGTGCTGCTGTAGTTAACGTACTGTTACGTTTGGTGGCGATGCGAAATATAGCCTCCGTGTACGCGAGGAAATAGTGCCTTTTTTGGGAATCAGTTATGACGTTTTGTAATACTGATTTGCTTAATTTGGTGTCCATGAGAATTTCCACGTCCATCCTTGCAGCTGCGAAGCGGGGACAGTCCAGTATTATGTGCCACACAGACTCACTGACGTTTGGACTGATAATCTGTTAGGTTTTCCTTAATGCCTTTGGAGAGGAGAGAAAGAAAAAGAAAAAAAGAAAATTTCTAGATACTTGCTCTTCCCAGGCATATTGTAGAGCCAAGTCATTTAAAACAGCCAGTAAAGAGACTTAGAGAGTAATGAGATTAAAAAGAGCATATTCTATTAAACATATTAACATTATTCTTCTCGGGAGAAAACTGCAACTTTGCGAATAGGCATAGAGTTAGTGGAGGCAAAAGAACGAACATGGATGTATGTATTTAAATCCTTTAATGTACTTACTTCACTTCTTGCCAGTCCATATACGTCCCCACCGAGGGGCACGGGCCTCCCTTCGAAATACGAAGGGGATTTAGCCCATAGTCCACCACGCTGGCCCAATGCGGGTTGGTGGACCGCTCGTCTTTCGAAAACGAATTTTCTTGGACGGGCGGGTTTCATCACGATGTTTTCCTTCACCGTTGAGCAAGTGATAATTAGAAATTCGTACATAAATCCGAAAAGATGAATTTAGTGGTACAGGCCCGTACCAGGATTTGAACCCGCGACCTTCGGATTACAAGTCTCGCTCATTACCAACTGGACTATCACCGCTTACTTCACTACTTTGACTTATTTTAAGAAACATCCTAAATATTTTATGAAATAAAGCTCTTTTGATTTGCAATTATTCTGTAATCCTACGACAAACTCGTGACTGATACATATTAACTATTACTAGATGACAGTAATAGCATAATTAAATGAAATCCGACGCTTCGAAAGACCGTAGACTGACACATTGTGGGCAAAGGCAGATATAATTTACATTCCAAATCCAAATATTCAAAATTGATCTAGATATTTTAAAACAACGACAATCGTCCTTGAATTGGTTGCGCCTTCTCTTCCCTGCCCCCTTCTTACTTCTTCTCCCTTCCTTCACCCCCGCGGAGACCCGTGGTGAATGGCTGCGGAGACGTAAGTAACCATCTTCGTGTAATGTCAAGGTAGCTTTAACGTAAGCGCAGCTGACTTAGTATACATTCGATAGTAATTGTAACTGTATTACTGTGAACCTTCGTCAGCGTTTAACGGCTGGCAGATCCGACTCGTAAGCGAGAGGTACCGAGTTCAATCCCCAGTGCCACCGTATACCATGGTTCGTTTTCTGAGTTACGTATAGTCGTACAGTTGCACATTAACCGATGCTCTTATGGTGAAGGAAAACAACCTGCCCATTCAGGACACTGAATGTGTAACCATCATCCAATTCCAGTAGGTTCACGGAAGTCAGATCGCAGTCGCTCCAGACTTGACCTGTCAAATTTTCTGGATCATGGTCAATTTTGATATCTCATTTGAGGTTTTTGCTGCATTATGGTCTCAACCTCTCACTATTATACATCATGTTTAATCGAATAACCTGCAGAATTTATGTCAAATGTGGCATCAAGGGGTTTTACAACCATTGATGCTCTGCCTACCTCGTTAGGGATTATAACAGGCGTGAGCGTATGTTTGTATGTAATTTTCACGTCTTACAATATTCACTCTTAATTACTTAACTGTACGGCGGTTTGGTTGAGTGGTAGTGACACTGCCTCTTGATCGACGGGTCCTGGGTTCGATCGGGGCAAATATTTGTGTAATAGGCAGATGTTTGTTCTCGGCTCATAAGTGTTTGTGTCTGTCTTTATGTATGTTCCCCTTAGTGTGGGCCTTGAAGTGTGTAGAGTTTATTTATTTATTTCTTGCAGAGCTAACTTACAATGAAGTAACCTCTAAAACCGGCAACGTATTAAAAAGTAGTTCTCCCAAAAGATCAAGAGTATATATCGTTAAAAACCCGTCCGATGACATTTCATATGTATCAGATTGCGTTGCATGTAAACACCTTTCAGTTTCAAATTGTTTTGTTTTCTTGATTTTTTTTTGTTTCTTAATCATCGACATTGGCATTTCACGCGTTGATGTCTTTTGTATATTGTGTCGTGATTGAGCGATTATCACATGAAATTTATTTTTGGATGAATCTTACAAAATACATTTATCTTCAGAGTGAATTAGGTATCTCGGTAAAATGAAAAATACGAGATCTTCTTTCTTTTTTATCACATGTTAGGCAAACTTGTTTAATGTTTAACCCTGATGCCTGAGTTTCCAAACCGCCAATACTAATCTGACTCGCTTCACGACAATTCAACAACAGCCGTGGGACCAGCTATCAGGTTCCCTACCCAAAGTGCTGAATCCCAAATAAAAAGAACTGACAAGAACATGAAATTTTGAATCTTTTCATAAGAACGTCAATGTACATTGAACAAAACAAAAAAATTGGAAACGTGACAAATAAAAAAACATTATAAAAAAAAGTGTAAGAATTTTTAAACAACGCTTTATGACTTACGTGGGAAACAGGTGCTGACGAAAAAAATTCGAGACTCATTATAATCAATTTTTTGTGATCTACACTAATATTATAAAGAGGGAAGATTTGATTGGTTACAATACAATACAATACAAATATACTTTATTGCACACCAACATTGTTTGCATTGAAGAGGCTCCGAAACTACTGGACCGATTTGAAAAATTCTTTCACCGTTAGAATCCTACATTATTCGTAATGAACATAGGGTAAATGATTTTCCTGAATTCCCACGGGAACGAAGTCCCGGGTGAAAAGCTAGATAGAATAAGCCTATTCGTCATCAGCCCATACACGTCCCTGGCTTCCCTTCGAAGCAGTAAAGGGGGTTTAGGCCATAGTCCACCACGTTGGTGGACCGCGCGCCTGTTAAAGAAGCCTATGCAACGAAGCCTTGTTTTTGTATTGAAATCTTAAATATTGATAGTTGCAATCAAGCAACACAATTTATTTTGTTAAAGGAATCGATGATAATGTTTTAAAAGATTTTGGAAACACAGACGCACGCAGAGGATTAAATTTTTTATTCTATACGTGCGTCTATGCTAGCGAATAATAACAGATGAGGAGAGATTACAGTTGAAATCCATGTGAAGTCGACCAGTAGTTAAGTATGGTACTGTAGACGCTGTATTTGGGGGCGCACAACAATTAAAGTCCGTACAACAGGTAAACATAAAATATAATCATTTTAACGCGACATAGTTCAGCGAATACACCGATTAGTACATCACGAAGCGCTTGTGCGCATCATCAACACCTTTCGATGACTCTAAAGCGAATGGTTCTGGCCCGGATTGCTGTCATCCTCTTTTTTTAGACGCTTCGCGAATCTTTTAAATTCAATTTTAACTTTTTAAACCAATACTTGACAGCACTCCGACCAGCCAGCACCGTCTGTGAAACGCAGTCCCATCTCGGTGAAGACTACATATCACAGTACTCTGTGGTTTGTATGGATAATCGATAAAAAAGGGAAGGTGGGATGAAAAGCGCTCATGTCGTTTCTAAACAAACTCACTGCTCTTGTGCGCCCGGCTCAGAGGCGCTCGCTGATCTAAACCAATCCGTGAGGTTATGTGTATAACGTACATTGGGGTAGGGAACCTGATAGCTGGTCCCACGGCTGTTGTTGAATTGTCGTGAAGCAAGTCAGATTAGTATTGGCGGTTTGGAAACTCAGGCATCAAAAATCGAAGTGTCTATTGACACCATCTACGGAAAATCCGTGCCTCAAACACTTAATTCAGAAGTAGATTTAGTAGTTAATTTTTCGATTTTTGTTGCATTTTTTTAAATAAAAAAAAATTATTGTTGAAAAAAATATCACCATGTCTCACTTTCCCTGGATTCTAACATCAAATTTTTCGTGAATCCAAGCATCGAATTCTCCGTGGATTCAAATATCAAATACATACTATGTAGTTAAAGCAGCTACCACTAATATCACCTTGACAATGTGACATATTTTAAGCTACGGCTAACGTTGATGAGTTTTAACTGCGTGCTCAACGGCTAACGTTGAGCATGCAGTTAAAAACTCATCTTCCAACCAATTTACTCCTCTTTTGACACTTGAAACAACCTGACAACCACAGCACACGTTTCAAAACCACTGCCACGAGCGACTATCGCATAATTACACCTGTAATTCTAATCTGCGGTCTGTAATCACCTGTAATTTCTGTAATTATTGTCACACCCAGGCTAAGATGCGGTTTAGGAAAATTCTTGGTTTCATATTAGCCCTAAAGGGTTTTGTCATTATGTTTGAATATGTTTTGCCTTTTTGGAAGTCGGATGGGAAACTGTTGACAACTTTGTTTAATGTTGATTATTTTTTGTCACGGATTTTTTAGCAAGTAGATCGTATTGCATACTTAGAAAGGAAAGAAAAAAGGAAAAATACCATACAATACAAACTTATCGCTAATCAACGATCTATTCAAGATAACCCAAAACGTAAGGAAAATAAATGAATACTGGGAGTATCACTCGACCAAACTGATGTCAAGCAAATTAGCCAAAACAATACACATTTATATGAATAATCTATACGAGAACAAAGGTAGAGATACCATCTTATCGATCATGTATATCTTTGCGAACAGAAATATCAGTAACTAGCTTTCCACCCGCGGCTCAGGTTATATCGTTCCCAACCGTAAAATAAAATGTAGCCTATATCCTTTTCTAAGCTCTAATCTATCTCTGCACTGGCTTGTACTTACACACAAATAATTAATACATATGATGTTGTTCAATGTTCAATGACTTTTGTTCTAATCTATCTCTACACTGGCTTGTACACACAAATAATTAATACATATGATGTTGTTCAATGTTCAATGACTTTTGTTCGCTTCACGGCCCTACTCTAATTTTTAAATCTGTTTTTATTTTTATTTTATTATTATTTTATTTTATTGTAAAAATTGTACCTTTTACCAAGACTTCTAATATCTACCTAGTTATGGAAGAGCGGAGCCTCCCAACACAAGTATTTTTTATTACTCAAAGGGAGTGCTCCTGTAACATGTAATGTAAAATTAGTCTAAGTTACAGTAATAAACTATTTTTTTTTTAGTAGTTTAGCCGTGAAAGACGGACAGACAGACAGACAGAGTTACTTTCGCATTTATAATATTAAAAGTAAGGATAGTAAGGATTGACGTATTTTGAGCAACATGCTATGTCCTCTGACATAATGTAGTTTCTAATCTGAATTTAAAGTGTTAACATCCCCCACTAGTAAATTAACTAAGTACATAAACAAAACCTTCTCAGAACAATAGACAAAAAGCTAATTAATGAATACAACAACTTAAATAATGTAATCTCACATCGCCTTAGACATCTTTGTCAAAACTATGTTGCAACGTGCTCCATACCTTGCAAGAGTAATCACAATCGGAGCGACTTGTTTGGCAAATATGACCCCTCAGACGATTGCTGACCTCCTGAGGTCACGCGTGATTATTTACGGGCAATTACGTCACGTTTCAATTTTTGATCTTCTTTTTTTGAGATTATTGGCAGGTTTTGGTGCAATGACTGATTTGCATTGCATGCATGTAATAAATCAAAATTAAGATCTTTTAAAAAAATTTATGCAATAACTTGAAGTTACTCGTACGTTAAATTAGAAATTTGTGTATTTTGTATTGGAATTAGAGATCCATTTGTGTTAGTTTTATAGCTTAGCTTTTCGTGTGTTGGCATGTATGTAGGCCTTTTTCCTCACTGCGGCAGACATATGCAAGCTTGGGCGAGGGCTGAAAATCAGTGTTGCCAGCCTGATAATCAGTCTGGCATTAGTCGCTGAGCCCAGGCCTTTTTTCTCACTGCGGCAGACATATGCAACCTTAAACTTGTATAATAGGATAAGAATATTTTGAACTTTTTTTTTTTAATGTATGTGTGTGCTGTTCTGAAGAAATAAACGTATTATTATTATTATTATTATTATGTAAATCCTTTATTGTGCATAAAAAAACACAATTTAGACAATTTTTATCAAGCTTGATTGGAATCCTTAATAACCTTCCATTTTGTAGAAATGGAACCCTCAATGACCCTCAGAGTGAATGTCAAATGTGGCATCAAGTGGTTCTCAAACTACATGACGTTCTGCCTACCCCGAAAGGGATTATAGACGTGAGTGAATGATAGATAGAAAAGGAATAGCTTTGCAGCGATGACTATTTGTCTAGAGCTCTTCTTATCTCATTAATCAGATATTAAGTCATATTTTGGCAGGATGTTACTTAACTATTACGTGTAGAAACAAGTATGGTTAATAGCTCTATTTAGATGAGACCTCAGCGCAAAAATTGTCTATTTTATGATTTATTTATTTAATAATCATCGTTGCTTTTTTAACTAGTTCGACTTGTGATTGAAGCTGCTTTTACATTAAATTTAAAATGATGTCTAGCTAGATAAATCGTTATTGTAGTTTATAACAAACCTGTTAAGCATAATTGCTCTTAACTGTATTAGACAAACCATACTATACCTACATAAAAGTTATTTTTTATTTGAATTAAAAATCCAAAAAAATACATTATGTCAAATCAAATCAATCAATAAAGTGACAATTATAGGTCCATGGTCAAAGGGTGCCTATAACACTTGCGGCATTACCAAGTTTAATGGCAATTTATTAACGTTTCCGTGAAAACATCAACTTTTATTAAGCTGTTAATAGTTACGGGTAGATTACACCATTTGATTTTTTTCCTTAGCTGCACCAGTATAGATTTTCATGAAATTTTGCAATTAAATTAAAATTTTTCTTCCGGAAAATCAGTCTACGCGCACGAAGTGACAGATGTAAAAGCTTATTGCTTCTGGTTTCCTCTCTTAAAGGTAACTTCAGAGAGCAAATCGCAAACCAGAAGTAAGCCCAAAGCAGGTAATAGGTCTCATTTCAAATGCACAAAATATACCATTAAGTTAAAGGTCCCGAGAAAAGTAGTTTTAAACTACTGACAATAGCACATCAGTACATACAATGTCAATACAAGAACCGTCTCTATTACAAAAGAGACAAGGTCGAAGTCACGGTTAGCAAGCATAGTCTGATGTGTGGTTGTGTGTACCTAAATGTCCACATTAAATGTCACGATTTTAAGCTGCAGTCGTGAACAATCGTGCAAATTCGTGAGTGTTCGTGTGTTATCGCTACTACAATACATGCGCCCACGCATGCTCTATGATAATGGGGAAAGTAGGGAAGTTAGCTCTTTAGAATAGGAGTGGTTGTACACTTGTTACAATGAGAAGAATGGCAAATTAAATACAATTGAAAACTGATCTTGATTTCAATTACATTCTATTCAGCCAGAATACAATAGAGTAACTCTAAAATTAAAACTTTTTATTTACCCCCGCCTTTATCGCTTATAACTTTTAAAAGGCATTTAAACCAATTTGATTAAATACAACAAAGAACTATCTCGATTGCTTCAGCTTTCAAATTAAAAAAACCGCATTGAAATTGGTCCATTCCTTTAGGAACTACTATGCCACAGACAGACAGACAGATACACCGACTTGGTGATTTGTATGATCACCAAGATTTTTATTTCTATTTTTCTCTTCAATTGCAACAATTATTGCAAAATTCAACTTACTTACCAATGCTACGCTATTCATATATTTGTTATTCGGTATCTATGCAAAATAAGTCCAACAAGACATTCCACATACTCCTCTAATCTCCCATCTCACTTCATAACAAAAATCGCATGTCAAAAGTAGAACAAATTGACTGATATCTCTGGCAGATATCTGACAGATATACCTGCCACCCGAGCGAAGCAGAGCGCCATAGTTTATACAAACAGAGTGATAGATGGTAATAGTTTATGTAAGAGTAGGTGGGTGTAGTGTATGATAAGATGATATGAGCAAAGCTCAAGTTATGATTATTATGAAGATGATGTAATTATGATGATGATCCCTCAGAATGGATTTCCAATCTTCTCTGTTTAGTGCGGCAGCTTCGATGTCCTTCCAGCCGAGACCAGTTTATGCATACTCTTTATATCAACTGACCGTCTCCAGGTAGTACGAGGACAGGTCTTTCTTGTACCACAAGCTTGCCATATTAGACTTTTTTTGGACAGGTGGTTATCGGGTCTCCTCAAGACGTGCCTAGTTCAGTTTTGTTATGATTATGAATGATCATATTTTTGAATAACTTTCCGTCACATGAAAAGTGGCCTATTACAAAACCCTCCAACAATATGGGCTGACTATAAATTAGTTAGCGGAATTTAAGAGCGCTTTATTTACATCCGGTACTTCTTAATTAATTAAGCTACAATTTATTTTGACAAACAAATAATTATATTTATTTATTTATTCTCCACGCTTTAGAAAGGAAAGTAAATAAATGACAGAAAAGCCAACTGTAAATAGATAAAGATAGATAAATAAAATTTATTGCTTTTTAACAATGTTGTAATTATACATAAAAAATATATGCTCTCAACTGTAAACTATCGCGATTTGAATTCAAAATTAAATTCTAAAACGGGTCTAAATTCGCGTATATATATTTATTTATAAACATAAACATATGTTATAAACATAAATATATACGCGAATTTAGACCCGTTTTAGAATTTAAAAAAAAGTAAGCTCTCGAAAAAAACCATTTTATTTACGGGCTATTTAAATTCATATATGTCCAACAGCAGGTGTCTATCATCGACTACAATACAAATGACCGTGTCAGAGAGTCAAGGCCCTACGGTCTGCTGCAGTAATAAATAATGATCCGTACTTATACTAATAACATGCAATAAACTATTACTGTATCCGTTTGTCAGTTATCGTACTGTACTGACAGGTTGTATGATGAATTTATGAGTCACATTTTACGTACATTTTACTGTCTGTTGCTAATTTGCAAATACATACATCTATTTCTTTTGATAACCTACAATGTGCTATTGTACGTTTAAAATATGTATAATGATTTATTTCACATAAGGAACATTTTTTGAAATTTTTTATTGATGTCGTGTGAATAAAAATGATTTAAGTCAATAAGATTTTTGTGTTTTCATTTTAAATTTTTCCTGTTAACAGATTTAACTAAAATGATAATACTATCATTTATCTTAAGATATTACATTTTGAAATATATCCTTGAATCAAAGTATTTCAAAAATTTTCAACGCATGTCTTTATAGTATCTTTAGAAGATATATTAAAATCTTTGTCCTCTCAACCTTCTTCCAAGGTCTCGGTTCAAAGGTGCTCATTGCTAAACGCTGAACAATTTTAACGATCATTCTATACGGTAATTGTTGTGGACTTTGTTAAACGTACAATGGGTTGAATGGAACGAAATGCAAGTGTCCTCGGATTGCACTTCACTCGCGACTGTGGTATATGCAACTGTGAGAATTAAAGTTTATCTGATCAATTTGCGCGTTTGTTAATGCCTTTTTGGTTTATGAATGAATGCGTTAAGTATTTAATGTTGGTTTCTTAGGCGTTCATATTTCTTGTTGTTATTGCTAATTTCAAGGAAATGTTTTTTGTTAGGGCTAATAGTATCCAAATTTAAAAAATCCATCACTTATTTAAGATCATACGACTTGTTATCTCTACCTATCCTCAGAGGTAACAAATGCCTGCCTGAAGTGGATTTTCTCTTTAAACTATAGGTTACCAATGACTTTTTTATAATATTAATACAACCTCACCAAACCTAACCTAAAAAAGTCAAATATTTAACTATAATATTGAATTATTTTAGCCCTAATTTCTCAACATTGTGTAGAATTTGTTGTCGTGCACAATAAAATAAATAAAAATATTGCTACACGTAGCAAAAGACAAAATTAATGGAAACATATGAGAACACATTACAATTAATTAAGTAACACACTATAAACTTTATGTTATAATAAATTGTCGATAATTTTATAACATGTAGTTAAAAACCGGCCCTAAATTCAATAGCAGATCAAATTGCACAATATATTATAAAGTGGTGTTTTGCAAAAGTTGCCAATTACGTGTCATAAAAACCTATGATCTACATTACTAGTTGCGAAATATTCGCACTAGATTCGGATTAGCGTGGACCAAATGCTACCGGCTAGAGTTTGTCGGATCAAGGAATGTAAATACGCCTACGCACCTTTTTGAGATTATTTGGATGGTGTTTTGTAATATTTTCTAATTAATAAGTCTAAAAGTAATCTTATACAACACTAAAGAGAAAAGGGTTAGTTTTATTTAAAACTAGCTTTCCGCCCGGGACTTTAACTTTTTTATTTACCAACTGATTGAAATAAAACAGACATTACACATTAGTGAAAACTATATGTAACTTTGATCTACAATATTTAGCCCATAATATTATACAAGTAATTTATAACTTACTAGCATCCCGCTCGGGACTTCGTTCCCGAGGGAATTCGGAAAAATTATGTAGCCTAGTTACTTAAGCATAAGGTAGCATCCTAATGGTGAAAGAATTTTTGAAATCGGTCCAGTAGTTTCGGAGCCTATTCCTTACATACAAAAACACAAAAATACAAATATTTCCTCTTTATAATTTAGTATAGATACTTATTGATTATGCCAACCCGACCCAAGAATTAAATTGCTCAAATAGTTTCTAGAATTATTACATACATACACGCTGAATTACTATATAAATAAACAAGTTTAACATGTTTGTACACATGTGTACGGGACATGTAGATTTATTAGGTAAGAGTGGACTTATTGCCTCATAGCAATCTCTGAGGGATGGTCAAGGTTGGGAGAAAGTTGCGCCAGTACAAGGATTGGCTCTAAATAAATTGTTAAAAAACACAATTTTGTAAGAATATGGATGACGTTTTTGTTAGCGAAATTGTAAGGGTGATTCTCGAAATTTTTATACGGGTTTCCCAAAGGAACCTATGTAAACCTTTCTTCGCCTTCTCGAGGAGAGGTGAATTTTATTTTTACCCGACTTCAAAAAAGGAGGAGGTTCTGTGTTCAACTGTTTGTATCTTTTTTTATGTATGTTCACCGATTTCTCCGCCTTTTGTAGACCGATTTCTAAAATTCTTCTTTTGTTTAAAAAAGTATACTTTGTTGCCGAGCCAGAAATTGATGATTAAATCACAGAAAAATCGAGGGCAATCCTCGAAAATTTATTAGGCACTTATTACCTTCTCATGTACTTTCTATTCACTGAAAATTGAAAAATATTTTGTCAATCTCCGGTTTTAGTTTATTATCCTTCTTATTATTCTCCGGGCTTTTTAGTTTAGTTGGCTGATTTACATACGTAATTTTCACTACTTTGAAATCACCTAAAATTAAGGAAAAAATATTCTTTTGCTTTTTAATTTTCTAATCTGAGATAAGAAGTTTAAGTACAAAATATTGGTGATAAATCAGCCCGTGAGTAATCCACTTAAAAAATTTAACTGTACAACTTCTCTAAACTTGCAAGTTAGTGATTTTCAATTAAAATTACCACATAAGGTTAAGTAAGTACTTATGTTTACGACGGATGTGTCGTTACAATTTTCCAATCAATTTTCCAATCAGCTATAAAATTTTAATTCGTTTTGGGTACCTCTCAAAAAAGTGGCACCGTAACCTGCCGTACAGTTTTTGATTAGAAAAGTATGAATTATTGAGTTTTTTAAACTAAATGTTATATTAAAATGTTGTATCGAGTCTTATTACATAGAGGCCAGCTATTTTAATGGCAATAAAATTAATATTTCTTGAGCAGTAAAAGTTTGTAACACCAGTTTCCCATCAACCTGCCGTGTCCTAACGCGACTTACATCGATTTAAAATCAATTTGACTGAATTAATAAAGTGATTTCTTTTGTTCTGTCCACTTTAATTGAAAGATAGTAAACTAAACATTGTTGTTTTGTAAATTATTGCTCATATTTATAAGTAAGTACTTAATTAACTTAAGTTAAACTTTGTCCGGCGTTATTTTGTCATCAACCTGTCGCCGTGAACACACACGCGTACCACTCACACTATTGCAATTTGAACCACTTTCCTCCCATGTAACAACGCACTAAGTCACTGGCTACGAATCAAAGGTGAAACACGTGTCCATTGTTGCCTAATTTTCAAGCTATCAGCAACGATCTGTCTGGATCTGGGTTTTGTAACAGGTATGTTATATTTATCCTGTGCACAATATTTTTTTAAATTTAGTCGTTTATTTAATGTGAGTAAGTTGTATTCCTTCTTCAATTAGCCTATTTTCAGATAACGGTTTCTCCAGCTCAGTACAACAAAGCGTTTAGTAATAATAACGCTTTGTTGTATGTATTCTCATTACTCTGTACCTATTTAACCTGCCTTGTCATGACAGGTGAAAGAGAAACTAGACAGGTGAATGAGAAACTAGTCAGATTACTATGAAAGTTGTTGATATTCTTTGTTATTTAGTACTTTCGACTTATGTTAACCAAATACCTAAACTTTTTGATTTAACCTACAAGCTTTTTTAATCAGTATAAAAAACGTTCTTCCTTAAAATAATAGTTTGTTTAATTTTGTATATTAAGGAGACTGGGCGGGTGCGTCTCCAGTGTTGTAAAGGTTGTGCTATATGTCATTCTAAAGGCCATACAAATAGCTTCATTTCATAATCTGACATCAACAACCAGACTCGTGCAGGAAAGTAACTATAAACCATTTTATCGTAACTGACCGCATTTTGATTCCATTATTTTGATCCATTGCCAGTGGCGTGTAAGGTTGTAATATATTTCCTTTTGGAAAGTCATAACAATGATTTTATTTTATCAAATGACACTTAAAACGAGTATCGTACAGGGAATGAAGTATGAATCATTTTAACACTTTAAACTTTCGTGATCTGAACACATAATTCAATTATAAACCAAGTCAGAATTCGCGTGTGATCCGGTTTATAACTGAATCATGAATCATTTTACCGTAAACTGACTTTTGAACCGATATCAGTCAGTGGTGTATAAAGTAGTGACATGCCATTTTAAAGGTTATAATAGGCATAAATTAATTTATGTCACCTACAAGCTCATAACTATAATGCCATTTTGATATATGACAGTAACAATGAAACTCGTACAGGGAATGAACTATGAACCTTTTATCGTATACTGACCGGATTTAGATTCTATTATTTTGATCCGTTGCCAGTGTTGCATAAGGGTGTGACATACGAGTAGGTAACATAACTATAGTTTTATTTTATGGTTTGAAACCATCAATCAGACTCGTGCAGGGAATTAACTATGAACCATTATATCGTAAACTGACTTTTGACCCGATATCAGTAGTGTATAAGGTCGTGACATATGTCATTTTAAAGGTCATGATAAAAACTTTATTTTATTAAATGACACTAACAAAGAGACTCGTGCAGGGAATGATATATGAATAATTTTATCGTATACTGATTCGATATTCATTCTTATTCTGTATACGACTGTATCCGATTCATAGTTCATTCTCTGCACAAGTTTCGTTCTTGGTATCATAGCATAAAATGAAGTTATTTTTATGACCTTTAAAATAACATATAACCCAACCTTATACACCACTGAAAACCGAACAAAATATATGGAAACTTGTGCAGAGAATGAACTATGAATCGGATTCAGTCGTAACAGAATACATTTTTATTATTATACTTTTATCCGCCAGCAGTGGTTTATAAGATTGTTACGAATCTAAACTTCATAAAAATAGCTGTCGCCAACGCCGATCTCTTTTGTATAAGTTTTTATTTTATAAGCTTTTTTGTATTTCGAGTTTAATTTATTTTTGATAGTTTTATATTTTGTTTTTACTATGTCATTATATGTTAGAAGTTGTAAACGCGAGTTTTATTTACAACATTTTTGGTGTCAGAAGTTTTTTAATAGAATCCGTATTTTGTGTTGTGTATGTTTTTTTGCGTTTAAGTTTTTAGTGGTGTTTATTTTTTGTGGTTTCTATTTTTTACGTGCGGTTATACAATATGGTGAAAACGCGTAGCCAAGGCAAAGCTGCGGAGCGTGCTCGCACCGATGCGGGGGAGGCTGAGGCCTCAACTACGGTGCCTTCAGTTGGCGCGGGGCCTACGGGTTTTGCAGTAGATGTGCCCGCCGCAGCCGGCGGTCACAACTCGCCCGTCCCCTCCCGTCCGGTGTCTTCGGCGGCCACTTCATCGAGCACGATCGTCCAGCAGCTCGCTGCCAAGGCGCGGCATGCGCGCCGCCTCGCCGAAGTGGAGGTGGAGGCGGAGCGCGCCGCAGCTGCAGCCCGCGCCGCTGAGCGCGAGCGCGGCGTCGCTGAGCTCGAGCTGCAAGCTGAGCTAGCCGCTATCGAGAGCGGCTCTCGCCGGAGCCGCGCTTCCAGCAACGTCAGTGTGGAGCGATGGTTAGATGCATCTAAAAATATTGTTGCAGGCTTAGGCTGTCCATTGTCCCCACCGCGATCACCACCGCCGCCGGAACCTCAGAACACTACACATGCATATAGACCGGTGGCAGTATATTTACAAAAATAAAATTTGTAGGAAGTGTCTTAGGCCCGCTACGCACAATGTGTACACTTGTAAGCGTCAGCCTTTTTGTAAGGCACCTAAATGTCATCGTGTTCGAAGCCATCATACGCTTCTTCATCGAGAGCTAGAGCTTGCTACCAGTTTGCAGGCTACTTGTGCGACTACATCCGGAGCGCAGTTGATTTCGTCGGATAAAAAGGTTAACCTCCCCGGTGAATCAGTGACACACTCCTACCCTGAATCGTCGCGGCCATTCCCGGTGCTGCTCAAGGTAGTGCCTATTACGGTGACTGGACCGCAGGGTAGTGTGGACACGTACGCGCTGCTGGATGATGGCTCTACGGCGACGCTGCTAGATACTGAGGTTGCTGCTGCCATCGGCGCACAAGGCCCTTCTAGTTCTATTAAGGTAAACTGCATAGGCGGTGTTTCCAAAGAAGCACAGGTCAGTTTCGTTGAGGTTTCTGTTAAAGGTCGAGGTTGTTCAGAGTCTTATGCTTTGAAAAATGTACGAACGATCTCGAACCTTGGCCTAAGGCCGCAGACGGTTTCGCTAGAGGACATCAGAAAACATAAGCATTTAGAGGATATTGCTCCCATGTTGTGTTATAAAAATGCAAAGCCCTCTATTTTAATTGGTTCTGACAACTGGCATCTTTTGCTTCCTTTGGCGGTGCGACAGGGATCGCGCGAGCAACCAGTTGCCGTTCAAACCTTGCTTGGTTGGGCTATTTTCGGATTTTCCTCTAGCAAAACCGTCGCAGTTAGTAATGTAGTAAATCACATTACAATTACTTCCCAAATTCAAAAAGAAAGTTTGGACGAGCTTATAAAACAAAATTATAGTTTGGACTCTATTGGCATTTCAAAGAAAGATTTTATTACTGACGAAGACAAACGCGCTTATAACATTTTGAAAAATACTACCAGCCGTTTGCCTTCCGGTCGTTTCAGTACCGGTCTGTTGTGGCGTGCTAGCAATTTGCATGTTCCTGATAGCTATAAACTAGCTCTGTCGCGCTTTCATTCTCTTGAGTCGAAATTTAAAAAAGATGAAGTATATGCGCAGCTTTATCGGGAAAATGTAAACGCTACTATTGCGAAAGGTTATGCCGAGCTTTGCGAGGCTCTGCCAAACTCTGACAGCGTCAAATGGTACCTTCCGCATTTCGGCGTGATTCATCCATTTCGGCGTGGTCCATGATGCCGCCGCCAGGGTTGGAGGAGTCAGCTTGAATTCTATGCTTCTGTCCGGCCCTGATCTTTTGCAACCTTTATTGGGTATTTTAATGAGGTTTCGTGAAGGTTTAGTAGCACTTAACGCTGACATTAGAGAGATGTTTCCTCAAACGAAGATTAGGGTTGAGGATCGCGATGCGCAAAGGTTTCTGTGGCGTAACAACCCCACAGAACCCATTTGCGAATATAGAATGTCTTCTATGATTTTCGGTGCCGTTTCAAGCCCATTCACGGCTATTTATTTGAAAAATCTTAACGCAGAAAAGTATAAATCTTTGTATCCTGTGGCGGCCAAGGAGATCATCACGAATCACTACATGGACGATTATTTGGGGAGTGTGAGCAACACTAAGGAGGCAGCACTGTTAGCCCGCGATATAGTTGAAGTTCATTCGCGAGCTGGTTTAGAAATGCGATCGTGGGTTTCTAACTCTAAACAAGCGCTTTCTTTGCTTCCTGACGATGCTCGTGCTCCAGAAGTTCGTGAGGTTGCCCTGGGCCCGTCCAGCGGTCACGTTCGCGTTTTGGGGGTCACTTGGGATGTGAAGGATGACTCTTTAGTTTTTTTAAGAGACCTAAGTAGTCTCCCAGATGTGTTTACCAAACGATCAGTATTGTCACACTTGATGAAGGTCTACGATCCTCTAGGTTTTTTGACACCGATCATCATTCGAGGCCGAATTCTTTTTCAGCAGACCTGGAGGCTGGTGGAGGACTGGGACTGTGTACTTTCACAGCGGTTCATAGCTCTGTAGAAGTCGTGGTTCCAGGATCTTCAAGAGCTTTCTTCCGGTTCTATTCCACGCTGTTATGTCAATAGTAATGAGACTTGTGAGGTTCAGCTTCATGTTTTTGCCGACGCTAGCGAGCTTGCTTACGCTTGTGTCGCATACTGGCGTTTTTGTTATCCTGACGGAAGCGTGAAGCTGGCCCTCATAGCAGGCAAGGCGAGGCTTGCACCATTGAAGCCTGTGTCTATACCTCGTTTGGAGCTTCAAGCTGCATTGATCGCTGTTCGCCTTGCCTCGTACGTTTTGGAGGCTCATCGTTACGCTGTCGCCTCGACGACCTATTGGAGTGACAGCGTTACCGTTTTGAGGTGGTTGCGAAAGGATCCTCGGTCTTTTAAACCTTTCGTGGCTCACAGGGTGGGTGAAATTTTAGAACGTAGTCATAGCAATCAATGGAGATACGTTCCCACTGCTTTGAATGTGGCCGACGATGCTACCCGGTCGAACGATAAATTCAAAATTTCATCTCGTTGGTTTTCTGGCCCTGATTTTCTGAATTTGCCTTTTAAAGATTGGCCCAAGTTGCCTTTTAATGAGCTTTCTGAGCTTACAACTACACCTGATCTGGATGAGATAAAGCCGCCAGAGCAGGTGGGAGTTATTGATCCTTCGCTTTCACTACCTTCACCGGTAGTGGCGGATGTTTCTCGTTTTAGTGTCTGGCTTCGCTTGCTTCGTGCTACTGCTACTGTATCTTTAGCTGCCAGACTTTTTCGGTGCCTTTTGGAAAAGAAACGTCCAAATTCTAAATTGGTAACTCCCTCCGATTTAGGTAGGGCAGAGAGAGACCTTCTTCTGCGGGCTCAGTTGGACTCGTTCGGAGAAGACTACGCCCTCCTTCAGTCCGCTTCCTCGAAGAAGTCCATTACGGAAGCTGGATGTCAAAGTTGGCGAAGATGGATTAATTTTGCTGTCGGGAAGGACTGCCGCTGCTGCAGACATTGGCGCACACCAACCCAATCCAGTCGTGTTAAGCGCTTTACATCATGTCACAATGTTATTACGTACAGATTACCATCGAAGGTGTGCACACGCAAACCATAAGACCGTCGTTAACGAAATGCGGCAGAGGTTCTACGTCTTTGGTCTTGTCTTGCAGTCCGTCGTGTGGTGAAGGCTTGCTACTGGTGTAAGCTACGCAAGGGTCTTCCGTCATCTCCACCGATGGGGGACTTACCGGCTTGCCGCCTCGCCTACGAAAGGAGGCCGTTTACTTTTACCGGTCTCGATTATTTCGGCCCTGTCACAGTTTCTATCGGGCGTCGTCGAGAGAAAAGATATGTTGCGCTCTTTACTTGCCTCACGGTTCGAGCGGTCCACCTGGAGATGGTGGCGAGTCTGACTTCGGATTCTGCAATTATGGCCCTTCGACGTTTCGTCGCTAGAAGAGGATGTCTAGCTCGAATCTACTCTGACAACGGGACCTCTTTTGTTGGCGCTGACAAAGTTTTGAAAGCCCAATATGCTCAAGAAATGCAGACGGCAGCAACTAACCAACGCATAGAGTGGCATTTCATCCCGCCAGCTGCGCCGTTCATGGGAGGATGCTGGGAGCGTCTGGTGCGGTCCGTGAAGGTCTCTCTCTCGGCGACGCTTCGGGAGCGCGCACCCTCTGAGGAAACTTTGTATACGCTCTTACTTGAGGCTGAGGCGTTGGTCAATTCGCGGCCCCTAACACATGTTTCTGTAGAACCCGGCACGGAGGAGGCTATCACCCCCAACCATTTTTTACTCGGGTCGTCAAATCCGTATTGGCCACTTGCTCGGGTAGACGACGTGGACCTTTTGCGTCGGGTAAGTTACCGTAAAGGGCTTCGCCTAGCGGACCACTTCTGGGCGAGATGGGTTAAGGAATATTTGCCTTCTTTAACCCCTCGCCCGTCCGCTGGCCCTGTACCGCCACTTAAGGTGGGCGACGTTGTTATTGTTTGCGACGGTAGTTTACCCAGAGGTATGTGGCCTCGAGGTCGCGTTACTGCCGTCTATCCGGGCAAAGATAATGTGGTGAGCATCGCGGACGTAGCCACTGCCGCGGGCCTTTTTAGGCGGCCTACGAAGAAGTTGGTGGTGGTGGTCTCCTAGCCAGGTGTACGGCGTTGTCATCCTCAATAGTTGTGCTGTGCACGGGGTCCGCCATGTCGCCAACGCCGATCTCTTTTGTATAAGTTTTTATTTTATAAGCATTTTTGTATTTCGAGTTTAATTTATTTTTGATAGTTTTATATTTTGTTTTTACTATGTCATTATATGTTAGAAGTTGTAAACGCGAGTTTTATTTACAACAATAGCTTTTTTTTATTCAATGACACAAACAACGTAACTGGTGAAAGCAATGAACTGAAAAACTATTTATGGGACCTTCAAATGACATATGTCATAACCTTATACACCACTGGCAACGGATCAAAGTCATCATCATCATCATATGCCTTGAATTGAATATCTTTAACAGAGTATTTAAACAGTCGATCGAAGACGCTTTTTTTGGTGACTAAAAAGTCCTATGCGGGAACGACAAAGTCTCTCGCAATATGTACAGGGGAAGTCACCGGTTACTGGCATGGCTTGGTTTTGATGCCTTTTAATGCTTTTGTTCCTGAGTGTTTGGAACCAAGATTCGTCGTGCGATTTCCGCCCATCCACTACTCTCTCGCATCATTGATCTCTGCCTGCTGCGAGCTCTTTCCATGTATGGTGTTTTATACCGAAAGCACTCATGTCCCGCTTGACTCAATCTTTAAAGCGCAGCAACGGTCTGCCAACTCCTCTCTTTGCATGCGCGACTTCACGGCGTGGCATACGAGATGGCTCCATCCGGTACTTATGCCCTAGCCAGTCTCTGCTTAAGTAGTGCCGTGTAGCTAGGCAGCTGTGCAATTTCCAGAACCCTCTCATTCGTAACCTTGTCTTCCCAAGTTATGCCTAGGATTTTACGAAGACAGCACATATGGAAGCTGTTGAGTCGCCGTTCTTGCCTTGCATAGGTAGTCCATGTCTCAGCTCCATACAAGAGTATACTCAAGATACATGCCTAATACACGATTATCTTGGTTTTAGTTGTGAGATGTTTGTTACACCATACTCTTGCATGGAACTTTCCGAACATAGTTGCTGCTTTGCCGATACGGGTGTCGATCTCTGCGTTGAGCGAGAGATTGTTCGCCACCGCAGAACCCACGTAGCAAAAACTGTCCACTACTTCTAGGCTCCCCTACGAGTCTACGAGTCTGATTGCCGTCCAACGAAATAGTCGGCACTTCTGCACTGCCTTGTACCATAAAAACTGTCTTTTTGGCATTTATTTTCATGGAAAACATTTTGCAAGCTTTTAAAAATTTTGAAAGCTTGCAAAATGTGACGGCGACGAAAGTTGCGTCATCAGCAAAGAGAAGACCGTCAATAAATAAGTCCACGCGATTGCGTTTGGACTTGAGTAGGGCAGAATTGTACAATTTTCCATCGTTTCTCGTATGCAAATGAATACCCTGTTGATCGTCCCCGAAGGCAACTTTTAAAGCAGCGAGAAAAATATGCTGAACAGGGGGGAGCTAACACGCAGCCTTGCCGAACGCCTCTATGCATTTCGAATGGTTCAGAAGTGTCCCCGTTAAAGACCACAGCTCCTTTGGTGTCCTGGTGGAAGGATTTTATGAAACTAAGGAGTTTTGGTGGGCATCCGATGCAATCAAGTGCCGTGTAGTCATTCTCTGCTGACGGTATCGAAGGCTTTGTTTAATCAAAGTATAAAAATGAATATCGAATCAGTATACGATTAAATTGTTCACATATCATTGCCAGCATATGACATATGTCACGAACTTATACACCACTGATATCGGGTCAAAAGTCAGTTTATGATACAATGGTTCATAGTTAATTCCCTGCACGAGTCTGATTGATGGTTTCAAACCATAAAATAAAACTATAGGTATGATACCTACTCGTATGTCACACCCTTATGCAACACTGGCAACGGATCAAAAGAATAGAATCTAAATTCGGTCAGTATACGATAAAAGGTTCATAGTTCATTCCCTGCACGAGTTTCATTATTACTGTCATATATCAAAATGGCATTATAATTATGAGCTTGTAGGTGACATATATTAATATAAGCCTATTATAACCTTTAAAATGACATATGTCACTACTTTATACACCACTGACTGATATCGGTTCAAAAGTCAGTTTACGGTAAAATGGTTCATAATTCCGTTATAAACCGGGCCAGAATTTGCGTTTATATTATGTTTATTATGTCGGGATCAAACGTAAAACATAATATACACGTGAATTCTGACTTGGTTTATAATTGAATTATGTGTTCAAATGGCGAAAGATTAAAGTGTTAAAATGGTTCATACTTCATTCTCTGTACGATACTCGTTTTAAGTGTCATTTAATAAAATAAAGTCATTGTTATGACCTTCCAAAAGGAAATATATTACAACCTTACACGCCACTGGCAATGGATCAAAATAATGGAATTAAAATGCGGTCAGTTACGATAAAATGGTTTATAGTTACTTCCCTGCCCGAGTCTGGTTGTTGGTGTCAAATTATGAAATGAAGCTATTGTTATGCTTTAAAATTACATATAACACAACCTTTACAACACTGGAGACGCACCCGCCCAGTCTCCTTTACATACAAAAAATAAAGATAATAAAATGGTTCCTATTGTAAACAAACTCTTTATTACATAATACTTGACCTCTATATTATTGTTATACTTATAACCATAAAACATTATAAAACAATTGATGCAAACCCGTTAAATATTTTCAGAAAAAGCTTCCTTATTAAGCTGTTTAGTATATAAATATCTTATTGCCTATTCTTAGTATATAATCACATTAACCTGTGCCCGTTTCTCAGTTAACCTGTACGATACCTCATTCACCTGTCCACCTATTTTTTCTGCGTACTCTCAAAGGCACAATTCTTTGAAAAACCTGTTCCCTCTTAGATATTTATATTAAAGAGGGGGAATACATTTTTTTTATATAATCAAATACGTTATTCTCGTACTTTTTTGAAAAAGTGCAAAAAAATTCAGGCCGTGCCACTTTTTTGAGAGGATTCTTTTTTTCCATATTTATTCGGAAGTGTTGGTAAACTGAGAATTTACTACTGTAAGCAGAGTGTAATAGCGGAAACTCTACACATGTTTCATTTATCACACAGTTACACACACCACTACTCACATGTATCTATACTGGGTGTAAGAGACAGCTTAGCGAATACGAATCCACCCGTAACTATGATCGACTACAAGTAATTATTTTTTCCCGGAAAAGTGAAGTTTTCATTATTTTCCAAATTCAGTGCAGAACGCGATGTACATTGCTGGTTTTGTGTTTTACGCTCTTATCATTGTTTTTATTGGAAAATGGAGGGCGTTAGAATAAATAATTTAACTTTATAGCAGAAAATATTAGAAAAACATTTTAAAAATTAAAAAAAAATCTTTAGGAAAATTCTACTGGAAAATCATTGAGAATTATGTATGTGACACATATTCAGATTATAAACTAGCCCTTCCAATGACCACCCACAGGCATCGGCATCGTCGGTAGGTTACATAACTGACAGGGTTGTCGATAAGAATTTTTTGGCAGCAAATTAAATAAAAATAGTGCTTAAATGCTCCACTGGGCAGCCTTATGAACTTTAAACAAAGAATTTTGAAAATCGGCCGACAATTGGCAAAGTTATAGCGTAACAAACATACAAAAAAAGTAAGTAAAAAAATACAGTCGAACTGAGGAACTCCTCCTTTATTTGAAGTCAGTTAAAAAGCACTGCCACCCCTAATAACACAGCTATAAATGTCGGATACCAACAAGTAAGTAATAAGTTAATTAAAGAGATTGGGTACGGATGTCCACCCGTAAACGTAACTCACGTTGTATGTCACGTTATTACGGTAATGCGCGCTAACTTACGGCTCTGATTGACGGTATCCGTATGTGAATGTTAAGTTAGACATCTTGGAAGTACTGAATAGTTTTAAAACCCCGACGTAAAAAAGGGGTTATTAGTTTGTCCGCTGTGTGTCTGTCTGTGACACCGTAGCTTTTAAACGGGTGAACCGATTCGGATGCGGTTTTTTGTTTAAAAGCAGTTTTATAGCGGTAGTTCTTAAATATTTGATCAAAATCAGAGTTATAAGCGATGATGTCGGGAGTCACACAAAATTTTAAGTTTAGAGTTAGGGACAGTGTTTTTTTCCTAAATAAAAATTAAAGGCTCTACGTCTATACAACAACTAGATTTTTGGCCTCTCCTAAAGTAGCAGGCTTTAGTCATATTCGCGCACTGAGCTAAACCACTTTTTTCAAAGACCATGCCTGAAATGTGAAGAAAAATTTCACCTCTGAAAAAATTATGCGATTCATTGATTTTACTTATTGATGGAAGGGAGACATTTTTTCTCATAAATTATTTAATGTACAGAGGCCAGCACATCAGGTTACAACATTTTTATTACAAAACCGCTCTTATTACAACAGCACAAAGTGCACGCGCGTGGTAGCCTGAGTTGCGGCCGTCCGTATACAAGGTGTTTCAAAAAAAACCCAAAAAAAAGAAATTCCCAAATTTAATTTTAAAAGTGAAATAGTCGCAACTCTAGTAATCAGTTGCACGGTTTGACATCTACAAAATCAAAGTTTCATGTAATTAATATGACATACTTGTCATATTTGTAATAGAGCTGTGCAATAAGCTAAATTTTAATTAATTTTGAATTATCATTTTTTTGGGTTTTTTGAAACACCTTGTATATGTTCCTTGGGGAAAGTAGTTCAGATTCATCGGTAGTCGCCAAAAGTGCTCTAGTTATTTATAAATAAATATTTATTTACATTCAAAACGTTTTCATCATCGTTTGCAGTCAGCTTAAAAACTATCAGTTTGTGTAATCACAGCTTAAACTTAGATTAGGGACACGATAAAAATTACATCGAATTAAGATTATAATTGGTAGTAATTCCAGTTATTATACTAAATGTTTATTAACTGGTAAAGTACTTGGTTATACTTCCATGGTTAACATATGGTTAATAATAATTTGTAGTTATTTCCTACTCGTGATGGGTTCTAGGGATGTTTTTTTTTTCTTTAAGCTCTTAGTAACTTAAAGCTCAAACTTATTCATTAACGTGATTTAAATTAAGTTAAGTGATAGTTGAGAACCCTGCGGAAGCGTTAAAAAATATTTCTTATTTCTTTATAAGTAAGATCTGTTTTTAAACGCGAGGTTGAAACATTTACAAAAAAACTTTGTGTATAACAAAACCAGGATATATCGAAAATTCATAAATTTCTTCAACCTACGGTTAATAAACTTATTGCTGCACTTACAAGAGCACAGTAAATCAAACATAACAATAATAGAATATAAATCTGGCAGTATCCGTAATGAGATCGTTTTCCTGTGCACGGTTACACATTTATAGAAACTCCTGCGCAGCGCAACTGCTATAATAAATTGAGATCTGCTCACGTGCGCGCCATGCCTAAATCTAGCCATATGTGTAACGTACGGCACGGCACGGGTGAGGCACGTTTTCATTGACATACGATATTTCTTCGTATAGCCTAGTCCCTTGTTAAATAAATGGCTCATTCAACTCCTTATTAAATCTTTTATAATACGAAAACGGCACGGAAAAGTTGTATTACCATTGCCTCCTATGCACTAGTTATACTAGAAGCTGGGAACATGGAAGACAATGGTATTACAAATTCTGTCATACCGTGCCGTGCCGTTCGAATTATAAAAAGGCCTAACAATGTCTTACAGCGCCCTTCATGAAATTCCGCAGATTATGCACAATATAAAGTAGTATTCATTCTCTTCGATGCAATAGGGAAAGACCATGGAAAGACAGATGTTGTAGAGAAAAAATAAGACAAATCTTTTGTTCCATACTTTTTTAGAAAAGTAAAATATTTTTTTTGCACTGGTAGGTCTGCTGTAAAAAAATTCTTATTAGAAATAAGCAGTGACTTGTGTCGTCTCTCTTACTATATTTAAAAAAAAATGTGTACAATTATTTGTAACTAAATAAATCATAAATCTGCTGCTTTTATAAATATCTCTCATACAAAAGATTTCAACGCGCACACATTGAGAAAATATTCAATGTCAAGTTTGTAATTATTTGCCCTAAGAAATTAATCTATATTAATTAAGTATTTACTTCCAGAATTTTTTCACCATTTGGTATGATAATGTTAATTTCCAACACACTGGGGGGCTTTTTAATTAATCAGGGTGTGGAAAAGCATATTATTACCAAGTTCAAGAAAATTTGACGATATTTTTTCCCATATAAAACTTTAAATGTAGTTTCATGCTTCGGAGAATCTAGCTTGAATTTTTGTGTTAAACGATGAAAATAAAACCGGTTTATGAACTTGACGTAATGATTAAAAGTCACCCTGTACTTACCATGACGTCACTTGGACGCGCTGGCTACCAAACCTACTCTCTATATTTTATTTTAATTTATCGGCTCATAAAAACGCGACGCGCGGGTTTCATCACGATGTTTTCCTTCACCACTGAGCAAGTGGTAATCGTTGGAAAATCCATACATAAATCTGAGAAGACGAATATAGTGGTACAGGCCCTTACCAGGATTTCAACCCGCAACCTTCTAGTACAAGTTTGGCTCATTAACAATTGGGATGTCACCGCGTACTCTACTTTGTATCTTCTTACAAGCCCATTTACGGCCCCATCGAGGGACATGGTCTTCCCTTCGAAACACGAAGGGGATAAGGTCATAGTCCACCACGCTGGCCCAATGCCGGGTAACTTTATTTATCAACAATCTTGTATAGCATTGGAAACATACAGTCGACTATGGTGAAAGTGGTAGTACTAAATCAGAGCTACCTCGCCCGTAACATACTCGTATGTGACCGGTAAAGGACGTGCCCTCAGGCTTGACAGACGCATGCGTGTGCGCAATACTCGACTGAAGCTGCATAGATACACACAGAAAAAATCTCGTAAAAGCAACAAAATATCTTGTGCTAAATGGGACAGCCAGACGAAATTGTAGGGTCCATAGAATATGCACCCGTTCGCAGTTGCACCCTTCGCACTTGCCCACAAACGCAGTTGCACCCAATAAATTTGGTATAAAATTATAGCGACTGATTACTCAATGTACTGTTTACAAAAAAAGTTTTTACAATTAATTGTTGTTGTTGATTTGCATGCCATTTGCCAATTATTTCTGTTTTTAGTTATTCCGTTTACATAATTTATATCTAAAACTTTAGCTCCAAACTGTGATTTTAGGGTGAAAATTGGTTTGACAATATTTTAGGACTGCGAACTAGGTTCCTTAAGGAAATTATCTGCTTAAATACACTTCATTTTTATCCATTTAATTAAAAAAAATATATATATATTTTTTTTTAATAATATATATTTGTCAAACACTTTTTTTGCCAACTATACAAATAACAAAACTAATCAACTTAATTAATTTATCGGGTGCAACTGCATTCGTGGGCAAATGCGAAGGGTGTAACTGCGAACGGGTGCATGCTACGGACCCAAATTGTAGTAGTTACATTAAATTATAGTAATTACATTATTTTTAGTTATTTTACTATTTTTAAGTAGGCATTACTATAATTTTAAGAGGCACTTAGAAAATTATTGTTCAGGCAACAATTTCTGTCATAACAATACGTTCTGGTAGTCTTACTGTTCCACTTTTTTCTCAGTGTACACTCGAGTCTACATAATATATTGCATAAAGGGTTAGACAGAGCATCAAGCGGCCATATAACTACCTTTTAAGAATTATTCCATTTACGACTGTGTTACTATTATGAGAATTGGGCATTTTACGCCTAAATCACGCACTTTATTTGAGGTGAATATTAAGCGACCATCCGTTTCTACACAGTAAGCCAGGTTCTTCGTGCTTCTTTTTTCGGCAAAAAAGCGGTTTTTCTTGACGACGCCTTGAATTGTATATTTAACACTAAATTATTTTTGGCTGTGTCCGTAAAAATAAAATAAAAAAAACATAGCAATATCGCCTCGGCTGTAATTTTCAACATACCGCACTTATATCATTATATACTATTATTATATTTGAATCACTGATCTTTATTAACAACAAATTTAAAATTGCGCTCCTGTGACATACCAAATTCTGCTAATCAGTCAATAAACACATATTACTCTGACCTTATGTACTTGGCTTAGGTATCTAACCACGAATTAGCCCCCAGGGTTATCTATTGTCAAAAACAATGCCTCACCTATTAGTGTTAAATGATACGAACATTCAAAACAATGTATGGCTGCTATCAAGCTATCATAGTGTCAAACTTCTAACTACCACTTATGTAATTTACAATCGGTATTAATCTGTTTTTATTGACCTTAGTACTAAAAGTTAGAAATGCCTGATTGATTGAGGAGGAATAAAAAATTATTAAGTTTTCATATTCTCCTACGTGTAAAAATTATCCATAACTTTCTTATATTTATCTTTGTCTGTGTTATATATTTTTCTGTGCCAAAAATAATTAGTAAATATGATATTAATTAAATTCCGAAAGCGATAAAGAAGTGACGTGGCGCGGCGACGACGCCGCGGCGACCAAATCGAAGTAAAAAACGCTATTTTTCCGAAAAAAGAAGCACAAAGAGACATCTGCCGCCTGAAGGCAAAAAACCTTTGCTCTGTAGCAAAAAACCTTTGCTCTGTAGCTATTAAAAATTTATTTTACGTTTCTTTGCTCACCGCGACGAGTTGCTTGTGTATAAAAACATTCTGTCAATTCTATCGGTTATAGAGTTCAGATGACAGTTGCTCGATTTGTATTACCTAATCTACCAAATCCTGGACCAATTATGTAGAGGTTCTATTACCTCTATGCTTACCATCTTCTTGTAAAGCCTTTAGCCAATGGTTCTAAATTTGAGTAATTCGGATCATTTGGCGCCTTTTACATATAATTGACGTAGTCCCTTCCGTGGCTTCAGCCATGCAAGTTAGGATTCTGAGTAATAAATCTCATAAAGAGATTATTCGACTTTTCCTGGTAGTTTCTACCTCGACCCGGTCACCAGCTCCCTCAGAGCTACGCCACAGTACCTACCAGAATTTGAAACAAAACAAACTGTAGAAGGAAGGATAAAGCATTCTATCTCTTTAAACTCTGACGACAGACCCTGCTCCCCATTGGACTGAGTGCAATTATCACAATCACTATCAGGTCACATGATCAGCCTTCGATGTACTACTTATTAAGTTAACACTATCATACGATCATACGATTGTTCGAGAATTAAGAGGCTATTGGGGCATCGACTGCTACTGCTGTAACTCGAATCATTTTTAAGGTTGTTCAGATTAGTATCTACTGTTTGATTAGTATGTACTATAGCAGGCTTTCTTTTACAACTAGGTTTATTGGCTAACCCAATAAATTACAGATGTTTAATTTGCTTCGTGTTTACTGCTAATAAGCCAGTTTTGAAATGATACTTTAAGACCTAAAAACCGTCCAAGAGCGTGTCGAGCCACGCGCATTGTAGGGTTCCGTAGCAGCATGGTTCAAATATGCAGCTGGCTTCTTAATTCTACAAGCATATTGTAATAGTTATTGTCATAGTTAAGTGTTTGGCAATTGGTCGACTATTACTCGCAAACTTGAAGGACCAAGTTATGTGTGATAGTTTTCCTTTAAATTTTGTTGTATATTCTACCAACGTGAATTTTTTCACATTTTTAGAAACAACCGTTTAGCAGGTATAGGGGGGGGGGACACTTGTGTTTGACAAAAATTTTCACTTTAAAAATTTATATTTCGCAAACGGAGTGCTGAATCGAAAAACGTTCTTAGTAAACCCCTTCTATCTTTTAAAATGCTATCCTATGACACCCCATTCAATGATATTGGCGAGAAAAAAAAAATCATCGCCCTTTCACGTCTATGGGAGACACCCGAAAAAAAATGTTTTTCCAAGATTTTACTCTACAGTTCTGTCGGCGTGATTCATATGTATAATCATGCTAAGTTTCAGCTCTGTAGTACCAAGGGTTTCTTAGGAAACCTGTGGACAGACGGACAGACGGACATGGCGAAACTATAAGGGTTCGTAGATTACTACGGAACCCTAAAAAGGTACAGACGGCAGCATATCAGGCTATGCATGTTGACCTTGAGGTCACCCTTATCTCGCTCGGAATAGCGCCGTTTTTCGTAGAGCAAATGGGTAACCTGACATGCTGCCGTCTGCACATAAATAACGTTCGAAATAGTCTAAGAGTTGTGGTTTTTAAAGGTTTACATGTGCTTAATTTTTTGTTTTTTTGTTTTGTTATGGTCGATTATTTTTTTGCCAAAATTTGTTTTCACAAGGATATATGAAGTTAAACTAAGTTATAATTGACAGCCTATGCGTAGATCTATCTATCTAGATCCATCTATTGGCTAAAATAGACGCCTATAATTTAAAAAAAAACGCGCTATTAAAAACTAAGTTTTTCAACTATTTCGAACGTAACTCGCAGCATATTCTTCAGCTTAGCGCAGAAAGTAGCGCAAGCACAAGTGACGTCATCTTCGCCTAGGGGCAGTAGAGCCACTCACGCGCACAATTACTGCGCAACCTTTAGGTGACAGATGATATCTATGTACTTATTGACACTGCGATTGTTGGAGCTTTAGTACCTATAGCAATTTTAGTTAGGATGTTTTTTTTATTTAGGTTTATTGTAGATTTCCTTTAGAAATTTTGGTAATTTCTGGAATGAATTTTTGAATGGATGATTTTTTATTTATTTTTTATTATAAGATGGGGTAACTCTTGACCTCAATCTTGACCATAAAGGTCAAAGATGAGGTCGACGATGGAGCGAGTTAACCCAGAAAATGCCTATAAAGGAACTGGTACGTCCACGCACCGACGGAACACAGAAAACTGTTTGGCGTCGGACTTCGGTAGGAGGGTGGTCGCGAACCAGACGGCCCTTTACAGAGCCTACCACACCGCATGAGACCATATGACGACACCTCAGATTCAGAAAAAAATGAAGTGTCGTTGCCTGGGATGGATTACTAGGAGGCAGGTCTCATTTGTGTTTCCTTAGTCGCCTCTTACGACACCCACGGAAAGAGATAGGGTGGTGTTATTCTCAACCGATCACCACACGGTGTAAAATATGATGGATAGATGTTGGGGCGTGTGGGGTCATAATATCTTAGTGCTCCGAAATCGCTATTCTCACCTACAAGTGGTACACCCTACTGTGATCAAAGAACAAGGCTCTAACGTACTCTACAACCCTTAAACCGTCGCGCGATGTCTGCAGACCCGTGTGTGCAGGATTTGTATCACACGCGGCGTAAACAAGCGTTGCGACGGGTCGGTTTCCCAACTCGATATTGGCGACTTCGCCAAAATTCTCAGGCATTGGCAAAATCACGTTTGTGGACGCCATGTTTCAAAGAATTTAATTCGTTAGGTGTCTTACAATACAATACAATACAATATACTTTATTTGCACACAAGGACATACAGCACAATCAACAGAACATAAAACATAGTGTACAACAAGGCGGCCTTATTGCTAGGTAGCAATTTCTTCCAGGCAACCTTAGGGTAGAACAGAAGCAAGATAAGAAGTAGTAGGACGACTCACGAAAGACTCAAGACTCATTCACGAAAGATCTGCTTAGTGAATTTACACAAAACGTTACAATATTATAGCGTATACAACACATAGGCTAAATAATTTACGGAAATACATACCGGAGCAAAGTTACAGAAAGTCACAATTTTTGTTTGTTTTTCTTAGTTAAACATTTAACAAGCTCGCAAATAGGAACTGTTAGGAAGTACTCAATTTACAAGGCCATAGCGAAGAATTTCAAACTATTATCATTACACAGATGTTGAGCAAAATCGCCTCAGGGAAGTAACCAACACTCTAATTTAAGTCAAACAAATTTTAGTAATCATCATTGCTAAATTTGTAAGGCTATACCGCTGTTCGGCGATGGTGTATCATATTAAGTGACATGAATTTTTGGGTCACAATACGTATTTTGAAGGGACTGCTTGCAATCTTGAAAATTTGATATGTGTGTTGTTTAATGAGCTCTTAAGATATTGATAGAGCTGACCTTATTTCTTCAAATGGAAGAAAACATAGTTCTTAATAGTTCATATATCATAGTTCTTAAAAATATATTTTCACTACTCATGCTCGGAAAGTGCTTGTTTGTGCAGCTTATAGGCTGTACAAAATCGATTTTTGTGTTCTAGAGCACAAAACGATCTACTACAGGCTGCACAAAATCGTAGGCTGCACAAAATCGCATTTTGTGCTCTAGTGCACAAAGTGATCTACTCATAAATGGGTCTATAGTAAGGCATAGAAAACTCCATTCAGCCAAAATAATCAGAAGTTTAAAGATAAAATTTGTTATTATATGTTATTTTATTATTTCCTCGCAATCAAAGTGAAAAGCAGAGTTTATAACTCGTCCACAAAACCATTTTTTTCCTTGACGTTACTATCAGCCCTCGCCTTCGGCTTGGGCTGCTATAAGTCTCGGATGAAAATGACTCGTTTTGTGCACTTGTTGTAAAATCTACTATTAAGTACCTAAGTAAAAAGTTTTTTTCTTTGTTCTTTTTCAAAATCATTATGAATGCGTTCCTACTTCAATTTTGAAGCCTTCTGGATAACTAAATAATATTAGTCTATCAACGTAATCACCTTTTTTTAAAATAACGAAAAATTTAAAAATTAAGTTGCATATTTCTTGAAATATAATAAGGTAAACCTGTAATTTCCTTTTTGTTAAGTGATTTGTGACTGTGAAAATGGAAAGGTACAACTTTCGTGATAGATTATTGTGATGCGCTATTGTAAATAGCTCGTATTGAGTACCCCGAAAGTTGTACTTTTACTAAACACAGTCACAATTTCATGTTTAGAAAAAAGTCTCTTTATGTATTGTGTTGTAGCTTTTCTCAATAAACAGTTTTACTAGTCAAACGTATTTACGTGATTTGCTCAGACTCGTACCTAGAACATTATTTTTTTTATTATGAAATGGTTTAACCTCTTGACCTCAATATTGACCAAGGTCATAGATGAGGTCGACGATGGATGGAGTTAACCCAGAAAATGCCTAAAAAAGCCTAACATAACCTAATTTCATGCAGGCAGCCCTTAAAGTTTCGTGGAATTTTAATTTTGTTGGGCAAACAACAATGTTATATTATTGTTATTGGAATAAAACAATAACGGTCATCCCTCTACAATAGTATAGGTCAATAGAATAAAACCAACAAAAAATTCAAATTGGATTTAAATCCTACAAGAGATTTTATTGTTTTAATAGCTTCATTTGTTGCCAAATAAGACTATCCTAAGTTTTCCCCCTCGGCGGAGGTGTGCTAAAGTGGTGGGGGGTAAAAATGTACCCAAAAAGGGATGTTTTTGCGATTTTTCGGTTATATCTCGTAAAGGACTTACAATATCGAAAACTGTCCTTCATAAAAGTTGGAGGGCATTTAATCCTGCGTAGGATAAGACCAGATTCATATTTCTTGGACCACTCGTTCTCATACTTTAGGTCATCAAAGTTGGATAAAGGGTCAAGCAGGCTAAGCGAACGAGAGTGGCCCCCTAGCGACGGATTTGGTCATTCTTTCAGGTGGTATACTGGCAGGCCCTAAGAACACTCTATGCTTAATATCAGTCCTCGATCTTTTGTTTTCGAGTTATTTAGAATAATGTCGAAAAATTAGGGTATCACTCAGTGTCATATTTTCTACACTGTTCAAGTTAGATTAACCAAACAAAATCATGTTTAATAATAATAAAATAGACTACAAAATGCATATTTTTAACTTGCATCCTATCCTTAACCTTCATTATAAAAATAACGATTTTTCTTTTTCTAAAAAATTAATCAGAGTATCACTTAAAGTGTCATATTTTGTAAACTGTTCAAGTTAGATTAACCAAACAAAATCATATTTAATAGAAATAAAATACACTATAGAATAAAATAGTATCTATAAGACAGAATGAAGTTGAATGAAGAATGAAGTTATTTAACTTCAATTCAAGTTATTTAACAGAATGAAGAATGAAGTTATTTAACTTCAAGTTATTAAACTTCATTCTGTCTTATAGATACATACAGTATTAATCTATACAGAAATCATCTGTAGAAACAAATAAAAGAGCTGTTTTTAAAGTACATACCTGTTTTTAAAGTATATACGGGGTTTTATCAGGATTAGTTAGCAAAACTGTAGGGAGTGACTCAACCAATGAAACTGAACAATTTGTCTATATGAAGAGCCGAACATTTTTTTTTCATTATTCGACCTACGTTCTTTGGGGAAAGTGCCAGTTTCCTGGGCTAATTCACATCCTTAATTTTCGCTAACTGATTCAAGGTAACCCAATATTCGTAAGTACTATAAAATCCTCGTTGGAGTAGGCAGAGCATCATATTGTGGTTATAGGACCACTTCGGCTAGAAAAAAATGTTAACTTAAAAAAAAATCACAAATTTCGTGCCTCACACGACTATCGAGCACATTGAAAATGAATCTACGGAATTCAAAAAATGTCGTCTGACTTTTTTCAAAAAGGTTAGGCTACAGGGCAAACCCTTAACCCGATCGTCTTTGTTTTAAGCTCAAATTGTAGCTGACTAAATTGTCCAGAGTCCAGAGGAGTTTTTCACAAATTATGCTATGCAAATTACTGTAACTTGAGCTCCTCTCTCCTTAGGAGACTTTATAGAATACTTAAAGCCATCAAATACGCTAATAATAAGAATTTTGTATAATTGATTCACTTAACATTTTTACTAAATAAGGAACTAACTCTTGTCCACAGATGGCGTTAACCTGTGACTGTCCAATGTCACAGCCAGGACCGACGCTGGCCGCAACCTGCGGGGGGGGAGCTTTCATGCTGTTCATGGGGCTATTAGAGGTCTTCTTGAGGAGCCAGTGTGATTTGGAGGACCCTTGTGGACGGGCTCAGGTGAGGAAACACTTTACATCCTACTAATTATCAATGCAAAATTTGTGAGGGTGTATGGATGTTTGTTTCATTTCATTTCATTTATTTCATGCTTTCATGTGTTACAATAGTTCTTACAGTCTAAAGTAGTTCCAACATGAAACCCTGTTAGGGCACTGCACTCAAACAATACATATAGCAATGTTTAAAATAGTCTAAACAAAGTCGGGTTTGTTCGAACACGAACACTTACAACTCGAGAACGACTAGACCGATTTTCATGGTTTTTGATTTGTTGTATTTGTCTCCATCCCGAATAGCAGAATAACTATAAAAACATTGGAAAAATTCACGAAAAAAAAAATCTTACGAGAACGAAGTCTCGGACGAAATACTAGTTAATAATAAAAACATTAACAGATTTGACAAATAAAATAAAATTAAATAAAATACCTACAACTAAAATACATATTGAGTTATTTGTTGTTCTATCTAGACCGTGACGTGATTTATTTTATTATTTTTTATTCGAAAAAAACTCTTCTATCGTATAAAAATATTTTTCTACTAGATATTCTTTTAGTTTCCGGATGAATACTATAAGATTATCTTCCGTTTTTATTTCTTGGGGTATGTGATTGTAAACTTTAACAGCCATCACAAAGGCACTGCTGTTATTCATTTCCAGTTTGATATTAGGAAGCGCTAGTCTGTGTTTGTGACGTAGGTTCATCTTCATTTGTCTAGAGTATCCGTCCTTAACTTGAAGAAACAATCCTTTATTTTTCTGAACAAATTTTGCTAATTCAAAAATATATATACTAGTTAATGTTAGAATTTTGTATAGCCTAAAATATGGTCGACAGCTGTCTGTTATTCTTATATTGGATAAAATTCTAATACATTTTTTTTGTAGAATGAATACATCTGTGGCATCCGTACTGTTTCTCCACACAATAACCCCGTATGTAATCTACTGTGAGCGTATGCGTAATATACATGAACATATAATATAACATATAACATCCATAAAACCTATGGATGCAATATAATACTGAGAATTGAGATGTTTGGAGGTCAGTCGAATGCTTGAGCTCATAAAGGGCGTATGTAAAGCTGGACAGTTTGGAAGAGATACGATTAACGTGTTCCTTCCAGTTAATACATTCGTCAATGTCTATACCTAGCAAACTACCATTGTCAACCTGTTCCAGAACCATATTATTTAATTGTGATTTCAATAGTACATTATTACTTTAGGGGTGAACAACTTATTTAAGTCCCGAGACGGGGTTTGGCGACCGAGCGTAACGAGGGAGCTAATAGTTCGAGGGACTAAATAAGTCTTTCACCCAAAGTAAACAATGTGCTTTTCATTACGAATACAAAGAAAGTAAAAATAAAAACATGATTAAGCTGAACTAAAGTTACAAAACTCAACAATTCGAAAAAACAAATGAAGATCGGAATGCCACTTTCCCGCATAAATGTATTTTTTTTCTGTGGCTGGTCAGCTATTCAGCCATTATTTTTCATTTTCATCATTGAAAAAAATGGTAAACATTTTGCAAAAATCTAGGTTATTTTAAAGAAATAGCTAAAAGTAAATTATTATAAAGTCATTAAAAAAAGTATTCTTTAATGAACACTTAACCACCGTTTTAATACTGTGACTTAACTTTTGTTATTTCAATTTTACATTGCGCTGTAATAGTGGCTGTATACATGTTTTTTTAATACTTAATTTGACAGCTGTCAGTTGAAAGCGATTCTCCCTAGGCTTGAAAAGTAGGTATTACTTTCAAGCCGCTCCGTAGGCAACTTCAGACCTACTTAAAGAGTATGAGTAATGAAAAATTATAAACGATGCTCACTGAAACGCCCAGACTAAGGCCAGTGTTCACCAAAAATTTAACCAACGATTAGCAGCTAACCAGAGATTTGACGATGTCATTTTCATATATTTTTTTGACATTTTGTCTAATTAGCTTCTAACCGCGGTTTAACCGTTGGTTATATTTTTGGTGAACACGGGCCTAAGGGTTTTCTTTGTGTTTCTTGGCATACAAACCGCATTCCAAACCCAAGAAAAGTTTTTGAATTTTTGACATTAAATACATGTTTACCCTGACTGAAATCGAACCAAACCTATAGATATCTCTAATCGTTACAATTTTCGTCTTTTCGGGTCGCTATGTTTATAATTACTGGGCTCTGAACATTTCCGAAAATACCTCAAAGTTATCTTAAAATGATAAGGATTACTTTCTAAAAATTGTTAATTGAAGTCGAGTGGAATGAAATTTGAAAGCTTAACCGTAGCGATGGAAACCAATTCGAGCAATCAACAATCGCTGCTCCTCATCTAAAGCGGTATAATGAACAGCAATCTTACAAGTCTGTACAAATCTTCCCAATTTATCATAACTCGAGGATATCAAACCATCACAGACCAATCTGATGAGATTCCTCGTGACATACCGCAGCTTTCGCCCCTAATTCGGCCAATCACGTTGCTGCGTTTCCTGAGCAATCGCCCAAGATTGCCAAGTGATTACGAATGCTAATCATTCATTCATTTATGTGGGAAGCTACAGCTAGTGTTGTCTAAGATTTGAATCTTAAAAGACTATAGTCGTTTAAGCAGAGCTGTAAGGCTCTAGATGTTTGAGTAGGTATCTCTCTTAATTCTTTTACCGTTAGAATGCTAAATTATCGCTGAGAAGCATAACCTACATAATTTTCCCGAATTCGCAAGGGAACGAATTCCCAGGTGGAAAGCTATCTCAAAAAAAACTCTTGATAACTGTCTTGCTCAATAGGTAATAGTTATTCTCGAATTCTCCGATTACAACGTCATAAAAGTTGAACACAAATCTTGTACAACACTATTCAGAGCTGGTCCCACGGTTAGTTTGTGGTGACTTTCCACAAGTTTCCATCTAGCCTGAGATGGGTCGAGTCGAGTTAGATAAGGCATGTGTAGGATATTGGCGTTATATAAGCGGTAATGAGACCTACTGACTTAATTTTCCATTAGATGCTAGTTCAAACTGGAAACTCGTGCAAACTTGCATCTGTGCTCGCGTTGAGTAAACACGAAGTACTAAAATACTATGTGGGGCCTGCGGTTTATTTTGAGCACGCGTTACGAATTTACTTATACAGGGCTTTAGGTATCTCTCTTTCAACCTCTCGGGTGGTTAATCAGTCCATGAAATTGAACAACTTTTCCAAGAAACATAGGTCAAAATAAGAAAAAAATAATTTTGAGTTCCCATACAAACTTCATCAGCATATAGCGCATTTTGTATGGGAGATCAAAATCTTTTTTCATATTTTAACCTATGTTCCTTGGGGAAGTTGTTCAGTCTCATGGACTGATTAACCACCCGAGAGGTTGAAAGAGAGATACCTAAAGCCCTGTATAAGTTCAAATAAGTTCAAGTTTGGCCAAGTGGTGTTAATCGACGACTCGATCTTGATCGACGGGTCCGGGGGTTCGATTTCCAGTCGGGGCAAATATGTGCGTGAAAAGCAGATATTTTTTCTTAGTGTTCGTGTCTGTCTTTGTGTATGTTCCAAGAGACCCAAGGGAAAACGTAACCCTTAGACCTAGAAAGCTGAAATTTTACCTAAAGTTCCTTTTATAACGTATGCATGGAATAAGGAAGGATGGTAATAAACTCCCACGGGAACCAATTTCCCGGACATCTTCCAATTATTCATATAAATCTTTCCAATACCCGCAGTAGAAAATATTCTTGCAAAACCAACACGCTCCATTTTAAAATTAACATCATAATCCTATGAAATCTCACGTAACAAAAGGCTTACCAAAAACTAGAGTAATGCAAAGAAATCATCTAGATTTTAGAACTAGTTCTTAAATTTGTATCATGACAATCTGTTCCCAGCTAATCAGAGGGGTTAACCAACTACAACAAATAACAATGGTGCGAACTTTAACATCCGTACTTAGTAATTTTATACATTGCAGTTATTTGGCAAGGAGGAAGGAATCTGCATAAATTATATCATAGTCCAAATTTTGATGAGCGAAATGCGATTTGAATTTGACATAACATTTATGTAGATAGATAGATAGATAAAACGTTTATTTATACACACTTAGACACACACATTATTTACAAAATCAATAATACAATACGCACAAAATGTACACAAAACTCATTTGTTTAATTTTATATTTTATACTAATTAACAGTATTATGCACCTCTTAACGCAGGGCTTGAAAACGGTTAAGGTATAACGGTATGGTACAGGTATAAAATTTCAATACCGTGTCAATTTAAAGGTAGAGTCAAAACGGTTAAGAATGACAGTTACGCTACCGGTCATACCGATACTTTAACCGATAACTTTATCATTTTACAATAATATTATACCTTTATTTTTATCGCTACCGTAACCGAAATTATTTCGATATACCGAAAAAACGCCAGCGCGACGTTGCCGGCAGCGGTGGGGTGTAAAGAAAACCTTTATTTAATCTTTTATGTTCTACAAAAAATAACAATACCGTTACTTACCGCTACCAAATAATTTCGCTACCGAAATTTTTAGCTACCGGAAAATAACGGTACCGTTATTTACGGGTACCTAAAATTTAAAGGTATGACATTTTTAACCGTTTTAACTTTTAACCGATAGTTTTTCGGTCATTCAAGTCCTGTCTTAAAGTAATCCGGGCCACGCTCGTGTTATTTATTAATTCAAATGCACCAAAATATGGATATACGAGTATGTTGACCTTTCTCGAAATATAGTGAATTACGTCAAATTCGTGAATTAAATTTGTTCTTTTAACTCTTGTTGTTGGCAAAGGTATGGTTTTTTAGACAAAGTTTTTGTACTTCTTGTTTAAATTGTGAACTGTGCTAATTGTCTGCGCGCGCGCATGATTAACGAACACAGAGAGACAGTTCCTACTTTACATACTTCGGAAGTTCCTAGTGCCGACTGCCAGCAGGTGGTATAAGGAAGGTTCTTTCAATTTGATACAGCTCATTTACGTAAATTAATTAAGCTTCGAAGTAATTATGACATTAACTATGTGAACTCTTTTTGAAATAGGGAAAAAGTTATTGATAACAGTTTAATTAATTATAGAAATCTTTCGTTCGCTTGTCAGCTCTCCAAATACATCTATGATGAAAATGTATGTAAGTATGTCGCAGGTAAAACACTTTTTTCGTCTGTTTATAAACGGCGCTTTTTTTCTCTCGATTTCCGCTATAAATGCAAAAGTTACAAGTGCTAAGTTTTAACGCCTAAAAACTAAACTATTCAAACGATTTTGTCAAATTTTGTTCAGATGTAGTTTATTTGAGGTACTACGATGGACATTTTTTATTTCAAAACTTTTTAAAGAGTTACTTCGGAAGCGCCTTAATATAATCGAATTTTACTTAGCGGAAGTTTTGCTAGGCAGCCGAATATTTTGCTCGGCAATTTATAAACGGCGCCACTATTTGCCCTCCGTACCCTCGATTAAATAGAACCTATGCTTACTGTCACAGAACCAAACAAAATATGGGTATTGGCTGAAGATCAGCGCTAGGGTAAATCCATAGTGGTTTATCCACAATACGTATGCTGAGTCAGCGCCCTTTCGCTGCGCTTACTTATTACTTAATTGTAGTTGTACACTTATAATTATAACAGTAAGGTTATTAACAGTAAGGTTATAAACAAGTTTTTATAATAGCAGTGAATACTGTTTTTATCTATCTTTTTTCTATATCTATCTAAGTTGTCTTTAAACATCCCAATCCCTTTGTTTTTAGTACCGTCGCCACATGGACTCGGTGTACGACTTCATCGTGATCGGAGGCGGCTCTGCAGGGTCCGTAGTCGCTGCCAGGCTCTCCGAGGTGCCTGAGTGGAGGGTGCTACTTCTAGAAGCTGGTTAGTTGAACCTTAGCGCGATTCTTGCACACCCTTCTGTCCAAGATTTGTATCGCACGCGCCGTAAGAAAGCGCGCGACTGGTTTAATCATAACAATCTCGTTATAGTTAATAGTTACCTCAAACGGTCTATGTATGTTTGTTCTAATCCAAACCTTATCACCAGGGCTTACGAAATTGTGATGGTTACCGATTGACAGTACCTACTAACTGTACGAAGGTGCTATTATAAAACTATAGGCGCGTATAGGTACACCCAGTTGGAGAAATATCCATTAAAGTTAATGCTAATATCGTACTGTCACTTTCCGTCTTGTTAACGTAAACAAGGACAGCATTTAACTTTAATGATTATTTCTGCAACTCACTGTTAGATTCTCTTTTATCATCCACTTTGATTGTATTGTATCAGAGAGGATACAAAACTTAAAAACGTTTCCTGATAAGGGAACGTGGCAAGTTTTTATAGTAAACTTTACTAATATACTTACAAAATTTATAAATAAAAACGATACATACCATCGTATCGTCACTGCAATAGAAGATCATGCTAGACACAGTTCTCACAAAATCCTCCAAATAAATAAATAAAATATTTGGTTCCTTTCAGGTAGATTTTCATATATCAATTTAGCATTTTTTAAATTTTGGCATCAATAGGACTTGAAACCACTACCCCAGGATTAGATCTCCTGGTGCTCTAACCAACTGAGCCTTCAAGTCAAGCGGCGAATTCAAAGTTAAATTATTTGTTTCATTTATGTCAGTAACAAACAGTTTAATTTGATCCAGGTTTCGACGAGCCGACAGGCACGCAAGTCCCGTCCATGTTCCTCAACTTCATCGGGTCCAGCATCGACTGGGGCTACCAAACCGAGCCAGAACCTGCCGCGTGTCTTGGAGAGACCGACCGCAAGTGCTACTGGCCTAGAGGAAAGGTACCTATTGAGAAAAGTTTGTTCCAGAGACAGACAACCGTACACAGAGGCAGAGAACCTGAGGGGTGACTAAAGGGGCAATTTATCACGAGCGTTTCCGTGCTTTGGAGAGCAGCCCCCCGATTGCGGTAGGTTTGAACGTATTTAACAAAGCTATGGGGCCATCCATAAATTACATCACACGAATTTCATGATTTTTTGAGCCCTCCCCCGTCCTTGTCACAGCTCGTCACATTTGTGAGACTCCCCCCTCCCTAGTGTGACGTCACATATTTTGCAACTTTACATCTAGTAATTAATGAAATTAGTTTTATTTCCATTTAAATTATGTTAGTTGCAAACGTTTTTTAGTTTTTCCTTAATAGTTTAAAGTTCGTGTTTAAACACTTTGATTTCATAGATTTTGAAATGTGACCCCTCCCACCCCATTGTCACACAATGTCACACTTCGTCGACCCCCTCCCTCCCACTTAACGTGTGACGTAATTAATGGATGGCCCATAATCCCCTCACGTATCATTTGTATGCGTCTCCCAGAATACAATGGAAACATGAGCGGATTAGCTTTGGTAAACACGTTGAAACTTACCGCAATCCGGGGGCATGTTAAGCTGTCGATCCCGGCTGATGTCGATTGGCTACTGTCGTTAGGTAAACCAAGTCAGCAGCTCGAGCACAGCTGGCGGAAGTAATAGAAAATGTTTTTAACATCTTTATCCCATGTATATCAAATCGTAGTGTTAATTAATGCCATAGTTATGTTGAAACAAACCTCTTCTTATCGTGTAGGTATAGTCAATAAGTGTGTGGCCTACCTGGTTAACGCTGGTGTCAAAGTTTTCAAGCCGCACAATTTCCTCTGCAGCTCGAGTACGATGGTGATAGCGCGCGTAATGCGCCGCGGTCCTATGTCAATATGTCAACATTGACAACGCCATAGAGCGAGCAAGCCTGGCGCGGGACCCTCGCGCAATCAAAGTGAAGTTTCAGCGTAGCCGAGCGCGAGCTTGTCGTTATCGTGCTAGAGCTGCTGGTCAAATTAAGTTGCCCACTTCATGAAATGCGACTATTTCATGAAATTCTCGAACATTTCATGAAGTGAGCAAATCTTCGATATGGCTACGACATATTATGTATATCTCTACATATTTCAAGATTTTTCAAAAGTTGCACTCGGCGCGCCGCTAGATGTAGTTGCCAGTACTCTGTAACGGGGTATCGTCTGTTGCATGCAACGCAATGAATGGAGACATTCTGTTAATAAAAATAGAAACGGAATTTTTTACAATGCTTAAATTTTTGTAAGCGCACTGCTTTGATTTGCAGTGTGTTTCATTCAATCTCAAGCAACATCTGTAGTACAGTAAGAGCAGGTCACGCTTTACACTACCAGTTTAAGCTGAGCTCTGATTTATACTGCGCGCTATACAATGCAGGGCCGGTCCAAAGTCCAAAGTGTCAAGCTTGACGTGCTCAGGTACACAGAGCATTACCTGTTTCTTGACGATAATTTTTCCTATTTCGACCCATGTTCCTTGGCGAAAGATGTTTAGTTTTTTGCTGACTAATCCAATATTTATGTACTTATATCTCTATAAAGGGCTTTAGGTATCTCTCTTTCAACCTCTCGGGTGGTTAATCAGTCCATGAAACTGAACAACTTAAAAAAATTTGAGTACGAAAAAAAACATAGGTCAAAATACGTTTTTTTTTCATATTTTGACCTATGTTCCTTGGGGAAGTTGTTCAGTTTCATGGACTGATTAACCACCCGAGAGGTTGAAAAAGAGATAGCTAAAGCCCTGTATATTTAAAGACTACCATTCCGCTCGGGACTTCGTTCCCGTGGGAATTCGGGAATGTTACTCAGGGATAAAGTAGCATTCCAATGGTGAAAGAATTTTTCAAATCGGTCCAGTAGTTTCGGAGCCTATTCAATGCAAACAAACGAACAATCATCTTTATAATACACTACACTACTCAACAAAGTCTAGGGAACACGCACGATTTTTCATACAACAAAGGCCTCTTTGAGAAGCTGTGAAAAGTATTTAAGACACGTATTTTTAATAAAATCTTTAGTGTGAGCAAGTTATATACCCGAATTTAAAATTCCTATAAATGAACTTTATCTAGCTTGAAGTTTGTGAAAAAGAGACGAAAATGAAAATTTAATTTCACCATTTCCATACTAAAAGCAAAGAAAAACTGCGTTTTCATTTTCATTTTTCCCTCTTTTCCACAAATTTCAAGCTAAATAAAGTTCATTTATAGGGATTGAAAATTCAGGTATAGAACTTGGTCACACTAAAGATTTTATTAAAAATACGTGTCTTAAATACTTTTCACAGCTTCTCAAAGAGGCCTCTGTTGTATGAAAAATCGTGCGTGTTCCCTAGACTTTGTTGATGTGTGTATTAGAAGATGTTGCACAAGTTGCACTCGGCACGCCGCTAGATGGAATTCTATTTTTAATCGACTTCAAAAAAAGAAGAAGGTTCTCAATTCGACTGTATGTTTTTTAATATTATTTATTTGTTGATAAAAATATTGTCCATTGCGTTAATGGTTTTGTCAAGTAACAGTGACGGTACCACTTGCAACTTGGGGACTTTGATTGATAACACTGCAGATGAGGTGTGCAACAATTATATTTCATTTAACGCGACACAATTATGATTCAGTTTCCTACTTAACCACATATAACGCTTTCGCGCACAACCAACACTTTTGGGTGTCTCTCGTCGAAAGACCCCTGGCCCCGGATTGCTATTCTCTGGTCTAGGTGTACTTTCATGAGTCCCAAAGCACCCACAGTTACAAGTGAAACCTTAGTGTGGGCCTTTGAATATCAGAAAAGCACTACGACTTTCTTGCAACTCTTATTGATAACTAGAGGATACTTCGGACTTCGTTCCCGTGGGGATTTCGTAAAATCTTTCCCTCTTCTTTGCTTACATTATAAAATACACCTTTCTGTCAAATTTCAGCTTTGTAGGTAAGTTCTTTCTCAAGCTCTCATCAGAAAGGTACACCCTGACCCTGACTACTTTCAACAAAATTCTGTCAACATCAAATTGCTTCCACTTCCAGGTCTTGGGCGGTACATCAGTCATGAACGGGATGATGTACATACGAGGATCCAGACGCGACTACGACAACTGGGCTGCAGCTGGCAATGAAGGCTGGTCCTACGACGAGGTCCTGCCCTATTTCCTCAAGTCAGAAGACAATAAGCAGCTGGACAGTGTCGACCAGGGTTATCACGCTCAAGGGGGTCCTTTGACAGTCAGCCAGTTCCCGTACCATCCTCCGCTTAGTTACAGCATTGTTAAGGCTGGCGAAGAACTAGGTGAGGCTTCTTTCATCTTCTCATCAGCCCATATACGTCCCCACCGAGGGGCACGGGGCTCCCTTCGAAACACGAAAAAGATTTAGGCATAGTCCACCACGCTTGCCTAATGCTGGTTGGTGGTCCGCGCGCCTTTAGATAACGTATTTTCTTAGACGTGTAGGTTTTATCACGATGTTTTCCTTTACCGCTGAGCAAGTGATAATTAATAAAAATCCGTACATAAATCCGAAAAGACGAATTTTCAGGCCCGCACCAGGATATATACCCGCTACCTTCCGGTTACAAGTCTGGCTCATTACCAACTGGGCTATCACTGCTTCTTTCATATTCTGTGGTAATTGGTAACTTTTCCCGTGTAGTTTTAAGAATTCCGTGTAGTTTCTTTAAGAAAATTATTCTAACACTTAAAACTTTCGTGATTTGAACACATCATTAAATTCTAAAACGGGTCTAAATTCGCGTATATATATTTATTTACCTATTCCCGACGTTTCGACGCGGTCGCACGCGCCTTGGTCACGGGTAGACTGTTGTTGTCTCAGCAAGATGTCATCGGAGACAACATCTACATCGGATCTTGCTGAGGCAACAATTAAAATTATTTTAATTTAGTATTTTTAAAAAGCTTACCCGCGTGAGTGATATTCTCAAATAATTTTAGGGAAAGTAAAAATGTTCGACGCGAATGGGACTTGAACCAACTAGATAAACTATCGTGCCTCAAAGTCAAGCGACGGTGGTTCCAGTCCAATTCGCGCCGAACATTTTCTTCCCTAAAACTATTTGTGAAAGTGTTCTAGTTAAAAGTCGATGTAGAATCATGCTCTTTGGAATATACCTAACGAACACAATTCTTGATTCAGTATTGTTTTTATCCAGGTTACCAAGCAAAAGACCTAAACGGGGAGCAGCACACAGGCTTCTCGATCGCCCAGACAACAAACCGCAACGGCTCCCGCCTGTCAGTCGCTCGTGCCTTCCTCCGCCCTGCCAAACACCGCGCCAATCTTCACGTGATGCTAAACGCTACCGTCACCAAGATCCTCATCAATCAGACCACGCGGCAGGCGTACGCTGTACAAGTCCGGAACAGCTTTGGAGGCACTGAAGTCATTTTTGCGAATAATGAGATTGTTTTGAGGTATGTGTTTTGAGATTTCGTCTGGAAGGTGGTGCTCAGAATTTAGTTGTACTTACTTTGTTTATTCTTTTAACTGGACCTGGTTCTGGATATAAATATCTGTCATGCAAATCTAAAGAAGTGAAATAATTTAATCTGCCCATGTCCCTGCTAGTCTAGTTCTTGATGAGGGATATCGTCAACCTTCAATATGTTGGGAATAAAATGTGTACTCGTATAAGTATGTAATATGTACGGGACTTCTTTCCAGTGTGAATTTCAAAAATCCAGCCCTATTCTTTATCAAAATCATAAACAGGAATAATTTCAGCTTCATGCCCTAGGCTTAAGGGTTTATCCTAGCCATGAACGAGTCAGTGACTAAGGAAAACTTTTCTTTGTAACATTTTCACTTTGCCTTCTTTTCCAGTGCCGGTGCAGTAGCATCCCCCCAAATCCTGCAACTAAGCGGCATTGGCGATCCTGATGTATTATCCCGAGCTGGCGTCAAGATGGTGCACCGCCTGCCGGCCGTGGGCAAGAACCTGCACAACCATGTAGCCCACTTCCTCAACTTCCACGTCAATGACAACAACACGGCCCCGCTCAACTGGGCCACTGCCATGGAGTACCTCCTCTTCAGAGACGGACTTATGTCTGGCACTGGTGAGATAGACGTATTTTTAACCCTCGGCAAAAAAGAGGGGTGTTTGTTTGACGTTTGTATCTGTGTGTTTGTCTGTGGCATCGTAGCTCATGAACGAATAGACCGATTTAGACACGTTTTTTTTTAGTTTGTTATATTAAAATTGGTTTAGCTGTTTTAAAGTTATAAGCAACTAGCTTCCCGCGGAGGACTTCGTTTCCGTGGGAATTCGGGAAAATCATGTACCCTACGTCCATCCCGGATAATGTAGGATTCTAAAGGTGAAAGAATTTTTCAAATCGGTCCAGTAGTTTCGGAGCCTATTTGATGAATGTTGTGAATCGAAGGCATGAAGTATTTAGTGATAGGGCAGTATGCCACTTATACAAAATCGTTTACTCGACTGTTATGAATAGCATGACGACTTATCGTTTTATATTTTTGTGGTTATGTCTAGTCTATTTCCGACACAGAAAATATTGATTTGTATAAACACAGCCAATTAAAAAAAGTTACACGACCCAGTACTGCTACTAAAAAACTTAAATCGAGCCCGCTAGTTGTTTGAGAGCAATGACAATCAGAAACGCGAAATCTTTATGACTTGAACGTTGCCTTCTTACTTGTCGGTTGCGGTGGCGATTAAGTAAACTATAAATACTTAATAAAAGCATGAAACACTTACCACCGTGCTCTTCTTATCCCAGGTATTTCCGAGGTGACAGCATTCATTAACACCAAATACTCGAATCCAGCCGATGATAATCCAGACATACAGCTGTTCTTCGGTGGATTTTTGGCTGACTGCGCCAAGACAGGCATGGTGGGCGAGCGGCTGGATAACGGCTCCAGGTCTATCCAGATTATCCCCACCGTGCTGCATCCCAAGAGCAGAGGCCGGCTTGAGATCCGCAACGCTGATCCGTTTGAGTACCCCAAGATCTATGCTAAGTAAGTTCGTATTCGGCTATACTTGTACACTCGATGCCCCAAGTGAAAGGGCCAAGTTCGTTCTAATTTGAACCTTATCACTAGCAGACAGCAGACCTTGGGCAGATATTTAATTGAGGGAACAGACTGTACCTCGGGCGCTCAGATGCTTTTCTATAAAAAAAAACTACAGAGCTTTAATGAATACTAGTCAGTAAATTTCTTTGGTAAAACCGATATGGAATTATCACAAATATTCGCATCGTTGAGCGGTCGTCTGTCACTCAGTTGCAGAAACGTTCATAAACGTTAAAGCTGCTTTAAATGTAATATCGCCCTGGTTTACGTCAACAAAACAAAGTGTTAGTCTAGTTGATTGGGTACATCCTTAAGGTGACCTCTAAGAATAGCTATGATCAAGCTATGTCTTCTCAGTGTGTTTTATCACCAGCGCCGTATTTGGACTGATATCTCTCGAAAAAAATAATTTATTAGTCAATTTACGTTTGATTCTACATTTAATCCCCCAAAATTCCAGCTACCTAACCCATCCAGACGACGTGAAGACCCTGATCGAAGGAATCAAATTCTCCATCAAGTTATCGGAGACGAAGGCTTTGAAGAGGTACGGAGTGAAGCTGGACAAGACACCAGTGGCTGGCTGCGAGAAGATCAAGTTCGGATGTGACGCGTACTGGGAATGCGCCGTCAGGATGCAGACGGCTCCTGAGAACCATCAAGCTGGGTCCTGTAAGATGGGACCGAGGGGAGATCCTACCGCTGTCGTTGATAATTTGTTGCAGGTAAGGAATATTTTATGAGGAAGCTAAGATTGAGATCGGAAGTCTCTCAAAGTGTTATAGATAGAATCAGTTTATTGAATAGGTAATTCAGATGAAGAAACATAAGACTTACTGAGGTCGCTCTCACACACGTTCAAAAGGGGCCCTGAACCCTTTTCATCATGTATGAGAGCGGCTTAATTAGTTATGCGGGTTCACTAACTTAAAATAATTAGATACAGCAAAGATATCTTCAGACTAAGGTCCGCACTGTCGAACTCTTTAACATAATATTACCTCAATGCTCTTTCTGAGTTCGAATATTCGAGATTTAAGTTCTAGTCGAAACTAACAATCCAGCATGATTACTCACTTTGGCTGAGTTAGATACCAATTTATTGGATCGTTTTTTAAGAGTTTTTTTTTTTACAAAATGCAGTTCTTTCGGCTTACCGGTGCACTTCAGAATATCTAATTACACTCTGAGTCTAACGGTTAAACGTATTTTTGAAGTTATTTATCAACATCTAATTTCCCAGGTTCAAGGCATAGACCGCCTCCGAGTGGCAGACGCTAGCGTGATGCCATCAGTAACATCGGGCAACACCAACGCGCCCACCGTCATGATCGGTGAGCGAGCTGCTGACTTCATCAAACAACGCTGGCTGGGCTCCACACCAGTAAGTACACCTACCATTTGGCGGTTTGAAAACTCTCATAAAAAAGGCTTAGTTAAATTCGTCATGGTTGACTTAAGGTAATTTCCATCTCAGGGTGCAAAACAGGGCCCCGATTCTGTAACTTATGTTGTGTGTCGATGGAATGTTCGCCATTTTATCCGTTCAGGTGGCGAAATTGAGAACTATCCAAATTTTATACATCTAATGACGGCTGCTTTGACTGGTGGCGCTACCGCCAATTGAATTTTCAGTTGCTAGGTAGTTTGCAACTTTACGTTCGGTTGGCGGTGGCGCTGCTGGTCAGGGTTGTCGGCAAGTATTGTATAATGTGAAAATTAAATAGTTCTCGATTTCGCCACCTGGACAGATAAAATGGCCTCCATTCCATTGACACACAAGTTAAGTTACAGAATCGGGGCCCAGCACTTTTGCGGGTATAATCAATATCGGTCATCGATTACAGAATAATTGAAAATTAATACAATTTGCCTGTTTTTTGTTTTACTAAAAATATCCTCTTACCTGTTTCTCTACCTGTGTCTCAAGTAACTGTTTATAGCATCTAAAAAACAAGTGGTGTATACAAATATTGTTACTCCGTAGGCGCCGTTCCCGCTGGGAGGTCACGGAGGAGTGTCCAACGTGCTGCAGGCCAGCGAGACGAGGTCTCAGCCCGTCTGGCCGCCGCCACAATGGGTTTGAACGGACACCATCTAACTAAGCCAGCTTCCATGTAAGAGGCCGCATGCTTTTCTAGAGCGCGACTTCCTATACTCTAGGCCAGAAAAGAAGACCAACAGAGACTTTTATACTCCAAAACTAGTAGGCGTAACGTTTGTATTTTAATATTGTACATTTTCCTCCAAATCTAACATGATTATACCGTCAAGGTAACCCTGCCAAAACAAGTGAACCCTATGCTATACTACAGGCGTGAGGCGTGATACTAACAGCAGTTAGACCTCTTTTCTGGTCCAGAGTATAATCGTAATCCAATCGCAAGAGTTTATCTCGCTCTAACAAAGCGCGGACTTATTTGGACACGCTTTTTAAAGACAGCCTCAGTTCTGACTAAAATTAGTGTTTTACTCAGTTATTATTATTTTTATTTCAAAATGGAGTGCCTTCGAATAAATAGTATTACTTTATAGCAGAAAATATGAAAAAATATCAAAACAATCCAGAGGTAAATTCCACTGGAAAATAATTTTGTCTGAATTAATATGAAGGGTTTCAGTTTTCGCTAAACTGCCCCTACACCCTCTATACTTACAACATTCCTTGTTAACTTGCCAAGCTCTTAAAGTAGGTACACTAAACCCTGTTTTTTATTCTCAGAGACTAAATTGACAAGACCTGGGTTGCCAGTTTTTTGCAAATCTTAAATAGTGATGTGTCACTAACGGTAACCGATGTTATCAAAATTAAGTGCCGGTTTTATATTACTTAAAGAGAAGGGAGGAAATACTTACTTTAAACGTAACGTAATGTCCCTAATCGTTTTTAAGGTTGCCGTATCAAAAATAGAAATTACCGTGTTTTTCGCTAACATACACAAATAACTAATAGAATAGTTACCGATAGATTTTTCTTTTTTTAAAGTTGTTTGCTGTTGTCATATTTAAATAAGTGCCGTATTTCTTAAAAGTTTAGTGATTTTGTCATAAATAAGAGCGTGAATTGTCGTATTTTACTGTTGGGAACAACACTGATGGCAACTGTCTTTTTTTGTTTATAAGCATCAAAAGAGGTTTTATTATAAATTCATTTTGATAATAATTTTAAAAATGTTAATATCATACAAAACTAAGAAGCTAATCATCTAATAAAGACAAAATTATTATTATTACGTTTTTTTAAAGTTTCGATTCAAAAATCGACAATTTAGGTACAACACTATTTAAAAAAACTGGTAACATTATTTGTAAATTTGACATTTGCATATGTCAATTTAGTCTCTGAGAATAAAAAACAGGGTATAGTTTGGTCGAGAGTGGTAGTTGCGCTGCCTCTTGATTGTTTCCCAGTCGGGGCAGACATTTGTGTAAAAACAGCACGATAACGACAAACTCGCGGTCGGCTCACGCTGAAATTTCAATTTGATTGTGCGAGCATCCTGCGCAAAGGCTTGCTCGTCCTATGGCGTTGCCAATGTTGACATTTTGACACAGGACCGCAGTGTTGTCGCGGCGCTGTCACTATCATACTCGGCCTGCAGATGTTTGTTCTCGGGTCATGGGTGTTCATGTCTGTCTTTGTGTCTATTCCGAGGGACCCACGTCACAAAAAACCTTAGTGTGGACCTTAAAGTGTGTATCGTTCATTCTTTTATTGCTAACAGAACTGAGGCGTCCGAAGTAGTTACCATTTCTTGTGATTGTATTACTAACTTTAGTTCAAATACGCGTCAGCGTTGTTATTTGTACAAACTAGTATTTATTAGCTACTTTTTATACTCTCGAATACTTTTAAGGTTCAGTTATGTGTAAATTCTTGTGTTTAGAGATAACGTGGATTTTAATTAAAATACCGCAATTTTTTCACTGCCCGAAGAAAATAAATACAGACAGCAGCACGTAAGGCTACCCATTCGCACTACAAAAGCCGACGCTATTACGACCGAGATAAGGGCGACGTAAAGATCAATATAATCTGATTTGCTGCCGTGTGTACTATAAAATCGTTGCCAATAATTAAAAGCATAGCTTTGTGCTAGCAAATAAGCTATTATTATCAAATACTTGCACAAAGAAAAAATATTAACATAGACAGCAATTTTTGGAAGGCTACTGCAAAATTCTTTGAAAATCGTACATAAATCACAAGAACTTATACAGAACTGGGGGCTACCATGGATGGTGAAGCCGATTTCGACGCGTCGACATATGGGTGACTCAGGCCCGTATTAGAATTAGAGACTCAATTTCAAGTCTTGATCTATACTCAAGCATTGATTGTCTCTTTCTCTCAGTATCAAAATGACAACGACGACTGTATAGATCAAAAAAGTATAGATCAAAAAACGACGACAGTATAGATCAAAAAAGTCAAAAAAAAAAAGTCAAAAGTGTTTATTTCATTGAACATATAAAATGATACTTGAACACGTCAATATTATGAATTACACTAGCACTTTTGACTTTGCGCCTATTCGCAAAGGTGCAGTCTTCCTCAGGAGAAGAATAGGCAAGAAACTCCGAGGGTCGCTCTTTTTAAGTCAATCATATAAATTTTCTTACTTTTAATTTTAATTGACTTAATATCTGAATAACTCTGGAGCTGAGCAATTTCAGAGTCAGAGTCTGAGTCGCGTTCTGTAATACGGACCTTGGTTAGCGAAACCTTTTGGGAGAGAAACATGAAACAACTTTTCCCAAGAAACCTATATGAAATTGTCAAAAACAATTGTAGTCTACTCACACTAAAGCTATGTTGTATGGGGAGGCGAATATTTCGACCTATGTTCCTTGGGGAAAGTTGTTCAGTTTAGTGGGTTGATTCACCACCTTAATTGATAAGATGATTCGACCTCATCTTTGACCTTATTGTCAAGATTGACGTCAAGAGTTAACCCATTTTATAATAAATAAATAAAAAATTAACGCTAGCTAATTTAAGGTCACCAAATACATCAAAGGCTATAAATATATAAATACATTGCTTCGGCCAAAAGTGATATAAAACTGATGATGTAAGCCAAATGCAGCAATGTACTACGTCGAAATCGTTCGACTATCATAGCTATTTAGTTATTAAATAAATATAAGAATACTTTCCTTATAATTTATTAGGTATTTGTAGATAAACACAACTCGTATACACCCTATGTAAGGGACAGCTTAGAAAATACTGAAATGGTGGAATCCACTCATAACCTATGATGGGCAGATTTTTTAAATATACTTACTTAGTGATAAAAAAGATCCCGGAAACGAAAGATAAGGAGTTTTCGATATTTATCTACTTTGAGGCTACCATGTTTCGTAAAACGTCGCCCCACCTGAGATCAGAATGCGGCATACATTGCTGCTTTTTGTGTTTTATGCTGTAATTTTTGTCTTTTATTGCAAAAGTGAGAGCATTGGAAAAAGTAATTTAATTTTAAAGCGGAAAATATTTAAAAAAAAAAAACAAATTCGAAAATTTTCCTAAGGAACATTCTTCTGGTAAATCATTCAGAAAGATGGGCTGAATTAGGCTTTCAGTTTTTGCTAAGCTGTTCTTACACTCAGTATAAGATGAAGTGGAATTGATTTTGATAGCCATATTTTTAAAAAACTACATAAATTATTGTACCTAATTTTGAAATAACAGTATTTTTTTTGGAAATAAACGTTAGTTATGACTTTTATTTTGTGTTTTTTTAAGCATAAGTCGCAATACATACACTAGTGTAGTGTATTGCAACCTCTCGAGTGGTAAATCAGTCCATAAAGCTGAACAACTTTCCCCAAGGAACATAGGTCAAAAAAAAAACTTCATCAGTTTATTGCGCATTTTGTATGGGAGGTTTTTTTTTTCGTATTTTGACCTATGTTCCTTGGGAAAGTTGTTCAGTTTAATGGACTGATTAACCACCCGAGAGGTTGCAAGAGGAAGAGAGATACCTAAAGCCCTGTATAGTGGCCATGTGAGCTGTAGACCTCGCGAACCAACATTTTTGAAAAATGCCTGAAATGCCCATTTTTACATTTAAAACATTTACGAAATCCAAAAATGGAATCTACAAAATATTCAAAAATTATCGAACATTCTCACAAAATTTCACGAAAATTGATTGAAAAAATGCGACCTACAGAGGAGTACATGCCGCAGTATCAGTAAACTCTGATCTAAAATCCTATGGACTGTCATAGTTATTTTGAACCAGAAACATTAATTTTACAGAAAATGAAGAGTCTAAAATAATCCCAGGTTGTTAGTGTGCAACCCAGCAGCTATCTAAATTGCGCAAAAGCTAATGGAAATGAACCCACGAAAATTTGGTTTGCTGTAATAAAGTTGAAAAGTTCGAGTATACCCAATTAGAGATCAAAGTGTTATTTTACCTTTTTGTTTTACACAGGGAAAAGAAACATTTTTTTACTAGGCGGTTTTTCAGCCGCTCTAAATAGTATTACTGAGATGTTTTGTTAAGAGAAATCGAGTCTCACTATTCCCATTCGTCGTTTCTTATGTCAATGGTCATAGTGAGACATTTAAAAAAAAACGTGCAGTCTCACAATTACCATTGCAATGGGTAAAGATAATAGTGAGACCCACCCCCCCAATGTTGTACTTTTCCATTTTCACAGTTATAAATGAAAAACCTTCTTTATTCAATACATTTATTTATTTACCAAATTATCGAGACTCTAGCACTCTAAAATACAATTCTTATTGGCCATGGCTTTTGATTAAATAGACATCAATAGAACTATGCAAATAAAAGTAATATTAACAAATTATCTAAATATACTTACATCTACTAACTATATCACAGTAATTTTAGAAAATCCTAGTGATTCTAACTACAGCTTAGTAAAAGTTTACAATAAGAAGTTTATATGCATAAGTACATAATACATAGCTAGAACGCGCTTCTTGGAAATATAAGAAGCAACAAAATATCTACGCATTTATAGAAACTTTAGAAACTAAGACATGAGATGACTAATTAGTAAGCGAAACTCTAGGCAGTGATTGCCTAAAGTTTCGCTTACTAATTAGTCATCTCATGTATTAGTTACAAAGGCTATATCAGCTGTTCACAAAAATTTTATGGAGATGCGATTTTTTATACAACCTGTTCCTTTTTATATCCCATAACTCCAGGGTATCAATGAGACCACGTTTATGAATCAAATAGCATATTCATTATTTTTCAGTTATTAATCATTTCAAATTTTCATTTTAATACAAAATAATTAAGTAAAAATGTGAATTTCCTATAAAACACCTTTACATAGGAAATTACGTCGCATTATCGTATTCTAAATTATGAATGATTGAAACTAATTATCAATTAAAGTGTACCAACTTAGGACTCTTTATGGGAGAAAGATTTTTTTTTTTAAATTTTGATTGATGATTTCTCCGAATATACCCATTTAAGAACATATGTTCCTTGGACTTTTCAAATTATTTTTATTCATAGAATACAACCTGTTCCTTTTGATATCCCGTTACAACAAGAATTTCATAGTAACTGGATATCAAAAGGAACAGGTTGTATATATTTCTACCTATGTTCCTTGAGGAAAGTTGTTCATTTTATTAGGCTGATTAACATCCCTAATTTCCGCTTACTAATTTAAAGTCACTTAGTATGCACCTGTTTGTTCTAACATACGCGCGTGACATAAGTCGATTCACCCTCTCATTATAGTACTAAATAGGTAGTCGATTACCTCACGTGCGCTGCGCATGTTAGCTCAGCTGTACTGTACAAACTAAATCCTTTAAGATACCATTTTAATACGCTTGCCTTGATACATATTATTCCCATACTTCTTTTACCAATTTTTTACCCACAAAAATATTGTAGTCGAGTAAATCGCTCATTGAAGGTATTGATTTTAAAAAGACAAAAATCAAATGAATCCACGCCAATCAATATAAATACACGACTTACAGAAATAAGTGTCCTACAAGCATGGGATGTCCCGGATATTTATATACCAGTCACTGACAAACAATATCGGTCGTAAGTCGGTCTTAGCTGCCCAGTTTTGGTACCTACTGTAAAAATTTCATAGAGATACGTACTTCGGGTGTTGAAAAACCGTTAACGCCATTTTTAAGTTTGTATTGTGAGGAGCAGACCCAAAAGCCGCATAGAAACTCTAAAGGGTTTCTTCTAAGTAACGTGCACTGGGCATCTTGGCCGTGAATGAAATAGGTACATCTTTTTTTTTTCTTTTCTGTTGTGTCACTTATCTGTGGTTGTGTGAATTTTTTACGTCAAATATATGTCTTGAATCTTAATTTTTTTTATATCGTTGTTACACAAGGTTACATAGGCTATTTATTGGGTAATATAGAACTACGTGTGAATGACTTCCCGCACATTACTGATTTAATGTACCTTTGTTTGTTGCATGACACACATATTTTGTAACAGATATATTGTAAGCATTTAATCAGTCTTGCGCCGCACTCCAAGCGAAATACGCGCTCTTCTTCTATTTAATTTTTAGCTTTTTGTCTCCGCCTGCTTAATAATTGTCGCAGTTGATACAACACGACCTAAACAACTAAAATCAGCGGAGCTTTACTTCAAAGACGTGAATATAGGAAACTGCAGCGGGCAGATCAGGCAGCAACAGCAAAGTAGCAGACTCAACCATCTGGACGTTAACATCGGCGATTTTCGTGGAGTAAATGTAAACTTATATAAATTGAAGGAAAGAGAGGTAGGGATAGAAATATAAACTCTGTTTTCTACCGAGATTCCTGTTTTCCTCCCTTACTCACGTGCAATTATCGGGTTTTTAGTGTGAAAATACATACGTATTTCAGTAAACGCCTATTAGTTAAAATGGCTAACGATCGTTACCGAAACCCCTTTTCAATTGATTACTTAACCATAAGTAAGATGTTACCCAGCTATGATGGGAACAAAAGAACCCTTACTTTTTACATCGAAGGTGTGGAAAATGTCTTAGACTTAATTAAAAATAAAGACGACCCTGTTGTAGCTTGTTTAATTAGGAACAAACTATCAGGTAAAGCTGTTGAAGCTCTCTCCGCGAAACCCGGCACGAAAACCTGGTTAGAAATTAAAGACGTGCTACAAAAAAGGTTTGGTGAATTCCGATCACAAATTCAACTAGTCCAGGAACTAATTAGTACTACAAGAGATAATTGCTCGTCAGACGCCTTTGAGGACAAAATAAGAGTCCTCTTGCGCGCACTCATCTCAGCAGATCCTGATAAACGCATATTCTATGAGCAAATGGCTCTTAAAATCCAAGAATACTTATAAATATTCATAGAGACCATTATTGGCCAAAAAAAAAACAAATATATACAAGGCTTTAGGTAAATCACTTTCAACCTCTCGCGTGGTAAATCAGTCCATGAAACTGAACAACTTTTCCAAGGAACAAAGGTCGAAGTACGAAAAAAATTTTTAACTTCCCATACAAAATCAGCTGACGCAGTTTGTATGGGAACTAAAAAATTTTTTTTTCATATTCTGACCTTTATTCTTGGGAAAGTTGTTCAGTTTCATGGACTGATTTACCACCCGAGAGGTTGAAAGTGATTTACCTAAATACCTGTAGAACTGTAGACAGGTAAAACATACAAAACTAATCCAGAGGCTAAAGAAACAAATGAAATGCTCTGAGAAATAAAGGGGTAATTTCAACAGCTCTACCGTAAACTAGATACTTTAGAAAACGCGATCACATTTGCACACCTTTATTTCATACTAGAAATCAATTGCAAACCAACCTTACAATCTCCTACACCTAAACTCCATCCCTAACAGTAACAACAGTCATTCTCCATGTTGGAGAATTGTGTGAAATGGACCCAAATAAGTGGACTGATCACCCACCTGTGCCTGGCATCCCCCCTATAGATAGATAGATCCCTACAGCCAAAAAAACCCGTACTTATCTTGGGAAATAATGAGTAATCTACAAAAACCTAGAATGGTAAACATTACTTTATTTAAAGGACTGCATCACTCCATTTGTTCTGCATCAAAAACTGAACCACTGCACATACGGAACAGCAAAGTTTGAAGACAACAGTATATCAGTCAGTTTTGCGTTAGATGGTGCTGTGTGAATTGTCCAGAAAATTTCTGGAAGAAGAATAACTTCGTGGTATAGTTCTAAATCTGACGAAAATGTATGATGAATTTTCTGCAGAGGACAGTATGTTGGAGGTTAGGTGAGGTTGAAAGCAGTCACACCTCCAGAACATTAAAGGAATATGGAATGACATTTTTAAATAAGTAGTTTTGTAATTATTATATGTGAATTGAAATTATCTTGGTATTTGGCCAAGAAAAGGTTAAAAAACATTTTTTTTAGTTTAATTTAATAACATTCGGCGAGAGTATAACCCTTTAAATTGAATAGACACTAGCCGAACTTACAAATCCATACCGTTGTATTTCAACATCATTTGTTCGGGTTATGCAGTGACTCTTCTAAAACAAATAGAGACGCTGTTTTTTTTCTATTGTTTTTTTTATTTTCATCTGTGTTATAAAATTTAAGTGTAAAGAGTATATATATTAATTCTGTTTTCTATACTTACATTAAAGGTATTATGGCAAAACATGTAATCATATAAAATTGAATTAATAAAAAAAATTACGTGCGTGACGTTTACAAACATAAAGTTTTATTGGATTTTTAGTTTTCCAAGAGATCCTGTGCGATGTGGACAGTGGACATCCGTGATCGCACGTCAAAGATGTGAAGATTTTTTTTTAGCCGTCGCAAAATAGTGTCGTTTGCTCAAAGCATTTTTTAGAAAGTGACTCGTATGTCACTACAAAAGGAATCAAAAGTTTACACAAAACAGCTGCACCTCAAATAGTATGTACCTTTTTATCACTTTTGATTTGGAGTTTCTTGTATTGAATAAAATAAAAAAAATATGTTTCATCTTCAGGACAAAGATGATGACAGCGAAGAAGACAAATGTTTTTTTTTAGTTGGTTGTTTTTTTAATAAATTATTTCTTGTACTTAAATTCGTCTCTAAATCTCAATAGGTCATTTCTGTTCAAAAAATTATACTTAGTTTTAAATAAGCAAAACATAATATATGTGTAATCGGGAAAGACACAGTTCTTTTCTTTTTTTATTAAGTTATTTCATATTTCATAAAAAATAAGCATAGAATATTATGTTTATAAGCAATAATTAAGAAGAATGGCGGCGGCTGTGATTATCAATTGTAATGTATATTAATCGTCGGTTAATTTGAAATGAATGTGATTTTTTTAATAATAAAAAACCGTAAAAACTAACATAAAAGTAAACGGCTGAACCAATTTTGATAAATCATATCTGAAATCCAGCGCAAGAAGCTGTCGAATAAAATAAACTGCACCATTAACATTATCCGTTTAAGAGCTATGATGCTCCTATACACACACAACACAATCAGGGGTTAAAAAGAAAACCACACCATTTCGTAGCATTTTGAATTTGTTAAAAAGTTTGTACGAAGATTTTTTATGTGAAATCGACCCAACTAAAATATTTTTTAAATTATCAAAGGCACTCCTCCCATGTTCTACGTGACAGCCAGTGTCATCAAATTGTCTTACGTTATCCTTTGTTCAAAACCAAAAGTGGTATTTTACAAATTAAACAGATTTTATTTTCGACCTTATAATATTACGTTAAGGTTTAAATTAGATTAAAATGTTTGACACTTTAGAACTTTTTCATAATACATGAAGTGGTATACAACTATCTAAGTACGTATTGTAGTTAGGACACTTTTAAATTTCATGTTGTATGGGACTGTGTATCTAGTTTTTAATAGTTGATCACGATCAGTTGATCAGTTGGTCACGTTACACAGAAGTGATCTGATTTATAAACGACAAGAGATAAATGCTATTACACTTTAGTAGAATTCGTAACTTCAATATTTTTTTCAACGATTAGCATGTTTACGTTAAAAGTGTCTCCAATCGAGAAATATACGTTTTAAAGTACGCAGATGCTATTAAAAAAATTGTAGCGGGGCACTAAGCCAGGCACCGAACAAAAATCTTCGAACCCTTTTAAGTTGGAGTTCCATCAAGAATCAACAATACAAAGTGTTTACTACACAGGGTGTAAAGGGCAGCTTAGCAAATACTTAAATTGGAATCTACCCATAATAACTACCATCAGCTATAAGCAATATTTTTTTACCGGAAACGTCATGTTAAGGAGTTTTCATTATTTACCTTCTTTGGCGTTACGCAACTTATCGTGAAACGCGCCTCACTGCTATCGGGGTGCGATGTACATTGCTGGTTTTCGTGTTTTACGTAGTTAATAGTTGATTGTTTTTTATTGCAAAATGGAGTGTATTCAATTAAATAATAAAAAATATAAGCAGAAAATATTAAAAAGCATGAAAAAAAAATCTGGAGAAAAATTACACTGAAAAATCATTCAAAATAATTGTCTGAGTCCAGGGTTTCAGTTTTTGCTAAGCTGTGTTTTACACCCTGTATTACGTTTGCCACACTACAACTTCCATGCTGGCCTGGGAGTCAAAGAAGAACATACAATGTGTCAGATGCCTACTCTTCCCAGGCATACTGTAAAAGTCAGTAAGTGGGACACGAGGGTTTTGCTGTATTGCGGGCGAAAGGCCGACAACCTCTCACTACTTACATCATGTTTTATCTTATAACCCTCTGAATTTACATATGTCAAACGTGGCATGATTTTAAAACTACTGATGCTCTGCCCACCTCGATAAAGATTACAGGCTTGAGCTTATGTTCGGCACACTACCGTCTCTTCCGGCGGGGTTTGGTAGGCGGGGCCACGGACACGGAGGCCGAGGCTATCTCGTCCCGCGAGGCCCCCTCTGCGGCCTCCAACTTGCCGCGAGCCTCCACAAAGAACATCACGTCGCGGAGCTGCTCTTTCAGTTCTGCTACCTGAGGATAATATAATAGTTTTAGAATTTTTTTTGTCGAAATGGTGGACCACCATTGGGCCAGTGTTGTGGTCTATGACCTCTTCGTGTTTCGAAGTGAGGGCCGTGCCCCTGGGTGCGGACGTATATGGACTGATAAATAAAACGGGCAAGTGCGAGTTGGACTCTATAAAAACCATAATCTCTATAAAAAAATCACGTTTGTTGTATAGGAGCCCCGTTAAATATTTGATTTATTCTGTTTTAGTGTTTGTTGTTATTGGACCAATAGAAATAAATCATCTGTGAAAATTTCAACTGTCTAACTATCACGGTTCATGAGATAAGCCTCGGACAGACTTTCTATAAAAACGAGCAAAAAAATCACGTTTTTTGTATGGGAGCCCCCTTAAATATTTATTTTATTCTGTTTTTTTTTGTATTTGTTGTTATAGAGCACATAGATATACATCATCTACGAAAATTTCAACTGTCTAACTATCACGGTTCATGAGATACAGCCTGGTGACAGACGGACGGACGCGCGGACAGCGGAGAATTATTACTATAATAATAGGTTTTCACAAATTCCAATTAAACCAAAATTTATACACTAGAATTGAAAATTCAAGTTTAGAACTTGCTCATCTGAAAATTATAGCCCTCCATGTATTTCGAGTATGCTATTATAGCTTCTCATAATCTTCTCAAACAGAAGATTTCTCTTTTGTATGAAAAATTGTGCAATATCCCTAGACCGTGTTGATGTGTGTATATGTATTCAATATAGAATAGAATAATCTTTATTTTATAGGACATTCAGGATGTCACTTAAAACAAGTCAAGATTACAATGAAATACATACAAACATACATTAAACGATTTAAATACATACATACGCATTCGTTCCTCGGATCCTACTGACTCTACGCCTATTCGCAAAGGTGCAGTCTTCCTCAGAGAAGAACAGGCAAGAAACTCTGAGATTGCTCTTTTAAATCGCATTACAAATTTTCTTATTTACTAATTTTAACTAAATCTGAAATAACTCAGTTCATTCCCATGGCTGCCTGTCTGATAGTTAATCAGAATATCACTAGTCTACCCAATTACCTCTCTGACGAAGTTCTCCTCCTTGAGTTTGGCGCGCGCCTGCCACTCGGCCTGCGAGCCGGCCATGGCCGCCGCTAGCCCGCGCTCCTCAGATAACTTTGACTTTGCGCCTATTCGCAAAGGTGCAGTCTTCCTCAGGAGAAGAATAGGCAAGAAACTCCGAGGGTCGCTCTTTTTAAGTCAATCATATAAATTTTCTTACTTTTAATTTTAATTGACTTAATATCTGAATAACTCTGGAGCTGAGCAATTTCAGAGTCAGAGTCTGAGTCGCGTTCTGTAATACGGACCTTGGTTAGCGAAACCTTTTGGGAGAGAAACATGAAACAACTTTTCCCAAGAAACCTATATGAAATTGTCAAAAACAATTGTAGTCTACTCACACTAAAGCTATGTTGTATGGGGAGGCGAATATTTCGACCTATGTTCCTTGGGGAAAGTTGTTCAGTTTAGTGGGTTGATTCACCACCTTAATTGATAAGATGATTCGACCTCATCTTTGACCTTATTGTCAAGATTGACGTCAAGAGTTAACCCATTTTATAATAAATAAATAAAAAATTAACGCTAGCTAATTTAAGGTCACCAAATACATCAAAGGCTATAAATATATAAATACATTGCTTCGGCCAAAAGTGATATAAAACTGATGATGTAAGCCAAATGCAGCAATGTACTACGTCGAAATCGTTCGACTATCATAGCTATTTAGTTATTAAATAAATATAAGAATACTTTCCTTATAATTTATTAGGTATTTGTAGATAAACACAACTCGTATACACCCTATGTAAGGGACAGCTTAGAAAATACTGAAATGGTGGAATCCACTCATAACCTATGATGGGCAGATTTTTTAAATATACTTACTTAGTGATAAAAAAGATCCCGGAAACGAAAGATAAGGAGTTTTCGATATTTATCTACTTTGAGGCTACCATGTTTCGTAAAACGTCGCCCCACCTGAGATCAGAATGCGGCATACATTGCTGCTTTTTGTGTTTTATGCTGTAATTTTTGTCTTTTATTGCAAAAGTGAGAGCATTGGAAAAAGTAATTTAATTTTAAAGCGGAAAATATTTAAAAAAAAAAAACAAATTCGAAAATTTTCCTAAGGAACATTCTTCTGGTAAATCATTCAGAAAGATGGGCTGAATTAGGCTTTCAGTTTTTGCTAAGCTGTTCTTACACTCAGTATAAGATGAAGTGGAATTGATTTTGATAGCCATATTTTTAAAAAACTACATAAATTATTGTACCTAATTTTGAAATAACAGTATTTTTTTTGGAAATAAACGTTAGTTATGACTTTTATTTTGTGTTTTTTTAAGCATAAGTCGCAATACATACACTAGTGTAGTGTATTGCAACCTCTCGAGTGGTAAATCAGTCCATAAAGCTGAACAACTTTCCCCAAGGAACATAGGTCAAAAAAAAAACTTCATCAGTTTATTGCGCATTTTGTATGGGAGGTTTTTTTTTTCGTATTTTGACCTATGTTCCTTGGGAAAGTTGTTCAGTTTAATGGACTGATTAACCACCCGAGAGGTTGCAAGAGGAAGAGAGATACCTAAAGCCCTGTATAGTGGCCATGTGAGCTGTAGACCTCGCGAACCAACATTTTTGAAAAATGCCTGAAATGCCCATTTTTACATTTAAAACATTTACGAAATCCAAAAATGGAATCTACAAAATATTCAAAAATTATCGAACATTCTCACAAAATTTCACGAAAATTGATTGAAAAAATGCGACCTACAGAGGAGTACATGCCGCAGTATCAGTAAACTCTGATCTAAAATCCTATGGACTGTCATAGTTATTTTGAACCAGAAACATTAATTTTACAGAAAATGAAGAGTCTAAAATAATCCCAGGTTGTTAGTGTGCAACCCAGCAGCTATCTAAATTGCGCAAAAGCTAATGGAAATGAACCCACGAAAATTTGGTTTGCTGTAATAAAGTTGAAAAGTTCGAGTATACCCAATTAGAGATCAAAGTGTTATTTTACCTTTTTGTTTTACACAGGGAAAAGAAACATTTTTTTACTAGGCGGTTTTTCAGCCGCTCTAAATAGTATTACTGAGATGTTTTGTTAAGAGAAATCGAGTCTCACTATTCCCATTCGTCGTTTCTTATGTCAATGGTCATAGTGAGACATTTAAAAAAAAACGTGCAGTCTCACAATTACCATTGCAATGGGTAAAGATAATAGTGAGACCCACCCCCCCAATGTTGTACTTTTCCATTTTCACAGTTATAAATGAAAAACCTTCTTTATTCAATACATTTATTTATTTACCAAATTATCGAGACTCTAGCACTCTAAAATACAATTCTTATTGGCCATGGCTTTTGATTAAATAGACATCAATAGAACTATGCAAATAAAAGTAATATTAACAAATTATCTAAATATACTTACATCTACTAACTATATCACAGTAATTTTAGAAAATCCTAGTGATTCTAACTACAGCTTAGTAAAAGTTTACAATAAGAAGTTTATATGCATAAGTACATAATACATAGCTAGAACGCGCTTCTTGGAAATATAAGAAGCAACAAAATATCTACGCATTTATAGAAACTTTAGAAACTAAGACATGAGATGACTAATTAGTAAGCGAAACTCTAGGCAGTGATTGCCTAAAGTTTCGCTTACTAATTAGTCATCTCATGTATTAGTTACAAAGGCTATATCAGCTGTTCACAAAAATTTTATGGAGATGCGATTTTTTATACAACCTGTTCCTTTTTATATCCCATAACTCCAGGGTATCAATGAGACCACGTTTATGAATCAAATAGCATATTCATTATTTTTCAGTTATTAATCATTTCAAATTTTCATTTTAATACAAAATAATTAAGTAAAAATGTGAATTTCCTATAAAACACCTTTACATAGGAAATTACGTCGCATTATCGTATTCTAAATTATGAATGATTGAAACTAATTATCAATTAAAGTGTACCAACTTAGGACTCTTTATGGGAGAAAGATTTTTTTTTTTAAATTTTGATTGATGATTTCTCCGAATATACCCATTTAAGAACATATGTTCCTTGGACTTTTCAAATTATTTTTATTCATAGAATACAACCTGTTCCTTTTGATATCCCGTTACAACAAGAATTTCATAGTAACTGGATATCAAAAGGAACAGGTTGTATATATTTCTACCTATGTTCCTTGAGGAAAGTTGTTCATTTTATTAGGCTGATTAACATCCCTAATTTCCGCTTACTAATTTAAAGTCACTTAGTATGCACCTGTTTGTTCTAACATACGCGCGTGACATAAGTCGATTCACCCTCTCATTATAGTACTAAATAGGTAGTCGATTACCTCACGTGCGCTGCGCATGTTAGCTCAGCTGTACTGTACAAACTAAATCCTTTAAGATACCATTTTAATACGCTTGCCTTGATACATATTATTCCCATACTTCTTTTACCAATTTTTTACCCACAAAAATATTGTAGTCGAGTAAATCGCTCATTGAAGGTATTGATTTTAAAAAGACAAAAATCAAATGAATCCACGCCAATCAATATAAATACACGACTTACAGAAATAAGTGTCCTACAAGCATGGGATGTCCCGGATATTTATATACCAGTCACTGACAAACAATATCGGTCGTAAGTCGGTCTTAGCTGCCCAGTTTTGGTACCTACTGTAAAAATTTCATAGAGATACGTACTTCGGGTGTTGAAAAACCGTTAACGCCATTTTTAAGTTTGTATTGTGAGGAGCAGACCCAAAAGCCGCATAGAAACTCTAAAGGGTTTCTTCTAAGTAACGTGCACTGGGCATCTTGGCCGTGAATGAAATAGGTACATCTTTTTTTTTTCTTTTCTGTTGTGTCACTTATCTGTGGTTGTGTGAATTTTTTACGTCAAATATATGTCTTGAATCTTAATTTTTTTTATATCGTTGTTACACAAGGTTACATAGGCTATTTATTGGGTAATATAGAACTACGTGTGAATGACTTCCCGCACATTACTGATTTAATGTACCTTTGTTTGTTGCATGACACACATATTTTGTAACAGATATATTGTAAGCATTTAATCAGTCTTGCGCCGCACTCCAAGCGAAATACGCGCTCTTCTTCTATTTAATTTTTAGCTTTTTGTCTCCGCCTGCTTAATAATTGTCGCAGTTGATACAACACGACCTAAACAACTAAAATCAGCGGAGCTTTACTTCAAAGACGTGAATATAGGAAACTGCAGCGGGCAGATCAGGCAGCAACAGCAAAGTAGCAGACTCAACCATCTGGACGTTAACATCGGCGATTTTCGTGGAGTAAATGTAAACTTATATAAATTGAAGGAAAGAGAGGTAGGGATAGAAATATAAACTCTGTTTTCTACCGAGATTCCTGTTTTCCTCCCTTACTCACGTGCAATTATCGGGTTTTTAGTGTGAAAATACATACGTATTTCAGTAAACGCCTATTAGTTAAAATGGCTAACGATCGTTACCGAAACCCCTTTTCAATTGATTACTTAACCATAAGTAAGATGTTACCCAGCTATGATGGGAACAAAAGAACCCTTACTTTTTACATCGAAGGTGTGGAAAATGTCTTAGACTTAATTAAAAATAAAGACGACCCTGTTGTAGCTTGTTTAATTAGGAACAAACTATCAGGTAAAGCTGTTGAAGCTCTCTCCGCGAAACCCGGCACGAAAACCTGGTTAGAAATTAAAGACGTGCTACAAAAAAGGTTTGGTGAATTCCGATCACAAATTCAACTAGTCCAGGAACTAATTAGTACTACAAGAGATAATTGCTCGTCAGACGCCTTTGAGGACAAAATAAGAGTCCTCTTGCGCGCACTCATCTCAGCAGATCCTGATAAACGCATATTCTATGAGCAAATGGCTCTTAAAATCCAAGAATACTTATAAATATTCATAGAGACCATTATTGGCCAAAAAAAAAACAAATATATACAAGGCTTTAGGTAAATCACTTTCAACCTCTCGCGTGGTAAATCAGTCCATGAAACTGAACAACTTTTCCAAGGAACAAAGGTCGAAGTACGAAAAAAATTTTTAACTTCCCATACAAAATCAGCTGACGCAGTTTGTATGGGAACTAAAAAATTTTTTTTTCATATTCTGACCTTTATTCTTGGGAAAGTTGTTCAGTTTCATGGACTGATTTACCACCCGAGAGGTTGAAAGTGATTTACCTAAATACCTGTAGAACTGTAGACAGGTAAAACATACAAAACTAATCCAGAGGCTAAAGAAACAAATGAAATGCTCTGAGAAATAAAGGGGTAATTTCAACAGCTCTACCGTAAACTAGATACTTTAGAAAACGCGATCACATTTGCACACCTTTATTTCATACTAGAAATCAATTGCAAACCAACCTTACAATCTCCTACACCTAAACTCCATCCCTAACAGTAACAACAGTCATTCTCCATGTTGGAGAATTGTGTGAAATGGACCCAAATAAGTGGACTGATCACCCACCTGTGCCTGGCATCCCCCCTATAGATAGATAGATCCCTACAGCCAAAAAAACCCGTACTTATCTTGGGAAATAATGAGTAATCTACAAAAACCTAGAATGGTAAACATTACTTTATTTAAAGGACTGCATCACTCCATTTGTTCTGCATCAAAAACTGAACCACTGCACATACGGAACAGCAAAGTTTGAAGACAACAGTATATCAGTCAGTTTTGCGTTAGATGGTGCTGTGTGAATTGTCCAGAAAATTTCTGGAAGAAGAATAACTTCGTGGTATAGTTCTAAATCTGACGAAAATGTATGATGAATTTTCTGCAGAGGACAGTATGTTGGAGGTTAGGTGAGGTTGAAAGCAGTCACACCTCCAGAACATTAAAGGAATATGGAATGACATTTTTAAATAAGTAGTTTTGTAATTATTATATGTGAATTGAAATTATCTTGGTATTTGGCCAAGAAAAGGTTAAAAAACATTTTTTTTAGTTTAATTTAATAACATTCGGCGAGAGTATAACCCTTTAAATTGAATAGACACTAGCCGAACTTACAAATCCATACCGTTGTATTTCAACATCATTTGTTCGGGTTATGCAGTGACTCTTCTAAAACAAATAGAGACGCTGTTTTTTTTCTATTGTTTTTTTTATTTTCATCTGTGTTATAAAATTTAAGTGTAAAGAGTATATATATTAATTCTGTTTTCTATACTTACATTAAAGGTATTATGGCAAAACATGTAATCATATAAAATTGAATTAATAAAAAAAATTACGTGCGTGACGTTTACAAACATAAAGTTTTATTGGATTTTTAGTTTTCCAAGAGATCCTGTGCGATGTGGACAGTGGACATCCGTGATCGCACGTCAAAGATGTGAAGATTTTTTTTTAGCCGTCGCAAAATAGTGTCGTTTGCTCAAAGCATTTTTTAGAAAGTGACTCGTATGTCACTACAAAAGGAATCAAAAGTTTACACAAAACAGCTGCACCTCAAATAGTATGTACCTTTTTATCACTTTTGATTTGGAGTTTCTTGTATTGAATAAAATAAAAAAAATATGTTTCATCTTCAGGACAAAGATGATGACAGCGAAGAAGACAAATGTTTTTTTTTAGTTGGTTGTTTTTTTAATAAATTATTTCTTGTACTTAAATTCGTCTCTAAATCTCAATAGGTCATTTCTGTTCAAAAAATTATACTTAGTTTTAAATAAGCAAAACATAATATATGTGTAATCGGGAAAGACACAGTTCTTTTCTTTTTTTATTAAGTTATTTCATATTTCATAAAAAATAAGCATAGAATATTATGTTTATAAGCAATAATTAAGAAGAATGGCGGCGGCTGTGATTATCAATTGTAATGTATATTAATCGTCGGTTAATTTGAAATGAATGTGATTTTTTTAATAATAAAAAACCGTAAAAACTAACATAAAAGTAAACGGCTGAACCAATTTTGATAAATCATATCTGAAATCCAGCGCAAGAAGCTGTCGAATAAAATAAACTGCACCATTAACATTATCCGTTTAAGAGCTATGATGCTCCTATACACACACAACACAATCAGGGGTTAAAAAGAAAACCACACCATTTCGTAGCATTTTGAATTTGTTAAAAAGTTTGTACGAAGATTTTTTATGTGAAATCGACCCAACTAAAATATTTTTTAAATTATCAAAGGCACTCCTCCCATGTTCTACGTGACAGCCAGTGTCATCAAATTGTCTTACGTTATCCTTTGTTCAAAACCAAAAGTGGTATTTTACAAATTAAACAGATTTTATTTTCGACCTTATAATATTACGTTAAGGTTTAAATTAGATTAAAATGTTTGACACTTTAGAACTTTTTCATAATACATGAAGTGGTATACAACTATCTAAGTACGTATTGTAGTTAGGACACTTTTAAATTTCATGTTGTATGGGACTGTGTATCTAGTTTTTAATAGTTGATCACGATCAGTTGATCAGTTGGTCACGTTACACAGAAGTGATCTGATTTATAAACGACAAGAGATAAATGCTATTACACTTTAGTAGAATTCGTAACTTCAATATTTTTTTCAACGATTAGCATGTTTACGTTAAAAGTGTCTCCAATCGAGAAATATACGTTTTAAAGTACGCAGATGCTATTAAAAAAATTGTAGCGGGGCACTAAGCCAGGCACCGAACAAAAATCTTCGAACCCTTTTAAGTTGGAGTTCCATCAAGAATCAACAATACAAAGTGTTTACTACACAGGGTGTAAAGGGCAGCTTAGCAAATACTTAAATTGGAATCTACCCATAATAACTACCATCAGCTATAAGCAATATTTTTTTACCGGAAACGTCATGTTAAGGAGTTTTCATTATTTACCTTCTTTGGCGTTACGCAACTTATCGTGAAACGCGCCTCACTGCTATCGGGGTGCGATGTACATTGCTGGTTTTCGTGTTTTACGTAGTTAATAGTTGATTGTTTTTTATTGCAAAATGGAGTGTATTCAATTAAATAATAAAAAATATAAGCAGAAAATATTAAAAAGCATGAAAAAAAAATCTGGAGAAAAATTACACTGAAAAATCATTCAAAATAATTGTCTGAGTCCAGGGTTTCAGTTTTTGCTAAGCTGTGTTTTACACCCTGTATTACGTTTGCCACACTACAACTTCCATGCTGGCCTGGGAGTCAAAGAAGAACATACAATGTGTCAGATGCCTACTCTTCCCAGGCATACTGTAAAAGTCAGTAAGTGGGACACGAGGGTTTTGCTGTATTGCGGGCGAAAGGCCGACAACCTCTCACTACTTACATCATGTTTTATCTTATAACCCTCTGAATTTACATATGTCAAACGTGGCATGATTTTAAAACTACTGATGCTCTGCCCACCTCGATAAAGATTACAGGCTTGAGCTTATGTTCGGCACACTACCGTCTCTTCCGGCGGGGTTTGGTAGGCGGGGCCACGGACACGGAGGCCGAGGCTATCTCGTCCCGCGAGGCCCCCTCTGCGGCCTCCAACTTGCCGCGAGCCTCCACAAAGAACATCACGTCGCGGAGCTGCTCTTTCAGTTCTGCTACCTGAGGATAATATAATAGTTTTAGAATTTTTTTTGTCGAAATGGTGGACCACCATTGGGCCAGTGTTGTGGTCTATGACCTCTTCGTGTTTCGAAGTGAGGGCCGTGCCCCTGGGTGCGGACGTATATGGACTGATAAATAAAACGGGCAAGTGCGAGTTGGACTCTATAAAAACCATAATCTCTATAAAAAAATCACGTTTGTTGTATAGGAGCCCCGTTAAATATTTGATTTATTCTGTTTTAGTGTTTGTTGTTATTGGACCAATAGAAATAAATCATCTGTGAAAATTTCAACTGTCTAACTATCACGGTTCATGAGATAAGCCTCGGACAGACTTTCTATAAAAACGAGCAAAAAAATCACGTTTTTTGTATGGGAGCCCCCTTAAATATTTATTTTATTCTGTTTTTTTTTGTATTTGTTGTTATAGAGCACATAGATATACATCATCTACGAAAATTTCAACTGTCTAACTATCACGGTTCATGAGATACAGCCTGGTGACAGACGGACGGACGCGCGGACAGCGGAGAATTATTACTATAATAATAGGTTTTCACAAATTCCAATTAAACCAAAATTTATACACTAGAATTGAAAATTCAAGTTTAGAACTTGCTCATCTGAAAATTATAGCCCTCCATGTATTTCGAGTATGCTATTATAGCTTCTCATAATCTTCTCAAACAGAAGATTTCTCTTTTGTATGAAAAATTGTGCAATATCCCTAGACCGTGTTGATGTGTGTATATGTATTCAATATAGAATAGAATAATCTTTATTTTATAGGACATTCAGGATGTCACTTAAAACAAGTCAAGATTACAATGAAATACATACAAACATACATTAAACGATTTAAATACATACATACGCATTCGTTCCTCGGATCCTACTGACTCTACGCCTATTCGCAAAGGTGCAGTCTTCCTCAGAGAAGAACAGGCAAGAAACTCTGAGATTGCTCTTTTAAATCGCATTACAAATTTTCTTATTTACTAATTTTAACTAAATCTGAAATAACTCAGTTCATTCCCATGGCTGCCTGTCTGATAGTTAATCAGAATATCACTAGTCTACCCAATTACCTCTCTGACGAAGTTCTCCTCCTTGAGTTTGGCGCGCGCCTGCCACTCGGCCTGCGAGCCGGCCATGGCCGCCGCTAGCCCGCGCTCCTCAGATAACTCCTTTTGTAGCGACGATAGTCTACAAAACAAACACACACAGGGCCTTACCACAACATTATTTTTTGGGAATATCGACTCGTTTGGGAAAGTTACTCTGTTTCGTGAAGAGAATCACCATCAAAAGTTTCGCTTAACCTTTTTAGCGCCAAGATTTTTCGTCAAAAACGCCCACCACACGCCACGACATCAAATTTTTTTTATTAATGTCATGGCGTATTGCGAACGCTTGGTGAACGATATTAAAGTAAAAAAAAAAAATTGTCTGATATATCAGACTTTGGCGGCGAGGGCACGAAACTTTAACGTCTGATATATCAGACTTTGGCGGTGAAAAGGTTAATATTATTTTTTTTGTGATTTACTAACAACTATGGATGTATAATCCGAAATAAATGATTGTTTGATTTGATTAATCTATCCATTCATACAAACACGCCTATAATCCCATTCGGGGAAGGCATGACGTCATCTTTTTTTTAATTATGAGATGGGTTAACTCTAGACCTCAATCTTGACCAAGGTCATAGATGAGGTCGACGATGGAGCGAGTTAACCCAGAAAATGCCAATTAAGGCACTGGTACTCCCACGCAACGACGGAACACAGCAAACTGTTTGGCGTCGGACTTCGGTAGGAGGGTGGTCGCGAACCAGACGGCCCTTTACAGAGCCTACCACACCGCATGAGACCATAAGACGCCACCTCAGATTGAAAACAAGCTGAGGTATCGTTGCCTAAGATGGATTACTAGCAGGTTTCATATTTTTTTTCTTAGTCGCCTCTTACGACACCCACTGAAAGAGATGGGGTGGTGTTAATCTCAACCGATCACCACACGGCGTAAAGTCAGTATCACGAATATTGGGCCCGTTTTGAGGCTGCAGTAAACACTAGGAATTCAAAGAATTAATCTCTTGAGGGACTGGAGTGGTGTTATTCTCAACCGATAACTACAAATGAAAAATTTTGAGTGATAAACCACTTGACGTCACATTTAACACACATGCTAAGGGTTATTAGATGGAACAGGAGTATAGTGGTGATAGGTTTTTTTTTTATTAATGAAGGGTTCGCTCTTGACCACAATCTAGCCCAAGGGCAAAGATGCGGTCGAGGATGTAGCAAGCTCACCCAGAAGGAGCCTATTCACTCGAACTTTAAAGAGATTCGTGTTATATGAACTCGCAAAATACAGACGCAGGCAGGGAATTCCATTCCCTAGCAGTGCGCAATACGAAAGATGATGAAAAGCGCTCAGTGCGAATCCGTGGGATATCAACAAGATAGGGATGGTACCCCGCGGTGCGTCTGGACGTCCGTTGTCAACCTTCATCCACGATACAGCAGTCTTGCGTCCCACTTACTGGCATCTACATTATGCCTGGGAAGAGTTGAGAGCTGGTTTTTCTTTCACTCTCAGTCCAGCGTGGAACAATAAGTGTTAAGCTATAATAACTAGAACATAACAAAATTGTATGACCCCTGAAATTAGTGCTGATAACTTTGAAACGGCTGAACCAATTCTGATTAAATATAGATAAGAACTCGATTACGTCAGCTTTCAAACAAAACTAAACCGCATCAAAATCGGTTTAGGCTCTACGATGCCACAGACAGACACACAGATATACCTACTCGTCAAACTACAAATAACACATCTCTTTTCAACCGACTTCAAAAAAGGAGGAGGTTCTCAATTCAACGGTTTTTTTTTTTTTGTATATTTGTTACGCGATTACTCCGGCAACTGTTGTCCGATTTTCAAAATTCTTTATTTGTTCGAAAGAGTATACTCCTGAAGAGGTCCCATATAAATTTTATCGAAAATGATTCAGCGCTTTTAAAAAAAATCAACAAAAACAAAATATACTACAAACTAGAACATCATCTAAATAAATGAATGACATTTCTGTTTGTAGTTATTTGCTAATAGGCATTGTAGTCCGCAAAAAACTAGATATCTACTTTGTGCGAACTGTTGTTGGGATTGAAGTCGGTGACTCATACGTTTTTAACGTGGAAAATTATTGTTGTTGAAAACACTTACTTGTTGGTGACCTGATGTAGCTTCTTATCTAAGATCTTGTTCTGGTTGGTGAGGCTATGCATCTGCTCAGTGAGTGCGGCGGCGCGGCTCTCTGCCTCGGCGGCCCGGGTTCGAAGCTGTTCGCATTCCGCTGCGTGCTCGCTTTCTAATCTGTTTTAAGGTAGTGTTTGGTAAAAAAAGTACGTTAATTTTACGAAGTCAAAGTCAAAAATAGCTTAATTTTTTTAATCGTTTATTGCAATTTACAGCGTGTAATATTCCACCTTAAAATTATTTACTTTAAAAAATTGTTAAGCCCATTAAATATTCTGTAATTTCATAGAATATTTATAATTTTACTTAATATAGGTCAAAGTAGTGAATTACATGAGCATTTTTAACTTTGCTAAAACTTCAAGTAGGGGTTCCACAAGGGTTAATTCTAGGGTCCTAATTGTACACTATACACAAATTGACTTCGTCGTTTGCTGACATTTTGCGATTACATATTATTAGCTTTCCACCCGGGACTTCCTTCCCGTGATTTTTTTTTTGTGCCATTCTAATTTTTAAGCTATATTGCTGCATATTTTCATCAAAATCCGTCCAGTGGTTTTGTTGAATGATTAACAAACATCCACCAGCCATTCAACCATACACTAAAACATTTATAATATACTTGCTAACCCGCCCAGGAATTAATTATACAATTTACTGTATTAAACGCTTCTCTTGAATCGCGTCTGTCGGTCTATATGAACTCGATAAAATAAAAAAATACTGACCGAATTTTCATAAGGTTTACACTAAAGGACGAGTGATTCAAGAGGAGCATTTCAATGTATAATGAATAGGGAATATACATGAATTTTTTTATCGCATTGATTAACAAAATATGAAAATACCGTAGTCGAGCTGACAAAAAGTGAAATTAAAATCGGCCAAGAAATACGGCCGATATACGCATTTAAAACTATTAATTACGCACCGATTAGAAAGAGAGATACAAAATGGACTGTGACGTCACATGTCACTACGTCCATACAAACTCCGTGTTAAATTTCGTTTTGCTAGAAAGAGATAGAAATAAATCTTCGATGGCTTATATCTTTTTTAATTTCATAGTTATTCGAAAAATAGTTTTACCAAACTGTTTATTACGTGAATGAGGATTAATTTAAAAAAAAAATCATGCATATTCCCTATTCCCAGAATTCTCACGGAAACAAATTCCCGGGCGGGAAGTTAGTTTAAAATAAAATAAATATCTAAATACGTTATTATAGGCTAAAATGTGCTGGTAGACTCATAGTAAATACTGTAAGACTACTTAACACAGACTGTTTTAATGTAATTAGAAATAAGTACTTAAGTGATTTGTATTTTAAGTGTAATCCAAATGTAACGTCCACCTGTTTGCAGCGCCCTAGCAAGGTACCCTACAGGCACGTATAACTGTTTAACTTTAAGTTATACCTGGGAATACCGCACCCAGTAGGGTCAAAAGAACGAATGTTTATGTATGTATTCAAATCCTTTATTGTATGTTTGTATGTATTTAATATAATCTTGACTTATTTTAAGTAAAATCCTGAATGTTTTATAAAATAAAGATACATAATTTGAATTTGTGGTTAAGTAATGTGTATACTTTCAGCAAATAAATTTACTATTACTATTCTATTTTCTCATTAGCAATTTAGCTTATCAATTTTCTGTGCAGCTAAAAAAGCTAGTTTTCTACCGACTTACTTGGCAATCTTCTCCTCATAAAAAGTCCTCTGGCTGTCCAACTGGTGTGTGAGTATGTACGTGAACTCAAGTTGAGCTGAATCTAATTTGTCGCCCCCACACGCCTCGTCCTCAGCCGTAGCGCCCCCTTCAGCCGCCACTAGTTTCCCATCAGCCTTGTTTTGTACCAACCGATGGACGAAATTGTCTCCTGTAAAAGTGATTGTGTAAGATCCATGTAGTACTCAATAATTTATTACATTCCTTTGTGTTTTAAGGTAACAATTTAATATACATACAGGGACAGCTTAGCAACAACTGAAACCCTGAATTCAAACAAACTGATATGTATATGTCGAGGGACAAGTGAAACAACCGACGGTTCGATTTGACGCAGCCAACAACACATGCATATCTATAACCATACATAACATATCCCACCCCTATTTGAAATATGCTAAACTAAACGTAACATTAAAAAACCGCTTATAATCTAGATTCGTGGGACGTTTACGTAACATTCAACCTGACCCCTTATTGGGCTCATCATTTGCTACCGCATCATGAAATTCCTCATTACAATTTGGCTCGACTTCAGGCTCCATGCTTGCACGTGACTCTCCCTTCTACTTCCATCCTGGAAGTGATATCACGGTCAATGGGTATCGGGTTCGGTTCTTTTGTTGGCGGCTCTTGCTCGCGTGTTGCTTTTGCCAACGGAGCATGGGATGACGTCGACGAGGGTGGCGGCGGCGACGGCAGCGACGACGGTGGCGGTGACGGTGGCGGCAACGACAGTGACGGTGACGGTGGCGGTGACGGTGGCGACGACGGTGGCGGTAAGTTCGTTGTGTTATCGTTACTTGTGTCCGTGTTAATTTTCGCCCAAATAACATCTGGGCCGGGAAGAAATCTGCGGTCAACTTTAGTTTACTGTCTCTAATATTACTACTTGTCATCAAACTGGACTTTATCCCCTTTTTTACAATTTTAACATATGACTCATTGCTGGCTGGCTGGTAAGCGGGCGACGACGTCATATGTGAAATCCCGTTTAATTCACAAAACCCTGTAAATTATTTCGAGCAAAACGCTGTACCATTGTCGCTCAAACGTTGTAGGTAAACCATAAGGTGAAAAATACTCACACATTTTTTCTATTACCGCGGTTGATGTGGTGTTAGAATTCATGTCACAAACCTCTACCCATTTGGTAGTAGCGTCTACTGCATAAAAATATCACACTTTTCTTTTTGCAAAGTCAATCCTGCATTTTCTAATTTTTGGAGAAGTATGCAATCTTTCTAAGTGCTCCTCTTTGTTTCTCCCGGTGATCAACACATCGTCCAATAAGCACGTGACTCCTTCCATACCCAATAATACGCACTCCATTGCGCACTGGAATATTGCTGGCGCGCTCGCTAATCCGAAGACAAAGCGAGAGTGTACTTATAAAGAACCTTATGCGTATTGATACAAGTTATCTTTTGGGACTCCTCTTCTAATAAAAATTGGTTATAGGCCATGGAGAGGTCTTATTTTGTAAATTGTTGTACTCCATATAATTTAGAAAACAATTCTCTTGGTAGGTAGCGGATATTGTTCCACAATCAATTGTTTGTTTATAGAAACTGAGTAGTCGGCGCATAACCTCACCGCACCGTTACGTTTTAACACTGGTACTATGCGAGGCGCGTATAATTATTCCGAATGCTCAATTGGTTGGAGCATACCTAACTTGACTATCTGAGATCTTTTAAGAATGTTTTGTGACTTGCAATAAAGAAATTGAAATTGACTAATCAATCAATTTCCCGTGACTAACCTTATCGCGTAAAGCGAATGCAATTGAACGTGCCTTACAGAAAATCGGTTTTGCATACTCTGTCAACGGTAGCTTAATGTTGTATAAGTTGAATGCTCCTAGGTTATTTGAAAATAAGTAAGGATAACGAGCTTGAAATTCGTCTACACTTAAATCGACTGGTTCACAAAAGTTTAAAGCAATGAATTGAAATTGAAATGCCGATATAAAATCTCTGCCTAGCAGTGGAGGGCCTCCCATGCGCACAACATAAACATTGATCGGTTGTTCCCTCCCCGCATAAGACAGATTTACCTGTAACGTAACGTACTCAGACAATTGATTTTATCGACGATAAGATTCTTATTAGTGTTCGACAATGGCACATAAATATTTTTTGAGATAAATCACTAAATACATTTTTGAGATAATCATAAAAAAACATGTGAATGATGTCTCATAGAAGAGACAGCGTCTCCTAAAAGAGATGCATGTGAATGATGTTTCATAGAAGAGATGTTTGTGTAAAGATCGAGATACAGATACGTTTTTTTCCATAGAAGGAATGTCGCTAAAAAAAATTACTATGTTACGTGCTTTTATTATTATTCCCCCACATTTTTCATATGTAATTATCATGTTGCCATTCCACAATCAAGATTTTTTTAAGTTGAAGAGGCCTAAAAGATAATATCGATATTTCAATCGATTTCACAATTTTGACATATCCCGCCTTTTGAGTATAGCTTTTATTAAAATGGATAAGATAACACCAGAAATTATTTTGTTAAATGTTACATAAAATATGTAAGTAATACATACCATTTGTGTTGGAAAAAGTATCACAGTTATTTTGAAGTCCAATTCCATAATATTTATTACATTTCAACCAAATTTTAAAAGTTTAAGAAATTTACGTGAATAGTAGTTAAATTGGTATGTACCCTGTAATACAATTACGTATTGTGTGAAATTCTTATTAGACTCGCATTTTATACGATTTCAAGGTTTATAATTTGATTGAGGTTGTACACAATAGTTGCAAATCGACGAAGTTCCCACAACGTATATTTTCGTATATTCTTTACAGATAATTTTGAAATATAACGGACACTATTTTGAAACCCTGGCTTGCGGCACAACTTATTACTGTCTAACATGGCAGATGCTAAAGAAGACTTGAACTGCTGCTTGAATAATAAGAAACAGTTAAAAGAGAGACCAAAATAGTTATAGTTATCAGCTCGAGCGATGGGGTCTCGGAAAAGGATTTACTGTCAGTGTTAACGAAGTTACGGAATTCCGTTAAAAGCTTAAATGGCGTTTTTTGCAATTTTGGGAATTCCATCAATGACAACAACTTTCTAAATCGGATCACTGATAGTCAACTTAATGCTGAGAACTTACAGAGCCTACCACACCGCATGAGACCATAGGACACCATCTCAGATTCAAAACGAAGTGAGGTGTCGTTGCCTAATATGGATTACTAGGAGGCAGGTCTCATTTGTGTTTCCTTAGTCGCCTCTTATGAGACCCACGGAAAGAGATGGGATGGTGTTATTCTCAACCGATGACCACACGGCGTAAAGTCAGTATCACGAATATTGGGCCCGTTTTGAGGCTGCAGTAAACACTAGGAATTCAAAGAATTAATCTCTTGAGGGACTGGATTTAATTACAGTAAAAGGACATGTAATCAAAATTATCCACTTACTTCCATTCTGAACTGGAAGTGAAAGAAAAACTTAGATTGTGCCAGCTGCCAACTCTTCCCAGGCATAATTTAGAAACCAGTAAATGGGACGTGAGGATTTTACTGTATTGTGGGCGAAAGGCATAATATAACCATCACCACTTCACTCATGTTACACCTAGTAACCCTCCAAATGAATTTCAAATGTGGCATCAAATGTTTATAAAACTACATGACACTGCCTACCTGTAAAACGACGTATGGATGGATGACGAATTAGCCAATAGCAGTAGGTACAGAGAAAATTACATAGCGATAAAAATACACAAATTGACTCTCATAACTTACTCTATAAATTAAGTAAAACTAAGGATGTCGCTGGAGAATGCAGACCAACTTTGAATAGTATTGAACAACATCTAAGGCTTCTGAAATCATTTGGTAGAAATGTTTCTTCTTCGCCCGGCCTTTTCCCATATCTATTTGGGGTCGGCTCTCCTAATCGATTTTCGCCGGAGATAGCGTTTCTGGGTCGTCGTAGGGTCTACGTTATCGGTAGCGAGATCTTTTCTAATAAGTGACATCCATGTTTATGGGGGTCTGCCACGACTTTTTGGTCCGGACTCGATTCGTAGCACTTGTTTGGTCATGTGGGCCTCTGGTCTCCACATGACATGGCCGTACCATCGTAGGCGTGATTCTTTGACCTTGTCTGGTATTGGTCTTATTTTGAAGCTGCCTCTGATGTACTTGTTCGGCACTTTATCGAGCAGTGTTAAATGTATAAGATAATTAATATTAAATAAATATCCAGATAAAATTGTTAATGAAGTTAATATACTTAAACCAGATGACCACTCCGTAAAAAGTATCAGACAAGGCCTGGACGTTATAATTCATTCCATGGAAAGAGCACAAGTAAGAGAAATTGAAAACGAATCTTTTTCCATACAAAATCTTTCTGCGAATGCAGCAGTGAAAAATAAACAAGAAAGAAACAGGAACCAATAACCAACAGCATAAAGACGGGCCACTAAGTAAGAAATTCAAAAAGAACTATATTTTTGTGATCAAAACCACTACAATTATGAATGCACTCTGAGTTTAGATGAAAAATAACAAAAGCTAAAAAACAGATGTTTTTCTTGTTTCCGTATTAGACATCGAGTGCACTGATACAGGCTGATGATGATGATGATGCATTAGACATCGAGTAAGAAACTGTCGAAACAAAAACCGTTGTGTACACTGCAAGTGGCCGCATAGAGCAACGTATACAAATTGAAACTGCAACAGGCAAAATTTTGGAGTGAAAACGGAAGTAACACCCACGTCTTCTATGATTAACTAGCTAAAACAAAGGAGTCACTCCTGCAGTGCAGTTGATATTTACTGATATAATAGAATCAATTATATCATAATAAAATATTGATTTTTTAATTGCTTATGATTATCATTACAGTTTGTACACAGTGAAAAGGTTCGTTTACGTGGCGATTTGTACGTAAACAGATTTTTGGTTGGGTATTTTCTGGGAAATATAATAAATGAAACACATTTCAAACGATGAGTGTTATAGCATATGCTGATAATATGACAGATTCTCAATATGACGAAACTATTCAAGTGCAAGAAGAACAAGGAGCGATAGAAAAGGTGTCTCCTTTTTCAACTAACTCAAGTTATCCAGTTCATTACTTACCTCATCACTGCACCTTAAAAGAAGGTAAAACAACCAAATTGGGGATTGTCTATGATGCATCTACACGTACAAAGGGAAAGGATTCAAATAACCTGAATCAGTGTCTTCATAAGGGACCTTTTTTTTTACCAGCCCATATACGTCCCCACCGAGGGGCACGGGCATTAGGACCATTATTATTAGAAAACTTAATTGGCATAATATTAAGATTCAGAAGATACTTTGGTGTAGTGCAGGGGTTCCCAACGTTTTAACCTATGCGCCTCACCTAACGTTGAGCTAAAATCTTACGCCCACTCTAGGGCTGAAATTGGGAGTTTATATAAGAAAATTAAACAAACAATGATAAAATAAAAATGAGGGTGTTTATTTTTATTCATATGACAATAGAATTTTAATAAATGTACCTTTTGTTTTTACGAGTATATGCAGTTAACCTGAACCGTTTCTTCTCTATTATTTTATGACTCGTAGCGTGGAGAACGGATACAACAAAAATTAACCAATTGAGTTTAGTAAAATTTTTTAATAGGCAGAAATTAGGGAACTCTGCGCCCCCCTTGGAACCGCTCGACGCCCCCCAAGGGGGGCGCGCCTCACTGGTTGGGAAACCCTGGTGTAGTGGCTGATGTGGAAAAAGCTTTCCTACAAATTGGATTACAAGAAGCTGACCGTGACATGACTAGATTTATTTGGATTAAAGTCAGAAATACTGAACCAACAGATGACAATGTAATACATCACAGATTTTGTAGAGTACCATTTGGCATTGTATCCAGCCCATTCATTCTAGCAGCAACTATTGATTATCATTTAAATAAAACAGAAGTGGAAGTGGCTAAGACAATGATAAATAATATTTATGTGGACAATCTTCTCATCGGTGTTAACAATGAAGAAGAAGCAATCAAATTGTATGATGACGCAAGACTTGTCTTCGGAGAGATGTCCATGACTTTAAGATAATGGCAATCAAACTGTAATAAATTAATGTCTAAAACATCAAATCCGGAAAATACATAGTAAGTTTATATTCTGGGACTAAACTGGGAACCCAAAAATGACAAAATTAAACTAAAAACAGATATTGACAAACTCTTGAAGAAACATAGAAACAAAGAGAGATGTATTAAAAGTAGTAGCTTCAGTTTATACCCATGTGGATTTTTGAGTCCAACTTTGTAGGCTGCTAAGCTATTTTTACAAGATTTATGGAGATTGAAATATAAATGGGACACGAAGTTTACTGGAGAATTACAAAGACAATGGAATGAAGCTGTTCTTCCATATTAAGAAATTAAAGAAATTAAAATATCGAGATCACTGATTCAAGATATAAATACCAAGAATCAAAGTAACATTAGTCATGAACTGCACTATTTCAGTGACTCATCAATGCATGCTTACACAGCTGCAGTTTAACTAAGATCTGTAAACGATGACCGAGTAAAAATAAGCTTTGTTATGTCCAAAACGAGACTGAAGTCACTAAAAGAAAAGGATGATTTAAAAATACCGAAACTAGAGCTTTTGGGAGCTCTGATAGGAGCTAGATTGCTACTCTTCATTGAAAAAATGCTAGAGATTAAGATTGAAAAATAAATACTCTGGACTGACAGTCAAATACACTGGGCGTCAAAAATAAGTAGTACAGTTTTAAAATTGCGATTTCTCCCAAACTATAAAACTTAGACCTTTGAAACAAAAAAGGTTAAAAAGAAAATTTAATCTTATTCAATAAAAACTTCATGCATTATAAGAACTTATAATGCTTGACTTTAAAAAAAACGAATAAATAAAAACACTTTTTTTAAACTATTGAAAGGTGTTGTCTTACTTAGGATTTTTGTGTTTGACACATTCGCTGCTGATAAAGCAATTGTAATTGAAAAGCATAGGTATCTTCAGAGAGTAAATTTGACTAATCATGCCTCTTTCACCAGAAGAATGTGCAAGAATCTTAGCTTTTCTCGAAGTGGGCATCAGTATGCGTCGTACTGCAAGGAGGGTGGGTGTAACTTTAAGAACGGTTCAGCGAGTAAAGCAAAGGTACGAAGAGACTGGAAACCATCTAAGGAGACGAGGTAATGGCAGACCCAGGTGCACAAGTACCCGAGAAGATCGCTTTATTGTTTCCACTGTGTTAAGAAATCGACACCTTAATGCAGTTGAGGTTCAGCAACAGCTTCTTCGGACCCGAACAGACTACATCAGTGATAGTACAGTGAGAAGAAGACTTGCTGAAGCTAACCTGAAGCCTCTAAGACCAGCAAATGGCCCCAAACTTGAGACAGAGCATCGCGTAGCAAGACTACGCTACGCCCGTCAACACGTACAATGGGGCGAAGAAGAATGGGCTAGAGTTTTATTCACAGATGAGTCTCGATTCTCTTTATACACTTCAGATGGACGGCGGAGAGTCTACAGACGACCCGGTGAGCGATACATTCAAGCTTGTATCTCGGAAAGAGTCCAATATGGCGGGGGCTCTGTACACGTATGGGCTGGTATCTCTTCAGAGAGTCGCACAGAGCTTGTGGTAATAGAAAATGGGACTTTGACTGGTGAAAGATATGCCTCGGAGATCCTCAACGAGTATGCAGGGCCATATTTAATAAATATGGGTGATGGAGCCATCCTAATGCATGATAACGCCCGGCCACACACTGCTCACCACGTACAAGAGTACATTCAGGAGGTTGGCATCAACTTGATGGCTTGGCCATCGAGAAGCCCAGATCTCAACCCGATTGAACACGCCTGGGATGAGCTTGGGAGGCTAGTCAGAAGGCGCAGTCCACCTCCTGCCACACTCAGGGCTCTAAAACATGCGCTGATAGAAGAATGGGAAAATATTCCCCAACACCGCCTCCGAAACTTAGTGTTCAGCATGCCAAACCGGATCCAAGCTGTAATTAGAGCCCGAGGCGGCAACACAAGTTATTAAATTGTGAAAAAGTTCCAAAACGTGAAAATTAAGTGGTTGACATATCGTTAAAAATTGATACTTTTTAGTATTTATCTTAATTTTAAGTTTGAAACTTTATTCATGCCAAATAAAATATAACTTTAATAAACTTCGTTAAGTTTACTATAAACTGCTTTTTATTTCATAAGTGTAACTACTATAGTTTAGGAGTAATTGCAATTTGAAAAGTGTACTACTTATTTTTGACGCCCAGTGTAGTATATGGATGGATAAACACACAAAAACTATCATCGCCTTTCATAACTAAGAAGGATAAAAGAGATAAAAGAAAATGGAAGTTTACAGGCAAAATACATACAATCAGAAGACAATCCTGCCGACATTGGCACAAGACAACTAAAAAAATGTATTGAAAAATTTTATTTGGTTGTCAGGTCCAGACTTCTTAAAAAATAAAGAAATTCAATATTCTACATTCATTGCCGGTGTGGAGGGTGTTATACGTGTGGTAGTTTTATACATAATTTTGAACTGTTCCTGAAGCTTTATGATAGGGTCGACAACAGCGAGTGCGCTTAGTAATATAGCTCGTCGTTTGTCTTCTGTCGAATCACTCTTGTCCGTGATGTCATTCGCGAGAAATCATTGTGTTATGCGGCCTTTGTGGGTCGTTCTTCTTTTTTAGCGACAATGGTCGGTCACTCACCTCATTTTGTGTCTTATTAGAGTATGAATTATTATGTGTTCGTTGTTTGAATTTATATCCTCATGGCTTTATACCTTTTAATACTAAGTAATCTTTAACTTTTTGTAACCAATATTTTTTGTGTGTGTTTATTTTTCATTGAATACCGTGACAGAGTAGTAATTTATAATAATGTCCTACCCAAAAAGGAACACTCTGTCACAGTGTTTTCTCGAAAGTCAGCATAAAACATACAACATTATAGGCATGAAAACAAAGATTAAATGATCCGAATGAAAATTAAATGCATCTGAAAAAAAAATCTAACACTGAAATCAAAATATTGTCACTTGATAAACTCGAAAAACTGAGAAAAATCAATTGATTGTCGCTAAAAAAGAAGTACGACCCTTGTACGTCTTCCATGTATGCACGTTGTGATCAAAGGTCGTTAATATTCCGAAATTTACACCACAATTACTTCGCATTTTTTTTGCGGGTTGCGTTTTAACCAAAGTCGCCACTGATATGTATGTGACGAGGGACAAGTGAAACAACTGACGGTTTGATTTGCACTGACTGTAATCAAGCAAATACGAGCGGACGCAACCCGACAACACATGCATATCTATAAACATACATAACACAAACTATAATTTTGAATGATTTTGCAGTGGAATTTTCCTCAGGATTCTCTAAATATTTTCGTGCACTCATTTTAATATTATCCGTTTAAAAATAAAATATTTTTTCGGATACACTTCTTTTTGCGATACAAAACAATAATAACAGCGTAAAACACGAAAACCAGCAATGTACGTCGCTTTCTGATGGTGGCGCTCGCTGGGCACAGTATAGCGTACCGCCAAAGCAGGTAAATAAACTACTTAACTTGACGTTTCTAGGAAAAAATAATTACTTGTAGTCGATCTTAGTTATGGGTAGATTCCACTATTAAGTGTTTGCTAAGCTGTCCTTAACACATTAAAAACCATAATCTACGGTTTGGGCTAGGCGTCGATGACTATATAGCCCACGGGCGAAGCCAGAATTCTGTTTCAGGGTCATAAATCAACAACAACGTAAGTATATGAAATCGCCAAAATTTCTGGCGACCGTACCCATTTCCACTGCTACTTTCCACACTTCAAGTTCCGCTTTGAGCACAGATGTACTTCTTTCGGGAAGTACCGACGAGTACCTACATACAAATCGCTTCGTCAATTTCAGAGCTGGTCGGTAAAATTGGGAGGTAACACACCAGTTAATGCCGATGATACTTTACGGTGTGTTGTAAAGGGATAAGAGCATGGAGATAATCAAGATTTTGAAAATTTCGGGGGGGGGGGGTTTGAACCCTTAAAATCCCCATCTGGCTACGCCCATATAGACTACGCTTCCATGCTATTAGCCTTCACAATGTATCCAAGCTAAAAAAAAAGAAAGCAGCAATATCGTTTAGCAAACGTACCTGCATAATCCCACACCCTGTTGGATCCTAGTTGTAAGGCGTACGTGTGGTTAGATTGCATGAAATGTTTCGCAGCATGGCCGCCTTCATATCTATACAAAAAGATTCATATCAGTGTCACTGTGGTCAAGAGCGAAACTCTTCTTTATTATTTTTTTTTTTAAAGTTTAGCATTTAATATTTGTGGGTGGGGCGGGCGATACACAGATTGAATAGTTTTGCAGAAATCACTATATTTTATTATCATATCTATACATATTATAAAGAGGAAATATTTGATTGTTTGTTTGTTTGTTTGCATCGAATAGGCTCCGAAACTACTGGACCGATTTGAAAAATTCTTTCACCATTAGAATCTTACATTATTCGGGATGGATATAGGGTACATGATTTCCCCAAATTCCCACGGGAACGAAGTCCCGCGCAGGAAGCTAGTTATGTATATAATCTTAGTAAATCCCTACTTATATAATAAATGCGAAAGTGACTTTGTCTATGTCTGTTGCGCTTTCACGGCTAAACTACTGAACCGATTTTGATGTTTGGTACAGAGATAGATTAGACCTTGGAAAAGGACATAGGCTAATTTTATCCCATAGCTGGGCACGATATAACCTGTAGTCCATAGGGGCGGAGCCGCGGGCGGAAAGCTTGTCTAATATTATGTATAAAATTCTCGTATCACAGAGTTACTCCTCCGAAACGGCTTGACCGATACTTATAAATTTTTGTGTGTTTATTCAGTAGGTCTGAGAGTAGGACGTAAACTATTTTTTCCTTAATTCCCATGGGAACAAGTCCCGGGCGAAAAGTTGGTTTATATAAAGAGGAAAGATTTGTATGTCTGTAACGATTAAACTCAAAAATTACTGGACCGATTTAAAAATTTTATTTACCAATAGAAAGCTCTCCTATCAGCGAGTGACATAACCTACATACTTTTACCGGTGCGGTTTTACCGGTCCGGTGCGGAAAGCCAGTCATCTACCCTAATAGTTTAAATATATGTAAGTAAGGATTTCTCTTGCCGGCGCAGTGAATGGGCCTTTTTATAATTCAAACGGCACGGCACGGCAATTCAAAATTTGAATTACTATTGCCTCCTATGTTCTCAGCTTCTAGTATTACTATTACATAGGCGGTATTGGTAATACAATTTTGCCGTGCCGGTTTCGAATTATAAAAAAGCCCAATAGCTGTATCAAATGTGGTTACCTGCCGCAGCCGACATTGCCACAGATGAGGCAGATCCACAGCGCCCCCGACTCCACTCCGTCCAGCCCCAAGCCTTCCGCGACGCCGCTGATGTTGTCTCGCGTCTCTTCTCCTCCCTCTTCTGGAATTTACGGGTTTTATAAAAAAAAAAGCTACACACTCAAAGGCACACACTAAGGTTTTCCCCTTGTGTCGTGAGTCCCTTGGAACACATATAAAGACAAACACCCATGACCCGAGAACAAACATCTGCTTTTTACACTAATGTTTGCCCCGACTGGGGATCGAACCCAGGACCCGCTGATCAAGAGGCAGCGTCACTACCACTCGACCAAACCGGCCGTTTTATACAGATTTGGACAAAATATGCATAAATGCGTGAAATATTTTTGCCATGTCAACGTCGATCTGCCTGTTTCCTACTCACGCTATGCAGAGGGTAGAACGAGATGCATAATATTTATTTTTATTACAAGATGGGTTAACTCTTGACCTCAATTTTGACCAAAGGTCATAGATAAGGTCGACGATGGAGCGAGTTAACCCAGAAAATGCCTATAAGACAAACTTATCTCACATGTGCATTTCATCCCGCGGCAGATCAGCGGAAGAATTATTGAGAAAGTGATGATATCTTCCCGGCCAATTTTGGCCATGGCGACCGCTTTAACTTTCGTTATTATTTTATAAACTATGTTCAATTTTCACCAATACTAACGAAGTGAAAGAAATAAATACTCATCGTACCCCATTACGATGTTCTTTTTTACGATGTCTACTTAAAAGAATGCGTAAGATAGAATAAAAAAAATAAAAAAAAAGTATTTATTCAGAAAAAAAAAGAGACAGTAAATTAAACAGTGCTTCATGGTACCCACACTAGGATTCCCTACAACACAATACATAGAATACATAGAATAGTACATTTAGGTCTAACAAGGATGCTAAACAATACAGGACCTAACATAGTTCCTTGTGGGACACCTATGATATTTCTTGTAGTTTAAAAATTCGGGTAAAATGAACAAATCCATTCCACATTTACAAATAAACACAAAATTACATTTCAAGTAATTGACCTGTGTGGCGGGCGGGACTGACGTCACCGCGTCCAACGCTACTGAAGGTGCCAAAATTATGAGTTTACAAAACGTGATTCAAACACGTGTCACTAAAATGTAAACATAGCGATTTATGAATTAAGGATTTGGCTATTTTTATTCAATGTATAAAGTATGTACAGGGACAACGGCACATCATAGTATCCAAAACTGTAAAATTTCTTCAATCGATTTTCAATTTTATCTCCAAGCATTAGTTAGAGTTTACTATCTATTGGGGAAATTTGACAATTTGTGGTAACCTGATGTGCTGTTGACTGTACTTTGATCCATTTGTCTCTGCAAATGCAAGTTAGATTTCTATTGATCGATTTTGTCTAATTCCTTATACAGGGCTTTAGGTAAATAAATCTCTTTCAACCTCTCGGGTGGGTTATCAGTCCATGAAACTGAACAACTTTCCCCCAATAATAAGTCAAAATACGAAAAAAAAATTTGAGTTCCTCTACAAAATGCGATATATGCTCAAAATATTTTTTTCGTATTTTGACTTATTATTGTGGGAAAGTTGTTCAGTTTCATGGACTGATTAACCACCCGAGAGGTTGAAAGAGATTTACCTAAAGCCCTATATTGATAGATGAATTTGTCTAAAACAATAGCATGTGAAGAGTTTATCAAACATTTAGGCTTAATTGTTTACTCAGCTGTTTATGTTCGTTTTGTTGAATTGATTTGGGTGTTTACATATTTTTGATAACAACACGAATCGCGGACTTATAAGTATTTCAGATATCAAAAATCAAATTCTGTTATTTTAACGCAAAATATTTAAAATAAAAAAAAATTCCCGAGCAAAGTTCCACTGGAATATCAGTCAGGAAGATGGTTGAATTCAGGGTTTCAGTAATTGCTAAGTTGTCCTTATACAGGGTTATTAAAGAATATTATATTAGATACTAGCTTCCCGTCCGGGACTTCGTTCCGGAGGGAATTCTGGGTATAAAATATATACATGAATCTGTCCATTGGTGAAAACCGTATTAAAATTCGTATAGTAATTTTCGAGTTTGTCGCGTTTTGACAACCAGATGACTTTGTCTTCTAATATAGTATTTTATTTTTATTTTAACAAATCGGGAAACATTTAATAGATTTACCGGAGATAGAAAAGCTGAATGATATGATGATAATTTCCAAAGGTAAGTGTTGCGACAAACCTCCGTCCGAGTGGCACATGGCACAGCGCGCGGTGGCGCGCGGCTCCGGCGTCTGCGCGCAGCGGCACACGGGGCAGCGCGCGTCCGCCCAGCGCACCAGGCACGCCGAGTGGAACGCGTGCGCGCACTGCACGGACAGCACGCCCGCCACGCTCTCGTCCATACGCTCTACGATACACAAGTTACACTGACTTTTGTTATCGATCATCAGTCTGCATATAAACAAATAAATAAAACGCTAAGGTTTCCCCTTATGTCGTGGGTCCCTTGGAACATACGTAAAGACAGACACAAACAACCATAAACCGAGACATCTGCTTTTTACACAAATATTTGTCCGGACTTGGATTCGAACCCAGGACCCGCCGATCAAGAAGCACCGCCCCCCCTATCACTCGACTTAACCGGCCGTCATATATTTCCGCAAAGGGCATGGGCCTCCCTTAGAAGCAATGGAAACGGTTTAGACCATTCTCCACCATGCTGGCCCGATGCGGATTAGTCATCTGCGCGCTAAACGAAAACTATATTTTCTCAGTGCATTAATGAGGAATGGAGTCCTAAGGGTCGGCTCACACCGCGACGCGACATTGCGGATAGAGCCACTCAAAATTAAACTTTATTTATTACATGAAAAGATAAACAGCGGCGAGCGGCGAGGCGCGGCGCTGCGTGGTTATTTATTTATTTATTATAAGATGGGTTAACTCTTGACCTCAATCATCATAAGGTCAAAGATGAGGTCGACGATGGAGCGAGTTAACCCAGAAAATGCCTATAAAGGCACTGGTACTCCCACGCACCGACGGAACACAGCAAGCTGTTTGGCGTCGGACTTCGGTAGGAGGGTGGTCGCGAACCAGACAGCCCTTTACAGAGCCTACCACACCGCGTGAGACCATAGGACGACACCTCAGATTCAGAAAAAAATGAAGTGTCGTTGCCTGGGATGGATTACTAGGAGGCAGGTCTCATTTGAGTTTCCTTAGTCGCCTCTTACGACACCCACGGAAAGAGATGGGGTGGTGTTATTCTGAACCGATCACCACACGGTTACAAACACACGGTGGTGCGACGTGTTCTAAATTCTCACTTGTAATAAATAAAGTTCAATTTTGAGTGGTTCTATCCGCAACGTCGCGTCGCGTCGCGTTGCGTCGCGGTATGAGCCGACCCTAAGCGAAAACTTTCGCAATGCGACTTTTTAATAAAGAATGTTGAAACATTTACAAAATCAAAAGACTGCACATAGTAACTGGTGCATTATAATTTCAAATAAGAGTTCATTGACACCATTAAATTTTTGGTCTTCTTTGTTCCCAATCAGTGTCAAAAAAAGAGATGAAAACATTGCATGTCGTAGCATTTTTTAATTCAAGGTCATTTACTTATTAATTCAGCTGTCCTAGCATACGCAATAAGACTTATCTCTCATGATCATGTGGGTAGGTATAAACTTCCGAATCAACTCAAGGAAAATTGACCCTATTCGTATTTACAGAAGTTTTCATTCCTCTTGGGTTTGAAGTTGTACATATGTCGAAGGGCGTCGTCAAGGGGGGGTAGGGAGGGGCAGCTGCCCCCCCCCCCCCAGATATAAAAAAAATGTAGGCAACTGCAAGGCAACCAAAGTTGGAACCGTTCTTAATACAAACGCCAATTCGCCATAGAAGCAAAGACTCGCGCTACAAGTAGTGGTAAAACTTCATGCTCTTGACTGTACCTACTATTATATTTTTTTCATCCTCCGTAATATTAACTTGCCCCCACCTAGGCCAAAGGCTGGCGACGCCCTTGCATATGTCCTTTTAACAATTCAAGATCATTGGTCAACGTCAATCGAATGAAAAGTAAATGCAAACTTCTTCTATTATATTTAAGGTTATTTTTGCCTTGGCAATCAACTCTGATGAGAGTGAAGTCTCACTACATACGCTAGAGCAGCTAATCTCACTCAAAAGCACTAATGCGATATCTCCACTGTCGTTGTAGTTTACTACAATTGTAACCTTTTACTCGTAGCCCAGTCAACCGATCAGTGAAATTAAGCAACGTACATAGAGGCAGGGAACCTGATACATGATCAAAGTGGCAATTTATCACCGGCGTTTCCGTGCTTCGGAAGGCATTTAAGCTGTCGAACCCAGCGGTTGTCGATTGACTACGGTCGTGAAAACCTAGTTAGAGGCCACTGTACGGTATGAAAACTCTTATACCAGGGTTGGCGAAATTCGCCACACACTTGACTATACATACCTACACAATAAGAAGAAGAAGACCTTTCAGCTTTGCTCTTATAAGAAATCCAAATAAAGACATAAGAAGAAAAAATTATATTTACCGAGACAAACAGGACAAGTAGGCAGCTCAGTATGACTAGGAGGTGACATGCCGTCCCGCGCCCATTCCACTCGGGACACCCAAGCCATGTGGCACAGCGAGTGTGGCTCCAAGCTACTGTATGGGACTCCGTCGAATGCTGAGTGGAACTCCCGCGCCGCTTGATACGTGCGGAATCTGTGGACAATGGTGATTCAAGAAAATTCAACCTTCAGGGGTCTTTGGCTTGAGCGGTTGCTAGTTCAAATGGATTTTTCTTTCCTAATGTAGAGCAGTGATAGGGTGTTGTGCAATATATATTTTTTTATTTATAGCCTTTAATCAGAAATACATAATATCTCAATCTATTTCTATTTTACTGTCTTCGTTGACCATTTCTGTGTGCCTTCAGGCAAAGGCCTCCCCCATTATTCTCCACTCTTCCTTTTTGTGTATGAGTCTGGTTCAAATTTTTCCTGCCGTTTCCACAAGTTCATCCGGCGGCGGCGGCGACGGCGGATGTTGTGCAATAATTGAAACAATTAAGAATTTAAGTGATATGGTATTTGCTCTAATTGAATCTGCCAAAGAAAGAGGCTGTCATTTTCCAGCCTTCTTACTAAACAAGTTGATCTGTTGCTCCATATCACAGGAAAGCACTAACTTTTTTCTGGGTTTTAGCTGTAATCGGCTACTGAAGCTATATCAAGTGGTATGCTTCTAGGAAAGAAAAGTTAACATAATCTGTTTTTTCCAAACATAATCTTTCCATACACTACTCCCTTTTGGGGTAGGCAATACATTGTGTGGTTCTGGAACCCCTTTTTGCCACATTTGCGTTTATGTCGACTTTTATGGAGGTTCCATCCACTGGGTGACTTTGTCAACCTAATACAAATAAAGATAAACAACAATTACAGGTAGCAGCACTTCAGATTACCCATTTGCACTATGAAAGCCGTCGCTATTCTGAACGACATCAGGGCGACGTCAAGGTCATTATTTAAAGCCTGATGTGCTATCGTACATTAGTAAGGATCATCAATAAAATATAACTTACGTTAGCAAAGCCATGTAATGATCTGGAGATCCATCTCGGAGTACCCTCACATGGGCAATGTCTTCCTGGCATGCTGCAGCGAAGGCAAGTAGATCTGGAGCACCAAGGGCCCCAGGGACTGATAGGAGACACAAGGTCTTTGCTTCTTCAGCTTCTTTTAGTTCACTGAGAAAACAAAATAAAAATTAAATTATTCAAAGCATCCCTTATTTCGGCACTGCCCAGGTCTCAGATAAAGGCAGGTATAGTTCTTTTTGGGCATTAGCGAAATAAACGGCAGGGGTACAAATTGTCTCCTTTGGTGACAAATTATGACAAATTAAGTACTGATTTTCTGTCTAGTTAAAATCAAGATCTGAGATCTGGTCAGTGCCAAAATAAGGGACAAAGGGTAAGTCTAATTGCGTGACCAAGTGACCACAGCGCGTGCAACTGCGTGGAAACATCATGAAATAGGTAAATATTCATATATGCGAATTTATTATTAATATACTGATTATCAGGCAGGCAGTTGATTACAACTGGTAAATGCCTGCATCCCATAGGTCATTGTTGTCTTTGTGTTTATTGAAATACTTATGCTGTCCAGTCTTTTCTTAAATTGGTTCACATTTAGACCCGTTTTAGAATTTTATTAAGTCTAATTGCATTATCTAGTTATTTTTAACTGGGTAGGTTTAGAGGTTAGACAGCGGGAAATTTTTATTTCTTGTAAAAACGTCACTTATTTAGTTCATGATTGGCTGTAAAAGGGTTAATCTGCAGATTCTGGGGTTGCTTCTTGGTCAGGGCAAACAGTTTAAAAACAGATGTTTGTAATTGGGTCTGTATGTATGTGTCTTCAATTCAATCTTTTGAAAAATGGCATCCACAATCATGATTTTGCCAATGTGTATATTTTAATCTAAATTAAAACACAGACTGGCAACTGTCTAATATGTGCCTAGAAGGACCTACAAAACAAGGAAAACTTAATCTTTTTTGAGGCACTAAATTATTAAATGTTAATGTTCAATCACTCACAGTCCACGTAACCTTAGGCATTCCACATGCTTAACAGCATAGTAAAAAAGTTCTATACTAAGTTGATAACTAACTACAATTACATCTGTTTTCATAAACACAAACAGTCAAGAGAACTAACTTCTCTTTATAAAGATGTAAGACTCCTTTAGTTACTTCCACCAAAGGGTTTCCACAAAAGAAGCTGATAGTATCATCTTCATCCGACACACTGTCTTCTGGAGGGGACCGTCGAGAGCTGGTAGGGAGGATGCCCGTGTCGGTGTTCGGTCCCATCAAAACACTGGCGTACGTCTCCACTGTGATCGTCTTAGACTCGCGTGCACCGCGGTCTCTCTTCTTTTGTTCTTTTGCTGCATCTGTAACATCGGTCCAGAGATTTGGTCCTTGTAAGGAAGATTGTTATTACAAATGATTGATTTTTTACAATATATGTTGTTGGCGGTAGTAGGGATTAGATTAGACTAGTATCAAAGTCACGTACGCTGGCTTTTGAAATCATAGTGATGAAAATAACAAGGTATTGAGAACTCTTAGACAAATAGCAACATAAAACAATTTGAAGTTTTGAACATGCTCTGCATATATGTCTTATTTTAAGTCTTTTCCTCACCATTTTCTGTAGGATTGTCGTCCATTTCGGGTAGATCTTCGTCAATTTCAATTCTCAGAACGCACAATGATACCGACATCGAGAAAATTCAGGAACTCAAATACGAGTAGGTAGGTACAGACTAGGGTTACCAACTTTTTTTCTATCAAATATAGTATTTTTGAAGTTATTTCCTTAAAAAATATAGTAGATGGCAAAAAAAAGAATAAAAATATAGTATGTGGTTAAAATGTGACTTTATTTTTTAAATGAATATTTCTTACATACTGCTTTGCGCCTTAATAATTACATTTTTTTTAAAGTGTTCATATGCTTAATTACAATCAATTTTTAGGTTGAAAAACACCATTAATTCGCATTTTATTAAATTTAAAAAGGCCCTGTTACGCTCGTCTCGCCATTTAGTTTTCATCACAGAAAATATGCGTTCTGTAAACGCTGATGTGGCTGGTATTGAAAAGAGGAAAGATACAATTTTTAAAATGTTAGGCATTTCTGAATCATTTAAAAGAAAAACTTCTTGCCATTTTTCAACAGTTGATTTAGCAGAAAACAACAGACAGAGACAGAAAAGGCCCTTTGAAACGTACGATGCATGTACGATGCGATGACAACAGCTCTTCTATCGTAGCGATTGCGCGCGTAATATTCGCGGTAGACGTAGAGTAGAGAGAGGGCGGGCTTTAGTTAAGGCTGCGTTCCGGATTACGCAAAATATAGTAGTTTCGCCTACTATATATTTTTTATAGAAATATAGTATTTGATGCCTTAATATAGAAGGATACTATATTATATAGTAGGGTTGGCAACCCTAGTACAGACAGATAAAACACAAAAAGTGAACACCTTACGGTGAAGACTTTAAAAATCCCATGAATAACAAGTTATCGCAAATTCAGTTGAAACTCAATAAGATATTGAAGTTTTTGATTGAGGTAATATCGAAAAACATATCAATGATCAATGTATGCAGAAATAGAAAATAAACAGTCGTGGAAATTTCAATTAATCCGAACTATTTATGAAGGTGATGACAAATAACTTTTCAACGAAAGTTTATAGCATGAATGTTTGGGAGCAAGTGAGAAAAGCGAATAAATTAATACCTTTTAAATTTTGTCGAGTTATTTTTGCCCAAAGACAAACATTTTTTTTGGTGTCTTTGATTTTGACAATTTGGAACTAGAAAGGTTTTTTTGTTTAGATTCCGTGTATCCGAATGTGGATTTCTTAGTGATTGGTTAAAATATGTGCTTGAAAAGGGCGGGAAACTTCGGTCGGTTCGGTTGTGTTTCTTGTTGCGGATTTTAATTTTATTGTAAAATTGTGAAAAGGATTGGTTTAACTATAAATATTTGTTGTGTATATTAGTAATTTACTTGTATATTTACAATAGTAGTGTGTAGTTTGCTGTATATATAGGTAAGTCTTTTTATTTCCATGGGCGATCCGCCCGATGATCCTGGAGGAACAGTCTTTCCTCCAGGACATCAGAATCTTGTACAAAATGTAAATAGTGCGTCCACGCGAATGGACATATTAATTAATGTCCTGGAATCGTCCATGGACACTGATTGTTCAGTGTCAGATTCCACCAATAAACTTATAAAAAGAAAAAGGGTCCTTTCCCGCGCAATTTGCGGCACATGCAATAAAAAACAACGTAAACATGGTTTAAAGGAAAAACCAACCGATTGCCAATGTTTAAATAGTGATAGTATCAGTTCTGGTCCCCGTGCTCTCGCAACTCCTATTTTCATTGAAAATAATAAACAACAAACCAAGTCTGACGGAACCACTCGTGTGCCGGTTGGTCGGCCAATTTACCAGGCATCAGATGCAGCCCCATATGTAGTTCACGTTCAGAAAGAAACTGAAAGTAGCAACGACTCCACAATTCTTGTTGGATGAAAGAGGTTTTCATGCCACATTTAAACTGAATACTGGCTATGTATATAGTTTTATGGAATTCGGTGTAATGACAAGAGTTGTCACAGCCAAAAGAAAATCTTGTGTCTTGTGTCTGTTTTTTTACGTGTAATATTAGTGGTTTATTTTAGTTCGTTATTTTACTTATTTTATACTTATTATAGTTACATTTACTAAAATATCTCTATGTTGATGTTTTATTAACAAAGTCATCATGGTAGCAGAGCGTGGTTGATGTTGGCAAGTCTACATTGTGAGCTGATATCGAAAGTATTTTAGTAAAATGTTTATAGTATAAAATTTGTTACGGCAAGAGTGTCGAGCTGGATTATGAGCACACCAGCAGATAATAACGTCACGATGAGTACCACAGTGAGTAATAGTAGTGGCGGTAATAGCGGATATTTGCCTTCATTTGAAAAACTCGATGGTATGAGCAATTATTCCACGTGGAAAATGCAAATGAATCTGTTTCTGATCACTGAGGATTTATGGCAGTACGTCGAGAATACACCACCGTTGACAGACGTCATTGGTCGTAAGAAAGATGACGTAGCCAGGGCTAAGATTCTTTTGATGGTGAAACCGCACTGCTTAATACACGGTAAGAAAGCGAAAACGGCTAAAGAAAGCTGGGAGGCTTTAAGCACTGCATTTGAGGACAAGGGCGTGAATAATAGATGCCGCTTGTTAGGACGCTTAGTCAGCCAGAGACTTTCGATGTATGAATCCCCGCGTGCCTATGTCTCAGAGATTATGAGAATTGCTGGAGAATTAGAGGACATCGGCAAACAAGTAGATGATGAGCTACTAGCTGCTCTCATGCTACAAGGACTGGGAGACGATTACGCGCCAATGCGAATGGCAATTGAAAATAGCAACGTTGTGCTAACTACTGACTACGTTAAAACTAAATTGATGCAGATTGAGCCGCAGACACATAGGAGCGAGCCAGAGGAGCCCTCTACGAGTGCTTTAATAGCAGCTAAAGGCAAAAGCCAGAGAAAAGGCAAGACGCGTGCTTCAAACATCAAGAGAATAAGATGTTTTATTTGTGATGGCAACCATAAAGCTAATGTTTGTCCCAAGAACCCAAATATTAAGAAGAAAGAGAGCGCTAGCATTGCCATAGCAACGACTGCTTATTCTGCTGCAGAGGATATTCGCATTAATGGAGATTGGATTCTGGACAGTGGTGCATCTAATCACATGACCCCCAGAAAAGATTGGCTAGCGAACTATGCTAATCTTAAGGAGCCAGTTCAGATTTTATGTGCGAATGGAAACAGAATAAATGGTGAAGGTCGAGGAGATGTGAGATCTAATGAATTAGATTTTGTTGTGAATGGAGTCCTGCATGTTCCTGATCTGCGAGCGAACTTAATGAGTGTAAGTACGTTAGTTGAAAGGGATAGAGTACTAGTATTTTCAAAGAGAGGTTGTGAGATCTATGAAGAGAGTGACTGTCGTGTGTTAGGTACTGTGAAAGCTGTATGTAAGGAAGAGAGAGGTATTTATAAACTTAAAGCCAAATCTCGTTCTGACATTGCTTTTGTTTCAGCTACCAACACAAGTGAATTGGAGCTTTGGCATCAAAGACTAGGTCATCTGGGTTTGCACAACATGAAATTACTGCGGGACAAAATGGCAGAAGGTATTAGTTTCAAAGATGAACCAGTAAACTGTATTTCCTGCATCAAGGGTAAGCAAACTACTTTACCTTTTCCAAAGAAGACAGGAACTCGAGCTAGAGAGGTTCTCGAGTTGATTCATAGTGATGTTTGTGGTCCTATGGATGAATCATCGTTCTCAGGAGGACGTTATTTTTTAACTTTTATCGATGATAAGACAAGAAAAACTTTTGTTTACATTTTAAAGGAGAAAAGCGAAGTTTTTTCAAAATTTCTTCAGTTTAAAGCTTTGGTAGAGACCCAAACAAATAAACGAATAAAAACAATTCGTAGTGATAACGGCAAGGAGTACGTTAATAAAAAGTTTAGTGATTATTTGAGAAGAAATGGAATTGTTCATCAATTAACTGTGGACTATACTCCAGCACAAAATGGCGTCGCAGAGAGAGCTAATAGAACTATTGTAGAACGCATGAGATGTATGCGTCAAGAGGCAAACCTACCAAAAATATATTGGGCAGAGATAGTTCTAACCGTAGTTTATTTAAAGAACAGGTCGCCAACTATTGCAGTTAAAGGTATGACTCCTGAAGAAGCATGGACAGGTAAAAAGATAGATTTGAGTTATCTACGGGTATTTGGATCTCGTGCATTTATGCACATTCCTAAGGTAAAGAGAAAGAAACTTGATCCTAAGAGTAAGGAACTTGTTTTCATTGGCTATTGCGAAGACACCAAAGGGTACAAGCTTATAGATCCTATAAATTATAAAATCTATAAAGCAAGAGATGTTGTTTTCTGTGAGAAGATACAGAAGGACAATAAAGTTATTAACACAGAGGTTGTTAATGTCAAGAGAGATGTACCTAGGGTTGTTGAAGAGGTAGTGCCGCCCTTGGGATATTCTATGGATTTTAGGTCAACTAACGGAGTTTTGACTAATTCTAGAACTGTGAGTCCACCCTCATCTGAAGAGTTACCAGTCAATGATGAGAATTTGCTTCTGAATGATAATGCTAACGCAGATGAAGGATTGTCAAGAGAAGATAGAGAAATCTTTCTTGATTGTGAAGTCTCTGGTGATAATGATACGAGTGAAACAGTAGATCAGCAAGTGGAGAATCCCGAAAGAAGATATCCTTTGAGAGATAGAAAGAGAAAGGAGTTCAAAGACTTTGTACTGTATCGAGCTGAAGAGATTAGAGATGATCCTGTTACTATTGAAGATGCTTTGTCTAGAGAAGATAGTGACAAATGGAGAGAAGCTATCAGATCTGAATTAGATTCCTTGCAGAAGAATAAAACTTGGGTGCTAGTAGATAAAGTGGAAGACGGCAGAGGTCGTTTTGTTGATTCTAAATGGATTTTTAGAATAAAAAAAGAGCCGGGGAGAATAAGATATAAGGCTCGCTTAGTGGCTAGGGGATTCACTCAAGTTAAGGGGTTTACATATAATGAAACTTTTGCTCCTGTTGTTAGACATAGCACTTTGAGACTACTTCTGGCGATCGCAGCTGAAAGAAACTTAAGCGTTGATCATATGGATGTAGTAACTGCATTTTTAAATGGAGATTTATATGAGAAAGTGTATATGAAGCAGCCTACAGGCTTTGAAGAGGAAGGCAAAGAAAATCATGTATGCTTATTGAGAAAAGCTCTTTACGGCTTAAAACAGGCACCTAGAGCTTGGAATGAGAAACTCAACAAAGCGCTGCTAGAGTTAGACTTTAAGAGGTCAGAGAATGAACCGTGTGTCTATATCCGAAAGAGAAAGCACAGTTTGATGATCATAGCTGTCTATGTCGATGACCTCCTTATTTTCTGGGATGATGAGAATGAGAAGAAACTTGTCAAAAGAGAACTACAAACCAAGTTTGAGATGAAGGACCTTGGTATAGTTGACACTTTTCTTGGATTAAAAATCAAACAAGATAATGGAGTTATACGACTGGATCAAACTGAATATACTGAGAAAATTTTAGAGAAATTTGGTATGGCGAATTGCAAGAACGTTTCAACGCCATTGGATCCAAAGACGAAATTGGTGAAACCAGAAGATGATCAATATGTGCCACCGAGTGAACTACCATACAGAGAGTTGATTGGTTCACTGATGTATTTAGCTGTTTGTTCAAGACCAGACATTGCTTATGCAACAAGTTACTTGAGTCAATTTAACAGTTGCTATGACAATTCACACTGGGTTGCAGCTAAAAGGGTACTGAGGTATCTGAGTGGTACAAAAGAATTTGGATTAACATTTAAGAGGACTGGTAAACAATTTCTTGGATATGTAGATGCAGATCATGCAGGAGATGTATCCGACAGAAGGTCGTATACAGGCTTCGTTTTCATACTTGCTGGTGGATGGATTTCCTGGGAAAGTAGAAAACAGAAAACAGTGGCACTTTCTAGTGCAGAAGCCGAATATGTAGCGCTTGCAGAGGCATGTCGAGAGTCAGTGTTCTTAACAAGACTATACACTGAATTAACTCAAGATGAAGTGGGAACCATTCAGCTATTGAGTGACAGTCAATCTGCAATACGGATTGCAGAGAATCCCGTCCATCATCAGAGGACAAAGCACATTGATGTCAAGCATCACTACATTAGAGATTTGGTAAGAGACAAAGCTGTTTCTGTGAAGTATGTTCCGACTGGTGATATGATTGCTGATGTGATGACAAAAGGGCTTACAAGAGAGAAGCATGAAACTTGTCTGAAAGGTTTTCTGTTCTGAGCGAGTTTCAGTTTATGGAGGGGTGTTGGATGAAAGAGGTTTTCATGCCACATTTAAACTGAATACTGGCTATGTATATAGTTTTATGGAATTCGGTGTAATGACAAGAGTTGTCACAGCCAAAAGAAAATCTTGTGTCTTGTGTCTGTTTTTTTACGTGTAATATTAGTGGTTTATTTTAGTTCGTTATTTTACTTATTTTATACTTATTATAGTTACATTTACTAAAATATCTCTATGTTGATGTTTTATTAACAAAGTCATCAATTCTTCATCCAGTGACCTTTGGTCGTTTCCTTAAAAGAGCAGACATTAAAGGTATTGTGAATGGTAGCCTCAAGCGTATTGGGAGAAATCGCATTAGCCTGGCTTTCTCAACCTATTCAGAAGCTAACACTTTTTTACAACACAATAGCTTATTAAATGAAAAATATAAAGCCTTTGTCCCTACATTTAATGTGACACGTATGGGAGTAATTAGGGGAGTGCCTATGGATTGGTCTGATGATGAGGTTTTGGCGAATATTAATGTTCCAATTGGATGTGGCCCTATCATGAAAATCAGACGATTAAAAAGGAAAGTGACTGTCAACAATAATAGCCAATTTGTAAATACAGGAACTATTGTTGTAACTTTTGATGGGCAAATTTTACCAACACGCGTTTACATGTGCTACACTGCTCTACCTGTTGATTTATACATTTATCCAACTGTACAGTGCTATAACTGTTGTAGATATGGTCACGTTAAAAATCAATGTCGGTCAGCACCAAGGTGTTATAAATGTGGTCAAGGGCATTCAGGAGATAGCTGTGATGTTGAAGAAGAGGATTATTGGTGTTGTTTGTGCAAGGGGTACCATGAAGCTATTAGTAAAAAATGTTTAGAATTTAATCGTCAAAAAAATATCAAAGAAACCATGAGCAAGAGTTGCATTTCTTATATGGAGGCAGTAAAATTACATCCACCAATAACTAGAAAATCATATGCAGATGCTCTTCTCACAGCACCAACATCCTCTGCTTCTACAACATACAAACATAATACTTTGGCTCAAAATCCACTAAATTCTACTGTGTCATATAAAAAGACAGTGTTTAGACAACCTAGGTCTCCACCAAAAGTTATTAAGGGATATGATCATCATTTTCATAATGACATGGTGAAGGATCCCGTACTTCCTAAGACCAAACCTATTTTTAATAAAAACCAAAGTGATAGTAATGTAAATACCTCAGATATGATCAAACTTTTAATACAATTGTTATCTCAGCATAATACAATTTCACCGTCCAACGTTGCAGAAGTAATACATGCTTTACATAAGTTATCTAACAATAATAATAATGGATCACAAAGCCACAGTCATGCAGTGGAACTGCAGGAGTATTCTTAGTAAAAAATATGAATTATTATTTTTAGTAAATCATTATAATCCATCTATTATTAGCCTCCAAGAAACATGGTTGAAACAGGAGTCTAATTTTCGTATTCCTGGTTTTTCCTGTCTTAGGGCTGATAGGCCTGATGGGTATGGTGGAGCTGCCATACTTATTAGGAATTCTCTTTTTTATTCTCAACTTTCCCTTCCTTCATTTAGCAATGAATTATCTGTCATTGCTGTTATTGTAAATAGTGTTTGTTATGTTTCTTTATATTTTAAAAAGCCTAGTGTAAGTATCTTTAACGAAATTAATATTTTGTTCAACTTACTACCAAAACCTTTTGTGTGCATGGGTGATTTTAATTCTCACCACCAACTGTGGGGATATGATTCAAACAGTTACTATGGGGTGCAACTTTTGGATTTAATAGAGTCTAATAATTTATGCATATTGAATACTGGTGCACCAACTCGCATTTCTGGACCTGGTGAAGGTCCTAGTGCCCCTGACTTGTGTATTTGTACACCTGATCTAGCATCCTTTTTGACTTGGATGCCTCATGACTCTACACATGGAAGCGATCATTTCCCACTTATAATAACTTTCCCTTCTGCGAGTCCTCCTAGGCAGTTTAGGCAGCCACGTTTAAAATACAAGCTGGCTAATGCTGATTGGAGTTTGTATAAGAGCAGAGTAGAGCAAAAGTTGCGAGACTTGCCAGAAATCTCTCATACAAATGTATCATCCTGTTCAGAATCATTTGCCAAACTGTTAATTGAGGCGGCTGATGTCCCATTCCCTTTTAAGAAGAGTGGCACTGGATTGATACCTTCACCTCCTTGGTGGGATGAAGAGTGTACTATTGCTACTAGAGAGAGAAAAAATGCAGAGAAAGCATACTGTACATTAATGTCACAAGAAAATTTCAATAATTATTTACAGATATCACAAAACACTAAAGAACTTTTAAAGAAAAAGAAATTTGAAGGTTGGCAAAGATTTTGTTTATCATTATCCCCTAATGTTAGTCCTTCACTTGTATGGCAGAATGTAAGAAGGTTTAGGTCTGCATTCAATGACACGACACAAAGTAAGATTTCTCCTCTTTTAGCAGAACAAATTATGGATCGGCTGGCCCCTCCTTCAGTACCTGAAGAATTTGTCACAAGCCCTTTGTCATCTCAATTAACGTCGGACCATGACTACAGTGATTCTGTTCTAAATACTCCTTTCACTATAGAAGAGTTGAAAGGCGTACTTTCCACATTAAGGGATTCGGCACCTGGTGAAGACGGCATTCCATACTCCTTTTTATCAAATCTTAATGATGACAGTCTTGTTTATTATTTATCTTTAGTCAATAATGCTATGGTCACTGGACACGTTCCTCGGTCTTGGAGAACACAAAGTTTAATTTTGTTATTAAAGCCGAAGAAGGACCGTACAGATCCGTCATCATATCGACCAATTGCTTTAGCTTCAGTTTTGTCCAAAATAGCGGAACACTTGATAAAAATTCGTCTAGAATGGTTTATAGAACATCATAATTTACTGTCGCAGAGTCAGTTCGGGTTTAGAAAAGGCAAATGTACTTTTGACAGTTTGAGCATTTTTACCACAGATATAAGATTAGCTTTTACTAGAAGCGACTCTGTAATTGCCGCTTTTTTGGATATAAAATCTGCCTATGATAACGTATTAATTTCAATTCTTAAACATAAACTCATTGTTTTAAAAGTCCCCACCCTATTAGTAAATTTTATAATTAATCTTTTGTCTGAACGATATATTAAGTATAGTACAGACTCCGATAATATGCTTGAGAGAACTGCATGGAAAGGCTTGCCACAGGGCTCTGTCCTTAGTCCTATTTTGTATAATATTTACACTGTCGATTTGGAATCGTGTTTGAACCCTAACGCTTGTGTACTCCAATATGCTGATGATTTGCTTCTGTATGTACCTGGAAAATCGGAGGATGGAATAGCTGAGTCTTTATCTCAGGCGCTGACGTCACTGAAGTGTTGGTTAGACGCTAATGGTTTGGATTTATCTCCTTCTAAAAGCAATGTGGTATTATTTTCCAAAAAGCGGATCCCTCCACTAATCCAGGTGTCATACGGTGATACAGTTCTTCCAGTTAGGGAACAGGCAAAATTCTTGGGCGTAATCTTAGACTCAAAACTTACAGGAGTAGATCATTGTGATTATATTGTGCTGAGATGTGAAAAAACATTGAACATTTTAAGATGCCTTTCTGGAGTTTGGTGGGGGGCGCATCCTTTTACTATGAAGCTCCTTTATAATGCGTTGATTCGAAGTGTCTTGGACTACGGTACTTTCTTACTTGAACCAGGTAGTGTGGCAGCCTTTAAAAAGTTGGATGGCATTCAGTCAAAGGCCTTAAGAGTCATTACTGGTGCAATGAAATCTAGTCCAATAAACTGCTTACAGGCTGAGTGTTGTGACCCTCCTTTGGCATTGAGGAGGCAGTATTTGTGTGACCGTTTTTTTTTCCGTAGCTTACAATTAAAGTCCCATCCAATGTATCAAAGGGTCACTCAGCTGGCAGAACAAGTTAATTCTTCAAGTTACTGGGCCCATAAAAAATCACCCTGTCTTGTTAATAGTCTTAAAATTTTTAAAAATATTGAAGCCTCTACCCACCGTAGTTTAAAACTTCCTCTCTATGAGGGCGACTACGGTGCACTTGTAACAACTCCTCAAATCAAAAACAGTATGGGTGTTGCGAAAACGGATTCTGACCCTAATGCGGAATTTAATTTTACTATACATAATGAATGGCCAAAATGGCATTATATTTACACCGATGCTTCCAAACATACTGACGACGGGTGTGTTGGTGTTGGGGTTTACCATTCACAATACACAATAGTTCAAAAAATTAAATTACCCCCACAGTCTACAGTATTTACTGGGGAGTGCTTTGGGATTTTAAAGGCGGTTGAATATATTTTATTAATGAAACTATCAAAAACAGTAATTTTTAGCGACTCTCTTAGCGCCTTGCAAGCTATATCAAGGTTTCCTTTCAAATCTCACAAGCAGTCCCCAGTAGTTTTTGCTATCAGGGATTTTTTATATCAATGCTCTAATAGAGGATTTAGCGTCGTTGTTGCTTGGGTTCCTGGTCATGCGGGCATTCGTGGCAATGAAAGGGCTGATCAACTGGCAAACGAAGCCATTCAGGTTGGGGATGTTTTCCCCTATCATATTTATACCAACGATTTAATAACGCAAGCAAAATTAAGGTTGCAACAGACGTGGAATCAGCTGTGGGTGGATTCTGCGTCTAAGGGCAAATTTTATAAAAGCGTTCAGGAAAACATTCCCACTAAACCATGGTTTAGTAAACTTAAACTAAGCAAACGGGCTACATCAATTCTGTGCAGAATGCGTTTGGGTCACGTCTCCACCCCGGCTCATTTGTTTAAATTGAACGTTGTCCCTGACCCCAGGTGTTCATGCGGAGAGTACGGGGATCTGAATCACATTTTCTTTACTTGCGCACTAAATGACACATCAACTTTCCTTTCACATCTCCTTCTGTCCCATGTCCTTTTCCCAACTTCCATACAATGTTTATTATATAATATTGACCATAATATTTACAACATATTAGCCACTTTTATTGAATTTAATAATATAAAAATATAAACTTGTTCCTTTTTTATTTATGTAAATATATTTGTAAAATTCACCTAATCCTTTCCTTTTCCATTCCAAATTCCTATCCGTTTTTTATGATATCTGTGTTTCCCTAACTTTTAATAACTTTGTCGTTGGCTAAATGCTTTGCGAAGCCAAATCAAAAAAAAAAAAAAAAAAAAAAAAAAATATGTGCTTTGAAAAAAAAAGAAAAACACTTCAACATGGCGAGGTCTTTGGCGGGAACTCGGCGTGAGCGGTTGCTTTGTCAATTGAATTTTCGTTTTTTGCGTGAAAAAGTTGTTTGATGTGTAATAGTGATAGTGTATTATGCAGTAAATTGACTAAAATTCGTGTAGTGATGAAAAATTCAAGTGATAACAGTGTTTCTGCTCCGTTTGGTACCGACAAAGATCCTCGCGGTTGTGCTTCTCGCCGCCAGTTTTCGTAAAACAGACGCTATCCGGTTTTACACAGAACATGAGAAGCTTAGGGCTTAGGTTAAGTTGAAGAAAGAAGATTTTTTACTGAAGACATGGCTGTATGGACATAGTTTCCTTTGCCTTTCCCGAAAGGGATAAATTTAACAAAAAAAAAAAAAAAAATCAACATGGCGACAGATCATACGACGTGAGCTGTCAGCTGTAATAATTTTTGTTTCTTTGTGTTTATTACGCGATTAAAAAATGTTATGATTACGGAATAACGCGAATATGGGTGCGAAAGACTCTAAACCAAGTTTCATATCCTACGAAGATGCTGTGAAGCGAGGTTTGTGGTGTGCGAAATGTTCAAAGTGCGTTTTAAAGATTACGATGAATATCAGCTTATTGTTTTATTTGCAGTGTCTGATAGTGAGTTGAGACGTATTCGCGAGGCATTCAAAAGATGTGCCGGCGCGAACGGAACGGCCTTGAGCTTGGAGGCATTCGTCCGTGAGGTGCTGAACGACGGGGTACCCTACGAGGTAGCCGAATGGTTGTACCAGGCCTGCGGAGGCACGAAACGGGGCATCGCGTTCCGAGAGCTCCTGTGCGGGATCGTTGTTCTCACCAAGGGGAACTTGGAGGAGAAAATCAAGTAAGAACGCCTTGCAAAAACACCTTTATCACTTGTAAACAATTACATCATATTTTACGACAAACACTTGTTGTAGGTTCTTATGGACGCTATATGTAAACAATCAGAGTGATAATGGAACTTATATGTATAAGAGGGACTTCACATATGCGCTACATTTTGAGAATTCGTCCCTGCCAGTGACTGGGGCAGAGAGGACAGCAGAGATTCTGACAAGTTTGTTTGGCAGCGGAGAAAAAGTTATATTTGATCAGTTTCGATCATGGCTGCTGATGCACAAGGATGCTACGGTGTTGTCGAAATGGCTGCTGTCAGACCGTGCCAGCATGGTGCAAGAATTAGAAACTCCTACCTTTTACCAGAGTTTGGCTGGAGTCACACATTTAGAAGAGAGGGTGAGTAGATAAATCTTATTAAAAATGTTATCCCTTTTATTGACAATTGGTTGTACCATTTCTTTCCTTAAAATTTATAGACACATATTAAGTGACATTAAATTAGTTTGCGAAAACTAAGGGTGTACAATTAATTGAACCATTTTCCTCAAGAGTCAAACTATGAAAAACATCTTGACCTCTCCATACAATTTGTAAGATCAGTTAATTGCCTTGATAAGGAAAGTTTAAATATTTTTTGGTGAATTTTATATGGGTGAGGTCAGTTTCATGAGTAGAATCACTCCCAAAAGTTTAGCTAAGTAATTTAAAGTCACTATACAGTACACCCATAATACCCATATACAATTATACAGTACAAGTTAGACAACAGCATAGGTATTTCTTTTAAAATCTAGTTTTTCTTTTATGGTAGTGTCTTACTTCTTTTGGTGAGATTCACCGGCCTTTACTCAGCTTTTGTATCAAATAGGCTACTAAAAACTCATTTATATCTTAAAAGGAGGTTCCTGAAACTTTGTTATTTGCAAGTCTTGAAAAAGAAAATAAATATTTTTGTATTTTCTATTGTATATCAGTATTCACAACTACCTAGGTACTTATTTATTTTTAAAAGTATTGAGATTTGCGGGACAAGAGATAAGCACATCCTTCCTCAAACATCAGAAAACAAGAGTTCAAGGTTAGCAACTAACCTCAGTTTTACAACTAAAATGATAAATCTACCAAGTTAATATATTTTTTTCATAAATAAAGCTATTTACCAGTCGAACACAAACAGACTGTGATCTATTGTTTATATTCATTCAAAAATTCCATATTAAAAGACATTAAAGACAAAGCATTAAATACTGTGAATTGAATGCTTTGTGAGTCATAAATAAACTGTGAAACAGACAACTTACAATATTATTATTGAGTAAATTCTGAACAATTTAATAAAATATTATTTTCTTAGCTACTTGTCATTGCTCATTACACTCTATAATTGGGCGGTTTTCCACTTGACGCCACAGCACTGGCGCCGGTAACCAGGGATACAAAAATGTATGAAAAGGAGTCATCGCCGTGCTGGTGCCGCGCTGGTCAGTGGAAAAACCTGTCATATGTTTTCATATATTTTTGCTTCCCGCCATTGCCGTGCCGTCAAGTGGAAAACCGCCCAATGGCTGGAAACCTAAGAAAATCAAGTAAAAATTCGCTTAGTATAAGAAGCAACATTTTCTTAGAGCAAGTGATATAGAAAATGTTTCCATTATTAGAACTACTGATCTGTTTGAAGTGGCAAGCCAAATAGGCTTGATAGCCTATTTTATGTCTGATAATAATTAACCGACTTCATATTTTACAATACAATACAATATACTTTATTTGCACACAAGGAAATACAGCACAATAAACAGAACATAAAAAATAGTGTACAAGGCGGCCTTATTGCGGCGGCTTATTATATATTTTTTGCTTTTTAATATACTGCTGTATTTAACCCTAGTATTCTGTGTAAATCAAGGGACTGAAATTGATTGTGTTTTTTTATTATTTGAAAGCTGACATAATCAAGATTTTTTAACTATTCTTTTAAGTTGGTTGTATGTTTTATTTTTAGGTTTATATCCTTTTAAGATAAACATAACACTACGTCATTCCACATGTAAACTGCTGTCACAAAAAAAGCAACTGACATGTCACAAGTAGGTATGTACGCACGGCAGTACATCAGACTACACATTTTGACCTTGATGTAGCCCTTATCTCGCTTATAACAGCGCCGGCTTTCGTAGTGCAAATGGGTAACCAGACGTGCTGCTCTCTGTACCTACCTAGCGGGGTTGTTGTATAACATTCATCTATCTCATAAATAAATAAATGTAAGTAAAAACATTAATAATGGGAAAACCATAATCACAGCAAATTGCGAAATAACTACTTACAGAGGCAAACAACTTAATGGCTTGTAGTGTCATAACTTTTACAAGTGCTCATAAAGTGATCTATGACATATGTAAAACTGCCTTTTCCTACTTTTAAATTGTTTCACATCTTTATTTTGAACTATTTTTATCAATTTTACAAAAGCATGTTTGTTACATGCTATTCTAAAATGTAGATGTGTCAACCAAGATAAAATAGCTTGTTTTTACAATTAGTACTCTCCAGCTCTCAACTCAGCTAATAAAATACAATATACTTTATTTTACAATACACAATACAATGTCACACTTACACTATAAAAAGCTAAAGTTTGTGAGTGTGCATTTTTGTATGTTTGTTACTTATCCGAGCAAAAGAAAGGGACAGATTTCGTTGAAATTTTCCAATAATATAGTATAAACAGAATAACATATGCTACCTAAATTCCTACGGAAACGAAGTCCCAGGAGGAAAGCTAGTATAAAGATATTTTATTTGCACATACTTGTACAAGAATAAAGGATCTGAAGAGTTGTGACTGTTTTGCCCATTCTCGTCCAAAACCCTCTCATCCGACTAACTACATTCTATAGTATACCTTGAAAGAGTTAGCAGCTATTTCATTAATATTTTATCTATAAAAATAAAAGTTATAAAGGCCAGAAAGTCCGAGGGCAGATGTTAAAAAGGAAAAAGAAATTTAAAACCAAAAAAACAGTTTCTATTTTTGGTTTTAAATATCTTTTTTTTAAAATATGTTATTGGAGTTATATTAATAAAGATTTGATTGTTTGTTTGCATTGAATAGGCTCCAAAACTACTGGACCGATTTGAAAAATTCTTTCACCATTAGAATCTTACATTATTCGTGATGAACATAGGGTACATGATTTTCCCGAATTTCCACGGGAACGAAGTCACGGGCGGAATGCTAGTAATACATAAAGATTAAGTTATAAACTAAATCTGCTCCCTAGTTGTTAACCTGCAAAATTAATCGTAAAACGAAAAACCAATAATTTTCCAATTTATCAACATTTGCTTATCTTCAATCATATTTAAAACCTACTTATTCTTACACAACAAAATAATATTATATCTATCAAGAAATGAGAACTAGGCTATTGGCCATGACTTACTTTATCCATTTTTAACGAACATATCTTCGCGCAACTTTATTTTCAGTTCAGGGTAGGCATAGAAAAAAGTGATTAATGTTTCGTTTCAAAATAATATTGTTAAAAGGATAAAAAATGATAAACCCAATGTTGACGTCAAAACGGAAATTTACTAAGGAAAACCGCATAACGAAATATTTGATTGATTGTTTGATTAGAATTACTTTTTCAGATTTTAAACTAGAATTTAAAGATAAATGAAAATGTTACTTAACATAAGCGGGCTCTCGAGCGGTTACATTGGGTGATCCTTCTTTTTTCCTCTTTCAAACCATTACTTTATAAAATCTAAATACCGATAGGAAACTCACTCCAGTGACATTGCTCGTACTTTATACAGTAATAATTTATACGGTAATTTAATTTTGTTATTATTTATACACATTGGTAACTGTACTATGTTTGCAAATGTTTTCCACCTCCTGTTTAAACTAGAAAACCTGTAATTGGCTTTACAATTAGACCTAAGCTAGCTACTAATTTTACATGTCTTGTAATTAAGCTGTTGGTTTTGTACAATAAATAAATAAATAAATGATAATGCTAAGTCTTCTCTCAAATGTAAATGTATTGTATTAAGATAATGAATGATTTGTAATTCAGAATTCAGAACAATCATTTGCTAACACAATTACTTTCAAGGGCAACACTAATATTGGAGAAGTTATGGATAAAATTATCTACAAGCGAGCTAAGTTCTTAACATAAAATAATACAAAAATATCAATTTACTAACCGACTTCAAAATAGGAGGTTCTCAGTTCGACTAATTAAGGTTCTAATGTTCGTTACGCGATAACGTCGCCATTTGTCGGCCGATTTTAAAAATTCTTTTTTATCTTTTTATCAAAAATATCGAATTTTTCACGTCAGCTTTCGAACAAAAAAACTTCATTGAAATCGGTCCATACGTTTTAAGAGCTAGGATGCCACAGACAGATACACAGACACACACATCAAACTTATACATTATAACACTGCCTTTTTGTCGGGGTTCAAAATAATAATCAGAAGTTGCAATTCAAATATAAACATATAAACATGATCCTCTACAATTGATTAGTCTAGGTAGCTTGCTTTCTACTTCTTTAGAAATAGTAACAATGTTTATTTCCACACCACAAATTACAGAGAAATGAAATAAATTTATAGGTCGCTTACATAGTTAACCTACATTATTTGTGGAGGGCTGTGCCTAAACTAGGTAATCAAACCTGTACTAAAAGGTCATCAGGAGTTCCCCTAGAAGCTATACAATTAACAAAAAGTAAGCATAGACATACTATTAGGTGTAGTATAAACATCGAGTAAAAAAAAACAGCAAAAAAGAGAAATAACTGCGTGTGTCTTTAACACAACATTATTTTGCAGGACATAATAGAGCTAGAAAAATGTTTCTGGTCTCTTCGAAACGCGGCTCCGACGGGCCAGCTGGACGCAGAAAGCCTGAACCCCCTGCTGTCACCCCCCCTACCCCGCGCAGCCGTCGTCGGCGCCTTCCTCGCCTTCGACGAGAATCGAGACGGCCATGTCGACTTTAAGGAGCTCTGCTGCGGCCTCAGTGCTGCTTGTAGGGGACCTAAGGCTGAGAGATTGAAGTGTGAGTATTTATTTGAAGTCTGCCCGCTCGGGACTTTGTTCTCATGGCAATTTTGTGTATTAATTTTGGGACTCTCAATTAGTAAGGGAATCAGAAATTTCACTCTTGGCCACGATCTAGCTCAGGGCAAAGATGCGGTCGAGGGTGTAGCGAGCTCACCCAGAAGAAACCTATTCACTCGTACGTTAAAGATATTTGTACTAGTACTAGTACTATACCTGTGCAAAAATATATGTTTATCTGTTACTCGGTTACGACTTGGAGGACGGACGAACAAACAGACACTATAATATAGAGTCTATATTATATCACTACGGTCTAGCTTTTGAGCCGTAACTTTGTTCGTATGGAAAAATAATTTTATAGTTTCTTTTACTGTAAAATTCTTATAGTTTCAACTCCCTCAATCTGTTATCATAAAAAAACAGGCAAACCTGTAACTGTCCTAAAATTTAGTTATGTCGACAATTACTTTGATCTCTTTATAAATAAACTATTAAGCATCAGGCCTCTAAAACTACACCTTGACAGTTAATAAACTATCAACTTTGTAAAAAAATACGTCGATTCGTTGCGCTGTAATGACGTAAACGTCTTTTCGAAGCGAAGTAAGAAAACTCATACATGTATGACTAAAATACATTATAATACTTGGACTGTCTTAAGTTATTCAAAAATTCATATTGTAACCGAACTACGCTACAATATTTTTTCTTGTGTCTGTCTACTTCTCGTACAATGATTTTATCTATAAGTACTAATGAGGAAAGATTTGTATTTTTATATGTTTGAAACGAATAACCGAATATTTCACCAATAGAAAGCTCTCTTATCAGCGGGTGACATAAGGTACATAATTTTCCCGAATTCCCAAGGGATCAAAGTTCCAGGCGAAAAGATAGCTTCACTATAAAGTGGCGTATGAGCGTTACTCTTAATTGGCCGTCTTGTGCTGTTTTCGTTATATTTGATTTTGTAATTAAAGCTGTGGGTTTTTCAAATATTTAAAAAAACCCTACTCCCTTATTAATATTATTATAAATGCGAAAGTAACTCTGTCTGTCTGTAACGCTGTCACGCCTGAACCGCTAAACCGATTTTGATGAATTTGGTCAGATTTGGTCCTTAGGAAAGGACATAGGCTACATTTATCCCACAGCTGGACACGATATAACTAACCTGTAGTACACGCGGGCGGAAAGCTAGTAAATAATATTGCGCACTGCTAATGAATGGAATTCTTTGCCCGTGTCTGCGTGTCTATTGTCCAGATCACATCTCTTTAAAGTCCGAGAGAATAGACTTCTTCTGGATGAGCTTGTACATCCTCAACCACTTTTTTGACATGAAAAAAAATTTACTTGTTCCATATATATCCTACTAATATTATTTTAAAACTGTGAGGATGTATGGATGTTTGTTACTCTTTCATGCTCAAACGACTGGACCAATTTTGATAAAGGGTGTCAGCTACCCTGGATTAACATAGGCTACATAATTTTCCCAAATTCTGAGTCCCTGGCGGAAAGCTAGTGAATCATATATCAACAATAGATCCTATACTGACATAAGTGACTGTGAATTACACAAACTTGCCAAACAAGTGTCCCCGCACGTGTTTGAACCATAACGCCAGCGATAAAAAACACAACAAACTCGACCTTGTATTAACAGGGGCAAGGTGCGGTTTTGCATGTCAATTGTTAATACCTCGAATACAATGCTCGTTAAATCGCAGGAAGGAAGTTATACTTAGTCAGGACAAAGGGAAACGCGCATTACATGCGGTCTTATTATCTTAGACCAGATATGTTGCATGCGTTGCATATTTCGACATCCTTCTCTTATCAGCCCATCCATAAACGTCTCCACCGAGGGGCACGGGCCTCCCTTCGAAACACGAAGGGGATTTAGGCCATAGTCCACCACGCTGGCCCAATGCGAGTTGGTGGACCGCTCGCTCGTCTTTCGAAAATGAATTTTCTTAGACGGGCGGGTTTCATCACGATGTTTTCCTTCACCGTTGAGCAAGTGGTAATTAGAAATCCGTACATAAATCCGAAAAGACGAATTTAGTGGTACAGGCCCGCACCAGGATTTGAACCCACGACCTTTGGATTTAGAGTCTAGCTCATTACCAACTGGGCTACCACCGCTACCGACCTATCCTATCCTTATTATTACTAATATAAACGCGAAAGTTTGTTTGTATGGATTATGGAAGTTTGTGACTCTTTGACGCTCAAACGGCTGGACCAATTTTGATAAAAGGTATAGAGGTAGCTGACACCCTGGATTAACACATAGGCTACATTATTTTCCCAAATTCCCACGGGAACGAAGTCCCAGGCGGAAAGCTAGCTGTACATTATAACTTGGTTTTCCGCTTCTATATCGCGTTTCCGTAGGAACTCTTCATAATGTCGGTATAAAATGTAGCCTATATCCATTTTATGCATTTCTCGGCCTGTTTGGTCTAGTTGTAGTGACGCTGGCTCTTAATCGACGGATCCTGGGATGGATTCTCAGTGTAAAAAGCAGATATGTTTGTTCTCGGGTCATGGGTGTTCGTGTCTGTCTTTGTGTTTGTTCCAAGAGACCCACGACACAAATAAAAAACTATCGTGGGCCTTTATTATAATTGTGTATCGTTAGAAATAAATCTCAATGATAAATTATACAAAATGTCATCAAAATCGGTTGAATAGTTTTCATTTCAAAACCTTATCGTATTATCATACAGTGTACGAATGTAGTATGTAGTACTCCAAGCTTGACCTGTATTGTATGGCGCGCAGTATAAATCAGTGCTCAGCTTAAACTGGTAGTGTAAAGCGTGACCTGCTCTTGCCTGTACTCCCTACATACTTGTTTGCCACAATCTCGAAATTTCTTTTAATGATTTGATTTTGGCGATTGCAGAATGACAAATTGATCTCCAGCCATTTTTAATTGAAATTAGATTACCATATCTCTGAGACTGCAATAATGTTCAAACGCCGGCGCCGGCATATCTAGCCAGGATATAATGGACTCTATGCTGTTGCATTAAGAGCGAGTTTGCAACAAAAATAGGGTAACCTGATATGCTCCTAGACGGTTTGTAAACATGTATCGTCATCAGTTTATCTTTGTCGGATCTCTCAATTTGGTAAGCGATACAAAATCCGTTAATAAACATGCAAACAGAGATATTTTAAACTTAGATTTTTCGGAGATTTTTTATAACTCTGGCTAACACAGTTTATTTCAGAATTTGAATATTTTCGTTCACATGAATAACTCTAAAATTAAAATTTTGGTGTCACCCCCGAAATTCACCGCTTTTTGTGCCTGTCTGTGGCATCGTAGCTCCTAATCTAATGGACCGATTTCGATGGGGTTTTTTTTGTTTGAAAGCTGACGCAATCGTGATGGTTAGCTATATTTGATCAAAATTGGTTTAGCTGTTTAAAAGTTATAAGCAATCGAATGTCGGAGGTGATACAACATTTTAATTGTAGAGTTATAATTAAAATACTCAGACATTAGCAAAATCACCAATGCGGACGCCATTTTTCAAAAAAATAAATTACAGGGGCAGTATCACAGAAGGAGACTCAAGTCTTGATCTATACTTAAGTATTGATTGTCTCTTTCTCTCACTATCAACAAGACAAAGACGACTGCTACTTAAGTAAAGATCAGACTCTGAGTCGCACTGCTAATGAATGGAATTCTTTGCCCGTGTCTGCATGTCTATTGTCCAGCTCACATCTCTTTAAAGTCCGAGAGAATAGACTTCTTCTGGATGAACTTGTACATCCTCAACCACTTTTTTGACATTCTGTAATCCTGACCTTAGTGGATTCCTGCTGATTCCTTAATTTTCTCTAACTACAGTCACCCAGAATACAAATCTGAGTGTACTACAAACGTTTGCGCCTGTTTCGATGAGGTAATTTACTGTCTCGCGGAGATATGATAACGTATCACGCTATCAGAAGGTCGTTAATTCACATTGCAGTCCGATTGTTTTTTTAATACCTACTGTTTTAATTTCATTAAGACTGGAAACTATTTTTAAATTGTTGATCTTGTGTTAAGTGATAGTTATTTCTGATTTGCACTTTTTCTACTCATTTTTGCGGTTCGGTTTTTTTTTAAAGCAATTTAATAAAATATAACCAAACTGGCTTTCCGCCCGCGTGGACTATAGGTTCTATCACGCCCAGTTGTGGAATAAAATGTAGCCTATGTCCTTTCCCAAGGTCTAATCTATCTCTGTACCAAATTTCATCAAAATCGGTTAGTAGTTTAGGCGTGAAAGCGTAACAGACAGACAGATTAACTTTCTCATTTATAATATTAGTAGGGATCAGAGGCCATTTGGCGGTATGAAAACTGACACCAGTGTTAGTCAAGTTCGCCACACACTTAACTATACCTATATAATTAAGTGTGTACCTATATAGTTATAGTTAAGTGTGTGGCGAATCTATATAGTTATAATTAAGTGTGTGGCGAACTTGACTAACACTGGTGTCAGTTTTCATACCGCCAAATGGCCTCTGATCCCTACTAATATTATAAATGAGAAAGTAAATCTATATAGGTATAGTTAAGTGTGTTTAGGATACAATAAATGTCCAAGATTTCTTACCAACATCTTTATCAGTTCTTGAGAAATGTTTACATGGTAAATTGAATGAAAGTCATGGGTATATGAAGCTTAACATCGGACTTCCTTATTCAGACACGATAAGAACAAAATTACAAGTCAATTATTCGGTTTATCGGTTGTACTTATAAGTAGATTTTACTTGTGAAACTATTTACGCGAATCGATTGTGATTCATTTATTTTGTTTTTATTATCCTCAACTTTATAGTGAATTGATACGTGTCCTCAAGTCGCAATGTTTATCTGGTTTTACCTTTTCTTTTGAAGCTGGGAAAATACATATGAATATGAATAAGATGCTTCCTGACTGCGATTTCCCATAGGTAAATTTTCCGAGAATATTTTGTTACTACGAAGTGCATTTACATGTACATTTAAAATAAGGTATAGTAACGGAGAGATGAAAACAGGAATTTGGGAGTGATGAGTTATAAAGACTGACAAAAGAGATATTTTTTGAGGTGTATATCATTGGGGGCCATAACATATTAGTGCTCCAAATTCGTTGTCCTCGCCTGCTAGTGGTGCACTCCGTTGATCAACGGACGAGGCTCTGTAGTTTAGGCGTTAAAGCGTAACAGACAGACAGACAGAATTACTTAGTATGGATAAGTGACACAAGGATTGAAAATTTAAGAAATAATTTCAGAAATAAATTAAATTCTTATTGTTCTAGTTTGCTTCAAAATCTTCGACTTGGACCGGGATGGCGTGCTCAATAGGAAAGAACTCATCGACATGGTGGGCATTCTCTGTACCGTAGCCAACGAATCACTTAAAAATGTAAGTTTATCACCAATACAATACAATATACTTTATTTGCACACAAAGACATACAGCATAATAAACAGAACATAGGTACAACATAGTGTCTAACAAGGCGGCCTTATTGTTACGTAGCAATTTCTTCCAGGCAACCTTAGGGTTGCGGGTTCAAATCCTGGTGCGGGCCTAAATTCGTCTTTTCGGATTTATGTACGGATTTCTAATTATCACTTGCTCAACGGTGAAGGAAAACATCGTGATGAAACCCGCCTGTCCAAGAAAATTCGTTTTCAAAAGACGAGCGGTTCACCAACCCGCATTGTACCAGCGTGGTGGACTATGGCCTACATCCCCTTCGTGTTTCGAAGGGAGGCTCGTGCCTCTCGGTGGGGACGTATATGGGCTGTTAAAAAAAGACCTTAGGGTAGGACAGAAGTAAGGTAAGAAGTAGTAGGTGGTGCATAAATAGATAGTAGCTAGCTTTCCGCCCGCGGCTCCGCCCGCGTGGACTACAGGTTCCTTATATCGTACCCAACTGTGGGATAAAATGTAGCCTGTGTCCTTTCCCAGGCTCTATACTATCTCTATACCAAATTTCATCAAAATCGGTTCTGTAGTTTAGCGTGAAAGACGGACAGACAGACAGAGTTACTTTCGCATTTATAATATTAGTATGGGTTACATTTTTTTTGATGTTGCGTTTGTTCTTGAACAGAATGTAACACAGAGGCAAGATGCGGCTGTGTCTAATAAAGGTTTACCACAATACATACAATAACTATACTTTGTTGCCAACATAATAGAACAAGGCACAAACTAAAAGCTACATAATAAAACAATAATAAAATCAGAGTATGTAAAAAAATGCTAATTGCTAATAAAAATTGCCCCATTGCTAAGAAGATTGCTATCTTATAGCCAACCTTCGGGTGTGGAGATAAAGCAATCACATCGTATTAATACTTTATCTAAAGCAGCCATTCCCAAAGTGAGCTTCGCGGAACTTTACGGCTCCACAAGGCCTCTGTGGGGGCTCCACGAATAGACTAAAAGGAATAAAAATGCGTGCATGGAATAAAAATGTAGTTTTTCTATCAAAATTTAATATGAAATGCTGATGTTTTGAGTTGAGTTGACGTACGACTTATTCATCTCACTTCTGATATTATATATAATTATATGTATTTATATGCATTATATATGTATGAATATGTATGTACCTATATATTAAATATATGTTTATATTTTTAATAATGTTATTTAAGTATTGTATAGTTCTTCATTGTTTATTTGTCTTTCTGTATCTATTCTATTAATTTTTCTAATCCTTCTTGTACTTTACGCCTACTCATCAAGATTTCTTCTCAATGTTCGTTAGGTTGACTGGAAGAGATCCCCTAGTGGGATAAGTCCGCCTTTGTACCTTAAATGTATTCTAACTTTATGTACCATATTTTGCTCCTGTAAGAATATTTATTGTACAATAAAGGATTTACATACATACATACATGAAACTGTGAGCGTAACCCATATTAAGGGCTCCGCTAAATATTTACGTTTGTTTCCCGTGGTCCACCTTATAGTCCACCCAGGTGAACCACGGGGAATTTTTTTTTTCCCGTGGTCCTCGTGGTGTACCATGGGGTTTTTTTTTACCCCGTAGTTCACCTGGATGCACCACGGGAAATATTTTTTACCTGTGGTCCACCTGACACTAACCGCTCTACTATCAACGCTTACGACTGTGATAATGATAACCTTTTTATGCAAGTCTCTTCGTATCAAGATCTGTATAGTACACAGGTACATCTATTAAATCAAATGAATATCGAGATGGCATCTGAATTACTTAATTAACAGCATTCTGAATAACTTTTGTACCGAAGACCGACGCTAAACAGCTTGCTGTGTTCCGTCGGTGCGTGGGAGTACCAGTGCCTTAACTGGCATTTTCTGGGTTAACTCGCTCCATCGTCGACCTGATCTATGACCTTGGTCAAGATTGGGGCAAGAGTTAACCTATATCATGATAAAAAAAATATAATGATCTTTTTCTTTATCTAATTTAGGCCTTTTTGATTTAGCATTTGTAATTGTGCTTGAGGCATTCAAGAGCCGCAATAAATTTGTGCCTTTTTTTTTATTGAAAGCCCTCTAAAATGTTATTAGTTCTAAACCTCAGGCCGTAAACACATATTTTGAGACCTTTCTATGTGTTTTCGGCCGGAGGTTTAGAACTAAAACGTTTTGGAGGGCTTTCATTCCAAACTCAATAAAAAAATTATAAACATTAAAAAAAATACATAAACACAATAATATATACAGTCGAACATAGAACCTCTTCCTTTTTTGAAGTCTGCACAAATTTATTGCGATTCTTGAATGTCTTAAGCACAATAACAAATTTTAAATCAAAAATGCGAAAGTTAGATGTAGAAAGCGATGTTTATATAAAAGTTATTCAGTTGCAGTTAATTAATAACAATATTTCTGTAGGCATCGCATTAGAAAAACTACGCTAATAAGTAATTGATATGTTATCAATTAATAAATGAGTTTAAAAAAAATTTAATACTTTTTGTTTATAAGAAGATCCTTAATTTTCTTTCATAATTTACTGTTAGAAACATATGGCTATGCAGGTAGACCACGGGGATAAAAAAAACCCCGTGGTTCACCTGGGAGGACTACTAGGTGGACCATAGGAAACAAACGAATATTTAGTGTTCCAAAAGGGGTCCATCATCAAAAAAGTTAAAGAACCGCTGATCTAAAGCGTCGGCAATATTCTTTTGCGGAAGAAAGCGCCGACCCAAACCAAACATAAATACCATTCACCATTGACACAGCGAATTCCGAACATGACGCCTCCTGAGTACCAATCAAGGAAGGTCACCCACGTTAGACGCGCTATGATTGGCTTAGACATTTTTACGCCATTCAAAAATAAGACTTGTGCGGGTACCTAATAAACGCAGTACTACAGTTTCACTGTAGGACCACTTAAGGAGTAGTTAATAAGGGCGGTTAACATAGCTTACTAGTGGATGCCCGGGACTTCGTTCCCGTGGGAATTTTGTAAAATTCTTCCTCGTTCCTTGCCTTCGTCATAAAAGGAATCTTTGTGCGAAATTTCAGCTTTCTAGATCCAAGGGTTTTGGCTGGGCCTCCAATTTTATACAGGGCTTTAGGTATCTCTCTTTCAACCTCTCGAGTAGTTAATCAGTCCATGAAACTGAACAACTTTCCCAAGGAACATAAGTCAAAATACGATACAAAGTTCCCATACAAACTTCATCAGTATATAGCGCATTTTGTATGGGAGATCAAAATTATTTTTTCGTATTTCGACCTATGTTCTTTGGGAAAGTTGTTCAGTTTCATGGACTGATTAACCACCCGAGAGGTTGAAAGAGAGATACCTAAAGCCCTGTATTTATCTATAAAAAAAATTATATTATCTTAAATTTTTCGTTTCCTGAAAAATCCACTATTCGGTGAACGTGATCAGTTCATTTTATTGAATGTTGGAATAGCCTATTATGTATGATCCACATTCCAAAGCCTCCATAAAAGTTTTATTACTCATGAAAACGTCATTTCGGCAACAATGTAATGACTTAATAGTACGAGTTGTTTGAAAGGCATCTCTAGGCACGCGCTAATAGTTAAAATCAGAGATTTTTTTAAAGTTGCAGTTATTTTAAATTTCAAAACACAAATAAAAATACAAGCAAAAAGTTTAATTGAAACAATAACACAAAAATAATAATAACAGTAAACTTATAATAACAGTAAAGGAAACAAGCTAAACTTCACATTTAGAAACATAGTCATTCATGTTCTAGAACCAGTGTATTTTTTAAGATACGTGAAACAATGTAAGTCTATTTTATCCATTTAAAAACTGCACCTGCAGTGCTGCGCTATGTCTGTCAAAATTTGACAAACTTAGACATCTCGGTGGTCTAGTAAGCAGTCCTGCAACTGCATTGAAAATGAAACCTGTTCAAGTTTGGTCGTTTTGACGCATGTTGCGCTTGCAGTGCAGTGCAGCTATGCAGTTTTTTAGTGGAGACGGCCTGCTGGATCCATTGGATGAAATCAGAGGACGTATAGTTGATGCAAGTCACGAGTGCGCGCGAATCCAGCAAATTTCAACTCTAACGCTTTCACATAAAGAATACCTCATGCGCATTCGTGAATGAACGAACTATATTTCACAAAATTTCTGGGAATTATAGCTTTTCTACTACTTATATTAGTTACCGAAATATTAGGGGATCCTTTTGAAAATCAGTTTTTTATATTTTAACTTATGTTCTTGCGGAAAAATTGTTCAGTTTTGTAGGCTAATTTGGATTCGTAATTTTCGCTTACTAATTTAAATACATTTCCCCAAAGTATTACAAACTGCCAAAACTTAAACGCATACCTATCCAATGACACCAATGACACAGTTCGAAGTTGTATATAAATCCTTATAAATAAAAGTTTGCGACATAGCGACATTCGTCAAAACAGTTTATTATGTATGCGGGAGGACAATGTGCCATTTATGTATGACGTCAGTCTGCGCGCGCAAGAACACTACAGTACAAGGTGTTTTAGCAGTATAGCACTTCTAAATAAAGTAGTGACAACTCCCCTCGTCATGATATATGTAATTGTGATATGTTATTTACTACGCCATTATAGATACTAAAACCCAAGTCTTATACAGGGCTTTAGGTAAATCACTTTCAACCTCTCGGGTGGTAAATCAGTCCATGAAACTGAACAACTTTCCCAAGGAACAAAGGTCGGAATACGAAATTTTTTTTTTAGTTCCCATAAAAACTGCGTCAGCTGATAGCACATTTCGTATAGGAAGTCAAAATTTTTTTTTCATACTTCGACCTTTGTTCCTTGGGAAAGTTGTTCAGTTTCATGGACTGATTTATCACCCGAGAGGTTGAAAATGATTTACCTAAAACCCTGTAGATAGTAGCCGCCGTAACCTGAATTTATTTATTTAACAAGTTATATTATTTTTATGTTAAGCGAGCCATTTTTTTGTTAGAGCGGTGCAGCCTAACACAGGCGATAAGCCTACCAGGTTGCACCGGCAACTAGTTTTAAGAAACCATTGTCTAGAAGAAATAAAAACATTTTATTATTATTTTATTTATGTTGTAATTATATCTCACTCAAAGGATATCGCTGGCGATACAGCGAGGAAACGCCGCCAGCGTAATGGGGACCTTTGGGCGAGTAGCCACGAGCGAGAGGGGGTCTCGACAAAATGTGTTATTTTAACACATGTTTATTTTTAAATTTTTTGACATGTAATTTTAATACTCCTATATATATAATATAATATACATAAATACATGCTATTTAATTTATATCATATTATGTATATTGACAATTAAAACATCTTAAACGAGTCCTTCAATCTAAAGCGGCTGTAGCCATTTCTGTAGAAACGATCTTAAAATAAATATACAATTTGTATAGAGAACCTACTACCAGCTGTATAAAACGGTAACTCAAAAAAAAAAGAATCAAAATGGCTCGACTTTAGCAAGTTTTAAATAATTTTGTAAACTTTCCTTGGTCTTACCATTATCTTTCGTAATCAAACAAAGCTGTAGAACAAGACAATAGCTTGCCTAAAAGTAAACTCGAAACAGATAAAAAAAAGGTTAATCTTTAAGACTTGGGTTTTAGTATTTATGATGGCTGGCGTTGTAAATAACATTACAACGAAACCGGTAGCCTTTTTCGTAATTTAAAAGGCCACGGCTGACAGTACTATTAGGTCCCTTATCTGTAAGTAGACATACTGCTTGTATAACGTTAGTATCGGTACTTGTGACGATATCTAACGTTATTGTTGGGAGACTGAGGTCTTGTTATGCAGTACCAGTGTCAAGGATGACTGTGATGTCACTAAACATCACCAGTTATATTACCATACGTGCTATGTCATAATTTGGTCTTATGTATGTGGTTCCATCCCTCTCATTTTGGCGCATAGTGTTGTCTATACTAATATTATAAAGAGAAAAGATTTGATTGTTTATTTGCATTGAGTAGGCTCCGAAACTACTGGACCGATTTCAAAAATTCTTTCACTATTAGAATGCTACATTATCCCTGAGTAACATAGGCTACATAGTTTTTCCGAATTTCCAAGGAACGAAGTCCCGAGCGGAAAGCTAGTATGAAATAAGTAGAACGAAAAAGACACATCCCTACTAATATTATAAATGCGAAAGTAACTCTGTCTGTCTGTCTGTCTGTCTGTTACCTTTTCACGCCTAAACCGCTGAACCGATTTTGATGAATTTTGGTACAGAGATAGATTAGAGCCTGGGAAAGGACATAGGCTACATTTTATCCCACAGTGGGGCACGATATAACCTGTAGTCCACGCGGGCGGAGCCGCGGGCGGAAAGCTAGTGTACAATGTATTTTAGGGATGACTAACCCTCGCGCGATTTATGCGCACCCTGTATGCAGGATTTGTATCGCACGGCGCGTAAACAAGCGCGCGACGGGCTTTATTAGTACTTAAGCGAAAATTTAAACTGAACGAAAACTGAACAACTTCCCCTAAGGAATCTCAAGAATAAAAATAACGTTATTGTTGGGAGATTGAGATCTTGTTATGCAGTACTAGTGTCAGGGATGACTGTGATGTCACTAAACATCACCAGTTATATTAGCATACGTGCTGGTCTTATGACATTCATAATCCATCCCTTTCATTTTGGCGCATAGTGTTTGTCTATATACCAATATTATAAAGAGGAAAGATTCATTGTTTGTTTGCATTGAACTACTGGACCAATTTGAAAAATTCTTTCACCATTAGAATCCTACATTATCCCCGATAAACATAAGCTACATAATTTTCCCGAATTCCCACGGGAACGAAGGACACATTTGGATCACACGGACACGTTTGGATCTTTTGAGCCTTTAATTGTGTACCGTTTATTTTTTAATTATTTAGTTGCCCTTACATATTTTTCCCACTAGAACTCAAGAGCATCCACGCCATCCGACGGCAACGAGTCCGAAGGCGCAGAGAAAGGATTCGACCGGGAAGTGGTGTTGTTAAACCTGCGCGAAAAACTGATCACTGTCACCAAAGACACCAGGCCCGTGTTCCAACTGGGACCTACGGGGGAGGGGGATACCATTCGGAGGGGAGAGGTAAGTGGGTTTTTAAGATTTCCATTCAAGTTCTACGTTACCTCAGTCTAGATATAATCCCTTACGGGGTAGGCAGAGCGTCAGTGGTTCTAGAACCACTAGATGCCACTTCATCAGCCCATACACGTCCCCACTGCTGGGGCACGGGCCTCCCTCGATAACATGAGGGGTAAATGCCATACTCACCACGCTTGGCAGACGGGTTGGCGAGGGTTTTGATATAATTGCAGAGTTTTCCTTCTCTGTGTGCAGATGAACTTGCTTGCATATTTACCTTAGTCGCCTTGTACGACACCTCGGTAAGAAAGAGGGTGGTCCTATTCTACTATATCATGTTGTATAATGGTGAGAGGTGGTCAGCCCTTCGCCCATTGTACAGCATAGCCCTCGTATCCCTCTTACAGACTCTTACTATAGCTGGCACATACTAAGTTTTTATTTCACTCCCAGTCCAGACTGATCAGTCCAGATCAGTCTAAATATATAACAGACAAAAAATATATTGTGAAACATGCTCAAGTCTAGTACAGCATTGCACGTTTTTGCATCTTTCAATCTTATCTTATTTATTTATACTTTATTGTACACAAAAATTTAAATAAACATTTTACAGAGAACAGGATACACAATGGCGAGCTTAACTCAAAATGAGTTCTCTTCCAGCTAACCTAAGTGACAGAGAAATTTATTTGAAGCGGGCAAAAGTGTACAACACGGGGAACAAAATTACTAACATGGTAAAATATAATATCCTAATTGAACACACATTCAAGTAACAAAAGCAGACTAACTACATAAATATCTTACTAGCCATACCTAATATAACTTTATATAAAAATACATAAATCCAATACATACATAATATATGTATATACAATATATTATGTATGTGTGATATGAAAGTTTCATAAAATTAACGTGAGATGCTTGATATACAGTATTTATTTCTTCAGATACAAATCACAGAGATGGACGGCGTGATAGGAGCTGACACGGCGCTGTCTTTAGAAGAGTTCCAAATCTGGGCCGTAGAGAGTGCCTGGGGACTCGTGTCTCCATTCTTGGAGCTGGTGTTTGAAGTGTGCCACGTCGTGCTGGGGCTACGGCCGCAGTGCAAGCACCAGGAGAGAGACATCGGTATGTGCCACCACATAGTGCCACATTTGGTACATACCACTGCAAAGTACCATACGTACTTAGGGAACATACCCATACTATGTGACCCGTTTAAGGAGGTCTTCAATTAAACATGCCACACTTGGTCACAGAGGTGGGAGAGGGGGGACTTAGGTTTTCGTCACGTAGGCAATGTCCGCATGGAAAATCTCGCGGTTTTTCTAGCTATGTTCAAATATATGGCGCGCAGCTTTTTAAACTCTCAGATTGCATTGACGCACATATGCTAATTGCACCATTTTTTTTTTCTGTTTGTAAAAAACGATTTAAAAACTTATTTATGAATTACTACGTTAAAAATAAAGGGGTCTTGGCATGTACTACGGGTGGTCACCATCAAATATGGGTCAGTTCTCTTACTATTAGATAGTGCCACATCTGGTACGTACAGTCAAGAGCAAGTCACGCTTTACACTACCAGTTTAAACTGACCTCTGATTTATACTGCGCGCCATACAATGCAGGGCTAGTCCAAAGTGTCAAGCTTGACGTGCTCTTGAGTGTACAATTACAAAGATACATACGTACGTACCACTACAAAGTTTCAAACGCACTTACCATTAGATAGTGCTACATTGAATCTAATTCCAGCATAGATGACACAGAATACGCGTGAATTTGTCACGTCGATGTCTTTCTGCCTGTTTCGTACTGACTGCGATAGAAAGAGAAAGAAATACGTACGAGTTAAAGTAACTAATGTATCTATGTAAATCCTTTAATACTTTAACTTATTTTAGGAACATCCTAAATCCTTACTCTGTCCGTCTGTCCGTCCGTCTTTCACGCCTAAACTACTGAACCGATTTTGATGAAATCTGGTACAGAGATAGATTAGAGCCTGGGAAAGGACATAGGCTACATTTTACCCCACAGTTGGGCACGATATAACCTGTAGTCCACGCGAACGGAGCCGCTATTTTGACTTGATCTCATTGCACTACATACAGAACATCTGTCGTACTAGATAGATAACAGCATTATTCACTCCAATGACATGAAATAACTATAACACACAACAAACCATATATACAAAACAATAGGACAAAGTGACAAAATTAAACAAACAAAACTACGATGATGATGTACAGAGGCCAGCGTATCAGGTTACCTCATTTTCATAGCAAAACCGCTCTTATCACAACAAGAGTGCACGCGTGTGGTAACCTGATGCGCGGCCTTCTGTACTATGTTTGATGTGTACTGAAACATTGGCTTACTTTTCATAGACGTTGGGGTTAACCCTTTCTCAAATTTATTTAAAATGTCTAATTAACATTTCGCGCAAAAACTTCCATCCATCCATACTCAAGCCTATAATACCATTCAGGGTAGGCAGACCGTCACGTAGTTCTAGAACTGCCCGACGCCACATTTGACATTCATTAAACAATTGCCAATTGGCGGCCGGTTTGGTCGAGTGGTAGTGACACTGCCTCTTGATCGGCGGGTCCTGGGTTCGATCCCCAGTCGGGGCAAACATTTGTGTAAAAAGCAGATGTTTGTTCTCGGGTCATGGGTGTTTGTGTTTGTTTTTATGTGTTTTCCAAGGGACCCACGACACAAGGGAAAAACCTTAGTGTGGGCCTTTGAGTGTGTAGCAAAAAAAAAATTAAATGGAATATAAGTATAGTGGTGATATGTTGTTAGTCTTTCGCCCACGATACAGCGGAACCCTCGCGTTCCACTTACTGTCTTCTGTAAATTTCTCCGCTTGACTTGCAGGCACAATAGCTCAGTTGGTTAGAGCACAAGGAGATCTAATCCCTGGGGTCGTGGGTTCAAATCCCATTCGCGTCGAACAATTTTCTTTCCCGAAAATTCATTAGTACTTACAATTTACGATATTGATTGACATTTATTATAAAGCCCCCTTATCAGCGGGCGACATATAATAAATAATAATAAATAAATAAACGCTACACACTCAAAGGCCCACACTAAGGTTTTCCCTTAAATAATAATAAATAAATAAATAATAAACGCTACACACTCAAAGGCCCACACTAAGGTTTTCCCTTGTATTGTGGGTCCCTTGGAACACACATAAAGACAAACACAAACACCCATGACCCGAGAACAAACATCTGCTTTTTACACAAATGTTTGCCCCGACTGGGGATCGAACCCGGGACCCGCCGATCAAGAGGCAGCGTCACTACCACTCGACCAAACCGGCCGTCTTACATTTATTATAAAGCTCCCTTATCAGCGGATGACATATGGCACATAATTTTCCTGAATTCCCACGGGAACGAAGTCCCATCGGAAAGATACTAGGTAACAAACTCGTGTTCCGACTTCCCGTGGAAAACCACATGCTTTCATGTTTATTATCTAACTAACTACGTCATCGATTCATCATACTTTCTCGCCTTATCACATAAAACAAATAAATATATAAAAAAAATAAATTAAACAAATCTTCCAAAATAGAACTTTATGGAAACTTTAGTAATTATTTTCGCCACCGCGTTTAATCAGACTGATATTATGATATATTTAGATTATTGTTTACAGACTGTTTATGAGATTCTCTTTGAATATGCGAGTTTTAAAAGGTATGCAAATATTTCATTCATACAGGCAGAGGTTCTTAAACGACTTAACGCCAGGTATGACATACATTTTGAGGTTTATTAAATAAAACACGCATGGGTACAGTAGTGACAGGTTGTCAGCTTTTCGCCTAAAATTAAAAAAAATATTCAAAATTACAATATGAAATACTAGCTTTCCGCCCGCGGCTCCGCTCGCGTAGACTTCACGTTATATCGTGCCCAGCTGTGGGATAAAAGGTAGCCTATGTCCTTTCCCAAGGTCTAATCTATCTCTGTACCAAATTTCATTAAAATCGGTTCAGTAGTTTAGGCGTGAAAGCGGAACAGACAGACAGACAGAGTTACTTTCGCATTTATAATATTATTAGGGATTTACACTTTATTGTATTAAACTATTCAACAGTTTTAACGTTTATTTTTAAACCCGTATTGTCCCGACAGACAAACTTTAAAAAAAAACATATTAAAAATCTATGTGTTTTTTTTAAAAACCTATCATACAATTCCCATGACATCTCCTTCAAAATTAGTTATATATTACATTATAATCTGTGCCTATATTGAACTAGTAAGCCACTACAATGTGTTATCTAAGTGATCCAATGTCGTGCACTTGACACCGATGGCATATGGCATGCTCTAATTGCACACACTTCATTGATACACTTGTGATTTACATTTAATTTATAGTAGCTTTCTTCTTGTGGATAAGCTACCTTTCTCACAAAAGTACCAATCGGTTCTGCGGCGTCCAAATTAAATATCTGAATTTAGAACTATAAATGTAGAAATTTTGGCAGTTTGTAGTACTTGTAAAGGAATTTAATCACTGTCCATCAAGAGACATGATTCATGTTGGACTAACTAGGCCGACTGTCAAGTCTTAGCGACAAACTTTTTTTTGGTTTCTGTGATAGTCCAGTTGGTAATGAGCCAGACTTGTAACCACTAAATTCGTCTTTTCGGATTTTTGAACGGATTTTTCATTAATAATCACTTGCTCAGCGGTGAAGGAAAATATCGTATTAAAACCCGCACGTTTAAGAAAATCCGTTTTCTAAATGCGCGCAGTCCACCAACCCGCATTAGGCTGGCGCGGTAGACCATGGACTTAATCCGCTTCGTGTTTGGAAGGGAGGCCCGTGCCCCTCGGTGAGGATGCATTTGGGCTGATGGAAAATAAGGAATCGCTCACCCAGGCGCGGCACAGTTACGTTATTTTCTAGCGATGGAAACACTGTTGCCGCTGAGCTCTGAGCTAAGGCCGAGCCGTTAGTAACTGAGAAGGAGCTCGAATGTTTTCTAGAGAATCCTATCCTACTTCCTATCACACTAGTATAACAAAGGCGAAAGTTTGTGAGTGTATATGTGTTACTTCTTCATGCAAAAACTACTGGACGAATTTCGATGAAACTTTCCAAATCAAAATAACATAAAGGATATATCATTTTCCCAAATTCCCACGGGAACGAGGTCCCGGGCGGAAAGCTAGTTAATATTATACATACAAAAAATAAAATTGTGAGGATGGATCAATGAATATTTATTACTTCTTCACGCGATTTTGATGAATCTTTACAGTAATATAGCTTACTCATCAGAATAATATATAGGCTACATTATTTTCCCGAATTCCCACGGGAACGAAGGCCCGAACGGAAAATCTAGTAGTGAATAAATCACTTTAGTCTCAATTTAATGTTAATTGTGAACGGAATTTGAAAGTGACTCATACGCATCAATTTTAAAATTGTCGAAAATTCTACACTATTTTCCCAACTTGAAGAGTCGATTATATGTATCAAGCTATTGTTATCGTTCAACTCACGACGTAGTATTGTATCATTTGAGTAAGCTAATTGCCTATCTTAGCGATCATTTAATTGCGAAAACAAGATAACAGTTGAATAATTATCACTGATTTCATTTTATTTAATGGTTGTTTTTATTTTGCTCACTTTTTAAATTACAAATGTAATCGCTGTTATCAAAAAAACATTTTAAGGTCGGTGTGTCCTCATCTTGGATAGTTTTACGAGCTCCTTTTAAAGAAGTTCTTAACTTATTCCATTTTAATACAAGCGTATGATGTAGTGAATTTTTATTACGAAGATTATGGTTTGGGTACAATACCTTTGAGGTGATGATGTCGTGAAAGATAATATTTAGGCCTGTTCTAAAGAAGTAGACTCCAGTCTTAATCTTTAAGTATTTATTGTCTATTTCTCTATCAAAATGACAAAGACGACTGCTACCTAAATATAGATCAGAGTCTGAGTCGCAATCGTCAAGTAGGTAAAAACTGTCTGTTTTCACATAAAACCAAATACAAACACAAATGACTCAACTATATAGAAGACTAGCTTCCCGCGCGGGACTTCGTTCCCGTGGGAATTCGGGAAAATCACGTACCCTATGTCCATCCCGGATAATGTAGGATTGTAATGGTGAAAGAATTTTTCAAATCGGCCCAGTAGTTTCGGAGCCTATTCGATGCAAACAAACAAACAAATAATCAAATCTTTCCTCTTTATAATATGTATAGTATAGAAGATACCGGTCACGCCGCGAGAAAAATTAACATTTATAGTGTTATTTTAAATTAGTCAGCGAAATTTTAGGAAGTGATGAAAACAAACAAGTTTCCTCAAGGGACCTATTTGAAATTCTCAAAGAATTGTTTGACTTCTTGTTCTAAGACAGTCAGCTGATCGCTGAAGGTTTCATAGAGAGGCGAAACATATTTCGACCTGTGTTCCTTGGGTAAAGATGTTACTTTTAGTAGGTTAATTCGCTTTCATTCATTTAAAGTCACCCAAGAGTGTGGTGGTCACACCAGTATGAAGTACGGGTTTATTTGTCTTTTCATATAGTCAGGGGACACAGGGACCACTGATTTGAATTTCTTCAACGTGTTTTAACAATACTTTGTCTCTTTTTGTACAGTTTTGGGATGGCTACGCCGGTCGGTGTCGCGCGGGTACTCAGTGGGCCAGTTCTGGTACCTAGTGGGCGCGGAGTGGTGGGCGAATTGGAACGCCTACTGCAGCGCCAGCGCCGCTTGCTGCCGCGCCGCGCCGCGCCCTATCGACGACGCTATAGTCTGTGATGAGAGCTTCACTAGCAATTCTACTGGTAAGTCGAGTTATCAAGTTAATTATTTTTTCTGTTTTTTATTATATTGAAGTTCTATTTTGTTTTGTCTTCACTGGTTACATAGTATTAGTTAAGTTTAAAGTAATTTGTAATGTTCGGTTTTGTATGCAAGTTGGACTATCCCATCGCTAAGCAGCACTAAAAAATAATTGTTTGTAACAATATATGTACTAGTTATCAGTGTATACCTGCTAGCGAACTAAATTTTAAAAAAAAATAAGAAAGAAATGCCTTGGTCCGAAAAAGTCATTTCCAAATTATACCAGTCAGCTAACTATAGAAAAAGGCAATAAAACTATAGAAAAACGTTTTCAAAAATCACTACAACATACTGAACAGGTTGATTAGTGATAGGCGAGTAGCCTAACTAGCTGCCGACGCGATAAAAGAAGAAGAAACTACTAATTTTAAAGTAATTAGTAATATCTAATCCAAAACATAACTATAAAGCTGGAAAACACTTGGTCTAATCACCCATCACTTTTAACTGTAAGTTCTGTCCTTATAAAATCTTATCAAAAATATTACACGGAAATCCCACGACGCTTAACGCCATCTAGCGGTGGAAAAGAAAACTTAATGAAAAATGTTGTTTGGTCTTCAGAATCAATGGGCTCGTTACTCTGGCGCGCTGAGACGGCGTCGGTGGGTAGTGCGGGGAGCTCCAGCGGGGTGAGCAGTGCGGCGGCCATGCGGGCGTCGCGACACCCCGGCCCCGTCGACAACAAGCGACTGTTGCAACATAACCTGCTTAAGGTAACTACAGTAGAGTTTATGACATTTTCAATGTTCAGGAAAAAACACTCGTAACATTGTACATACATGCACTTACGCCTATAATCCCTGTGGGGGTCGGAAGAGCGTCATGTGGTTTTAGGATAACTTTACGCCACACTTGACATACTCTTTGAGAGTTTGGTCTGTGGTATGAAGAATATTCCGGGCATCCAATACAGTAATGTATAATAAAAAAAGAAATGAGTGTTGTACTCCATCAATCGTATGGCATATAAAAATAAAAGCCCTGACTCATTCGAAGACTCATAAATTCATAAATGTCCAAACCAAACCCTTGGACTTAGATAGCAGAAACGTTTTCCCGTTATTCATAGATATATAGAAAAATTCTAGACACATGCGGTTACTTGACACATTTTACATTAATTCTGAGGTTTATTAGATAGTATGTAGTATAGTAGATAGATAGATAGATAGATAAAAACTAGATAGTAGTGATAGGCTGTCAGCCTTTCGCCCATAATACAGCAAAACTCTCGCGTCCCAGTTTCTGGCTTCTTCAGTATGCCAAGGAAGAGCCGATAACTGGCACATTTTAATTTTTTTTTCATTCCCAGTCAATCATTTTTTCCACATATTTATTTATTAACTAGATGACCCGGCGAATTTCATAACACCTTAGAATTAATCCCTGGCAACTTTTCCATATTTTCCCACCTTTTAAACCTTCCCTGAACTTTCACTTTTATTTCAAGACAAAAATTTGCCAAATCAGTCCAGCCATTCTCGAGTTTTAGCGAGACAAACGAATAGAAATTCATTTTAAATTGATTTCAGGTTCGCACTCTGACAGGCGAAGGCGGTCACCTGAGACGGGACATCACGCTGGCGCAGCACCGGGACTTCGAGCTGGTGCCCGACGCGCTGTGGCGGGCGCTCGCGCTGTGGTACGGCGGGCCCGACCCATTGCCCAGACAGGTATGAAGTGAAGCTTTTGCTGCATTTATTAATCTATTCGTACAAAATAGATCTACCGATTTGTGTGAAAGACCGTAACCCTCTTGATGTGTCGTTGACATTTATTCATATTAAAAAAAACGATTTATGTAGGGTGACTTTCAAACTAGTTAGAGGAACAGTAAGCGCCACTGGGCTACGGTCCCTCATGTAGTATAACACAAATTATTATTATTTAAGGGGGTTCGAAGGGTTGGGGTCAAGCGTGCAAGCCCCCGTGTCACTGCGACCTTGACAGATCTATTGTAACAGTACCCTTCTGTGTTATCACAGTACGTCTTGGAGTCCTATGCCAACCGTGAATCTGGCTATGTCCTTAGCGGGCACATCCTTAATATCTTGGTAGGATAAGTTGTGGCCTCCAAGGTACCGATTCCTGCTGCAGTGCAGTGCGCTGCAGTCACAGATTACATGAAGAGACGTTTCGTCAGCTTCATGACAGAATCTACACAACTTGGTCTCGGTGAGGCCCATGTTGTGTAGATGTTTGTTTAGTTTATTGTGGCCAGTTAGAATCCTAGTGAGAATTCTAACGTTGCCTTTGTTCATTGCGCGCACTGACTTTGACAATTTCTCGTCGAAGCCCTTAATGAGCGATTTAGCCTGCACTTGTCCTGGGGTCTGAGCCCAAAGCCTGTTGCTTTCGCTATGCCCCCAATGTCTAAGTGCAAGTTTGATTGCGCACGGAGGAATGCCACAGATGGGTTCCGGTCCCATGGTTGCACTCTCTGCGCCGGCTTTGACCAGGCAATCGGCCGCCTCATTACCCGCGATACCGCTGTGGCCCGGCACCCATCCAAGGGTGACTTGGTTGTTTGTGCCAAGCCTGTTGAGTATCATGGTATAACACAGATGCTTTCCCCTTTGTGTTTCGAAGGGAGGCCCGTGCCCCTCGATTGGGAAGTCTATGGGCGGATAAAAAAGCACCTGTTTATTTTATTAAATTCACTAGTATGTACTTTGTGTTTTTTTTTTAAACTTACCTATTTTTATTCGCAGGTGATAAGGCCACCTAATTCCGACGTGGAGCTGGAATTGTATCCACTACACTTAAAGCTGTTACGGCATGTCGCTAGTCCACAACGTATGTATACTCCTGTTACTTTTATATTAATAGTTTTTATTATTATTTGGTTACGATGACAATGGTTCTGGTTAACTGGCGTCGTATTTGTCTTGTATAAGTGTGTTTTAAGGTATTCGTGCATTATATGCGAAAGTGCGTGCGTACACGTACTTGTTTATAGATGTGCGTGCATGCGTGTTTATGTAAGGTTGTATGTATAGTAGGGTAACTATGTGCTTCTAAAACAAAATTTTGTCGTATTCGAAAACCTTCGAAACACGTTTCACTAGACGCTGTGCGATAGAACAAGATAGCGAAACATAATACATATGACAAAACTATGCCGATTTACCTGCGAAAAAGTCTTACTTTTGAATACCTATTGCGATAGAATCTCACTAATTATCACCACGTGTCAAAAGATAACTATTAAGATAACACGATTCTCTGTTGTTTTTCTATTGAAAATTTTAACGTAAAGCGATGTATTCTATTTATATTATTACTAGCTTTCCTCTCTGGACTTCGTTCCCGTGGTAATTGGATAAAATTATGTAGCCTATGTGTTAATCCAGGTTGTCAGCTACCTCCATACTAAATGTTATCAAAATTGGTCCAGCTGTTTGAGTGTGAAAGAGTAACAAACGTCCATACATACAGACTTTTGCGTTAATAATACATTTTAGTAAGGAGTGGCATTCTCGTTCAGTTTTTGCGCAAACGAGTACATGATAAAATCGGTTAACCTATGAGGCGCATTGAATTGAGCTTTATATTAGTAGTGGCAGCTCTAAAACAGCGTGTATGTGTGTACAGGGGCGGGGGGCGTGGTGGGGGGCGGCGGCGCGGCGCTGTACAGCAGCGTGCCGCTGTCGCCGGCGCCGCCCGACCGGCAGCTCGCGTACACTGCCGCCTTCTCACGGCTAGCCACCGTCAAACAGGTAACTAATGACTTAGGCCAGGGGTTCCCAAACTGTGCGCCGCGGCGCCCTGGTGTGCAATAGACAGTACAAAGGGGCGCCGGGAGGCGATCCTCTGTACCATACTCCGATCCGAAACCTTATGGAACCAAAATAAACACTTCAACGTTTTGAAAAACGTGTGGAGATCACAAAACTCAACCTATCACATTGACTAAGTAGTTGTTTTTGTTTTAATTGAGTATTAAAATAAAACAATAAAAATAAAATAAACTTTTATTACTCCTTAATTTATACAAACAAAAATGAGACACTCCCAGTAAGTAATAAAATACTTGTGTTGGGGTTGTCTCGCTCGTTCCCCGTGACAATTCTAGCGGAGTTAGCGGGTTCTAGCGGAGTTTTGTGCCTATTTAGGCACAAAAATTTAAACATCCACAATATGAAGTTGAGTTTTTCATTATCTAACAAGCATCATTGTACCTACCTATTTCTTTCAATTGTATCTATCGATTTCGATTCTCTAGGTAGGTTAGGACGCCGCCGAGACCAAATTCTGAAGCTATAAGTGCGTCGAGGAATGAAAAGGATTGGGAACCCCTTAGGCCTTTTAGCTATGTTATTTAGTTTAATAGATCTCCAGTGGGCAGTGACGAAATAAGCTTATTTCGTTTCGGCACTGCCTCAAAAAATCCTTATAGCTCTTTAACGGGAGAGTGACCAATTTTCTCCTTTGGTGACGCATTTGGACTAATTGAGGACTGATTTTCAATCTAGTTAAAATAAAACCTGAGACCTGGGCAGTGTCTAATTGAATAAATGAACAACATTTTCTTCCCCCCTAGGTGTCAGAATTCCTCTGCCAAGCTTTAAACCTCGCGCGAGAAGACATGCGTCTATGGTCTCTTGGCGCCAATACAGTTCTGTTGGACGACGAGCGACCCACGTTACAGGATCTGAACTTTGACGACAGAACCCGCCTGCTGATTGAAGTGAGAAACGCTGATTTAACTTGGCCGGAGGAAATCGGAGCGTTAAGGTACGACATCTTTAAAATCATCTTTACAATTCTTTAATCAACACTAATAAAAAAAAGCATGATTTATTATTGTTTTGGCCGTTTACGAGTCATTTTTCTTATGTTGATTATTGTAGTTATCAGTGACCATGTTGCCTAACCCTAAGGTTTTCAAACTGCTAGATAGTCTCTTGAGTTGGCTCGATGGACAACAGTCGGTACAGCCGATTTAACGTGCCCTCCAAATGTTGGAACGCCCGAGTATGTGTGCCTGATTGTTTCACAACTAAACGTTTCATCAAATATAATTACCTATACATAGCTTTATGTATATCTCTTGCAACCTCTCGGATGGTACATCAGTCCATGAAACTATACAACTTTCCCCAAGGAACATGAAATCCCATCCAAACTTCATCAGTTTATAGCGCATTTTGTTCCCATACAATTACTACGCCTGGTAGTGGCTCCTTAAGAGCTGGTGGATAATGTTGCCAAATAATCGGGAAAATTATTAAACGGCATACTTTTTTTATGTTTGTTGCGGTCTTTGTTGGTGTTTCAAGTGACCCAAGACATTAGGGAAACCTTAGTGTTGTCCTTGTAAGTTTTAAGTGTTTTTTTTTGTTTTCTAGTATGACAGCGGGAGGCGGAAGGGCGACTGAACGACGGGAGACTCTGATAGCCCCCAACCTGCCTGGCGCCACCGGCCTGCACAACCTCGGCAATACCTGCTTCATGAATGCAGCGCTGCAGTCTGTAAGTATCAAACTGAACGACGGGAGACGCTAAAAGCCCCCAACCTGCGGCAGACGCTGATAATAATCAGTTAAAAATCTTTTCATCCCGTCTATTCAAAAAGTGTTCTGTTCTTGTAATTTATTTTCTCATAAAAAGGGGATGAAAAGTAGAGTATATGACTCGAAAGCAAATTATTTTTACCTCGGGCGATGTATTTTGCACTCGCTGCGCTTGTAATCCTTCGCTTCGCTCGTGGTTCAAAGTAGCGCCCTCGCCGTAAAAATACTTCTTTGCTCTCTTGTCTTACAATCTACTATTTACGCCCGCCAATTTTACGCCCGCACAAGAGTTCTTAACAGAAATGAGCTCTTTTGCTCCCACTTATAGAGAAATAAAGCGACACTTTTCGAATAGAAGGGATGAAAAGAAAATTTAATTTAAAACATAGAAATCGAATGCAAATTGTATGAATTGAAAAAAATTAAAAAAAAAAATGAAAATAAAAACGCGCGAATTAAGTCTCTGTTCTTGTAATTTATTTTTTCTTAGAAAGAGGAGAGTATATGACATGAGAGCAAATTATTTTTATCTCGAGCGATGTACTTTGACTCGTGGTTCAAAGTAACGCCCTCGCCGTAAAAAATACTTCTTTGCTCCCTTGTCATACAATCTACTATTGTTTTACGTATCACTAAATAGCAGCCCTCTTTAGACATCTCTACACTTCGTCGTAAAAATTAACCTTTTCTTTAACTTACAAAATTACTGTGCAACAAATCATGACAAACTATTTATCCATTATAACGAAGGAAGGAGAAATAGCCAGGGATCATTCCAGTATTTTTTTTTTTTAAACTGGTAGCTTTGTCAAAATCTGTTTACCTCGTAACCAGTAAAGATTGACGTACTTTGTCTAACTTGTAAAGAAAGAGCAGTTTGCTTAACTATATTCAAGGAGTTGTGCTGACATTTAAAATCATATTCTATGTTTTGAGAAATAAAATTAAAATTATATGTCCATTTACACAGGTATGGAACACGGGACCTCTGACGCGGTACTTCAACTCTGGCATGCATCTCTACGAAGTCAATACGACCAATCCTCTGGGCACTAAAGGAGCGTTGGCTTTGCGATACGGAGAACTATGCAAAGAGGTAACTTATGTCTATGTGTGTATTTGTGCGTATGTGTGCTAGCGGACGAATGTGCCATTAATTACATGTGTAATTATAACGTGTAAATTCTTTTGATGCATAGGTTTATTTGTGTGTATGTATGTGGGTTTGCGCGCGTATATATTTGTTGCGTGCGTGCATGTGTTTGTATGCGAGCTTGAAAAAAACACGTACACGGACGGAGACATGCTTGCACGGCTAACTTGTGATATGACTGTTATCTACATATGTGTTTGCAACTAGCTATAGAAATCTATTGGATAACTAACGACTCCCGGCACTGTTTATCGTGCTTGTGATTCAAGTGGTTTGTCGACTTGTGCAGATATGCTCATGCAGCGTGCTTGCGTACGTGCATTTGAACATTATGACTGTATTTGCGTGTGTGTGTGTGTGTGTGTGTGTGTACGGAACGTGGACCTATACGAGTGTCTACTTGCCTCTATGCGTGAGTGTGGTTGCGCATCGAGCTTGTGATATGACTCGTTACTAGTTTTCGGCCAAGTGTGGATATGCAGCGTGCTTGCTTGCGTACGTGAACATGTATAACTGTTTGCGTACATGTGTGAATGGAACGTTCTCATATATGAATGCATGTTTGCTCTGTATATAAGTGTGTATGTGCTTGTCTATATGTACGAATATTTGCATCGTGCAGCGTGCGGTCGGTGGCGCCGCTGAGCGTGCGGAGCTGCATGTTTGGGCATGTGCTAGCGTACGTGAAAATATGTATAACTTTGCGTACATATGAGCATGGCATGTGTAGTGATGAGTGTTGCGTGTGTATTGAAGATCCGTCACTCGTATCGTCCAGGTGTGGTCGTGCAGCGTGCGCAGCGTGGCCCCGCTGCGCGTGCGCTGGTGCGTGTCGCGGCACGCGCGGCAGCTGGCGGGCGGGCAGCAGCACGACGCGCAGGAGCTGCTGGCGTGGCTGCTGGACACGCTGCACGAGGACCTCAACCGCGCGCCGCGCCCCGCGCCGCAGCACCACGAGCATCGGGACTCCGACGGCCGGCCCGACCAGGTGCGTGCGACCACCTACAGCGAGGGACACGACATCGTCCAAATCATAACATAGACATAACAATTATTCACTTACAAACAAACAAACAAACAAACAAAGAAAAAGGAAACCGAAATTTATACAGGGCTTTTGGTATCTCTCTTTCAACCTCTAGGGTGGTAATCAGTCCATGAGACTGAACAACTTCCCCAAGGGACATAGGTCAAAATACGAAAAAATAATTTTGATCTCCCGTACAAAGTGCGCTATGTGCTGATGAAGTTTGTATGGGAACTCAAATTTTTTTTTCGTATTTTGACCTATGTTCCTTGGGAAAGTTGTTCAGTTTCATGAACTGATTAACCACCCTAGAAGTTGAAAGAGAGATAAAACCCTCTGTATAAAAACATAGACTAACAAGTTGGCCAGTCCGCTGCTACACATTTACCATATGTCAGTCACCTTAGTCTGTTATCTTCTTCTTATCGTGTAGTCAAGTGCGTGGCGAACTTGACTAACCCAGGTTTCAAAGTTTCCAAACCGCCAAATGGCCTTCGATTTGGTTTTGACGACTTTAGTCAACCGACAACAGCCGGAACCGACAGCTAAACGTGCCCTTTGAAGCACGGAGTCCACTGCTACACATTTACCAAATATCAATGACTTTAGCTATTACAATGTACGAAATGTCCTACGGCAACTTCGATATTACAAGGAATCTGGTGAAAATATTTTTTCCGAACTTTTCTACAGAACAAGTTCAAGCAAATTTGGTACAGTGCTATCTATCGAAAGCTTGATTTGTAGGCGTGTTGAGATCAAGTTAGAAACTTTTTAATCGCCGCATAAAATCATTGGCATGGTTATGTTTGTCGGGCGTTTTCTGTAGGTACTTAGCCTTTTGATCGGGCCACTGTGCTTCATATGTTTTGTCAGTCCAAAACCAACCAGCCAGCCAGGAGAACGCAAAACTCTAATATTCTTGCGTACTTCTGACAGGGTTATTATAATATGCAGTTATCTTTTGTCAGTGTCACTGGCGTTAACCTATGTTTATAGTTATTAACGATACTAGTGTCGTAAGTAATGTGTAACGTGAGCCCATTTGAAACACGAGCGAAGCGAGTGTTTTATAGGGCTCCAGTTACACATTACCTAAGGCACGTATATTGTTCAACGTTTTACAATGCAGTAGCCGAGGAAACGAAACTAAAAAAAATGTTGTCAAAAACTTACATCGTATAGGTATATCCAAAGTTCTTAAAAGATAGTATTTCCAATAAACATTCACTGAAAACTTGTTACAATTGAACAATGTGCACTAATATTTTACGATTAAATACAAAACATTAAGGAATTAACATTTTTATAACACAAAAATAATTTTGTTGAACAAATAATTTCAAATGGCGGGCAAAACAATGGCGAGCAAAATATTTTTCCATAATTATGAGGCAAAGGCTATGGTAAATAAAATGCCAATTTCGCCTACAGAAATTATTAAATAGTTCAATTATTTGTTAAAAATCAGATTTGTTATAAAAACTCTTTGCTGTTATTCTATAAAGTCAGTATGAAGCTTTATGAAAAAGGTAAAACTCTCACTTGTCAAAAGGGTCACTGAATTATCAAATCAGCTACTCTTTATTGCGTCATACAATTTTGTCAGTATTTTATTCACTTTTTGCTTAATTGTTATGCATGATTTGATTAAAAAAATTACTTTACTGGATCAGAGAATTGCCACCGAAGTTGAATTTTGGTATATGAAAAATGGTTTATTTGCTCATTAGTTCAAATATTTTTTTATTTACAAAATCTTCTTCTCATTTCAAATTACATAACATGACATGTGTTTTATGGGGTACGTAAACGTACACTCCGTGGCAATGTTACGGGGCCATTTCCGAGCAACTGCATTGTAAAAATATTTACAATACACTAAACAAAAATTTTCCCTACAGGTGGTTGCTTCGGAAGCATGGGAAGCCCATACAGCACGGAACCAGTCCATCATCACAGACCTGTTCTACGGGCAGCTGAAGTCCAAGGTGATGTGCGCGGCCTGTGGACGGGACTCGGTGCGGTTTGACGCGTTCAATATGCTCAGTCTGCCGCTACCTATGGAGAGCTATGTGCGGTGCGAAGTTAGAGGTGAGAACTTTATTCTTTAAGCTTCCATAGTAGGACTCAATTCGGAAAACTGATTAAAACAAAATCACGGGTACAGTTTGTGCTGCAGCTCTATTATTTACCATCTACATCCAAAAGAAATTAGTCTCAGCCTCACGGTTGGGCCCAAAAATCCAAAGTATCTCTGTCCCATAAATACACCCCTAAATCGAATTTCGCCCGAATTGGATCAATTTTAAAATATTAAAAAAAACAGTTGAAAGAGTGACTGAAGAGATAATGAAAAATGGTTTGATGGAACTACCCAATCTGCAGGACACTTTTCTTTCGCTGGCCGGCACTTTGGATTTTTGGGTCCAAATTGAATGATATCTTCGATCAACTATAAAGAACTAGATACACAATCCACAACAAAAAAGTTCCCTCACTAAATGATCACCCACTTGACGTTTTGGGTTGTCTTTTCGTTTAGTAGCATTCGTTCGTTCCGAAAGTAAGCATGCCTCAGTGCGCAGTGAAAAATTGTAAAAATCACACCTCCAGAACATTAAAAGAATATGGAATGACATTTTTTAAATAAGTAGTTTTGTAATTATTATATATGAATTGAAATTATCTTGGTATTTGGCCAAAAAAAGGTTATAAAACATTTTTTTAGTTTAATTTAATAACATTCGGCGAGAGTATAACCCTTTAAATTGAATAGACACTAGCGGAACTTACAAATCCATACCGTTGTATTTCAACATCATTTGTTCGGGTTATGCAGTGACTCTGTTCTAAAACAAATAAAGACGCTTTTTTTTATATTGTTTTTTTTTTTTCATTTTCATCTGTGTTATAAAATTTAAGTGTAAAGAGTATATATATTAATTCTGTTTTCTATACTTACATTAAAGGTATTATGGCAAAACCATTAATCATATAAAATTGAATTAATAAAAAATTTAACGTGCGTGACGTTTAAAAACATAAAGTTTTATTGGATTTTTAGTTTTCCTAGAGATCCTGTGCGATGTGGACAGTGGACATACGTGGTCGCACGTCAAAGATGTGAAGATTTTTTCTAGCCGTCGCAAAGTAGTGTCTTTTGCTCCAAGCATTTTTTAGAAAGTGACTCGTATGTCATTACAAAAGGAGTCAAAAGGGTACACAAAACAGCTGCACCTCAAATAGTATGTACCTTTTTATCACTTTTGATTTGGAGTTTCTTGTATTGAATAAAATAAAAATAAAATATTTCATCTTCAGGACAAAGATGATGACAGCGAAGAAGACAAATGTTTTTTTTTGAGTTAGTTGCTTTTTTTTTAATAAATTATTACTTGTACTTAAATATCTATTCAGTTTCATAGCTAATTTCCTCTCTTAAATCTCAATAGGTCATTTCTGTTCAAAAAATTATACTAAGTTTTAAATAAGCAAAACATAATATATGTGTAATCGGGAAAGACACAGTTCTTTTCTTTTTTTATAAGTTATTTCATATTTCATAAAAAATAAACATAGAATATTAGGTTTATAAGCAATAATTAAGAAGAATGGCGGCGGCTGTGATTATCAATTGTAATGTATATTAATCGTCGGTTAATTTGAAATGAATGTGATTTTTTTAATAAGAAAAGACCATAAAAACTAACATAAAAGTAAACGGCTGAACCAATTTTGATAAATCATATCTGAAATCCAGCGCAAGAAGAAGCTTTCGAATAAAATAAACTGCACCATTAACATCATCAGTTTAAGAGCTATGATGCTCCTATACATACACAACACAATCAGGGGTTAAAAAGAAAACCACACCATTTCGTAGCATTTTGAATTTGTTAAAAAGTTTGTACGAAGATTTTATATGTGAAATCGACCCAACTAATATATTTTTAAAATTAACAAAGGCAACTCCACTCCTCCCATGTTCTACGTGACAGCCAGTGTCATCAAATTGTCTTACGTTATCCTTTGTTCAAAACCCAAAGTGGTATTTTACAAATTAAACAGATTTTATTTTCGACCTTATAATATTACGTTAAGGTTTAAATTAGATTAAAATGTTTGACACTTTAGAACTTTTTCATAATACATGAAGTGGTATACAACTATCTAAGTACGTATTGTAGTTAGGACACTTTTAAATTTCATTTTGTATGGGACTGTGTATCTAGTTTTCTATAGTTGATCGAAGAATGATATTCTTTTATTATACACTACTCGATAGCTAAAGAATCTGAAAATGTTTTATGTTGTATGACGACTGGGCCACATATGTAGCTGATTGTGAAATATCTTACTGCCGTGCGTGCCAACCCTACTAAGCTTATTGATCGCTTAACGTACATCGCCATCTATACGAATTCATAAGAACTATTTCCTTACAAAGCAACAAAGTTTAACTTATACAGACAGTTATTTGTCCCACAGTGATGTTATTGGATGGATCAGTACCAGTGAAGTACGGGGTGCGAGTGAACTCTGAAGGCACCTACCTCGACCTCAAGAAACGGCTCAGCGAACTGTGTGGCTTGCCGGCTGAATCGTACGTATTTCAAGACATTTCAGTATTTTAGACTGGATTCGCACTGATATCGCTTACTAACAAACAAATAAACGTTTATATTACTAACAGTATTACACACACTCTAGTAAACGATTCGTGTGTGTCACCTATAATTATTTGTCATTTTGAACGGTTTTACTCACTTTGATATCGCTGTTAGTTTTAAAAGTGGTATTTCATTACCTGGGTGCCGTTTGATAAGAAGAGACATTTAAATTAAATTTTGATATTTACTACCTGTCTGCATTTTTTATTTAATAACTTTTAGTACCCAAAAAAAGCTAGGTATTTACAATGGGTTTCATTGTTTTTTTGCCTGTGCAATGTACGGAGCGCCGCACATCACCTCACGCGTGCATTCCTTGTTCTTGCAACGACCACTTTTGCAGCGAAAATTTAGTAACCTGATACGCTGGCCTCTGTACATTTTAAGGTGGTTCGATTTTCATACAAAAAACAAACGTCATTAATTTAGTAAATAAACATTTTTTATATCTAAGTATGTGCGCATTTACCTACTAATGGGTATTCATTTGCGCAAAATGAATAAAAATAAAGTATTTCATACAGAAATCACTCAAAAAACACTGATAAATTTTTAACAATTTTACGTATGTGTGGGTGGCAAAAGTTGTGTACAGATTGATATAGTCGCGACGTTGCCATTCCATGCCTTTACAACGTTGCCGCTCTTCTCTTAAGTTCGCCGCACCGCTCTAGTTGACAGTTTATTCATGAAATGAGTTGACATGTGATGTGATGATGTATCGGAAAAGGGGCTATCCTAAAAATTTTCTAAGTCCCTAAGCAAAAAAAAAAAAAAAATTTTTTTGACCCCTTATAATAAGGATGCTGTGTGAGTCCCCGGCAGAGTAGAATAGAACCACCCTCTTTCTTACCGAGGTGTCGTACAAGGCGACTAAGGTAAATATGCAAGCAAGTTCATCTGCACACAGAGAAGGAAAACTCTGCAATTATATCAAAACCCTCGCCAACCCGTCTGCCAAGCGTGGTGAGTATGGCATTTACCCCTCATGTTATTGAGGGAGGCCCGTGCCCCAGCAGTGGGGACATATATGGGCTGATGAAGATGAAGATAATAAGCGGGGGCCCCAAAGACTTAAAAAAATTTCGAAGAATTGCGGTGTCAAGATGACCCCCCATTTTCTTTCCGGAAATGGATAAAGGACCCTTCTAGGAACAACGTTTGTATGGGCCACTTTTTGATTGGGCCCCAACTGGGGGGCCCAGGGCCCCCCACCCTGCTGAAGACATGGGGCCTCTCCGGTTTTATTGCGCGAATCGACACAGTTTACAATGCTGATCAACTGCCCCATACATCACTTTGCGCTCCGGGGCCTCCTTAGGGCCCCACGGGGCCCTTGCCCCCTTAGAGAAATAACTTCCGTTCGGCGGGACGAGGAGTTGCGGTGTTAAGATGACCCCCCATTTTCTTGCCGGAAATGGATAGAGGACCCTTCTAGGAACAATGTTTGTATGGGCCACTTTTTGATTGGGCCCCAACTGGGGGGACCGGGGCCCCCCACCCCTCTAGAGACCTAGGGCCCCTCGGTTTTATTGCGCGACTTTACGATGCTGATAAATCGCCCCTTACAGTAGTATTAGTCTATTTAGTTTAAGGAGCAAAACAGTAGTATTAGTCTATTTAGTTTAAGGAGCAAAATGTCCGAAGCTCAAAATGCCAAAAGAGCTAAATGACAAAAGCTCAGAATGACTAAATTCATGTGGTAAACCACGTTTTGGTATCGAATTCCAAAAGCGCAAAATGTCAAACGCGAAAAACGTCAAAAGAGCAAAATGTCAAAATTTTGTATGTTATGTAAAAATGTTCGACAAGTAGTGGAGTGCGCTTCCGTGCTCGCGAGAATTCCGCAATACCGGCTCGGCTAATTTAGTGTTTTAATGTTTCAACTTTGCGATTATATGGAATTTACAGTATATCGCGCAAAAGCCGTCAAGAATTTAGTCTTTTTTTCTATTATTTGTGTTTTTTAAATAATGTCAAGTTAATACCTAAATTTTGTTTCTGTTCAAATACAGCTCAAAATTTGCAATGATACGTTTTAAAGTGATTGTAAATGTAAAAAAAATAGAGTACAATTTGCAAAAGTCGGCCTTATTACCTAAATAGGAAATGTTAAGTAGTATCTATTATAGTACACACATGTAAAAATTAAAATTGAGATTCTTACTATTACGCCAGTGAATTATTTTTTTTTCGCACAAAGTTAAATCATTTATTTATAATCATTGTTTACAAGTAAAAACTTAAGCATTTATAAGTTAAGCATGATTAATTTAGAGCGACAATAACAGGTGCCTGTAATTTTATTTTAAAGTAATTTTAATCTAGCATAAGATTAAAATATATTGTTTATGAGTTACTTTCCAACTTTACTTTCATAATTTTACCGACTTAGGACGCTCAAAAATTATAAATAATTTCGCATTGCAGATTGAAGTCATAGTTGGTTGGTAATCAAAGGATAGCTGAAAAATTGTGTTCACCGTAAAGGTTTACACTATTTTTCTAGTATCCACTACCTCTTCATTAGTACAAGCAAGCATTATTTTGCAAAATCAACTATACCTATATGTACAAATATTAATGATCAACAACGTGCAAAGATTTATTAACAACGTTAATTTATTGTTTGACGTATGGTGGTCCACTCTATTCGTCAAACAGATAATTTAACGTTCCACGCAAAAAAAAAAAAAACTTAAAAACGTCAATAAAAACTACCAATGTACAAAGATTAATGAAAAATATTTAAATTGCTATAAAAAATCAACAATGGACAAGGATTTGAAATAATTTTGCATATCAGCGTGAAGTCGTATTTCAAACTGACGTCAAAAGTTAGAAATACTACTTCAAGCTGATATGCAAAATTATTTCAAATTTTTGTGCATCCTAAGCCGGTAAAAGTATAAAGGGAAAGTTGGAAAGTAACTCATAAAATATATAATTTACTCTTATGCTAGTTTAAAATTACTTTAAAATACAATTACAGGCACCTGTTATTTTCGCTCTAAATTAATCATACTTAACCTTAAGTTTTTACTTGTAAACAATGATTATAAATAAATTATTTGACTTTATGCGAAAAAAAATATAAACTGGCGTAATAGTAAGAATGCTAATTTTAATTTTTACATGTGTGTACTATAATAGATACTACTTTACATTTCCTGTTTAGGTAATAAGGCCGACTTTTGCAAATTGTACTCTATTTTTTTACATTTACAATCACTTTAAAACGTATCATTGCAAATTTTGAGCTGTATTTGAAACAGAAACAAAATTTAGGTATTAACTTGACATTATTGAAAAAACACAAATAATAGCAAAAAAGATTAAATTCGTGACGGCTTTTGCGCGATGTACTGTAAATTCCATATAATCGCAAGGTCAAAACATTAAAACACTAAATTAGCCGAGCCGATATTGCGGAATTCCCGCGAGCACGGAAGCGCACTCCATACTTATCGAACATTTTTTACAAAACATACAAAATTGTGACATTTTGCTCTTTTGACGTTTTTCGCGTTTGTCATTTTGCGCTTTTGTAATTCAATACCAAAACGTGGTTTACCACATGAATTTAGTCATTCTGAGTTATTGTCATTCTGAGTTATTGTCGGACATTTAGCTCCTTAAACTAAATGGACTAACACTACTGTAAGATGTAAATTCTCGAGCACGTAAAAACCTAGAGAGACTTGTCTATGATAATGCTCCCAAATCTACGAAATATTTAAATAGCTGCATAACATTGTGTATCAAAATATATAATAACATACCCAGAGAATTGAAATTACTAAATAATAGATTATTTACGAGAAATATAAATTATTTAAATGGATTAGTGCACAAAACTTTTATTACATCAAAGAACTGTTTGACAAAAATTTAGAGTTGCGTGGTTTTAAATATTTTATGACATTTTATCATTTTAATTTTTATTTTATTCATGACATTTAATTTGACATTATTTTTAGAAATGTGTAATTTTTATTTTCGTCTTAATTTTAATATCTTGATTTATGTAATGACATTCGCATGCTGATTTTAAATAGCAAAACATGACTGTATATTTTTGTTATGACATCTATTTATACCGTGTTTTAAGCGAATAAATGATTTGATTGATTGATATATTTGTTCCTAGAAGGGTCCTCTATCCATTTCCGGCAAGAAAATGGGGGGTCATCTTGACACCACAACCCCTCGAAATTTTTCTAAGTCCCGCCGAACGGCAGTTATTTCTCTAAGGGGGCAAGGGCCCCGTGGGGCCCTAAGAAGGCCCCGGAGCGCAAAGTGATGTATGGGGCGGTTGATCAGCATTGTAAACTGCGTCGATTCGCGCAATAAAACTGGGAGGGCCCCAGGTCTCCAGCAGGGTAGGGGGCCCCACCTACCCTAAAAGCTTGGTGCTTTTCACGTGTATTCTTCTTTCCTTGTGCAAACACTCTTATCAGGCCCTACTCAAATGTGTTTTTTCAGTCGTGAAGAAGTCTGGCGTAAAAAAAGAAAAATGGAAATACCTGTATACGAAACAACTACAAGTGCAGGATTAGTTTTTATTTCTTTTGCATATTAGTTTACAGTTGCCTAGGTGCATAGGTCACTCACATAATATATGTAACTGAAAATGTTTAATTTCTCATTTTTCAGACAAAGTATTACCAAAACATACAATAGACAAGCACCAATTCTACGCTTGGAGACTACTTTTGATATACAAAAAAACCAGCTATCAACTAGCTCTCAGCCATCAACCAGCACTAGTTCTGTATCTAAAGCTGTGGAAATAAATTGGCCAGTGACTGATCCAACTGTAGAATTCATGAATTGACTGTTGAGAAAAACCTTGATAATAACTTGAACGGTTTGACTGGAAACAGAATTGTTCACATACAACATGTTCTTCGCTGGGCATTTCCTTTGGAAAAGCACACAAAAACTTGTGCTAGTAGTACCATTCAGTTTGTCAGAGAGCTGCGGACAGGATTCAACAGTATATTTATTTTTAAATGTAGCATGTGTGACAAAGAATTTAGAGAAAGCAATGAGAGTAGCGATAATGGAAAATTAAATTCAGGCTTTGTGTGGGGAACTGTTACAGGAGGGGTTTATTACACACAGGCTTCTCACGTAACGAATGTGATGGACATCCCCACTATGAGTGCACAAAAATTAAGGAAAATTGAAAAATCATTAAATGATACATGGAAAGATCAACTTACAGAAGAAATAAAGAAAATAGGTGAACAAGAGAGAGCTATAGCTATTGAAAAGGGTCAAATCACTAGTGATGGTGTTCCTTACATAGAAGTTGTGGTGGATGGTGGGTGGGCTAAGAGAAGCTATGGTCATAACTACAACTCAGCGTCTGGGATGGTAAAGAAAATAGCTATTATGCTTATTTTTGTTTGATTTTTGAAAATGTTTTCCTTCATTAGCAAGGAATTACGAAGATATCCTCACTGCCGTAAAAGAAAGGAAGAACTTTCCAATTATTGAAAAGAACGGAGTTTTAGCCATGAATGAAAAGC